>JAWWEU010000160.1:17751684-18001713 GCA_035583155.1 Acropternis orthonyx | reverse complement strand
GGCTGACCCTGCTGAGCATCCGAGATCTGATGGGATCGGATGGCAGGGAGGCATTTAACTGCCATGGGGACAGTCCCACACTGAGACTCACACTCAGGCCCTTGGGATTCAGAGTCCAGAGTGCTCTCCATTATGCCACAGGACCGCCCTTCATGTACTTTACAGCCCTGTTTTCATCCATAGTCTTCTGGGAGGTCACTGACACACCCTTGAATCCGTAACAGCTCTAGTCCTTTGCCATAGTCTTCTCTGACCTCCCCCTGCTGTGTTGAGCCTATATAAAGACAATACTTAAACCAATGGAAATCAGGCTTCTCCAGTTTCCATCATAGTCATCCATATGCTTATTGGCATCTATGTCATCATCTGACTAGTCAAAATATGACAGGACAAATTATCACAGTGTGGGTAGGCAGATGGGAGTTGTCACGAAAACGAATGTAGCTCACTTTACTTACCAAGTATACTGTCTTTTAAGAGCCTAGGACAAGCTTTAACACACCATTACATGCAACTCAAAGACAAACACCAAAGTACCTTCATTTCTAGGAAATAGGTTCTTTCTCTACAGTGTCACTTTGATTGCCACTCTAGCTTGTCAATAAAAATGCAAAAAAGCAAATATAACTAAAAAATAACCTGAGTCAGATCTGCACTACCAGTATATACACCCATTACAATACATTTCAAAAGAGTGTATTATGAGCCTGGTTTAGAATTTCGAGCCAACGCCAATACTACATTTGGGATTCTCTTCCTTCACCTTGCAAAATTCTGCAGCTAGCTCACTGCTTGCATTCTGCCCACTCCATGCCAGATGAGTCTGTTTCACTTCCACACTCATGCAGTAGCTCCACACTGCAGAGACGAAGAGCATGACATGATCTTGTCACTGTGCTCCACACACCCGGCAGCAAGCTGATGGTACCAGCGGACACCTATGCCTAGATGTAAATGCTGATCCTTCATAGCACAGCAGAGTCTAATTTACTCTACCACAACTCATACTCCATCCTTTGCTGGGAGACAGAGAGCCATGAGATTTTGATCAGTCTCCAAGGAACAGTCAGTCTAGAACTTCCTACCTCAACAACATTTTGTGTTTCACTGCTGTTGTTTTCCCTCATTATCTGTGTTAAGACAACACAGTCCTGTGAGCAGAAAAATTGTGATGACTGTCTGCACAGAGTAAACAGGAAGACTCTGTTACTCATGACTGCGTGGGAGTTACATTTGTCATATGTTATACTTAAGTCTGGTGTGGGATTTTGGCCCACTTGAGTCATCGTGAAGCTATACAGTGTGTTGATTGAGAAAGCCTAGGTTCTGTTCTAGGGGCTTCAGTGAGCGTAATTCACTTACTTTTTCAGTAAGGCTGCACTTAGATCCCAAACAACATGACCATTCTCTTCCTGAAGGAAATCTCTCACCTTGGAAGCTACTCTGCTAAGCCTAGATCAACACTAAGCAACAAGTAACTCGCTCTCAGTGCCCACATTCATCTTTGTCGTTTGCAACCCAAAGTTCTTTACAGAGGCATTCTACAGATGGTGAAACCAAGCCATCGAGAGGTGAAATGGAGTGCCCATGCTGCCCTCAGAAGGTCAGTGACTGATCCATCAGCTTCCTAAACTGCACAGCAGTCCACAGCCCTGCAAATATATTTAACAGTTTTCTCTCTTTCTATTCATACTTTCTTTACTGAGCAGGACTTTCTTGTTGGTGGCACAGCTAAAGAAAGCAGGGATGGGCACTCAAAAAATGTTTGCAATATTTATCCATGTAATGAAGGATTTCTTCCCATCTCTACAGAAACTCTTGTAACCAGATACGCACCCATAATGTCATTAATGAAGATCTAATTGTAGCAGGCTATGTAAGACATTTGAGTCTATGTGGAAATATTTAATCTCCAGAAATACATGAAAGCAAAATGACAATTATTATTTTACTCATTACTTCTTCTAACTATCTAGACTACAAAAGACATATTAGACTAAATATCAGTCCTCTGCTATTAGTCTGTTGACTCCACTTGCACTGCTTTAAATATTACTTGTCCTAATAGTCTTTTCCTGTGACTACAATTTGATTAAGACTTGTAAATACTTTACATTTCCTATTCCTCTTGGAGGATAATTATTCTTCTAGACCCACCACAAAATCATATGCATTCAAACACCTTGGGTATTAAGGATAGCTTAGATATTTTGAAAAGATCTTACATGTTGTGTCTTTTTCACATTCCACCATTTTTTCCAATCCTCAGTGTAAGTTCATAGCTTATTTCAGTTTTGGGAAGTTTTTTGTTTGACAAGACACTTTTTGGTAAGTATCACAATAATACAAAAAGTAAAGTCTAAATAATAAAGGTTTTAGAAGAACGGAAAATGTATCAAGTAAATCTGATGCTATCATTCGGAAAGTAGTGTCAAGTTACAGAGAGGAAATGTAACTTAATCATGTATTTTCCCTTTTTTCCCCCTAAATGAAGTTAGTGTGAAATCACATGGCAATGTGGCTATGCCTTTTCAGACTGAAAAGACAAAAGGGAAGAAAGGCCTGACCAAAGCTGGCAGAAGGACTGGCAGAACACTGTTACTAACAGCTTACTAGTTGAACAAACACAATTTTTTAAACGACATTTTAATTATATTTATCCGTGATTGCCTCCCCCAGCAGTTCAAAGAAGGATCTCATTCAACCACAAAATCCAAATTTGCACCAAGATAAAAAAGTTTACCTATACATTTAAAATCATTTGCTATCACAGCAAGATGGCTTGACCAAAAGACAATCAAGTCTCACACCAAATTTCGAGACTGGTCTGCTTTATATGGTAAGTATTTGCAAAAAATGTTAGATATTTGAGTGTACATGGAAGTTTTTAATCTCCAGAAGTACATGAAAGCAAAATGACAACAATTTGCCTCCTTATTTTCTCCAACTGTTCAGATGACAAGATATATATTAGACTAAATACCAGTCCTCTACAACTATCTGCTTTAAATACTCCTTCTCCTAAAAACCTTTTCTTAACTATTAAATCCCAGGATTTTAGTGACTATCAGAAACATACAGCTCAGAGCATCCGGAAAACCAATGTGTGATACTCCTTTTTAACCCCTTCCTTTCCCTGGCTGTTTAATGAACACAGTTACAACAGTTAATAATTTTAAATGCTAAAAACAGGAATTCCACTTTCTCACAAGAATGTCTGATGCCATAACAGGTCCAAGCAATAGAAGGCATCCCTTGTTTCTTCCATGAAACACCGTATCTCACAAATTCCTCTTCTCTTCCAATTCAATCACAAACTCTCTCCTTCTGGCTCACACCACTCTTTGCTCACAGGAAATCACAGCACCTTGGAATGAACAGTGTGCCACATGCTGTCCATCTACTACTTGCTAATCACTCTGGGTCTTCCTCCCTGAACTCCTTCTGCCTTCCTTAAATTATCTACACCTATCAGTTCTATGTCAATTGATCATACTTGACAAATTTCATGAGACAAACTGAAAAAGCACCACCAAAATTATTTACACTTAAATGTCACTCTATTTACCTTCTCCAATAGGAAGATTGCAGTAACTTCAGTCAAGCTGTAAAATTAAATATCCTACCCATCCATGCCAGATGCATTTAACCGTCAAATCTACGGGGAAGGTATTCTCTCTTCCTAAGTTCTGGCACAATGCCTTGTACAGTAAGAGCCTAACCCGGCTGGTGCCTTAAAAATATAATTAGCTGACAAAATACAAGTAACAGAAGGGTTTTAAAACACTTTTCAACTTAGAGAAGGTTGAATACTGTTCAAAGAACAAGTTCCATTTCAATAGGATATAGATCATACTTTGCCAGCAATATAAATATAATTTCAGCTTGTTTCAAGAAGGCGTGACTATTATTATCAAAGGAGTTCATTTACACTAGGAATTCATTTGTCCAAGCATTTTTTTTTTCACTTTTTAAGTGCATCTAAATTGGACAAGGCATGGTATAACCTCAAAAATCATAAATTCAAACATTCAACTGCATTTCTCTCTATATTTGTTTGAAGAGCATCTCCAAAAGGAGCTAGAAAACTGACTTAGGCCCTCCCTTATGTACCCAGTCTTCATTTTTTTGTTTTAAAAAGTATCTTCTGAACACACAACATGGAACAGTTTTTCTCTGAATTGCATATACGCTGCTGCAGCCAAGGGAGAAGCAGAGATGTCGGGTATACTTGCTTTTGAGATGTGGTCCTCCTGGAAGTGAAGTACTGCCCCCATCTCAAGAGCAAACAGAATCTTCTGTTCAGCCACAAACAAAGTAGTAGTAACACACTCAAGAGACTAAAGACCAGGGTAATTCTTACCATCTCAAAACATCTCATCAGATATGGACATTCAGTTAAATAATTTCTAACAAATATTCACTAGCAGCAGCAACAGATCTGCAACCCTATTATCATCTCTAGATTAAAAGATACAAGCAAACCACTGATGCTTTTTCCACTTTGTACAGCAGTTTAGTGTGAACTTTGACTGAAACCTTTCCTATTTGAAAATGGTCCTACCACAACAAACCAGTTGCACATCATACTACATTTTCCTTCAACATTTCACAGTCTATTCCTTTTGCTTTCACAGTAAATCTCTTGACATACCTGTGCTCCTAGATTTAGCAGCTCCTGTTGCAGTCAATAACCACATCCAGAGAAATGAGTGTTAGTGCTTCTGTCCTAATAGGCATCTTGGTGCATGCAGCAGCTCCCACTCCGCTCTTTAAACTTTCCACTGTGAATCACCTGATTAGCTGCTGCACTTACTTCCTGAGGAAAGCAGAAGTGAAAAACAAATGAACCACAGCTCAGGATCCACTAAGCTCCCAAAGCAACTTAGAACAGCTCAGCTAACACATAAACCTGACAGGCATAGCATGCTTCTCCCTGCATCAAGAGTAACCAGGTATTTCCCCCTCTGTACCATATTCACAAAGAAGGGGGAGTGGGATTTGTTTAATTTTGTTTTTAAATTTAAAGTTTACAAAACTACTACAGGAGTACAGCACCACAAAGCTCATGCTTTATGTGCAACAATCTGTGCCCAAAGGTCAGGCAACAGGGAGTCCTTCCTCAAATGCAGCAACCTTAAAATAAATGCATTTGAACACTGAGGTGAATGCTTGTCCCTGACATCTCTACTAAAATGGTCAAGGTAGCTATTCAGATGAAGAGGCAAACAAGCACTCTAAGCTCACTGACAACATAAATGAACCTAGATAGCTATGGGCTTGGGGGAACATTATTTCTCAGTTGTCTAGTTGTTTTTTTCTTCTCCATAAAGAGACATGTAGAAGGCTTTATAACCCTTTTGTAACGGGAGATGGACTTTAAATGTTTTCACACAGGAAATTCAAGTGCTTCAATTTCCAACTGCTTCTCCCCAGCAATTTTATTGTGATCTTGAGAATCCGTGGGACACCATGGTCTTAAGTGACTGAAACCTAGGTGGTTAAAACCATCTGTTTTCTGTTAACATCTACATCACTCAAATGCTTGAAAAAGTGTTCAGGAGGAAAACTCTCTTCCAGCTAAGCTGCAATTTAGCTGGATAAAGTGCAGCTAATCCAGGTTGAAGACTCCTGTTAAGTAATAAAACAGGACAGCAACTGCCTATACACCACAGGGACCTCTCTTGATGCAGTGGTGTTCCTGGCACAGAACAATCCCAGAGGACTGTTCTCATCCATTCCAGTAGAAAGGGATTGTATTGAAAGAAAGATAAACAATAAAGGCAGAGGCAAAATCATGGATTTAGTGCATCGCTTTACAGATTATACTAAGCAGCTCTGTGGCTTTGTTACTAGGTTTTCAGAAGCATTAGCTGAACTAAGTATAACCTACAGGGTGTTTTCCAAGAAGATGCAAGGTCACACTGAGCTACCCACACCCAGGGCAGCTCCAGGGAATGTTGCATTTGGCCACTTTAGTGAACACCACTGAGACACCCAATGATCAGTGCTGTACTGGCACAGCTGTGAGACCTCTGGGCTGCTCCAAGCATGGGCCAAGCAAACTCATGTAGCCTGTGAAAAGGCTGTGCCAACACACCCACTACTTTTCTGCCTTAGGCCACTCACATATTAGTTGATACATTCCCATAGGCAATCTAGCCAAACCCACAGTGGTGAGATGAATGGCAGCAGCACAGAGACCCAGAAGGGAATACTAATACCAACCCAGAGTGAACATCATTGCCTTTGACTTCCTAACTCAGAAATAAGCCTAAACATGTTCCATTTCCACCCTGTTACTGTCAGTTTAAAATCACAAAACAAAAGGTAACATTTGCAGCAGCCCCTCCACACTGTTTGATCAGAGGTTTATTTCCCAGGAGCCTTCCCTATCCAGTGGTACCTCCTCACCTAGATGCTGTCTGGAGTCAAGCAGTCACACAGTCATTAATAGATTTCTAATCCACACAGCAGAGGAAGCACCATTTCTCTTTTTTATTCTGCACTAACTGCTGATGGGGTTGAAAGTCCAGTTTCAACACAGCCACCCACTTAATCTCTGCTTCACTGGAGCAAAACAGATGTAACCAAATTATCTGTAGCAAAAAATAACTCAAGGGGTAAAGACAAGCATATAACTAACACAGTAGGAGACAGTGCTACATTTTTTGTCAGTTTGCATTGTTTATATTAAAACCCTCTTGCACTGTGCCTGCACCTATAAAAGTGAAGGGGAAAATCCTTCCTTTGTCCTTTTCTCTGTAGTCTCACAGGAAAAAAATTAAAAAACACGTCTCCTGTATTTGCATCTATGTGCAGGGCACCTATTTCAAAGGCAACCTCATCTTGGTTTAAGGTATCTAGAAAGGGCACTGAACCTCCTGGTCCCGGGAGCTTGCTGTACCAACACTGGATAGAAACTGCCATCTGGTAGTGCAGCACTTTGATGTAGATCATGCATGGCCCAGTGGAGATTGTGTCCTTCCTGAGCCAGACATATAGTGGGCTGCCTGAGGCAAGGATTTGGAGGTAACTACAAGGTTCACCTGTTTCACAGCATCCAATAATATCCCTTATGTTGATTCTTGCTCAGCTTCTCTCTTTGCCAGTCCAACATCCAACAAGTGGAAAAACCCTGATTCATACCTTTACATTAATGATACCACCCACGTCAAGGCACGTTAGTTATCATAGTGGTTCAGAATTACTAGAATCACAGGACTTGAGGCTTGAGTCTGCAGGTCAGTGATTGCAGGTTTCTCCAAAAACACAACTTGCAGTATGTTTCAGTTGCATTACATTCACCAAGTGGCTGACTGGTTACAGCAAGAGCAGACATGTCATTTGGCTACTGCTGTGCATTGCCCAAGGGGCTCACAGTTCAGCCCACTGCAAACCCAAATGGGATGGAGCTTTGCTGAAAATCCTGTATTTCTCTCTCCTTGTAGACATAAAAAATAAAATTCAGCTGAATTTGCTGAGACAATACATTTTTTCTGCTGCACATTCATAACCTCCAATGTAGGAAAGAGAAAAAAAAAAAGCAAGCCAGTTAAACACGTGTCCCTTTCAACATTTTGGTGTCCAAAAGTTGAATTAGCTGCAGGGTTTTTTTCCACTCTTTGTCTTTCTTCCTAAAATCCGTCCTTTTTTCTTGATAAAAAGAAAGTTGATTAAAAAATCAATGTTCATAGAATCATTTTTCATTTCTTTAGGGAAGCGGCTGTGTTTCATTTTCCTCCCCTCTTTTCAGTGGCAGAACAGAAGCTGACAGAGACCGCAGAGCAAGTCAATGCAAAAATTTAAACCATCTGCTTAACCATCATTTTCACTCATCATTTTTCTCAGCAAACCTTCAAATCTGCAATAAAGGAGGCATTCAGCTTCTTCGGCACAACTTCCCGAGAATCAAAGGCAGTGGGCTATGAAGAGGCTGCAGGAGGATGAGCTGGAGCAGCTCAGCTCCTCTCCTTCTGGCACACGCACAGGGGAGGCCTGGGGCAGCAGCTGTGTGGAGGCCACCCCACCTCCTTGGCTGGGTTTTCACTGGAGGACAAAGCCCTGGGGAGGTGGGAAGGAAAAACCAGCTTCTGCCAGTGCTGCAAGGCAGCCCTGAACTGAGCCAGGGCCCTTCCCATCCAGGGTTGCTGCCCTTGGGCACCATCACCACCTTTGCGGCAAAGAAGGCGGCACACTGTGCAGATTGTCAGGTAACTCACACACTCGTGCACCTGCAACAGGCAACTAAACTTCAGCTTTAAATTAAAAGGAGCTCATGCAGATGAAGCCACGGGACTGACAGCTGGTAAAGACACACAGCGTATGCACGAGGCAATGCTTCCTGCCAGCATCCCTGGCACCTGAGCACTCGCTGGACTGGAAGGCACAGGTATACCCCAGGCTATTGTGGCACCACAACTAAAGGGTGTCAAAGGAGAGAGCAGTTTGCAGCCTTGGTCCTGGAGTCAAACTCCTAATTTGTCCAAGAAAAGGGATCAATTTCCTTCCCCAGTGTTTCCATCTGAGCAAGGCCAAGCATTCTGCAGCCTTTCTGCTGTGCCTCCTGGCATCCAGCCTGTGCCTGGGCATGGGTGAGGTTTCATTAGCAGTAGCAATTTCAAAATGTTTCGTTGGAAATTGGAGCAAATTTCCTTCATCAACACAAATCTGTAAATGAAAAGGGATTTTTTACTAATGCTTTTGTTTTTTAAACAGGAACAAACCGGAGCGTATCCAATAGTCTGCATCTTACAGGTCGAGCTGCAGCAGTGGTTTTCAGCCTTTTGAAATCTGTGCAGTCCTGAAGTAGTTTTCTAGAAACCCGGACACTGCTTGACAGCTTCCCCCTTTGTTCATCTTTTTTTTGGCTCAGTTAAAAGTGGTCAGGGGAGAATCACTAAATGATATAATCACAAAAGTACCCTAAATGGTTTTAAATTACATTTTTAAAAAAATTCTGTGCATAACTAAATGCCACCAAAATTATTCCAGAGTTAGTAAAACAATATCAACTTTTAAAAACACAAGAAAAAGGAAGTTTCATTTAAAAATGGGTTTGTAACAGAAGTGAAAACATGTTTCTTTGAAACTGTCAGACCCAAACATGTTGACCAAATTGAACAGAATACTTTTTTCCCCAGAAGAAAAAGAAGTATCAAATATGAAAGTTCCTCTGGGAAGCTGCTATTTTGATTAAATGTCACCTATTGACTAGAAAAATCTTGTGCCCGAAAATTTTAAGTCAGCTTGACTGAATACATGATCTCCAAACTGGAAGGCATATTAGTCCAATTAGATTGAGGAAGTTGAAAGACTAACGTAAAATATAATTGGCATACCAATGGCATGCCCCTTCCTGTACCTCAGATTAGCTCTCCACTACAGGATACACAGGAATTCATTGTTTTCATGATCAGCTCAAAAGTTGTTGAGTGAAAGGATCATGATACAGAAGTTCTGTAGGAAAATTTTTTTAACAAATATTTACAAAACAGAAAATTAGACTTTAACACGTAGTGCTTATCAGAAAATAGCACTCACAGGCAGCACCAGACAAAAGCACAAGATATAATTAAATACATATTGACCAAGAGTTATTTTCTTAGAGGATTTACTCTTTGCATTTTTTTTCTGAGGAAGAACTACCAAAACGACTACAGACAACAAAATTTTCTTAAATTTCAGAAATTGGTCCTAGTTCCTGTTTAACACCCCCTTTGCTTTTTGCCAGGCTACTGTGTAGCTTGCACAGCCTACAGCAGTTCTCATAGTCATCTTGGAGGAAATAGGGACCCTGAAGTTCAGGCTAAATAAATGAAACAAAATCCTTGCAACACAAGTGTGAGAGCAGACATTTTCCATCTCTGATGTGTCCCCTGCTAACTAGTATTATTTTTTCTTTTGCAGCTCTATCTGTAAACTCCAGCTCCTGTGATCTTGCTCTCCAATAAGCTGTGCTCCCAGAGAGACTCTGCATGTACCCAGGAAGGTTGCTTTCCCACAGTGATAACTGCTCAGGTACCTTCAAATACCTAACAACACAGGCTTAATGAGCTGTCACACCCTAGTCATGCTTTTCTATAAATGTTATTCTAGCTCTCTGAACTAGATTCATTATCTTCCCTTCTTTTTAATTTCTCATTTACAGAACTAATACTCCAATTGCATTTGGTTGCTATGCTTTGCCATGCCACACAAAGTTATGGATAGAAGGAATGGGGAGGAAAGCAATAGTTTTACTACCTACTATGCTCTGGATTGAAGAATAATTCTTGAAGCTGAGTAGTTTCCCTGGGGACCATGGTTTTCTTTTTTTCCTAGGAATGGACTGCTTTTAGGGTGTTCAAATGACACTGTTGTTGGCTGGTAAATAATAAGAAAAAAATTTCCTTATTCTCAATTTATAGCCAGATTCTACATTTCTGTTTTCTTTTGTGCTAAGAACTGGACCTAGAAGGAAATACAAAATTGCTGCTGCTGCTCAGCAGAAGTAATTTTAGTCTTGAAATTAAACTATGGCACTACACATGTAGAAATACTTTGTTAGAGAGGCAAATTAGAGCAACCAGGTCATTGGCTGTGTGATCATTTGCGAACTCAGTGTGTTCAGCAGAACTTGAAAGTGCATCTTTCACATTCACAGCAGAGGTTGCTGCCATGTGGAGTAAAGGAGGAACTGGTACAAGAATGCAGGCCTTACCTTGCAGAGAGGCTCATCTCAAGAGGGAAGTGCAACAGCAGCAGCTTTTTGTCAGATTGGAGCAGTTTTCATTTGTAGTGGGTTGACCTTGGCTGGACACCAGGTGCTCACCAAGTTGCTCTTTCACTGCCCTTCCCAGCCGGACAGGAGAGTGAGGATAAGATGACTCATAGGTTGAGATAAGGCAGTTTACTAAAGCAGAAGTGAAAGTCTGCACATGCAAAAGCAAAGAGGAAAATAACAAGGTTTATTCACTACTTCCCATTACTAAGGGATGTCTGGCCGCTTCCCAGGAAGTGGAGGCTTCAGCACACATAATGGTTTCTCAGCAGGCAACCACTGTAAACAACGAATGCTTCCCTTCCTGCTCCTCTCCTTGTATCTGAGCTGATATCCTATGGTATGGAATGTCCCTGTGCTTAGTTTGGGTCAGCTGGCCTGGCTGTGTCCCCTCCCAGGATCTTGCCCTCAGCTGGGGAAGGAATATCACAGTGCTGATGCTGTTCCCAGCAGTAGCCAGAACACTGGTGTGTTATCAACACCTTTCTAGCTACCAATGCAAAGCACAGCATTCTGAGGGCTGCCATGGGGAAACGAACTCCATCTCAGCCAGACCCAATCCACTGCTGCAGTACCATTCCAGGGCTGGAAAACAGTGGCTTAGAGGTGACAAACCAGCAAATTCCTCCTGCAAGGCTACATGTTAGGATGCCAGTTCAGACATGGGGTCTCCAGGCCTGACACTGTCTTCAAGAATTGCCTCTCTGTAAACAGGGAAATGTCAATAGCAGGCTTCAAATGCAAGTCTACGAAGCCTGATTCAGTCATAAAAGTTAAGCTGTCTAAAAAACAGACACCAGTCCCAAGTTGAAACTTAAATAATTGTTTTGTATCTCAGTGCATCAGTTACCACACAATACACATGCCTCTAACTTGCAGGAAGCACAAACCTACCTTGTCAAAGTCTGGGACCTACACACATTCAAAACATAATCTACAAGGTTTGCCCCCTTCATCCAACTATGTGGCGGCAACAAACTCATAACAAAACCTGTGTTCAGACCGTTGCCAGAGCTACTAGTGGGAAAAAAGAAAAAAGGTCAGAATCAGGCACATGGCTTGTATTTTATTGTGTATAGCTGGAGGAGTAGCTCAGAGACTGTATCCGTCTTAAGAGACATCTTAAATGCACAGATGACAAGTGTATGACTAAAAACTTTGTGCAGACATGCCAGGCTCTAGTGGTATTTTTAATTCTATTTAATGGTTTATCCTTTTTCATTTCCACTAAACTTTTATTTTCTATTTTTATTTCATACTTTTTTCCTCAAATGAGATGAGAATAAAGATGAAAAACTCAAACAGCCTGCCTTTGCCCAATACAGACATTCCTGTCAGAGATATTCATAGTCTCCCTTTCCCACAGACCTTTTTTGTCCATGCAGATCTTAAGTAGAAAACTGTACCTTACAGCCTTTTGGCCCCCGCCCGAGCTCCAGAGAACGTTACTTGGTTTGCGGTTCTCAGCAGGAACATGGGCCGTCCTAATTCCGAGCATCTTCTGTGTTGGCACCTTCCTCCCCGAGCGTCACCAGGTGGCAGTACGACAGAAGGGCTTGGAAGGGCTGCTCTGACATCCGGCAGCCGAAATCTTACATAGCTGCAGGTATGCAGCTCATTTCCATCTCCTAATTGCAGCTTCCATTTCTATTCCTCAGATCATCTTAAAAAAACGAGTGTCACAGCACAAAACAAAACCACTCACTTTCCTGTTTATTTGCTTTCAGCAATTTGAGCATTTATAGGAGTAAATGTTCATACTCCCACCAGCCTCTGGAATTGACAGGTTTCAGCTGGGCACCCAGCAGAGAAGCCTCTTAGAGAACAGTGGTCTACTTTGACCTTCTCACTCTAGGGACACAAACTATAAAGATTTCAGCACACAGTAGAGCAGATAAAAGACTGTGAATGAAGAATGGAACTCTGGGGAGAAGCAAATTACTTGTAAATTGTGCCTGCATTAGCAAAGGAAAAAAACACCCAGGATATTTAGTAGAAAAGTGTTTTTCAATATTTTCAAAAGTAAACTAGTTGATATTTTGTTGGGGAAATGTATTTTTTTCATTTAAACCTTGACCAAAAAAAAAAATGTATTAGTAAAGCTAAAAAAAGACAACATAAACAAGAATATCCAGACACAAATGTCATTTGTGGGGAGTTGATTTTTAGAGGGTTATTTGTTTGTTTTTAAGCAAAAAAAATCATCCTATTCATACAATTTTAACGAGTAGTTCTGTTCTTTCTGTAAATCCAGTAATATAGAGCTTTTTCCATTACATGATTTTTTCCAAGCTGAAATTCCCTCCCAGAAACACAAGCTTAGGAATCTTGCTCAGGATTTAGACCCATGGGATTTTAATTTTTTTTGTGCTAGAAATTTCAGATTTTTCAAATGAGGCATCTATGCAGACTCATTATATTGTATTTGCTATGAGTAGACAACCTACACAGCAGGTCATATCTGAGAAGACACTTGTATAAATAAACAGTTGGGTAATCCAAGTAAGTCCATTCCACATATTAATATTGGGGCAGGGAAAGGGAAGAAGTATTTTTCATCTTCCAGGAAACTCATGTCCTTGTAAACAAGATGATGATTATCAAAATTAAGACCACCTTTATTAGGATTAGATCTGCTTTAAAATGAACACTGATTTAAAGGACTAAAATCCCCAATTATTTTTACCCATAGAAAAGCTGATATTATTAAAAAGAAAAAAAAAAAACCTTTTCACATTTTGATCCAAAAACATTCACAGGTAAAGATTTTCAGATCACACTTTTTCTTCAGAAGTAATATTACTTATATTAAACCCATGTTATTGGGAAATTTTCTTCCATACATCTTGAAAAGCTTATCAGAGAAGTCAGTGTTACAGTCTCCATTTCACAGGCTGGAAACAATGACATTACAAAGTGAACAGACATACCCATGGCCACATTGCCAGCCAGTGGCAGAGCCACAAATATTAACTGGGCCTCCAAAACCCAAGCCTGGAAATCATTAACAACTCTATTTTAAACTCAGTATTTTCTTCCTCGTTGCTTAAAATTATTTGAAACAGGGGAAAAATGGGGCAGTGTTAAAATAACAGCACACTTGAAATTTTTAGCTCCCTCCATTCTTCACCTAGCCTCCAGTTTTCACCCTAGTTTCATTTTAAATCAGATCTGCCTAAATGGCTATATTTTTCCCTGAGACAGCAGGAGGAGATACGTTCCTGAGGATGCCAGTTTCAGTCCCCAGTATCTAAAATATGCATGCACTGCTCTTTGATTCTTGCCACTAAAAGAAAAAAAGTAACATTCATTCTGCAAAGATAGCATTCAAGTTTTAAATAATGCATTTCTGTATATCCTCTCTGAACCAAGGATCTCATTTCTTCTGGGCCCGTAGGTGACAGATAGGATAAGTGATTGCCCAGGTTACTGCATTTTATGCAGCTCATTCATGAGGTCCTGCAGCTCCTGACTAAGGCATATATTGCTGTCACTGTTCTCAAAGGTGCGGGGAGGGTCTGTGGGTATAGAAGAACAGATGAATGAGAGAAATTAGTAATCTCTCCATGCTTTCATATCCTACTTGTCCCAGGAATATCAGAGAAACTCAAACTGACAAATTCAGTTAGGTGATCAGAGCAGAGTCATGTTCAGATACAACCAAAGGCATAACTTTGTAGGCAATAAAATTAGAATCAGAGACCTGATCACAACAGCACAATTCAGTGGGACTTGGTCATGTAAAATACTTTCCTTTGAATTTTGAGATGCTTTGCTTACCTAATGCAAAATCCAAACAACAAATCCAAAAACAAATTCTGATCCAGCAGGTCAGTTAAGCATGTATTTTGATGTGAAGATTGTAGTTTAAATTAAGACTTTAAATGCTTTTCTGTATTGGAATCGGGAAATGAGGTTCAGGAAAAATCAGAATTCATTTCACAGAGAATTTCTGTGAGAAGAATCACCCATTTGAAAAAGGCAATGAGGAAGGGAAGACCTTCTGCTGCAACTTCCCTGATATGGCAGCAGTAGCAGCTCTGTTAGATCCATGATGACCTGAAGGTGAGAACGAGGCAAGGGTTAGAGAGAAAAGTAACATTTTGTTAGACTAAGAGGTGCAGCAGCAGCAAACAGGCTTTCACACAGACTCACAAGAATATTGACAGAAGGGACCTCTGGAGGTTACTAAGGGCAGGCTTCTGTTTGGAGCAGAGGAAGCACCAAAAACAGACTAATCTAGTCATCTTGAAAAGCTGAAGGCTGAGATCTGTAGGTATCTGTCCCAGCACTGCATCATTCTCATGGTGAAAAGGTTTTTCTAGGCTCCAATCTGAGTTTCTAAGCTCCAAATCTGGGGGCATTGCTTTTTTCTTTTAGCATTTGTACTACCCCCATTAGCCTCTTTACCAGATGAAACAAATCTGTCTCCCTTAATCCTTCATTGTAGGAGATGTGCCCTAGTCCTCAACAATCTGACTAGCCCTTATTCAGATGTGAAACAGATTTCAAGCCAAGTACAATTTGGGAACCATTTATTTCTATTTACTTCAATAGTAAACTCCATATTTTATCTAGTTGTAAGATAAGTTGCAGTGTCATTGCCATTATATTTCAGATTGGAAAATATCCACTAGGTCTTGTATGGAGCAGAAAAAAATAATTCAAAGTCTCTGATCTGCCCTGAGGTGTCTCCAGCAGATAATGCAAAGACTAAAAGACTTCTCTCTGCCTCATTAATAAAGCTATCATCTAAGCACAAAATTTAGATAGGCACTGGTTATCCATAGAACTAGTATCCATTTTAAATTTAATTTGGCTCCTTACTCTGTGAAAAGCAAATGAGATGCAATACTTGGAGCCACTCTGTCTCACTAATCTTATTTGTCTTCATTAGCAAAGGAAACTTTGCCTGCAGACATGGCAATAGCAAGAGAATTTCTGGTACTGAAAGGAGCATATAGTCTCTGATCCTGGTTCTAGCCCTTGTTGTAATAAGAATGATACTACAAAGAATAGTACAGAAAAGAAAATATAGAAAATTATCTAAGAACTAGGAACATACTTTGTCTCCCTGTTTATGAAGTCTAGAATATCTGGATTTTTAAAACATTTATTGTTTTTAAAAAAGTTTTTACATTCATAATCTAAGTCTTGCTTGCCTGTAATGGATGAAGAGGCATCACAAAATGAAGTTGGAAATCTTATCAGATCACTGAAAATCCTCTATCCTTTCTTTTACCACCTCTTCAATTGCACTGCCTAATAGCTTCTTCAAAGTTGCAAATTTCTGTTAAAGGTTTTGCTTCTAATTATTATAGCATACCTTAACATGGTCAGACATCACTGTTTATAACAAAATCAGATAGGGCACATCAACATCTCTGATGTCTGTCAAGTATAAACAAAATAAGGAAAAGAAATTCCAGTCAGGCTTTCTTTATCTACTGTGAAGAATAGCATACAATTCTCAAAGTGCTTTTGCAGGCCACTTAATATCTGTTTTTCCTACTCACTGGGCAACCTTCTGAATCAATTCAGATTATGTTAAGGTATTTCCAGCAGTAGTAGGTGAGATCTCGCAGGGATATAGGTACATTTGTTATATGTTCATCACTGCGGAGGAGAAAAAGTTAAAGCCATCTTTGGCTGCCAGCAATATCTCTGCTGGAGAAGTTTCTTGTCCCACAGAAGTCTAAAGCAGCTATCTTACAGGCTTCTCAAGCTGCACTTGCTCTCTAGAGATTCACTCTTACATCTTGAAATGAAAGATTAATTACCCCTGACCTGCTTGTGCAAAGTAACTAGACATGAAGGAGCAGTGACTGTAAAAGAATGATAAAGACATCCAGAAATTCCATAGTTTTACTCTAAAAAACATTAAAAATTATTCTTGTTCAATCTCCCCCTTACCTCTCATTCCAGAATGCAATTCTGTGAAATGATACTTCTGTCCTCTCCTAGTAGATTTTACGTGTATGGCATATCCGCTGCCTTCTCCAGTAAGTGTTACTTCTGGAAAGCCCAAGATATCATTAGAGTTAAGCATTTTCTTACTTTTCAGCCAAACCTAAAGAAATTGCTCCATTCCTTATCTCTTGCCATTGGCTAATGCCCAAACTAAATTTTTTCCTGAATTGATATTTTCCCCTCAAAGATACCTTTGAGTTTCCAGTTGTTTCCAGAGCTGCTCTAGGACATCTGCACAGCTTCCTCCACCCTGCACCATCAGCTTACATAGTACTAGAGAAGCCATCCCAAAAGGAGAACATTCACAACGGTGAATATTTCTTGCTGCATCTCCTAACACTGCCTGTATAATCACTGACTACTGGCAGCTGAAAGACCAGAGGCCTTTTTCACCTGGAAAGCCAGCTGGCATCATCATCAAGAGGTTTCAGCTGGTGATCACTTAGCCTGTATGCAAGGGTCCTATCAGACTGAAATTCTTTCTGGTCATTAGATACTTGAAAAGTTGTTTATGCCCACTCTTCATCAGCAGAATTTCCACAGTTCTTGTATACATAACCATTCTATCTTGCCTTGCAGAAGAAGTGCTACTGCAGTTATTGATCTCAAAAAGTACACCATGGTCGTCCCTTGTTTCTGTGGACTGTTTTCCATCAAATCCATTTTACACCATGTGAGAACAGATTGTAACCAAAACTGCAACTAAATGAACAGGATCTAGAGTTCAATGGTGCCAAAGTCCAGGGTGATTAGATCTTGGGCTTTGATCCAGATGCATCTTGCTGATGAGTAAAGAAAATATATCAATCATCTAGTTACAACAAGTCCTTGGCCTGCATATGGAAGCAGAAGATGAGGAGGAGGAAAAAAGGATATACCATATGATAATTGGTAGGTGACAGCACGCTGTGTGTGCAGCCTGGGGAAACAGAGACCCATTCAATCCGCCTCACAACAGACTCGGTAAACTCACTGGCCCACGCACTCTTCCGTCTCAAGCACCCGATATGTTTCATAGCCTCCAGTCATCAGCCTTGGCACCAACAGATGAATCATATCTCCTGTGAGTGTCCCTGCTGCAGTAACTTATTACATCCTCTGCAGTTAGATAGCACTTGCCGATCCCAGATCTCAAAACACTGCATTAATGTGGATGGGATTAAATATCTTGCTTGTAGCCATGGGAAATCAGCTGGCATTAAGACTAGAGACCACACCTCATCATGCTCCTTAAGTTTTCTAATCCCTTGGTCACATCACCTTCCTTCTTTATGTGTGCTTAACAATCAACAGTAAGCACTTGTGATAGACAGGAGAGTTTTCCCACATTCCAAAAAGACACTAGATAATTAATGGGCACATTTATTTTTAGACTTAGATAAGAGTCAAAGAGTAGCACTTCTCTGGTACTTGGTTAGCTAACTGATTTCTGTTTTCTAGGTTAGTAGATGCTTAGTGATCTATGCCAGACTACCATTCTGGATTTGATCAAGCAGAGGAATAGAACCCTAAGAGTGATGGCTTCCAACAAGTGGTACACACCTTGACATTGATATCTCAAGCCATCAGGGATGCCCCTTTTCATTTAGACCAGTCAATCATAAAAGCCTTACTGCCCACAGCCCAGAAGCTTCCTAAATTGCTCTAAGAAGCCTGCTACATTTGGCTGTCTTTAGTTTAGCTCTGAAATAAGACAACCAGCAATATCCATTTCCTCTCTAAGGGAAAGGGAGGGACAGAACAGCAGGGTAGGGCAATAGTCCCCAAAGTACTTGAAGGAAGTGAAAATGAAAGACTTAGAAATGGCCAGATTCAATCAGGAAGCTAGATAATCAAACACATTAATGATAATGAAGAAGCAGGTCTAGGATCAAGCCAGGAAAACAACCCACAGCTGAGAGTCATAATTAGGTAGAATAAAGATTATCAGTATGAGACCCAATCCTTCAATTACTAGCTAGATCTACAGCAATGGAACAAATATAAGGTCAAGCTGAGAAAACAGTCTATAGATCACAATACAAACTCATACATTACTTCAGCTGCACTGAAAAACAGTGCTCCTACAAGATAGCTAAGACTAGATGTGAAGCCCAAGCCTGGGCTTAAATAGAGATTCTGGGCTTATGGGCAGAGGGTGTGGGTGGTGACCATATGAGGTGTGTCAGGGCTGTTAAGGCTATTAATGTACTTGAGGGGCACAGAAAGAGTTTCTGTAGTCTTTGCAGGGTGTGCTTAGGTGCAGGAGCACCTCTGTTGCTTGCTATGACTCTGCTGTAACTCTTTCTGCAGCCGTACTCAAGAATTTTTCTGGTATCATAATCCTAGGTTTCAACAGCAAGGACACAGATGAATTGTAGTCTGAATCAGCAGGTAGGCATTATTCAGAATTACTCTTATAAGGACTCAGTGTGAAGCTCAGTATAGAACTTCTAGAACTGTCAAGCTGGAGAACGTGCCCAGATGTCTTTTCTGGCATTCTTGATTAAATTCTCTAATCAGGATATTTTTGAACTCTTCTCAAGGATACCTTTGTTAGGAGAAAGTAGAGAACTGGGGTCATGGAACTGTAATCCTATTTTTCTCATTTCTACCACTCCTGTAGTCACCACAGACTACTGAGAGCTCTGTTACCTTTTACAGAGGGGCTTTTTATATAGTAGGGTATGTGTTCAAAACACTTCTTAGCAGGATGGTTTTTGTTGTTTTGACTTGATGATCTTGGAGGTTGAATCCAACCTTAACAAAGATTTTATGATTTTTTGTGTGTTGAAGAGGCAGATGGCAGTGGTGTGGGATAGATACAGGTGAAGAATTGACTTGGGTATTGCCAGCCCTGCTCCACAGGCAGTGCCCCTGTGGGAGTTGGTTCTGTTGGTGCAGCTGAGGAACGCATTCCCTGAGAAACTAGCTGTGGGATGGAGAGGGGCTGTGAAACTTACAGGAGACTTAAAGTAAATACAAACTACTGAGATGTCTCATCACAACTATCCTTCTCAGTTTAAGCAATTCAGTACCCAAGGTTCAGGAATTAAACATTCCCATAGAGTCTGGCTCCTTCCAGACACTTTTTAGGCTACTTTTCTACTAGATCTACTCTCAGGGTTTCTTTGAGGAAGTATTTCTTTAAACTGACAGACCAAAACATTGCAGCCAGTATGGAACCACTTGCTGCAGGTGATGTGTTTTTTCTCTCAGCTGGCTTGTTTGCTTTGCTTTTTTTTCCCCTGACAGTTCACTTTCCCCAAATAGTATTTCTGAGAAATTCAGACCTGAACTTCAGACCAATGCTCAAATTGGGGGAAAAAATAAGAATTTTCCAAGTCTTAAAAAATCACTTAAGTTATGTTTATCCTTTGAAAATTGCTTTAAGATGGCTGAAAATATTTAAGTCAAAGCAAAACATTTCAAACAGGATCAAGCTGAATATTTCTGTTTACTTTGAAAATGTTTTATTTAACAAAAAAACCCTAAAACTTAGAATTTAGTGTGGAACTTGGCTGCTATTTGTTTCAATGTTTTCATTTTACCCATGAACATGATAATTATTTATATAGATCACATTATACAATGTCTTTCCTCCAAGGGGAAATCAAGTTTTCACTGGAAGTGATTTAGCATGATGAAGTGTTCCATGTTTACCATGAGGTTAAAAGTTCAGTTAATTTTATCCCTTGTCATGTTTATTGTACACATCTTTTGACTTCCTGCTCAAACTGCAAAATGATGTATATAAACAGCATCAAAGAATATAAAAAATGCTAAAATATGGAGAGAGAGAGAGCGATAAAGAGTTCTATTAGATGGTTGGTAGGAATGACTTTTTGATCCAGGGTCTGAGGCTGGCCAGAAAGTCAGAGGTGTAACTTCCTTCTGCTGATGCTCTTCCTGGTTATCCACAGTATCAGGGTGCTTTCTAGGTTTGGTGGCCAAGGGATTATCAGTTAGCTATTCTTCTTTGTGCTGAAACCCAGCTAATACAGATGATTAGTGGGGAGATAACTGGAGGAGCCTGTGTATTCAGAACAGAGACAGTAGTTCAGATCCCACTTCTATCCTCACTCACAAGTGTGTAAATCTGAGTTCATGCCACCATGAACTCAAAGATTTAACTTATAAGCAGCTGGTTCCACTGGCAGCTAAAGGTCCAAAGCATCTTAGCCATTGCTGCAGTCTGCACATGGAGAAGTACAATGTCTGACAAGAGCCAGAGGATCTCTTCCAATATTGAAGATACAGCTTGATGGCCAATATGCAGTATCCAAGATATGCCAGATCATGGTAGGGGAGAAAGCTGCCAATCTCAGATGCCTTTTGTCAGTATACCTCAGCAATACAAACCTGCAGGGTGGTACTGCAGGGCATGTACATTGCTAGGGAAATATTTACTCCCTTTTTGACACTTGCAGAAGGACCTGCTTGGGAGATGGGGATGGTGATGAAGGAGGTTGAGCAAAGAGCAGCCCAGGGTCAGGATGTGTCCATTACTCAGATGCAATTATCATCCAATTATCTATCTATATTTTATAGATACTATTGAATAGTATCTGCCTATTTCAACAAATGTTTGTCCCTTCCTCGCTCCCATTACTGACTTCGGACTTTGCCTCCCCCCTAGAGAGGGGTGAGGGTGAGCTTAGCAGGAAGTACCAGTAAATACCATGGGTGCTAAAAATGTAATCCTATCCTGCCAGACTGTCAGTGCAGACAAGAGATATTTTTCCCTCCCGCAGAAAGCAGCGGGTCGTTTCTCCCTCAGCTCACCGGAATGCCTCTCCGGGAGGGATGCAGGGCGCAGCAGGCGGTCCGGCAAGCCCCTGCCCTTAGGACTAGCGCACTTGGTACTATTTATAAAGCAGAAGAAATCACGATGAGTCAGGTTCAGCTCCTGATCTGATCCTTGTCGAGTCAAAGCATCTGTTGAGCGCGACCGGAGCAAGATGCAGATCGGGAGCGGGGATGCGCGCCGCTCCCTGGCAGCGGCACATTGATCGTGCGGCCGAGTGGCCAATTAGCGGCAGCAGCCAGGTCCAGCCCTCGTGTCTGCGCGCTAGTCATCTATCGGCAATAATTACCGAGACAGTTGATGCCTAGTTTGGATGAGAATTAATTCGAGGCCGGATAAATAATGCATTAGGGTTTACTGAGCCCCGCGTGAAGCGTCGCCCCCGCGCCAGCGCTGGGAGCGGCGAGAAGCGGCGCCTGGGCGGCGATGCGCGGGGCGGCGGCCGGGGCCGGGCGCTGAGGCTGCGGGCAGCGCCCAGCCGCCAGCATGCTGAGCCCCAAGATCAGGCAGGCCAGGAGAGGTGAGTGTGCCCACCCGAGCGCCTCGCGGTGTGGGGAGGGAGACCGTCTGCCGGCACGGGCAAACTTCGCGGCGGAGGCAGCGGCGGCGAGCCTCTAGCGCAGCCCGCGGAACGTCCGCCGCCCGGGCTGCAGGGGCTGCCCCGGTAGAGCTAGGCTGATGCCCCGCTGGCCGAAGCCAGCCTTGGGGAGCGCAGCGGGAATGAAGCGGAGGAGGAGTAGGAGACCTGTGCCTGTGCTCACCAGCGTCGTCTGCAATGTCAGGGCTGAGCAGCAGGGACAATTAAAAAATTTGTACTCTGTCCTGGGACTCGACGGAGCCTTTTCACCCCTGTGCTGGTTGCTAATGCTGTGTTTCTAACGCTGAATTCATTATAACAGCTGGAGACAGTTGCGACAAGTTTACCTGCAGCATCTTGGAGAAGCAGTTTGATGTAGCACGTTATCCTTCCAGGGCTGGAAGCAGGAGGTGGAGGTACTCGTTCTGTGTGAGCTATGGGCAAGACAAAAGGAAGGAAAACATGCCCAGGGTTTGCCACAGCTGCTTTGAGCAGTCGTTCAGACCTGTGAGGTTTTGTGTGCAGTGTTTGTAAAGCAATTAGCCGGGACTGAGCACAGCCGTTGTCTGCACGGTCAGGTCACCTGGAATAGATGCTCTGGCATTTACTGTATGATGTTCAGGGTCAGCACCAGTTGCTCGTTTGACATGGCATTCACTGATTGTCGTCATCATTCACAAACTAATGACAGTCTCAGAGGGATATCTTCCTGGCATTGGAAACAGATTTGGTTAATGTCATTTAGGAGCTAAAGCAAACACAGTCAGAAGAGTATGCAAGGATTAGGGTATTCTTCAGCCATGTCAATATTATAAAATACAAGAAGTGTAACTGCTTCCAGCTACTGTGATTCAGGGGCAGGTACTTTCAGCCAAATGTCACTTGGCATCATATATATGAAAGTAGTATTACATGATGAACAGTTCTTAAAATACCAACAGCCATTTAAATAGCTGCTAGTGTCTCAGAAGGAAGAAGTTTCCTGCCATTTGGAGGTGTCAGGATCAGATATGTATTGCTACACCCACAGTAAAGTCATAAGTACTTAGACAATTTTGTAGAAGTTCAGAAAGTCTTTTGTAGATGCTGCCTCTTTGCCATCCCCCTTCTAAGGGATGTCTAATCTCTTTTAACATACATGTTAACCAGCATTCCTGTTGGCTATTTTAGCACTGATGAGACAAGCTAGATGTTGCTTCTAGAGTGGTACAGGAATTCTGTGTCAGAGCAAGGACCACAGGCTTTCAGAATGGCATGCCTGCCATTCTCTTCAAATTGTCTGGAAGAGACTAAGTTGGGCATTACCATGTATTCAAATCTAGTTAGGGGATTCTAGATCCCTATGGGCTACGGATGCTTGGGGAACAAACTGTAGTGTAACTTTGTGACTGAACTTATAGGGGTATATGCCATTCTCTCTGGGTTTGTTCTGTTTGGTTCATTAACTGTGCAGTAGTAGGTTTATTTCTGAATGAATTTAGAACTCATGAAAAGAGCTGGCCTCATGGGTTTTGAAGCTTCAGGAATTTTCCTACTTTTGCAATGCTGTGGCAAAGCACTGGTAACCTCTTGCAAAGGTTACCAAGTAGGATCTAATGCTGCAAAGCTGCTTCTATAGCTCTTGTTTCACAGCAACTGTAAACAGGCAGTGCTGAAGATGCTGAATGCTTCCTGAAGTTAAGTGTCCTACCTTACAAGACTGAGCTGAATGTGAAGTGTAGTTCATGCTACCTGGTGTCTCAGTTGGGATTGCTAATGAAGGTTCAGATGAGAAACAGTGGACAAGCAGAGTATTCAGAAGGCTGCAAGAATGTGCTGTGTATAGTGAGCATCAACAAGGGCAGGACATCTACTGGAAGCTGCTGAATGAGCTTGGGCAACTTCTCAGAGTAGTGACTGACTACTCTGCAACTGAGGCCTTAGTTGTGTAAGGAAGGCAGTGTGATTTCTCTGAGCATGCAGAATAAAGAGAAGGGACAAGGAAGGACACTCAGGATACAGGCCCATGTTTTCACTTGAGCGTGACAGCAGGCAGCAGTTAAGCTGAAGCTAGGGATGTTCATGTATTTGTAGAGTTCTTGAGGTTCAAACCCCTCTGTGTGTGGCTAGATAACTTTTCTTCAGGCTCCCGGCATTTGTGCAAATAGGAATGCTTCATCAACTACTTTTTTATTTCCAAAGCTTTGCAAAGAATGTACCTTTAAATCTTCAATTGTGACATCTGATGCTGTCATTTTTGTTTGACTTGTGGATTGTCCTTAAGAAAGCTCCTGGGTTTAAAGACATTCAGGCTTTTGAAAATGCTGAGTCTGGACTTCAGCTTGACATCCAGGGTGCAGTTCTTAATATCTGTAAAAGGTATACTAGAGAACAAAGATAATTTGCCTTCCTAGAAATAACTGTGAAGTATATCACAGTCCTTGCTGTTCCATCAGCAACTTCACATCTGTAACTCATAAATATGCATTTAGAGGTACATTATGTTTCCACAAGACCTAGGAAGGTGTAAAATCTCACAGACTGAAAATCTTAATGCGTATAAATTGTCCTCTGCAAAATCATTCTTCCTGGCTAGGCTTGAATGGATTTTGCATTATTTTTTCATCATAGTGGTTTGTGTGGCAAGTGGAGGAGTCCAGCAACCTGAAATAAGTGACTGCAATGGAAAACATCTATTTTCACATTTTTAGTAGGTGATGAAGCATAGAAATCCTACCTTGCAGAGTAGAGGCAAGAATACTTCCAGGATGGAGAGAAGGAACAGCAGTTTTCAGACTACATCATTCAGTCTCAAGGAATGCATTTTTGTTTACTTGTTTTTAAGATATTAAAAAAATGAAAAGTCTCAGGGTATACCTGTCCAGTTGCATTTAAATGTGCTAGGAAATGGAAGTGAAAATTTGTGTATTTGTATTTTAATGAGTGATGTGATGGAATTGCCCTCTATAAATAGAGCCTGCTAACATGATAGATTCTTTACAGTATTCTTGTCTTTATAACATCTGTCTCCGCTGTAGAGGTACTAAGGATAAACGGTCGCTCCTTACTGGGCCTTTGTATTACAGGGTAGCAGTGACCTATTGTTTCTGTTTGTGGCATGCTCATACATAAGTTACAGTATGTTGAAAATTTTCTTCACAGTCAGAGTAAATAAACTTTTGTTCATCTGTTTTAATTAGAACTTAGAGCCTGGAAAAAGTGATAGGAGACATTTTGACTAGTTAACCTCCTGCAAATGAACTGGTATCCTTTACATGCCTGTAGTAGAACAGAGTTATTTCCCTCTCTCTTTTTTCCTTCTCTGAAACTTGCCATAATTCAATTTTAATGAAAAGTGGGCTTTAGCATACTTAGTGTGTTTCTAAGGACAGTGCTGCCAGGAGGGACTTGAGGGGGTAAAGTACTATTATAACCCTCTGGCAGTGTGCACATTTACAATGTAAGCTTCACATGCTTGCACTGAGCACAACTAGGTTTTAATATTCAATGCCTTTGCAATGGTGTCATTGTATTTTTTATGAAAGTGCTGTGTCTTTGATTACAGGAACATGAGTACCCTATATTTAAACCGCTTTCTTATGGCAGTAAGGATACATGATTGCATGATTTCTCTGTCCTAAGAATTTTTGTGTTGCTTGGCTAAATTAAACCTTATTTAAAAGGAGTGTGAAAACAGATTTGACTCCTATAAACTCAAAGAAAATTGGTGGCAGGACAGAGGAAAAATAACCATATGTACACCTAGGGAAAATTATCACATAGTACTCAACACGAATTTATATTCTGGATGATAATGCCCAACTGACCATCCTAAAGACACACATTGGCTGTCCTGTAACAGCAAACATATATTCAAGCCAGACAGACAGGTAAGGGATATAGGAGTTTATTGGGTTGTTTGGGATGTGGAAGGGACTGGGTTTTTGAGAAAGATGCAGAGACAGCATTATGCAAGCGGAAGGACCATGTAGAAGAACTGGGGTCTGTGTGTGTCCTGGTTTAACACCAGACAGCAAACAAGTCCCACTAAGCCCCTTGATTGCTCCCCCACCAGCAGGACTGGGGAGAGAGTTGGAAGGGTAAAAGCTGGAAAACTTGTGGGTTCAGACAAAGGCAGGGATAAAAACTAGGAAAAGCATAGAATAAAAACTAGAAAAAAATAGGGAAAGCAAAAGCCGTACACGCAAGCAAAGCAAAACAAGGAATTAATTCACTGTTTCCCATTGGCAGACAAGTGTCCAGGCATCTCCAGGAGACCAGGGCCCCATCATATGTAATGGTTTCTTGAAAAGACAAATGCCATTACTCCAAGCCTCCTTTCCTCCTTCTTCCCCCCAGCTTTATATACTGAGCATGATGTCATATGGTTTGGAATATCCCTTTGGTCATTTTGGGTCACCTGTCCTAGCTGTGTGTCCTCCCAACCTGCCATGCACACCCAAGCCTCCCTGCCAGCAGGGAAGTAAAAAAGCAGAAAAGACCTTGTCTCTGTGTAAGCCCTCTCAGCAATAACAAAAACATCACTATATCATCAACCCCATGTTCAGTACAAATCCAAAACAGCCACTGAAGAAAGTTAACTCTACCCCAGCCAAAACCAGCATGGTGTGGTAGAAGACTACAAGACAGTAATAAATGAAAATCCAAACTTCCTTAATTCTGCAGACTGAAAGCTTGTTATTTAATACAAAACCAAATGACAGTCATGAAAATTACAGTAGTATACTTTCTAATCTACATGAGCATTTTAGGGTTAGGAGTGAGCTGTTGAAACTAATCTAATTCTAATCTGTCATGAAGCAGTCTCAGAATAAACAGTAGAATTCCTTTTGGATTAAACTAGGTGGCAAGATATTTTCAGGAGTACACCTAATGCTCTCCAGCAACTAATGGGTATTCCAGCCCATAGGATCAGAATAGAACTAGTCCAGAACAGAGTCCCCTGAAATGCATGTGTGGATATTAGTTCCCTGCCATTAATGAACAGATCCACTTCTAATGATCTGAACTATTTACTAATTCAGACATCTTCGAAGTTGTCAGTCTCAAGACATTTGTGTTGAGAACTAACAATTCTATCATTCTTAGGTAGGCAACAATTTACTACCAGAGTATCTCAGAAGGTAACAATTCTACGCATTTTTACCACATTTCACAGGTAACATTTACATTCTGTGGATTAGGGCAAAACCCTAGGCCACATATGAAGTCCAAGGCAGAGTTCTCATCTCTCCCGAGTTTCCAGGCTCAGGAATAAGCTTTGAAAATGAGGATGAATGACATCTAAGGAAACAAGAATTAGACGTTTTTAGACCAGTGAACATGACCTCTCATGCTATTAGAAGGTTCTGCTTGTTCAAATTTCTATTTGACCTGGCTAGTTAATAATTTTCCATCATCTTCAATGCACTTCAGGTTCCCAGAGTTTGGCCTCGTTTAAGAAGCAACCCCACAACCCCAGTAGCAGGCACACAGGTAGCAGGACAATCAGTGCAACAGGCAGAACTGACATGAGGCCTGACAAGTAAATAAAAAATAGTGGTTAAATGTGATTTCAACAAGAGAATGAGAAATAGTGTGCAACTCTGTCAAAGAGGATACGTTGGACTGAAGAAATTAGGAACAGTGAAATAAATACATTTCATAGAGGCCTAGAGTTAACCAAACAGTCCTAAGTGCACTCAGTCTGCTCTCTTTACCAAGGTATCAGCCCTCCAGCTTTTGGCTGCTCTCCAGGTCCTCCACAGAGAGGACACAATCCTGCTGCCCTGTGCTGTCATTTCTCTACATTCTCCTGGTATTAGAGGAAAACTGGTGACACCTTTCCCCTTTACTCCTGCACCCTGCTGCTGGAGCAAGTCCCGGACCTCAGGGGCTGCACCTCAGGCCATATTCCTTTCCAAACCACGCTGTGTGAAGGATCCTCCTTTCAGTGGTGAGTGAAAGAAAGAAAAGGGGAACTCTCTCATATGTCTAGTCCCCCTCACCAAATCACAGCTTAGCACCTGCAGTCTCTTAGCCCTGTGCAGAGCACCAGAACCTCCACAGCCCCACAGGGGTGATGCTGTACACAGCTATCCCAGAACACGTGGGAGGCCAGCACCTTGGCACCTCCAGGTTACCAGGCGAAATAATAACACCCAGTTCCTCGCTCCTGGAACCAAAGTAAACAGCCCTAAAGCTGTGAACTCCTCCAAACACTTCCTGCAGCCCTGAGAGCCCACCAACATTGCTGGGAGCACAGCAGGCTCGGGCTGGGGAGCAATCAGTGTGACTATCTGCAGCTGGCATGGCACAGCCACCATTAAGAAGGTGCCCACCTGTGAGGGGGAGGTTCACCACCCCTCAGCCTTAAATGAGGGATTGTCTAAGGCAGGAGAGGCAATCTTAGGAGCTCTTCTCTGGAGAGGTATGTGGGTAAAAGGCTAGGATCAGGTGCTGGTAAATATGGCTTGGTTTGTGAGCTGGTGGAAGAAGGAGTCTCTGAGAAAGTGGGGAGGAGGAGTTGGCACTGTGGATCTCGGTTTTGCCTTTTTGCTTTGGAGTAACTCGAGATGAAGCTGCTGAGTTGAGTTTAAAATCCTGAGGTAACAGCACAAGGGCTGTGGAGGGAGGCATTAGGGCTGGAGCACTGATGGGTTAACCACCCTGAAGGCAGTGTGAAGAAAGAAGAGCAGACTAAAGCGTAAAGTGTGGGGTGCAAATAAAGAGGATCTCAGTGTTCCTTCTCACCCTAGGGAGGTGAATGAAGCAGTGAGTTACTTCTGTTCCTTGGTACCAGGTCAGTCTCCCAGCACTGTGGTGCAGGGGTGTATGGCAGTGAGCTGTATGCTGTAATTTGATTGCTGTCTTGATAGAGAAGGGGTTAAGAAAATGGTGTCTATGAGATTCTTCCAGAGACAGGTTTAGATTCCCTCTCTTTGTGGTACGTCCCATGAAGAAGGACCTGAGTTGTTCCAAGGTGTTATCCTCCCATTGTTGTAGAGATGGCCCCTCAAACGGGATTCATGGTGTGTGCTGGAGTAAGTGCTGCTCTTGTCAATAGCAGCTTTCTGTCCCTGCTTGAAGGCTCAGGCAGGCAGTCACTCTCCTTAGAAAAAAAAACCTGAAAAGTTTGCAGGCAGGCACCAGCTTATTAAGCACAGGTAATCTGAATTTGAAATAATGAGCCAGGCCTCACCTCTTGGGGAGGGGAAAGGGCCTTGAGAAAGAGCAGTAATTCAACTCTCAGGATAGCTGGGCTGCTGGGGGGAGCACTTTTGGAGAGGGAATTAAATATTTAAAAAAAATAAATAAAAGGCCACAGGCTCTCTAATTACTTGTAGAACACCACTGAGTGATTACAGGGTAAAACTGGCAGGGTTGTGAATAGCGCAGTGCTAGCACCTCTCTCCTGAGAGGACAGTTGCCTGCTACTTTTACTGCCTGTATAAAGGTATTACTCTTCACTGAGGGATTACTACCAGAATGACTTTTTCTCCTTGCCAGCTTTCCCTCCACATTTATAAGGGTTGAGAGATAGCACAGTAACATAAACAGCTTAACTTGTTTTCTCCAGCTCCCTGCAGCATGGGTAGGAGTAGTTTGAGCTAATGATAAGGGCACAGTGTGGTGGGAGGAGGATACTCCTTGATGAGGCTGCAGTGTGAGCTATCTGCTCAGTTGGAAGAGGAAAGGATCTGTGTTTAGACTCTGCCCAGATCTGCACATGTTTAAGGTATTTAAAACTAACATGGGGGAGGGAAGCTGTTGCTAACAGTCTTTCTAATGTGTATTCCTTCCACAGGGGTTTTTGTGGGCATCCCTTTTGCCCAAAAAACCAGTAAATTGGTCTTTATGAAGAGCTAAAGAGAAGGGATACTAGGGTTTTGCTGTGGTTGAAAAAAGTTTCTTGTAATATCCTTCCTCTTAAGTGAAGGTGTTAAGAATTGTTATGCTTCAGGTAAGATAGTTGTCTTGTAATCTGATATCAAAGTTATCAAAAAAAAAACCCGAAAAACTATGGTTTGGAGGTAAATGACAAGGAAGCTGAATATGTTGTTTCTAAGGTGAGAACTGATTCCCTGACCTTTGAATGAGGAAAAGAAGATAAATACAATGTTATGGCTGAATTTGGGAAGTTTATTGCTCAAAGTGGCTAGGTCATGGTATCACTTCAATCTTATTGTCTGTTGCTGGCAACAGGCCTTGAGAATGTTTTCTGCACTCTAGATTATTTTTTCAGTCCACACTAATTTTGGAAAGTAATATCATGTGCAGCATGATGGACAAATATCTTTGGTGTTCATAACATCAGTGTTAGGCACCAGTGATGCTGGCAGGCACTGCAGTGTTTGAATAGTATGGACCATGTGCTTGGCATGGCACTGACATTAGTATTTGTTAAAAACATGGGTGAGTAGGGTACTTCTGACTAGTTTGAGTTGTTATGCTGCAGTGGGCCTGTGTTTGTGCTGCACCTGTAGTGCTGCAGAGTTGTGGTCTTGATCAGGACTCCACGGTATTTGATGCTGTACAAGCTCAGGTTACAGTCCCAGCTCCAATCTAAATGTTGTCATGGTCAGCATATTTTGTTTGTTCCTTAAACCACTATGGCTGGAAAGGTTATTAAAAATTAATAGCCATACCCATAGGGAGGATTTCAAGGGGCTGTTGCTGATTGCAGAGGGAGTACAAATTATTCATTCAATTTTCCTTCTGTGACCTGATTTGACTCATTAAAATAACAGGAAGAAAAAAGTCTGATACCTATTGGAGTGGTAGAAAGTTAACTTTCCTGTAAGAAAAGTCTCACCTTGCCAGTATAATGTAGAAATATAAGGCTGGGTGTATTGGCAAGAGGCGGAAACAGAGTTGGATGTAGGGACAAAGGAATAAGACTTCTCTCTTCTGACAGCAGTGACCTGTAGCTCAGTGTTGTTGTCCATGGAACTACAAGAGCTTTGCCAGCAACAGAGATGCCTTCAGCAGTGCTTATCAGGAAGCCAGTTCTAACCAACCAGGTGGAGAACATGTACAGCTTTCAAGCTATTCTGCCAAGGTTCAGTTGGAGTGGAGAGCTGCTGTTGGGTTTGCTGTATAGTTTTGTAGTCCATAGTGTGTGACAAGTGCATGTGCTTTGAAGTGACACACCAAATAACTGTGACCTAAGTGCTGATCTGTCCTCTGAATAGTCTGCAATGGATGTCACTGAGAGTGCTCAGACAGTGGTACAGATAAAGGGACATTAAAATATGATCTTTTGCTGGGAGTAGTTTCTATACTTGAGCTGCCTATCAATATGGTATGGAACTCTGGTTTTCCAATAATAAAGGACATGGCATTGAATTTGATTACGCTGGTTACAGAACCTGCTCATGATTGGCAAGAAGAGTAAGTAAGAATAAAAAAGTGGTAGACCTGAACCTGCTGCTGTTTGCTGGTGACGATTATCCTAAGTCTGTAATGAACTGGCCCTCTAGGTTGTGTGTGTCCCTTTCAGTACTTAAGAAATAATTGAAGCATGTGACTATTACTTGAGTGACTGGTGTTCAATTCATGGAGCTTGTAGCTCTCTAACTGTGCCTCAAGAGTACAGAGTATTATGTTGTTGTTCTTTGCCTTCTGTGTTTATGTTCATTGACTTGGAGAAAGCTATGCTAAATAGTATGCTTAAAATATGACCTGCAGCAAGCTATGCAAGTTCTACTTCATCTTCTTATTGCTGGGAGGGAGAGGAGACCACTGTTAGAGAAGAAAAAGAAAAAGATAAGAGCATGAGAAATGGTTGTGTTCTAATGTGTTTTGTGTTATCTGTCATGGAGAAGCTGACTCATACTGCTGCATGAGTTTTGGGTTTTTTTGTTATTTTTTTGAGGGGGAGGGGGCTGTTGTTTTTTGTTTCTTTTTACTGTATTGAAGTTGATAATACTGAAAGGCAAGCATAAGCATTGCACCCCTCAGTGTGATATCAACTATTGAGAAATAAAGAGCTGGTACTTAAGGTGCTAAATGAATGATGTCTTTATTCCTTGCCCTATCACAGACAGATTGCAATAGTTTCTCTTAGCTGTTTTGTATGCATTTTTATTCACATTGTACAGATGCAGTTATGCTGCTACTTTAGATAGACTGGGAGCAGTTTAAAAGTAGAGATGGGAATGGCTAGGTTCAGAAACTGAGACTTTAAACTCTTTGGTGAAGAAAGTAATAGGAGGGACTAATAATTATAATTAAGATTTCTAAAAACATTACTGTCTACTGTCAGTTGTACCAGCTGTGTGCCTCTGTCCTTAGTCTAAGCTACTGGATCAGTAGACAGATCTTGTCCATTGTCTTCCTTTGGAGTAGCTATGGTTGGCTATGTAAGCATGCATTTCAGTTTGGATCAATGGCATGCCTTTGAGGCAGATCTCCTGACCTCTGCTACCCTTCATGCTTTGATTGGTGTTTTAGTATAGTCCCAGAATCAGGGAGTATTCTGAGTTGGAAGGGACCCACAAGGATCATTGAGTCCAGTTCTTAAATGAGTGGTCCATATAGAGGTCTACCCACAACCCTGGTGTTGCTGGCACCATGCTCATCTCCAGTCTTGGGTTACTTTTGAATCAAATGCATATCATAAGCAGTATGCTTCCATGGTCAGTTCAAATAACATCCCTGAAAGAAGTGTTATGTAGATGGTGCATCTGCAGCAGCAGCTGTTCCTCCCAGCTAGTTCTACCCCACACCCAGTAAGCTGTGCTACTTTATAATACAGACCTAGCCAAATTCCCTAGTTCTGCAGAGGAGATGTAGGCTACCTCATCTGAATGCTGAAAGTTCTCAGTGTTTTCTCAGAGTTGACTGCATTTTTCTGGAATAGAGTATTTCACTTTACTTGATTTTAAATCAATAGGTCAGTACATTGTAGCAGAAAGAATCAAGCCATCACCCCTTCATCTCAGTTCTTACCCATGATCTAATGCTAGTGGTTTGGGAAAACTGGCATGACTTTGTGTATCTGCAGGGCACTTTTGAGAACACCTGGTGGCAGGCTACCTGCAAAAATAGAGGTTTGTTCATTGACAAGTGCCAGAAACCCCACATATTCCCACAGCCTGGGGCAGTAATTTATATTCTTTTGATTATACAAGATTAGACACTTTACTATTCTGTGGAGTTGATACTTGGTGGCCTTCTTGCTGCTAGTGATAGCAAATTAAGTTTGGGACTTCTTTGTACAATAGGTCAAAGGTCTCCAGAAGTGGAGTGATATGTCAACCAACACATCAATGCCCCTTTGCTTATGTGATGGCAGCAATGGATTGTCAAAATCCTTAGCTGTCCCTGAAGTCCAAGATACCATCAATTTGCAACAACAGTTTGAAGATGAATTTAAATTGTTCTTCAGGAGTAAAGGACTAAATTATCCTTCTGACTACATGGGGTTTTTTTTCATTGAATGGGGTGGGTTGCATTACTTATTGATTTTCTTGACTTGTGGACAGGCTCTGCATTAATGTGTATCAGTTTGTGCTACTGTATGTGTGTTCTAAGATGCAATGAAGACATTACCAGATCATCAGCATACTTCACAGAAGCCTTGAACCTTTGTGTAATTTGAAAAGAGAACTAAGATCAAAGCTGATTCTTGTCTTCCTTCAGTCTCATCCCCCTGTTGCCTTGTTTAGGTGTGCTACTTGAATATTTTTACAAGTAACTCTATTCATTAAAGTGGCTTTTACAGTCGCATCTTACAGGTCACTGGAGTGTAAAATTATTTTTCTTATTTTAAAGAAATTTTACAGAACTGACTATGCCATTTGTAAGGGTGAAAGGTCATGGCTGTTGAACATCACAAAGAAGTCCAAGATAAATTTCTTAATGCCAGTCAGGAAGAAACTCAAAGTAGTGTCTTTGCCTCTGGTTTCTGACTGTGTTCCATAAATACTGTTCTGTAGGTGGAACAGAGGCATAGTTTTTCTGTGTGTTTTACAAAGGAAATGCTGTGAGATTGTTCAAGATTCATGCAAAGACCTGAGCCAGCTCTATGACTCTAGAAAGGGTATAGGCAGCTTTAAATGTGTCTTGCTGTGCCTGAGCTTATGGCATGGTAGGGCTACACAGCTTTTAGTACCAGATGCAGTATGTGCATTTTAACAGTGTTATTTGGGTGTGCTAATCTGCTAGCTGACAGGAAATCTCATGTCCTTTGCTGCCAGGTACTGTTAACATGTTCACCCTTAAAACATAATGATATGAAGAATTTATGCAGTCTAGGGTTATTCTTCAGAACTCCTTGGTGCACCTGCAGTTTGCCAGTGAAAAGGCACTGACTGATCTGGCAGTGCCAGAGGGATACAAGAGAACAACCATTATAAAATAGCAAACATCTTGAAAGCAGAACCCTCAGCTTTTGGACTTGGAAGTTCAGAGAGGGGATGAAATTGTGTTCTGGAAACAGGGTGCTCCTTCATGAGCAATTTGGGCTCCTTTTTGGGCATGTATCATCTATTACACTATACAGTTTATTTCTTGTCAGAGTCCTTCAGGCTGGCTTAGATTCTTTGGCCATAGCTGAAACATGGGTTTTAGTCATTTTCTTGCTGTTTGTATCTTCCTCTTTAGTATCTTTCTGCTCAAAAGTTTGTGTTTGGTGTGTGGGTTTTTCTTGTTTGTTTTTGATTTTTGTTTTTAAACAATGTGCTTACCTACAGGTAAACAATCTATACCAAAACTTTGTGCTCTTCAGTTAAGGGCTGAAATCTATTTTAGACTGTGTATGTATAGTCAGTTTCTAGCAGCAGTCATCCCTAATGTACGAGTGAAAACATACCAGTTTATAGTATAGCAAATAGTACTAGTTTGTTGGATTTTAGGCTTACAAACTGATCTTTGGGAATGCAGTTGTTCTTGCAGGATCTTAATATCAAGTAAATTGTTGTACAGATTCTTCCTTCAGACTGAGTCCTTTTTTTTTTTTTTTTTTCCCCACCTGATTTGGTATTTTCAGTCAGGTTTCCCAACCACTGCAGAAAATACAAGGTTACTAGACTAACATCTGTAAAGCTAATTGTCTATCTGCTTTTCCCTTTGGTTGGACAGTAAGGTTAAAAAATGTGCTTCCAGTGTAATGCATGAATGGTTTCTTTTGGAAAAATTGTGGATTTCCAGATTGATCTATTTTTCCTTTCATATTTTTATTTTGACTGAAACAAAAACAAACCAAGGTAAGGAAGTGGAATATAGTGCATCACCTTGCTCTATAAAATGTTCTGAGTAGACAGGTGCAGCTTTATGGAATAGAAGTGATGGAGCACAACCTGCTCTGATGGTAGTGTTTCTGAATGTGGTAATTGTCCTCCAGATGACAAAATGTGAGCAGGTGCTTGGCTGTGTACCATCCTTTTGTTTCTGTACAGATTGCTGCTCTGTTTATCTTGAGAGGGCTAAAACCCCTTGCCCGTTCCTTATAACTGATATCCTTGTCACCTAAACACATCTTGTCACCAACCACTTCAAACATTCTGCCTTTAATGTCTTTGCTTATTGTGTTTCAAGATGCTTAATTTTCAGATTGTGCTGAGGCTGTGTCTTGGTTTAATTCTGCTTACTGACTCTGGTATCTTAGCAATCAAATTCAAATACAAATCCAGTTGTGTGGTGGACACAGAAACATCTAAAGCAAGTATTTGTTTTCCTGCAATTCGGTGAAAGGAAATTGTTTCTCTTTCTAATGCGTATTACTTGTGTTTCCAGTGAATCCTTTTATGAGGCCAAGTTTGAATTTAGACAATTGAGAGTATTGTTTATAGTAGGTGAAACCACTTCCCTTTGTGGCTAGTACTTTAAACAAAGACTATATTAGGAATAACAGTGTGTCACTGTGTCATTAGACTGAAGAAACACTAGAGCAAAGTGCCTTTACTGTACAACAGTGTGTTGGCCAAAATCAATTATAATGACTATATTGATTTTTAGCTAACTGCCTATGAAATTTCAAAAGATTACAACTTTAATTGATAGTGAATTGCATTGACTTGATTGATTTCCACATCTGGTGTAAGTAGGTACTTAGTGAGTGCTCAAATCTCTATTGGTATTCAGAGCTGGGAGCGGGAGAAGGATAGCAGAAGAGATTGTATAATGTTGCCAGGCAGGACTGAACTTAGGAAGGAGGGATGGTATGGATAGGGAAGGGAAGGTGATGTCTGTTGTTATGGGCATGTTTAGGTAGAAAATAGATGTGATGAGAGAACAGCAATGTGTATATTGCTTGGAGGCAGGTCTGGGCTGCAGAGGAACTCTTAGTGTATGGTGCTCTGATAATGGGGAAAGGAAGAGAGTGAAGGAAGAGTAGCTTTAGACAGGGCTGAGCTGGGATAGGAATTGCTACCTCTGTAAGGAATGGCAGTGTGGCTTCATCCAATTTGACCCATCCACTCCTTAGGATAATCTTTGAGTTTACTATTAAAGACATGACAACCAACTGTGGGGTTTTGGTATTTAGTGTCGTCTCAGGCATTTTCACACTGAGTATTGAGCATCACTTGACTGCTTTTGCTCTTATTCCTCCTCCCATAATCATCTGGATGTGAGAACTTCCATATGGCAGTGTCACTTCCAGGCAGAGGAGTATTTTCAAGGTTCATCTTTCAGCTTCTTGCCTTTTATGACTTACCGTTTCAAAATGGCTTGACTCATTAGTGCCACCTGTGAGGCAGCAAGAATATGGGTCTGCCTGCTTTGTTGTTGCCTTGCTGTGCTGCAATTTTGAGTGGATATGGAGTGGGTATATAGTTGGCATTTCAGTATTGCCAAGGTGTGCAAGCGAATCCTAAACCTTTTTCCAAGGAGAGTTTGAGTCCTTCCTACATTGATTTCTACTTAAAACTTATCTATGACTAAATCAATAATCAACTAATAACAATGTAAAGAGCAAAACCAAATTCTGTGGTGTTATTGAAAAGGCATTACTGGATCAGAACTCTAGGGCATGGAAAGTATTTGCTGAGTTGTTGTGAGTCTGATTTATTGATTTGTTTTCTTCCTTATGTTCTGCTGATTCCATAATTCTGTTTAATAGATGAACATAGAGAATATATTTCTACCATTAACAAATGGGGCCTGGATGTACTGCGTCAGATGATCAAAGCAGATATTTTGATCTCAGTAGTATGAGATACTTATTGCTTTAAAAGAAGGCTGTGCTCACCTCTGACAGTTTTCTTCTGACCTCTATGCAATTATTGTATTCTGTGAAGCATGCAAGTATAAGCATCAATGCTGTTAATAGCCATAAATAATTCCTCTTTCTAAAAAATTCTATCTGATCCATATTGTTGACTTGCAGATGAAGTTGCTAAGTATCTCTCTAATGAAATTAACTATTACAGTCATGATTAGAAACTAAGGAAATGGAAAGCTAAGACAGCATGAAGAATTAACAACCATAGCAATCTACTGAGACATGGTGCTGCATAAAATGAAACTAAAAAAGGATATGCATTCTCTGGTAACTGATCATGAAAGCTTTAACTCTTGACTAAAAAAAATTAGTTACTAGGTGAACTGTACAAATAGCACCAAAGGGTGTGTGGGGAAATATGAAGTAACATATTTAGGATTATTTCAGAGCAAGATGTTTGTGTTTTGTGAGGTCTGTGCCAATATAGATGGTAGTTTTCCTGTTAAATAAAACTAATTTCTCTTTCCTGGGAGGGGTAAAGTAGCAGAGGGTGCATATGCAAATCAGGAAAACTGGAAATTGATGGGATTTTCATGCTTAAGCTGAAGAGTACCAAGGTACTGCAGTGTGGAGGTGACATAGGTGCTTACTGAAGTATGGATTTTGGTATTATTAGACTAATTGGTTAGGTTAATAGCCAAGATGTTGCCTAAAAAACATTATAGTGCCATTGGTAAAAGCAAATTTTTGAAATATTTGTTTTTACTAACATAGGTTGTAACATGAATGTGGAATGGAATCTGAACAGTTTAAACCAGATTACAGTTTGGTCATAGCTGTAAAACATGGCCTGAGATGAGGCAGAGAAGTTTGGTTCAGCTAAATTCTTAGAGATTCAAATGTGACCAGTGAGTTTTCTTACTGTGTGCATATGAAATGGGGTTCTTCTGGTCCTGGTGGTGATGGGGGTGTGGGGAGAGGGCCGGGTTGTTCTGGTACCTCTGTAACCACCTGTGAGAGGGTGCTGTGCTGCCAGAAGGGCTGGTACTAAACCCTGAGGATCTTGGCTGTGTGGTGGAAAGCTGTTCATGATGTGTTTACTGGAATGATAATGCCTGTCTGTGAAAGCTCAGACTACAGTGAGCAAGCTGAAAGAACAAGCCTGGGTACATCAAAGCCGAAGTGAATTAAGTCAAATCTGTATTATTACTTTTTAAAAAAATTATTTTGGCTATGTAAAAATTGAAATTGAGAAGTGCTGATTACTTGAGAGAATCAGGGGTTGCTGACAAACTTCACTGATGTAGGACTAATGCTATATATGAGCTCAGATTAAATTCAGAAAGGTATTTTAGCCAAAAATAAGCAAAGTGTAGTTGTGAAAAAGCTATGATGCTGCAGCAGCACTTCTCAGAACATTTCAACTTCTAAATTAAATTCTAAAGTAAAACTAAAAACAAAATAAAAACTTAATTTCTTATAATAGGAAACAGTTATAAGTTGAAAGCTAACCTCTCTTGATTGATGCACAAGACAAAATCTGTTATTCACAATTCTGTTGAGAGTAGCAGAACTTACCTTAGCACTGTAGAGAAGGGGGGGAGGGGGAGTGGGTGGGTGGTGAAATCCATTCTGCTTATCAGACAGGGCTCTCACCGAGTCTGAAATTTAGGACTAACAAAGCAGTGCCATTGTCTGCCTGTGAAACTGGGAAGTTGTCAAGGATCAGACTGAGTGCCTGTGGGATGGTTACAGGAGAGATGAGTGGATTCTTAAGCCAGAGTGAAAGGAGAAAGTATATGAAACTATACAGTGGAGATGGTGTCACTGAGACTTTTTTATAATGGTATGTGATGCTATTCAGATCTGCCCTCTGCTGACAGAAGTGTTTAGTGTGTGGTTGTGCTGATTTATATTTCTTTATAAAGCAGAACATGATGGTCTGACTGCCAGTTCACAAGGAAGGTCAAAGTTGATTCTATCACAGACACTAATGTGATTTTCCTCACTGGATTATACTGAGGAGGCTTTCCGAAGATCTGACCTAAGTCCCTTGTCTGCCTCTCCTTATTTTGTAGTTTGCTTCATGAAAGAAGCAATAGGATCAAGTTTAATTGTTGCAATTGTAATTGTTTAAAATTTTTTTCTTATTATTGTTTTTTACAAACACTATGATCTCCAGGTTATTTTATTTTCTTTGGCATATGTTTTCAGTTTCATCAGTGTGATGTGGCACCAGAAGCACAAACCAGAATCAAGTGATAACATCAAGGCCATGTTTTAGTTGTCTGAACCCAAAAGAGGTCAAAATAGACAGTACTCTGAGAGGCAGAGGGTTGCCCTTTGTTGTGACAGTCTGGATTAGCTGTAGAGTATCAGGGATATCTGAATTAGAAGCTTGCCTGGTTTTTAGCTGCAGCAGTTTAGCGTTAGTGTAAGACATCAGTGATGTTGATTTACTGGTACTGGCTTCTAAACTAATACCTTGTTCCAAGTGGGCAATTATAAATTGTGATTTAAGTTAGCTGAATGCAGAAAATGGGAAAGAGCAGGATCATGTTAGCACTAAGGAAGGAAAATGGCATGAAATATTAAATAACTATTATTATAAGATACTTCATAAATCCAAAGGATGTAGAGGTGAAAAGACCTATGAGGTCATCTAACCTACCTATTTGAGAGAACTGGCTTGCTACCTGCAATTATGTAATCATTATCTCCTACTCCAGACTAGCTCTAAATGCCTCAAACTTTAGTGCTCTTTACTGCAGGCGTATGGGAAGAGAAGAGGAAAGAAGGGGTGGTATACTTCTCTTCTATTTCTGAAAGCTTTCCTCAGATTTACATGTGTGTTTTTCCTTTATTTCATTGTTTGTTTTAATTTTGTGTGGAGGGGTGTTTTTTGTTTGTTTGGTTTTTTTGTTTGGGGTTTTTTTTCAATGTCAGAAAGCCCTCAAGAGTGAGATGACTTTAATCATTCTGGACAGCTATGTCGTTTGTATATCTTTTGTCTTTGTCACTGCTTTGAGTGACAGTTCTCTTTTTGAATCTTTCTCGATTTTTAGAATTTTTTTTTTTCCTATGGCAGCTGGTTTCACTGGCTAATCACCCCACAGTGGTGGTGTATGAAGTGAAAATATTTTCTTATACTCTGTCCTTTTTGCTCTTCTGTTCACCCTCACCACTTTATGCACATCCTCATTGGGTAAATATGCCTTTAGGAAGAGCAATATCATTAGTTCCCATGTAGAGCTGGAAGGCAGTAATGATTTGCCACAAAGAAAGTTAGTGTGAGCAGTGGAGCCTTAGTTGGAGGTATTGTGTCACTTTAGAAGGTTGCTGGAGTGAGCAGTAGCAAAAAAAGGTGGTTTGTCTTGTGCTTGACTATTGTGAACGTGAATGTACACCCTGAAAAACAAGTACTTACTCTGAGGGAGCATACATGTAATGGTCTGCCTGTGGCCGAGAAGAAAGTGTGGAATGGTTATTTAGCCTCTCCAAGGGTTCTTATCCTTATTTCTTTGTTTCATGTACTCTGTAATTGCCTTTTCAGCCCGGTCAAGGAGTTTGGTGATGGGTGAACAGATTGGGCCTCCCTCCAGACCATCGTCTCCAAACCCTCAAGAACGTGTGCTGAAGTGTGGCTGGCTAAAGAAACAAAGGAGCATTATGAAGAACTGGCAGCAGCGGTGGTTTGTGCTGCGTGGGGATCAACTCTTCTATTATAAGGATGAAGAAGAAACTAAACCTCAGGTATGACTAGAGAGCTATAGGACTTACTGGTTGTGGCTTCTGTGTAGATCACAGCCACTGCTTTCATTGACAAATCATTTCAGGTGCTTTCTATCCTTGCCAAAACCATACATGCTTAAGAAGGTTCAAAGGCAAGTGACATGACAGGGATACTTCTCTACTACCAAGCAAGTTGTAGAGCTTGGGTAAAGGTTGGAAGGTGTTTACTTACCCACTGGGGCATGCTGGCCTCCAAATCTTAGTATGGTCATCTATGAGACTGGAGTTTGACAGGAACAGCTGTGGAGTTCCAGATTATTGAGGCAGGAGTGTTTAACCTTGCTTAGTCAGCTGGGACTCAGTATCTCCCAACTAATCCATTGTTCATTGAGAGGTGAACCAGCTGCATAGGGCTGGCTTGTGTGTGTAGAGTGTGTAGTTTTTGTTACATAGCATGCAGGGCTTGGGAATGGGCTGTAATATGTGTTTTAGTGGTGGGGGTAGGAGGAAGGAATGGTTATTGTGCTATGAGATAAAGCTTACAGAGGAGATACAGAATTTTTTATTCATCTTTTTCAAATGAGTGTAAAATATTCTTCCAGCTTTTGAGCTAGGGTCTTTCCTAGTGGCTGTAGTGGATTATGCCTCATAATTCATGTAGTCATTGTTTTGACTGTCAGGCTTTAGCCAGAGTCGTTGAACAGAGGGAACATAATTGAATAAGCCAGAAAATGTCCCTGTACTGCTGCCTCCTGATGAGTCAGTACAGGCATTACAGCGTGACAGTCAGCCTGTGTAACATCATCACCATCCACATGTTCATTATAGATCATTATTAAACTGCTTGATGCAGCTGTGTGCTTGAGTGTCAGACACAAATTTCACTGTAGAGTGAGAATGGAAATGAATATTCCCCCATGGGCCTGACATAAGTATGGTAGATGAATGAGGATGTTGGCTGCATCTTATATCTTGAGCTCCCCTAATCAGGGATTTGATCCATCATTAGGGACAGCCTGCTGTGTAAAGGCTAGAGAGACTTGAACTTGATGATGTAGCCTGGTTACTCAGGATGCTGCAAGCAACAGCTGCATTTTGCACTTTTAAGCCAAACACCTTATCTTCGTATGTAATGGATGTGAAGAGCTGGGCACTTTGGAACTGTGTCAGTGAACATGATGAGGAAGAAACTGCCTCATGTGATCATGTTGTAAAGGGTTTATTTTAACCCTGACCCCTTTGGGGCACAGGGTTGCCCTACATTTATCGCTGTGGGAAGCCGTGTTCACAGAATATTGTTTTGTATAGGTTGATACAGGACTATGTCCTGACTATTCTTTTACGAGTTGCACACTAGGATTTGCATCTGACTTCAGCTAGGACTATATGCATCCCCTGTGTGGGATGTACTTTTGGAACTTGTAGATTGCTATTGCTTGGGTTTTTCTGGAATGAAGGGGCAATGGCACAGGCATGCCTACACAGCTTTGGAAGACAACTGAGACCTTGGGAGATCTTTGTTACAGGCCATAGAGATATTTTCATCAGTTGATATTCATCCCTAATTTCTTTCAGCCTGAAAGGTCCTCATGCTTAATTTAAGTATTTTTGCCTTATATATTAAGAATGGCCTGCAAACTTGTGTGCAAAAGCTAAATCAATAACTGCACTGAAATTCCCACTGATCTTCTGCCTACTTGATTATTCATACATACTCTGAAAGAAGGTTGTATTCTTATGGTTTAGGTGATAAAGTCAAGCGGGATTTATGACATGTTTCAGAAGATAAACATGAAATAACATATTTATTTATGGATGTTGTATTGCCTATTTTTATGAAAACCAGATTCTTAGAGGAAATTGTAGATATTCTTCCCTTCGTAATAGTGCTGAAAAGAGGGAGCTGTAATCTAATGCCAGGAAAATTGCACAGACTTTATAGAGCAAAGAGGAATTACTGTGGTCTTAAAAGATTGTGTGCTGTTGAAGGTCTGTGCATTTGTGTATCATGTGACATAGTTGCAGTTGCACAGCCCACTCCATCAGAGTCCAAAGTTTAGGGGTTGGACTTGCATCTATTGCCTTTCTGTAGTGTTTTCTCAGGTTGCCCCCATGAGGAAAGGGGGAAGGGAGAACTGACTTGCAAAGAGCTTTTGATGCTCCTACTGACTCTGTCAATATATGAGTGGTTTTTTAAAGTAGCTTTGGGTTCCTGTCTATTCCCAGGATAGGAGATAGTATGCACCCTTTCCCAGTTTCCAGGGGAACAGAAGCCACTGCGCAACTAATTCATTAACCTTTCTTTCAGTATTGACTTGGCATGATAAAAGGCTTTAGTGCATCTGCAGTGGGTTTGAATTTTGCACTCTAGAAAACAGCAGAATTTTCTAGAATTTGTTTTGGTCACTGGATCTAGAGGTGATGTTATATTTGAATTTTTTTTTTTTTTTTGGGTACTGTTTGGAATAACTTGAAATGCACCTGCATTTTTGTTGCGTTGCCTTTTGGGTGTTTTCCTGTTATATTTGGAATGCCTTCAGCATGCCTTCTAATTTCCGTGAACCTCAATGTCAAATTGTAGGGCAGTAGGATTGGGAGGGAAGTGTGCTGCAAGTTTATCCTGTTCTGTTGTCTTATTTTACCCTAATTTTAAAACTCGCAGCCATTCTAGATAAACTTCTCAGTATGGACTTTGCTAAGTGCCCTCCCACATTGTGTGCTTCCACAATCTTACCCGTACACTAAGTAGGGCACAGAAACTGGGCCTTGATACTGTTCTACAGCACTGCCTAGAGAGCCTCATAGGGATTAGTGTTGACTGTGTTCTAGTCAGTGAGCAGAGATGGCAAGAACGTAATCTCCACAGAATGGACTTTGTAATGGCACAAACAAAAGGGGAAGTGAGAGTCACAGGGAGGGCTGCATCTGTTGTAGTGTTAAGTGGGTTGTCATAAAGTACAAACAGTGAATATTTTTATTCGTTATGCTGAATACCTGGAGAATACTCGTTGAGGATGATAATGGGAATTAAGTAGCTGTTAACTATACTTAGTAACAGGACAGTTTTATATTTCTCCTTCTCCAAGGGGTCTGCCTGAGCCTGTGCATCTCTGTACTCTCAGACTATCCACAAGTTTTCTGAGCATTTCTTGTCAGTAAAATCCATCTAGTAGCTGTCTGTTTTTTTCCTTCTAATCTAGGATGTACTTTGCAAGGTGAAGGAGCAAAGCTTTACTTACATTTGAAGACTTGAAATTTCATCATGATTCAACTCATTGTGGGGTTTATTAGCTGCTAATGAAGAAAATTTTGGTTTGGTTTTTTTCCTCCTGCAAAAACAGGCAGTCAACACCTGGAAAATATTTGAAGTAATGGGATTTCATTGTTCTGTCAACTCTATCAGGGGCGGTCCCATGGCATAATGGAGAGCACTCTGGACTCTGAATCCCAAGGGCCTGAGTTCGAGTCCTCAGTGTAGGGACCATCCCCATGGCCGTCAAATGCCTCCCTGCCATCTGATCCCATCAGTTCTTGGATGCTCAGCAGGGGCAGCCCCGGTTAGTACTGGGTGCTGTAGACAGTCCCGAGGATTTCACTGTCACTGTCCAAGCTCGCTCGGCCGTGGCAAATGGACCTTAGGACTTAAAGAGTGGGGCCGGTTCTGCACATGCTGTGCCTCACCTAAAAAATCCACTGTGCAGGCTGGAAGGGCACACTCATGTGGGGAGAGCCCTTCCCCAGATCTTCATTTGCGAAGTCTGGCCATACATACGATTCTATCATCAATATGCAGGCTGGACTGTTGCTGTTACTCACAGCTCTAAGTGTTCCTGTAAGCCTCAGGTCCAGTATGGTTTGTAGGTATAGCTTGACTGAAAAAAATACGTAAACCTGTTTATAGCCTTGTTTTAGAGGTTTTGAAGGTGTGTTAGGCTTTGGGAATCTTCTGTTTGTTTCCCAGTACTGACTCCAGAAGGTTTTTAAGGGCTGTTATTAACAAAATGTTTCCCCCAAACAAAACGTAGTTCCAGTAATGTTAATGCAGCAATCTCTGCTGGCAGCCTGAGCCAGCAAGCCATCCTTTTTTGTCTGCTATAGACACAACTGTTATTGAGTGTCCAGGTGATGAACAACAGAGATAAGGTTCATGCTTGTGTACCTCTGTGGATGTTCTTCACAAATACCTAGGAAAGCTTACTTTGCCACATTTCCTGAACTGGGACATGAGGATCTGAAACAACAATTGACTTATCACTTGAAATGTGGGATCTATTCTTTAGCTTGCTTTAAATATGAGGCAATTTGGTTTCCATCTCTTTCACTGAGACTAAGTGTAGTCCTGGGTTAGCTTGAATTGTTTGATCCTTAGAATTCAGATTTAGAGATAATTTATTGATATAAAGCTGTTGCAGAAGTTTTTTTCTGTGTTTAGTATTCTTTTCATCATCCTTGGCCTGGGATTCAGATATGTGTACCTGAGGGCAGATTTGAGCCCCACTATTCCCCGCGCCCCCCGCCACCCCCCAAGTCATTTAAGGATTTGTGACTGAAGTGCTGTGTTAAAGGTAATGGTATGAGAATTAGAATGATCCATGTTTTGACACTGACTGTATCTGTTGAGGGACTCAGTCAAGTAAATGAAGCCTTTCATTCATGTTTCCTGTGTCACAACTTTTCTTTACTCAATCCTGGCTCTAAATAGCATGGTACAGGCAGGACTTCTCAATTGATCTTGTTAAGGAGTACAGTAATACCATTAAGATATGAACACTTGTCCTCTTTAAGATTCTCCTGCGAAGTACCAAGGCCCCTAAAGGGTACAAGGTGGTGCTATCATCAAAAACTGGATTTGACCCTCCAGCTTAGTGGAAGGCCTGTACCCTATTGCCTGTCCCTTGAGCTGTTCTAACATCTCAGGTTCCCAAAGCCTGAGGTGAGGGAGAAATAACTCAGTCATGAGTAGAAGTTTATTTCTAGGGCATGCTTTGGCATGTGTATCCAGTTAGACCTTGGGGAATTTCAACTGATTTAATCCATTATTAATTTACTTCCCAAACAAGATTGTTAATCCAGTCTGAGTGGCTGCTGGGTAAGGACACATGAATCTGTTGGAATTTAGTCATGTCTTTCTAACAGTGACAGCAACTGTCAGAATTGATACACCCTCTCTGTTAATCTGAATTACTTTTTTTCTACCTTTTCAGTTCTGTTTCTTTGGAGTTCCCCAGGTTTGCCAGGCAGATTGGACAGCTGTGAGCTAGGTACTCTGTTACCCTATGGACATGTTTTTTGTCCTTTAAAAGGACTTGGTTATAGATCGAAAAGTTTGGCAGTTTGCTAGTGTGCAGAGAGAAGTGTGCAAGAAGCTGATTTGAAAATCTTGGCTAGATATACACTTATGAACTAAGAATACTTTCCAGACTTGGGCCTATTTTTCAGGCTTTTCTTGTTCTTTCATAGGTGAAGTGAGCATTCCTCAATTTTAATTTTTGAAAAAACATTCTTCTGTGTCTTTCATTTCTCAATTCTTCCAGTTGTTATGCTACCAGCTCAGTTTGCTGAAACTTCCTTGCACAGCTGAATGAAGTGCACATTGATAAGGACAAAGCAGCTATACTGATGCACAATCCCCATTTATTCAAAAATTATTAAAATGATACAAGAAACAAGTCACTCAGTGAAAACTTTCTAGAGAATATATGACATCAAATATCTTCTGAAAGGGATCAAAAAGGAAGTGTATTTTGATTGGGAAATGCTTTGGCTTAGGGTGTTAGTGGAAACAATTTATGCCTCCGTAATCTCTTCTAAAGTAAACGTCACTCTGGTGTCAAGGGTGTGGCTCCCTGAAGAGGGAGTGGGTGATGTCGCACCATATGGTGCATCAAATCCATTTGCTTAGTTTAGTTGCAGGAGAGGGTGACTGAGTCAAATAAAGTACAGCCTCTGGAAGGCATTACAGTGTGAGAATTTGCTTTAACCCTTTGACTTCATCACTGATTTCAGTTTACTACAGGAAGATGGGTTTTCTGAAATTTTATAAAGTTTGACAGCACTCTTCTGTGAACTGCTCCTGCTCTTCATTGTAAATACTGTCTGAATCTTTGGGTGTGTGTATCCTGCTGTGCATCTTTATCCTTCCATACTATAAAACTGAAAGCTGGCATGTATATCAATGAGTTTTGCCTGAAATATGTGTGACCTGGATATGTATGTTTGCCAAGTTTACTAATTCAGGCTGAGGGAAAGAACCCTCCAAAAAGTGTGCCTCTTTCTGAAGTAACACTAGGCTTGATTCAGGGTCCTGTGTTCTGCTTCATTATAAATAAGAGGTTTAGGTAACCATTTCAAATGGGAATTTATGCTTTCTTTATGGTATTGGATAAAGAAGGCTCAACTTTTATTTTATGCAGGATTGTAGACACCTGTTTTGAGATGGGCTAGTTCTGCTTAGGGGGCTTCTTAAGAGAGGACTGTACCTTAAGAGAGGGGGTTGAGTTACTGGGTCTTCAAGAGATTTTCTGTCTACAACATGTGAATTTCTCCTCCAAAGAAGGCAGCTGTTAACATTTAAGAGAATTACATCCTCTGATGGAAAACTGCTATTGCCAGCTTTCAAATGATAGCTGAAATTCTGAAAGTGATACCAGCTGAGATCAGCTGATATCATATTAGGTTTTATTGCCATATTTGCAGCTTCTATTAATAAAATAATGACCTGAAAGTGTAAATTTCTATCTGATGTTGCATAACATCAAGTTTAAGTTAGATCAACAAAATTACTTGGAGTTTGGGGTCTCTTGTTTTGTTGTTCGGCTTTCCCACTCCACCCCCTCCCCCCCCCCCCCCGATACTTTCTTATGTTTTCTCAATATTCTTGTTTTAGACTATTCTGAAATAACTTCCTATCTTCAATTGTGCAACTAAGATTTTTAAGTTTTTCCTCTGCTTGTGCTACTGTTTCCCTAGCAGTATTCCATATACTCCTAAAAGTGGGAAGTGTTTGAGTTTTTATATGCAGCATTAAAACTTTAGGTCTTACTCTTCATAAAGGCGCTTTTTAGAAGACAAAACAAAGAACAGTGACCCTACCACCTATCCACATGCCCTATCCAATCGTGCTTCAGCCTCAGATTGACATAGGAGCTGCTTTTTTTGCTCCCCTCTCTTCGTGGAACTTTGCTCTGTGGGAAGGCAAGCAGATGCTTATGTTTAAGTTTTGTTCATTTTGCATCTTGAATATGATGTCTCTAAGAGAATGCTATGTAGCTACTTTAGAACTTGTGCCTTCAGTATGAAGGAGAGATGAGGAGGGAGCATGAACCTCCCACTGTACATCCCATTAAATCATTTTTATTTCAGAGAACTGCCTGATAGAAACCAGACTGAGAAAAGCAGTCCTGCTCAAGCCGCAGTTTGATACTTCTTGTCAAAATATCCTAAGCATTGGGTAAAAGAAAGATTCAGGGTCTTGCCTTCAAAAATGATGCTGTGGTCAGTTTGTTACTGTTTGGTCCTTTTACCCAGGTGACATAGTATTTCACAGCACTACCTCTCTGTGTGGATCTCCTGAGTTGCAGTACACACAGGGCTTTAATTTGCCTGATACCCCTGGGGGATGGCTAAACATGGAAGCAGGTTGCTGAATCTATAGTGTCATGGCAAGTGAGTTTTGTCTTGTGAGATGTTGTCAGTTTGCAACAAACAGCTCCTATCCAAGCAACAAGTGACTTTAATAGGGTGGCTGGTCAGAACTGGAATGCCAGCTTGTAAAGCTCCATGCCTTGGTGCTTATTTTCTAGCTGAAGTATTTTCTACCTCAGGCATTAGTAGCTTGTGGTAATTTATTTGTAATAGCTTTTGAATGTTCTGTGTTCAAAGAAAAGAGTAAAACTTAATTTGGTCACATTTAATACAAACTGGTTCCTTGGCTGATTATAGTAGTTTTTCTGAACAAAGCATCTTGAGGAGAATGTATTCCCAAAGGGCAAAGCCATAGAAGTTATACTATAATAATTGCAATGAAAATTAACACATCTGGATTCTTTATTTTATGGAGAAGATTGCAAGGGTCGTAATATGAGTTGTCTTTTATTAGTTAAAATTCTGGATTGTCTGTCTCATGAGACACTAATTGTATTAGTTATATATGGATCTGGAAGCTGACAAATAGCATAAATGGGGTTTGTTTTCATTATCAGTATTAGGATGCTCCAATGTGCCTTGGATTTGGTTGTTGTCACATTGGTTGGTGAGAATGTAATTATGCATGTTTACTGGAGAGAGGTGTGGGGAAAAATATGTTACCAAAATTTTTTTTTCTTCATTTTCTGTTCAGTGAAAAAAGATGCTTTGGACCCAGTTACCATTCTAGGGCAGTTCAGTGCAGGAGTAGGAACTGCTGATTACCCTATTCGTGGCTTAAATCTTGAGAGTTCCTGTTCCTACTGCCTTTTGTCTGTCTTATTGTGCATATGTGCTGATGACTGTTACGTGGAAACCCTTTGAAATGTTAAACATTAAATGCTTGTTCCACTCATGTTTCTGGACAAGAACTTCCTGTGATCTTGTTTTCAGCTTTTACATAGATGAAGAGGATTTTGTTCACTTTGAAGATATTTTGTCACCAACTATGTAGAATTCCCAAACTGGAGTACGTTGGGGTAATCATGCTTTGGCTCAAAGTGGAAATGAAGCTGAATCCTGGCAGCATTTGAACTTGGGAAGTTAAGGGGCTCAGGTTTCGTTCTAGGGAAACTATAGCCTTCTGGAATAAAAGGTAGTCTGCTGTCTTGCAAACCTGAGTTAGCCGCTCTGCTCCAGTATCACTCTGGTAACTCCTGTGTACTGAGAATCTCTGGAAAATGGTTAATTTTATTCAATTGCAGAAATAAAGATTCACAGATAGAACTTGGTGGTTGAAGTTTAATGCTGCAACCTGAAATTAAAGGTTGAAGGTAGAGTAAATGTAATGTGAGATTAAATTTTTGTACAGGATAATTAGTTGTGGAAACCAAGGAAAATCATCTTGACATGGTTAGAGTATTGTTATTGCAGAGGAAATAACATTTGGCCAGAAGTGTCCAGTGTGAGAGAAAGGACAGATGAAGCAGGTGCATGACAAGCTCAATCTTTTCTTGCTCAGAACTGTGGAAAGAAGTTGGGCTCAGGGGAGGAGCAGGACTTAAATTTGCTATGTATTTTATCATCTTTTCCTTACTCGTTTGATGGCCTTTCCCTTTGCACTAATGTTTGTGTCTCTTACAGGGTTTGATACTACTGCAAGGCAATCAGGTGAACGAGCTGCCACCTAATCCTGATGAACCAGGGAAACATCTATTTGAAATTACCACAGGTATGCCAGGATTTCTTTGTGCTTCAACGTAACATCACCTCGTTCCCATCAATTGTCATTAATGATAACTGAATGGTACTGATCACTTCACTCCTAAGTGTCCTGATACACTAGCCAGATTATGTAGTGAACCTGGGAAATTGGACTTGATAGTTCACATGGTGTTCTTTGTTTTGGATAAAAGCACTGCTTTGGTACCTCATTTTCATTTCATACTAGTTGAGATGCATAATGCTCCTAGGTTTTTCTGTTTGGAAGGGGCTCCTTACTTGAAGGGCTGTGTGGTCGCTGAAGCTGATGTGTGTGGTCTCTGAAGCTGCTGTATTTTTCTGGTTGTTATGGGAGAAACTAGCACAGAACACAGCACAGAATTTATGGACAAGAGGTGTGCAGTATCTGGATTTAATTTCTTTCATACGTACTAGCCCACCATTTCAGGGAGGGGGTGGAGGGAGAGAAAAATGTTTCAAACCGTTTCGCCTTCAGATGGAAGGTTTAAGAGAATAGATGATCTGCCATGAAAGAGAAGTTGAAATCTTTTTTGGTAGAAAATCCAATTATCTGTTCAGTGTAGTCTTAATGTAAAATTTTTGCAATCATTTTAGCTCCCATGTAAATGCTTCCTCTGGACAGGATTGGTACCACCAGGGTGTATTTAAAGTTTAGCTCCCTTGCAAGATAGGAGCAATTGTACTTTATTCAGTTCAGATTGTATTTGAGAGAGGGCTGTCCCTATACATGGATTTGAATGCACTTTTGGAGTTAGTTTTGGGTGGCAGGATCTGCAGAGTTAAAAAAACCTGTTGCACCACTACCAGTGTTAGAGCAGAGGAGTGAGAAATCTGTGGAAGTAGCGAGCCAGTTCATCTATCTCCCAATTCCTGGAAACAAGAAGGGAGACAAGTGTGACTGTGTTAAAAACTGTGTGCACTGACTCAGTCATTCTTTTACTTCATGGCCAGCTTCTCCTGCATGGACTAACTGTCCATGCTGCTTAGCACTGCCTGCTCACCCACGGTGGTGGTGGTGTCGAGAGGGTACATAAAAATAATTACATGAGGCTGCCTCTCTTTTTTTTTTTTTACTTTTTTTTTTTTTTTTTATTAATGGAAGGGACAACACAGGGACCACGCGTTTAAATGTTACTGCTCTGGAGGCAGGTGTGTTCTTACCCATGTCTTTGGGGTCTTTTTCCTAGTCCCCAGTTAGGCTGGCTTAAAATGTGTGCATTGCACCACCCCCTTGATGCAGTATTAGGCAGAGCAAGAAGAACAGGCAATGCTATAAGGTCTTCAATTACATGAGCAGACACTGTTTTGCAGTGACTTAGTGCATTCTGTTTGACACACAGGAAACTACTAGGGGAGAAGAGCTTTTATGTTTTTTTCCTCCTTATAATCACTGCACACTTTTTTTTCTTACACTGCACCATGCCCTCATGGGCAGGGCTCCACAAACAGCAGGGCATTGGACTTACAGTGTTGCTTGTGTGGAGGATCTCCAAGGAAATGGCATTCATTGTCTGTCTGAAAGTGACATATTTATACTGTTTTTCAAAGGTAGTGCACCATACTGCTGTAGCAGAACTGTGGACCTGCAATATGACAGGACCTGGGTTATTGTGAATGATCCCATGTGTTGTGACAGTGATCTGAAATAATTAACTAAGCCACAGACTGACTTGGTCAAGTTTCTTGCAGGTTTGAAATTCCTCTGGTTCTGGATGGGAAAACAGTCATTCTGCATGTCCTGCTCAACCTGTCAGGTTATATTACTGTAGGCTGCAAAAGAATAGTCCTAAACAGCAGGTAGCTGTTGCTTCAAGGGACTTGGTAAAGCAGTGCCATGTGGCTATTTGATAGAGGGTATCCAGAAGGGTGGAAAAAAATTAGCCTTTTCAGCACAGATGTGAATCCCAGGACATTTGTGTTCTTGTGGTTTGACATGGCACTTTTCTATGTTCCCTGGAAAAAATGACTTTGTCTTAGTGCACCACTGACTTGTCTGCAAAATGTTTTCCCTAACTTGTGGAGCTAAATCCATTCATGTTTGTAGCCAACTTAGTTGCTATGTGGATAGCAAGTATTGAAAAATACTATAAATAGCTAGTCAATACAGAATGTGATAGGCACAGACGTCACTGGAGAATGTGGCCTGAAGAGTTCCCCGTTTTGTTCACAGTACATTTATTCTGTGCTGCTTTTGGCATAAATGCCCTTTCTTTTTAGCACGTGTTCTGAAATGACAGTGTTCTGTGTGGTTGCCAGCCTGCAGAACACCCACATAGTGAACAGCTCTCAAACAGATGCCAGATAGGAAGGAGAGCGCAAATGATCTTGCAGGAACCAAATCCTTATTTTCCGTCACTTCACATATCCCTGTGTTGGATGTGTATGGCCACCATCATACCTCTGCCTATTTGTGCTTTAGTTCTCCCACTCTGAGCTAGGACTCTATGGTTTCTATAGGGTGATGAGAATTTTTAAATTGTCTTAACTAAGTTGGGGATTTTGTGAACACAGGTATATTTGATACCTGTAAATATAGGTGTGGGATTTTGCTGTTTTAGTAAGCATCAGAGTTTTAACTAGCACAGTTAAGAACAGAGTGCAGCACACCTAAAAATATCCTATATTCTGTAGCTGATACCAACCTATCCGGCAAAGAGGAGAGAGAAGTGTCCAAAGACTTCTAAAGTCTGTGGCATCACTTAACTCCAAAAATCTGTTTTGTGATCAATATTTAAGGCTTTCAGCATCCTTGTTGTGGAACTGTTGCTGGGATCTTCCCACCTTTCCTCTGCTGCAGGCTGTGACAAGCTTGACTGGGGGGAGCTATTCTACTCCCTCCACTCTGAGGGAATAACAGCATGTCCTGTGCTGTAACAGAGCATGTATTGATTTTCTGCTGAGTAACAAGAACTAATGATGGGCATTGTGTATTATTCATGTTTCATCAAGTTCATTTTTAAGCTGTATAGAGCAGCTGGGAGAAGGGTTAACTAGGGACATGAGACTGCAGAACAGTTCTACAGTCAAACCAGTGTTAGATCTGGTGACCTGACTTCCTGAAATATGTTCTCTATCTTTTTTTGAAGGGAAACTGTATAAATTTCTGGACTTTTTAAAATCCCTGCATGCTTTCCTCTGTCATAGCTAGAAGTTCAAAGGGGAATGGCAGGGGGAAACTGCAGCCTCAAGTTCCTCTCAAGTTGTGCACCTCAGTGCACATTAGCAGGTAGGGGGATGTTTGTGTAAAATTATCAGGGTAGTATGAGGTCATGTGCATAGTTTTAACCATTTGGGGTAATCATCCCACAGCAGCTGGTATTTGTGGATAGAAATAACCAACTGTATGTTTCTTGGGAGAGGAGTCTAAATCTGGCAACAGAAACAGCAGCTTACTGATTACTAGGGGCAACAAAGCAACCTAGTGTTAGCCTGGGCTTACAGTGCACTACAAAGTGATGTAATGCAGTGTGTAAAACCCACAGGGATTAATCTGAGAGTGTCTTAAGGACTGTTGATGACTTAATGCTTCTGAAGTCTCACCTTTTAGGAAGATATTTTTAATGTTCTATGGCAAATAGTCTGCCTAGTTTTATTCCCTAGTCTTTGTAGCACTATGCAATACTCAAGTTTGTCTGCAGTCAGAGATAATTCCCTGATATAGGGAGATTTTCAGAGTCAAGAAAGGAAGTGGTAAAAAGGTTCAGAAGTTAGGAGGTGAAAAGCATTCTCTTTTGATAGGTATGGCAAAGGTTGCTACCAAATGATTGGAGAACATCTTTTCTTTGTTGAAAATCTGGGGACTTTTGAGGACATTCTTCTCTTCTGCTTCAGAATGGATTTGATTCATCTTTTCCTGGAGAGTAAGAGGCAGGAGATAGCAACATGAGCAAGAATTTTTCTGTGGATTACGTCTTTGGCTAACATCCTCACCTGTGGTACAAGAAACTCAAGTTTCTGTTTAACTGGATTTAGACCGGGAACTTGAATTTGTCACCTGTGTAGCTGCCAAGTGCCCTCAGTGGCTACTGCTTTGTTGGGGGGTTAATTTTGGATTGTTTCTTGTTTGGTTTTTTTCTGGGGAATATGTTTTTGTTCATTTTTACTGTGAAATCATTCTAGAGTAATGCTCTTGTCCAAAGAAAATGTGCCATTTTCTGTTTCAACAAACTGGTATGTTATGGTTGAAAGCAGCCTGAGGAATTCTTGACTGAAACTCATGTTATACATCTTGGTGTCTCCTTATCACTGATGTTAGCTAGTTTCTGGTTCTTACCACAGTGCTTTCTGCCAAGGTGAACAATGACAGCTCTTAGCTGAGACTTTCTGTGAGAATAAGAGTGCAGTTTTGTAATAAGTTTAATTTTATTTCACTGGAAACTGCTGCTGCTGGGCTTGATCTTGCTTTCTTCCTTTCCTCTTGGCTTCTTCCAAATATCTAATCATATCTCTCACTTCAGCTCTTATGACTGTACAAAGTTTTCAGACCAGCTGGACTTCATGTTGATCCAACTAAGCCTGATGAAAACTGGTTGTTTTTTGTGCTCCATTTGTATTACACCACAAGCCCTCTCTTTAGTGAGGCAATTCAGTCCTCTTCATAATTGTTATCTTGGTCTTGTTGCAGACTCAGCCAGAGCAAGGATGATTGCCTATACTTGATTCACTTGTAGAGGGTTATTTTCAAAACTTTACAAGTCAGATCTCTATGCTCTTCAGTTAAAGACTGAGCTCAGTGTAGGCAACTTGCCCTATAAAAAGGACCTGCATTTAACCTGGCTCTTTTAAAGACGGAACAGTGCTTGAATTGTGCCTGAAGTCAGGCTGGCACAAGGTAAAATGTCTTACCCGGGAACTTTGTGCAGGGTTTATGTAGAAGCTGCTTCACTGCCTTGGTTGTGCTGTATAACAAGAAGGAAATCAAGGAAGACAGAATCAGAAGGCAGGAGTCCTAACTCTAACAGGGACAGTAATTGTTGTCTAATTGTTCTGTAGGGGTCTGTTAGTGTTGTTGGCAGTGTCTTACAGAGATGTTGGAGTGGCAGCTTGTTTGTCTTGTGCCAGTAGGTTGAATGATGCCTGCAAAGCAGTCTGCTCTGCGGTATACTTCTGTGTCTCAGGTGATTGACACCAATTAAGTTATTTTTGTGGCCTTTTTATCTCAGTTCCTGTTGAGATGGTGTGTAATTAAAATACCTGGAGGGCAAATTAGAAATTCATACATTAAAAAATCATTCCATGTTCTCTATTATTCAATGCAAATTGTAATTCTGACTAACAGCAGGAAACTGAGTTTGCCACTGGTAATTAAGTTTTCTCATGAAGTCTGCAGCTGAGAACTGACTGTGCATATCTGAATGTGATCATGTTGATATTTGAGAGTTTTATTTAGATTTCTGTGATTTGGCACTCAGCATATGGACTAGGGAAATGGCAGCAAAATGAAGTAGTTCTGTGTCCTACTAGAAAGACCAAAACAATGAAGTTACAGCAGTGCACTATGGGAAAAACTTAGCAAGTGGGAGCTATGACCACAACAATGTCCATGGCATTGCATTGACCTGGACAAGCATTGGTGGTACTGGTTATGCAGTGGAGGACCCTATCTGATCTATGTTTAGTGCTTGTAGGTGTTTGGAGTGCAGCTAAGGGCATGCAATTATCTGTATGTCACTAAGATAACTCTCTTTTGGAACATGAGATAGATTTTTTCCATCTATTAAGACAGGAGAAACATTGAATGACTTTTCTAAACTGTCTTTCTAGAGGAGTGCCCAGAATGATGAAATTGTATGCCTTCTTTGCAGTCACAGTCTGTAAAATGTTATTCATTATTGCCTTACAGCTTGGGTTAAAGACCTTTAAGGTAAGAACGTCTTAGCACTAAGATAGTGGCGGGTCCATCTGCTTGGTTTTTTGCCAGCTGCAGGATCTGTTTTTTAGGTTCAAGTGCAGTTTGAGTCTCCCTGAAAGTGTGTATCCTGCACTTCTCTACCTGAAAATTGTGGGTGCATTCCTGTTAGTGTATGTTCTGCTTGCTCTGTCTCTCCTGAGCACTAGATGGTGCTGGTTCTTTCCAGCTTCTGCTTGGACACTTGCTGCCGGTTATGGCATGTCTTGAATTACTGGAGGGTGAGTTGATCCTCTCAGGGGAAATTTTTTGTTCATTGGTGTCTCCTCAAAAGGAATCTGCAAGCAAGGGTTTCCTGATACTGTTATTGCCCAGCCCGTAAAGCCAGTACTGTGCTCTGTAGACAGAATATAGTAATGTATGTGTTTCTGCATGTTTGCACTGCCATGTATCCACAAGATACAGCTGCAGTCACAGATGCCAAAATTAGTAGTCTTTGAAAACATTCAAGTTCAAATTGTTTGCCCATTTTAGTCCTGTTTTCATCTTAAAATTATTTGTTATGGAAGAGCAAAACACATTCTGTGTAGACACATACAGTAATGACTGTGTGGGGCAACCACTTGAACCTAGGTCTCCATTGTTTCAGGTTAACATACTGTCCCAGAGGTTACTGGCTATTTAGTGGCATCTATCTGACTGTTCTCCCCTTCCCCCATTCTGGTCTTCATAAACTTATTTTTCAAAATACCTATCTTCAGATTTTTCCAATTTTAAAGAATTGGTGTTTGTAAAAGGTACTAATTGTTTTCCTCAGGGCTATTCTTTTCCTAATTATACTGAAATTCTTTTATCCAACTGAAAAAACACCTCTTGTGACCTGTCCAGAGTTTGACAACTTCATTTAGCATCAGCAGAAGTATCGATCAGCTGCCATTATTCCTAGGTTTGTTTTACAAATGGATTGCGACTGAACAACTGTTATTTGAATAAGTTAATGAAGGCCTTCATTTCCCTCACGCAGATACTAGACACTAACAATTGAAGTCTTCTACAAGCAAGGCATCTCTGCTTATTGATTTTCTAATATTTACTTTGCCTGACTGCTTGACTGCACTATGTCACTGATTTCTTCTGAAAAGACAATGTGGAGAAGAAGGACTAAACTCTGTTCTCAAGTCATGTAATGTGACTGATTTCAACAGTGTTGCCTTCAGTCCAGTGGTGTATCCCGACAGCTTGACCAATACAGTTCTGCCTACTTACTATGACTCATTGGAGGTGAAGGTCTTCAGACCACATCCAGACTTCTGTAGAGAAAGGTTATTATGCTCCTCTTTTACCCTGAGGTCTGTGAGGCTCTCTGATAGTTAAGGATGTTTTGGCTTACCTTACCTTATCAACTTAAAACATCTTGAAGGGCATCAGGAGGCACCCACAGTCTCTAAATTGCTGTTTGCTTTGGTTTTTTTTTTCCCTAGCTAACGCAATGCCCAAGGCTTATGTTTGCATTTGGCAAGCAATGATCCTACTTCGTGAAATAAACAAGATCCTGCATTTGTTTTGTTGTGCTTGATCTACTCCAAGTTATACTGTCTACATCCCTCAGTGTTCTGGGACCCGGGGCAGTTGAAAGTAGGACTGGAAATGGGCTGTGGCAGCATACATGGGTTCTGCTGTCCTGGGATTTCCATTGCAGGAGAAGTTCTGCATCTGATCCCTGATCAGTAGCATCTAGCTGTCTTTAATGCATGTGCTGACTTTGGACAAGAATGATGGGTTTTTTGCAACTTCAATTGCAATAGCATAAGGCCTGCTGGGAAAGGAGCATGAGGCTTAAAGAGTTTCATGACCAGGGCTTTCTGCTAGTGCAGATCATTAAAACATAACCTCTGTCTCTTCTTGAGCAGTTTTCCTTAACCTACTGTATTCCTGAAAGACAAATACAGCATAGCATTTTGTGTAGGCTGCCTTGGGTATAGAAATATGGCTGTGTAGCATGATGGCATGTTGCTGCTACAATGTACAAGGCACCATTTGATCCCCTCAGGTTGGCTTTTTAGTGCAAATTAGGTAAGATTTACAATACTTCCTGCTGAGACCTTCCAGAGTGGCCTCTGCTATTTAATATGCTGCCTTGAGATAATATATTAAGTCCTAAGGCACATGTAGTTAGTAGGTTTTTAAGTATTTTGGTGCAAGAACAGCTTTGTTCCATAAAGATATGCTTATCAAACTGTCAGCATGATCAGTTATGTCGTGCCATGTCTATTTCTTGCTAGTTTGTCAAAAATCAAATCTTCAGTATTGTCTTGCTGCTTGTGTGCTCTGGTGCTACTATGTGTTAAGCTTTATTCAGCTCCAGAAACAACTGTGTTCCTATTTGCAGTAACAGTGGGTGAATTCTCCACAAGATTTACACAATATCTGGGATCCCTGAGGTTAATGAAGTACTCTAGTAGGTTAATATGATGAAGTAAAATAAGATATGTGATATATGGTAATGTACTAGTTCACAGCACACACCAACTTCTAGCAGTACTGAAGTAAGTATAAAAAGTCAGTATTAGCATGAAGAAAACAAAGTACCAAGCTAAAAGTAAGTTTACTGCTTACGTGCCTGCCCCATAAATATTTTACCATCTTAATAATCTTACTGAGGTGAGTTGACCTCCTAAATCTTGTTGATTGGGCCCTTTATTTAAAGTTGATATTGACACTGTCTCCCACACCATTCTCCTGGAAAACCTGGCAGCCTGTGGCTTGGGCAGGTGCACTCTTTGCTGGCTGACCAGGCCCAGAGAGTGACAGGGATTGGTGCTGCATACACCATGGTGGCTGGTCACTGCTTGGGTTCCCAAGGGCTCAGTTTTGGGGGACAGTCCTGTTTAATGTCTTTATCAATGATCTTGACAAGGGGATCAAGTGCACCCTCAGTTTGTTTGCAGATGGCAGACACTAAATTGGGTGGCAGTGTTGATCAGCTGGAGGATAGGGAAGGCTCTGCAGAAGACCTGGAGAGATTGGATCAATGGGCTGAGGCCAACAGGTTGAGATTCCATGAGGCCAAGTGCTGCCCTTGGGTCACAACAACCCCATGCAGCACTAGAGGCTGTGGGAAGAGTGGCTGGAAAGCTGATAATGTGCTGAGCCAGCACCTAAAAGAAAAAGTATTTGGGAAACTATCTGGGGTGTTTATGCATGGTGCACTAATGCCAGTTGGAAATGGCAGCTGGACCACTGTCAAACACCTGCGAGGGAGGATTCACAGGCTAAATCCCCTCTGTGTTTGAAATGCTTAAGGGATAACTAGCGTGCTATCAGTGAAAACCAGCTTGCACTGGAGTTTCTGAACTTCATAGGGAGGAGGAGGAAATATGGCAAAGATGTATTGCCTATGACATAACTTAAGACTTGCACTTTGTTAAATAAATCATCCTGTTGTAGAGTAACAAGAACCAAATGTTACGTTGTAGAAGCTTTCTTTAGTCTGCTACTTTGAGTATTTCTGAAGTACTGATTAGATATGATGGGTGGGATGTTCAAGTGATTTATATGCTGCTTTTTAATGATTTTCGGATTATCCTATGCACATGCCTCTGCTTAACCTTAGCCCTGATTAGGGTCCTGTCTGCTTGGTTGCTCACAGAAATATTTGCTTGACTATGAAGTTGCTCATAAAGATTCTCCTGTGTTATGCAGGAACTTAGACTAGATCATCTCGCAGGTCCCTCTTGGTGTTGATGTTTTGGAATAAAATTTAACAAATACAAGCTACCAGGGGAAATAAATTGGTCTGATGCCTGAATTGTTGAAAATTCAGGCTCTGAAGAACTAGTGCATCATGAAAAATGGTATAACATGAAACAAGCAAAACAGTTTAATTTCCATGGTATAGCCAAGAGAAATACTGACACTAATCACATTAAAAAATGAACCATGTATGATTTTATTATTTCAGTTTGCCTTCAGAGTATTATTTAGGAAGATTGAATTTTGTGTTTGAAAATAAATAAATTATAAGAGTACTGTCTCTTTCCATCAATTACTGTTGTTCAGAGAAAAGGGTTAATTAAGGGATGGAGGTGGAATCATTGACATGTCCAGTTATGGTATTTTTTTGTAATACAGGCTCTTCTGACAGGTAGGATCCTGTAGATGCGTGGGTATTGGATTTACATGCATTTCAGGACTATGGGAGCAATTCCTTCTTCCTGATAGCTTTATGCTCTGTAGAGAAATTACTTCCACTGAATTCAAGTAACTTGACTGCAGCCTGTCCATGTGGTTAAACGTTTTTGGCTCAAAGAGAGGTATCATGACAGTTTTGAGACCTAGTTGCTAACCAGCATGTCTGTGTTTTACTTTTCTGTTGTTGGGGGTGGAGGGTGTTTGTTTTTGTTTTGGGGATTTTTGTTTGTTTGGTTTTGGTCTTTGTTTTTTTTCTGGGAATAGTTTTAACTCCCTGTGCTAGTTGTCTGGGTATAGTTTCACTATAAGGAATGCAGAAGTGCTTATGGCAGTGTGGCTAACCTGTGTTAGATTTAATGGCATTGCAACAACTCTAGAGAATAAAGTTCATTATGAGCTTCAGAGTGTCTCTACAGTACCCATCACAGGCATTCTGCTCAAGGTACTGTTGTCTAAAGGCAGTGAGGCAACTGGGATCAGGACTATGATTTGTTTAGTGTAGCACATTCTGATGAGCTTAATCTTCCTAACTGTCTTCAAGCACTCTAACTGAAATGAATGTAACTTCTTCCATTAGGAAGCTGGAGTTCAGGTCATTCATAATTATAGAGCTTTGTCTTTTAACAGACTCTAAATGTTAACTTGCTCCAAGTTTGTGTCTTCTGTCTCTGTTCTACTAGGTGCACAGGCCAGTGCACACACATTCTTTCGAAGTCTGTCTTTGAATCTCAGCCAGAGACCATTGCTCATCCACATGAAGTCCACTTAAAAATATGTTAATATCCATCCTTACATGTGAGATCAAAGATGGTATGTGTAATCTTGGACTCATGAAGCATTGTTATTAGTTCTAGGGTTTGCTTTTAATCACAAACTGTCAGATAGTCCTGAAAACTTGGGAAAAGGGGCAGGAGGAATTTGAGATGACAAATAAGAGATCTGTGAAGTCAAAAATATACCATGTTAAAAGGGAGTGTCTGTAAGGCAATGAAGAAAGACTGTTATAACCAACCATATATTATTTTTATTGAAGAATAATTGTACAAACTGTGGTGCTTCCCTGGATTTGGGGTTGTGGATTTTAATTATGAGGATTTATCAGTACAGTGTCAGGTGCGAACTGGAGAGATGAAGAGCTTTGTCTACATTAGGAATGCTGAGCCAGTAGAATTGTCAAAAGAAAGCCTGTACTGGTCCTAGTGTAATGAGGAGAAAGATGACTTTGATTAACACAAATAGAAGTGTCTACAAAGATGAGTATGGTCTGAGAATCCTTCTGCTCCACGAAGAGAGGCCATCAAGGCTCTGCTTTTATAGCATGTGCTTTGTATATGAATCAAAGTCAAAATGATGCCTTCTGGAGGGGGTCAGCAGAAGATATTTTCCAGACTAAATTTCCTTTCATTTTGAATAGGTAGGCCAGGGTTCAGCGACTTATTTCTGTTCCTGTGTCCTTATAGGTCTGGGACATGGATCATAAGTATCATGTGTTGCTGATACTAAAGAATGTGAAAGGAGATATCTTACCTTTAGTTAATTCTGTGACCCAAATACATCACAGCATAATTATGACTGTGGATCTATAGGGTGACACTGTTACTAAAGGGAAACATGTAGGGATTGGGGAGGACCAGTGAGAAGGAATTTAGTGTCCTCCCTTAACAGTGCTTTGAGGTCACAGCGGTTTCCTCTTGGAAAGCACAGTTTTGCCTTCAGTTATAATGCCATCATCATCACAGGATTCTGCTTTGGTCTCTGTAAATTTGATAAAAATAGGATTAAGCTAACCTTAAGGAATTATTTCTTAACCACCTCCAGCAAGGCATCCCAGCCTGTAATGCCTGCAAAGTGAAAACCTGGGGATATACTCCCTAGCTCAGCTTGGCGAAAAGCTGTATTGGAGTTTACAACCAAGCTTGCTTTATTTGTTGGTGCTTGCACCTAAAATTCTTCTGGTTTGAATTTGTGTGGGAAGTTGTGAGCTTTTCGCAATACAACAGATGGTCCATCAGAATTTGTGGGATTTCTTGTTCGCTTCACAAGTGCTTTAGGCTACCTAGTCATTATTTGAAGGAAAAGAACAGAGAAGGTGGACACCTGAGAGTCTCTTACAATATGGCCAGTGCTGTGGAAAAAATGTCAAAATGTCAGTGCAAATTGCCATAGAAGTATCAGATGGTATGACTGAACTTGTCTTGGAATTACAGTGATTGGAGGGAGAAGAGGAGGTAATCACAGGAAGACAAAATTTGGAGTTCAGTCCAACTCTTTAAGTGAATGGCACCCACAGGGATCAAGACCACAGCCTTGGCATTCTTAGCATCATGATCTAACCAACTGAGCTAGTGGACTTAAGGAAATCAGAAGAACTTTTTATAAACTCAGTTTATTTTTTTAAAATTTAGTTGTTTGGTATTTTTTTCCTCTGGAATATAAGTGGTTGGCTTAACTAAAACTGAAATCTTTACCTCTGGTTTCTAGATCGTTAGTTTGGTCCAGAAATAGGAACGTTCATTATTCAGACAGTGGCATTTAGCAGCATGCTTTCCTTTTCAGTGGCAGCAAATACACTATTTTATGTCTTAAGAAATGGGAAGGAATGTAAACTTGACATCAAGAATTTCAGATGGTGAAGCTGAGAGCTATGGCTGGAGAAATAATTGTGTAAAGTATATCAGTTCTTCAGAAAATCTTGGGACACTCAATCTGCACGTGTTCATTATATTGGAACCTATTAAGTACTTGGTGTTTTTGAAAGGTCAGCCTAATGGTTTAGTACTTGAAATCCAGATTTAGACATTGAACTCAGGGCTCCTGATTTTGTAAGCCCTAGTCTAAAGTTGGTGTATGCAGTTTAAGGAGAAAACAGTCATAGTTAACTATAGATCTAAAAGGCCAAATTGTTAAAAATTACCGAAATCCCACTTTGAACAGCTCCTGCTATATAGATGGAGTTATGTATATTGACAGAAATGAGCCTCAAGAATCTTACTGTGGAGTAAATGAGTTTTGTTGCCAGAAAAGTGCAAGCATGTCCACCTTTCTTATTGCCAGAATAAGCTAATCCTTACTCGAAATTTTTTGTGTGTAAATACAAATATATATATTATATAATATTAGAAATAATATAGGTCCCTCCTCCAAAAGAAAAACAAGTGCCTGGTTTGTGTGGCTATTCTGTGCTGGCCTGATCCCCTGGTATTTCGGACTGGCAGTGTTTGACAACAGACACGTATTGGCTTAAGTTTTAGGAAACTTAATGTGCTAAAATGACAAATGCAAAGTGCACTGAAGGTATGTAGAGCATGAGTGTCCTAGTTTATATTATTTATATGGATTTTTGAGGTTAGAAAGAAGGGTTTATGAAAGATAGTAGTTAGAGTATTTTACTTTATTAGAGGTTAGAGCTCTGACTTAATCAAATTTTCCCTCCCCCTTCTTTAGTTGAATTTCAATGAACTAATTTTTTTTTTTTTTTTGTAATGAACCAGTGCTGAAGAACTGCTTTGTCTTTGATGAAATTTGTATTTTGCCATGAAATGCAAACTGTGGATGGCTCATTCATATGCAAGCTTTGCATGGCTTTCTGAAAGCCATCAATAATTGGCTTGTCTTATTGCTCAACTTCATTGTCATGATTTTTGCCATCCAGAGCAAAAATGAGGGGAGGGCTAAGTGTTCTCCAACCCCATTTTATATAGGGATGCTTTTGGGTAACGTCACACCATGTCCATATGGTAAGGATGTCAGAGGTTCTGTCTTCCTCTTGCAATGAATGCACCTGAAGATTGTTCTTTTAAATACATGGGGATGGTTATTGCAGTAAATAAATCTCAGCTGTTTTCATCTGGGGCCATTTATTTCTATCAGGTAATGTCACATAATCAAAGGGAAGACAAATTTTTTTGTCAGTTTTCCAAATATTTTTTGAAAATAAGAAGAGTTGAGAATTGTAATGTTTTGTAACAGGAACGCAGAAATTCTTGATATGCCTTATTGAAGCTGTCAGCTTGTCTACAATGCGTGTGTGTTTAACTCCACATCAGCCTCTGTCTGTCCATGTGAGGTGATGTACATGGTAGTCCTAAAACTCCCTAAATACTCACATTTAAGTAACTTCTAGGTAGTCTGGGGATTTCTCTGAGGTGTAGCATCTAGTGACTTACCCCATGGAGCTGACTTGTCTGCCAGGCTGGAACAGCTGGGAAGCAGGGTGCCCTCTCCTAATGTTTTATGTACCGCTTACCTGACAGTGCCATTAGTAAATGCTTTGGGTTTTCCACAACTTGGAAAACTTACCCCTGATGGGGGATGCCTAGAGTTTGCTTTAAAATGAGATGTGGGAGTGTTGCCAGGAGAGTGTCCAGCCCCTCAAGCAGGTGGTTTACCTACCTCTTCTCTGAGATCAGATCACCCTCCAGACAAGAAGAAAGAGAAGTATCTTCTGTTTAACAAGTGTAAGGTAGTGCTTTGCACAAGAGATGGATTTCCAAGCAGTTGTCAACTATTGGCATTGTCTGACTAGTTTAGAGGCTGAATAAAAGAATTGAGTTCTCACACATCTTTCCAAGAACAAGTCAGTTACCAGCAAAGCCAGAATAGTGGATTTCCTTCTGCTCTCCTGCAAGAATATCTTGAATTTCCTGTAGCGTATTTTGTGGTGATGGAGAAGTTTTCCTGCCCTGTTCATCTTCCATCCCGGTGTGGGATTTGGTTTTGTTTTGGGTTTTTTTTGTGTTAACTGATGAATGCTCATGATCTGGGATTGCTCAAGTGTGCAGTTAACAGATGAATACTTTATGGGAGGACTTCTCTGTAGAACAGTTATCACAGGTTTAGGGTTTTTGTTTTTTTGATGGGAGATGTAGACATCTGTCCCCTAGGTTATTCAGTTTCTCTCCTGGAAATCCAGTCTGAAGAATTGTTCAGTCTTGAGGCTGGGATGCATATTGGGAGCAGGAGCTGCAGATTTTTCATCATCTCTTTGGTTCAGGCTGTTTCTGGTCTTTTAATTGTATTGAAAGATGTAGCTCCTTGTTACCTCCCCCACCCCTGGAACTTGTATAGCTTTCTCCGCTCTGACCCACACTGTAACTTCTGTGTATTGCACGCTGCAATCAAATATTATACTCTTCTGCAATGTCTAGCCAGAAGACTTTATCATTCAGTCTCTTGCTTGTAACATCTAATTCTTAACACTTGAAGCAAGCTTTGCAAAGGCACCTGGTTTGCCTGTGAGATGTGGTGTAAAACAAACTATGCAACTATTCTGCAGTGCTTAGGGCATTGCTGTGCCTGGGCAGTGGGTCTTCAATGAGCGAGGTCTCTGCTGGATTAAGTGCAGCAGAGTCTAAAAACCAAGCACTGAGTGATGAGGGAACCAGTGAACATCTGTTCTGGGGATGTTGTTTGTTCTTCATCCCAAAACAAAACTCTTATCTTGTCTTTGTAGCTGGTGCTTTAGTTAGGTTAATGCAATTAAAAGTAAGTGTTTAAACAAGCCTTCTGAATATTGCTAGAGCAGTGCTGACCTTTGCAAGAATGCAAAGTCCCTGTATCTCTGTGGAGGCTCAGAGATACACAGTGAAGTGTTTACTCTTGTGGGGGAGCGTGGCGGAGGGGATGTGATATGACCCTATCCTGTGCTGACATAACTTTGCAAGAGTTGAAACGGCCTTGCTAGTATCTTTTTATGCACACCGAAGGTTTACTTTTGGTGTCTGCTGCCCTCTGGCCATCTGAGAGCAAGCATCTGCCACTCGCATAAAGCAGGCTCCGGTGGCTCTCACTCCTTCAAAAGGGCGAGTATAACTAGTAAGCCGGTGCACTTACTTGGTCGGGCAGGGAGCCGTGAGGCTCTGAGTTCTGCCTCCAGGCCGGCTGGGAATACGGGCAGCAAAGGCGGGGAGCTCCGGGCACCAACTTGCTGCTGTCCCTGCGTATCCTGCTGGGAGCCCGGGCCCGGCTGCCCGCCCTGCTGCCAGGGATGCTGGAGGCGGCCCCACCTGGCAGGGAGCGGGCTGGCTGGGGCTGAGGGACGCTGTCACCTGCCATGGGGCTATGTTCCTGCAAAGGCTGCCGTGAGGAGCCCAGAGGTAACTAAGTGTCCCCTCGGAGGTACCAGGGATGCTCTCCTTCCCCGTGTGTCCCGGCAGGGCGGCGGGGGGTGCGCGGCTCGGGAATCGCCGGGCGCGGCGCCGGGCTCGGCTCCTTCTGCGGGAACGGGACGAGGGCGGGGGGGAACGGGAAACGAGGCCGTTTGCCCCTCTGTGCAGGATTCAGTGTCTAGTCCTTCAGGAGGTGCCCTCGCTTCTTTTGTGGTTCATTAAAAAACAGAACGACCCGCAACAAACTACACCAAACTGTCTTGGTATGATGTTATGCTTGAAATACAATTAATTGCTGCTTCTTTTTCTTCACTAACAAGTGAAATCTGATGGGAGGGGAACTTGTTTTTTCCCTTTTCAGAAAGGCTGTAACTGTGGCAATAGTGCTAGCTGACAGTCTTTCCTCATGTATTCTTGTGTCCTGATGGACTTGAAAACTTTCTTGAGGGGTCGAGCTCCCAGTAGTCTAGAAGCAGCAACTTTAGGAGTCAGAGAGACAGTGTCTCCAGCCCACTTAAAGGTACTGTAATTCTCCTGTCTTTAAAGGTTTTTTGGCTACTTCCTAGGTGGTTCCTGCCTGTGTTTACGTGTGGGACCAGCCTCTGACATCCTGTCTGCTATGGGGAAAGTTTGTAGTTTGGATTCAGTAGCTCTAAAAATAGGTGATGTGTGAGCCTAAAGAGAAATGTAACTTTACTCAGCAGAAAGCGGTTGTCTTATAAGAATAGTGTTCAAAAACATTAACATGCTTAGAGTTTCTAAAATGAGCTGTTAACTGTTTTAACTTTTTTACAACTAATTCTGTTTTTAGTAATCAAAATTCTCTGAAATCGTGTTCTTGAGAAAATCGGGGGGAAATGACTTCCTGTGCAAAAGCTGGGAAAAGCACCCTTATAGTCACTACACTGACACTATGATTGCAAAAATGGTAGCAATTTAGCACTCTGGTTTTGAAACAAAGGGAAAAATAAACACATTGGTGGAAATTTGGTGACTATGAGGATGCTGTTTGCATCACAGCTGTGTCAGGGTAAAGTTTATAAATATACATAAGCTTCACAAAGTTAAACAATACAGCTGAAAAATAAAGTGTGCTGATCTGGAGTAATGTCAATGTCAGTTATATTATAAAGAAGGATAAACACTGAAATAAAACTTCCTTGTCAGGAGGAGAGAAAGCCAGGTAAAGGTATATATAGTATTTCAATGATTATTGAGTTGACTATGCCCAGATTGTCTGTGTGAATGGATCTGAATTTCCTTCTAAAGACAGAGTCAAGAAAAAAACTTTAAGCAAAATACTTCTGAATTTTGGATTGGGAATACTATGGGATTTTTTATTTGCTTCTGTTTTTAATCTGTTGAGGAAAGGGAGGCTTAGATTGGGTATTAGCAAAAAACATTTGTTCTAGTTCCTGGCATAAATCCAGTCACCTCGTTCAGTTGAGTGAAATTGTATTTATCTTCTTTGGGGAGAGCTTCTGCAAACAATGGGTATTTCAGCTAGCATATTGCATTCAGGCGTGAAAGAACAAAGTATGTTTGTGTCAGCTTTGCACATTTGGGTAAACCTGCAGACATTGGTGAAGCCACACCATTCTCTGAGAATTGGTATGGTTCAGATGGATATTTGTTTTAAGCTGTACTTTGCCTGTGAAGCCCTACTGAGTATGTAAGACTAATAAACATTTTGAGGACTTCTTTCAAGGGTAGCCCATTAAAGGTCCTGCCATAATTTTTTTGTCTTATTTGGAAAATATATTCTTAAGTTGGCCCTGTATAGCAGAATAACTGTCTCCTATTTGACTCTCTTAGCCTGTGTAGAGGGCTGAAGCTTGTTGCACGAAGGTTGTGTGCTTTTATCTGCACGAAAGATAGTAAGTCTCTAGTTGAGTATTACTTTGCTGCTGGTACTAATATGATCAGTGAGGTAAAAAGTCTATGCACTGTCTTGCTGGTCAGTCACTGTGAGGGGAGACCTGAAGTGCCTGTCACTTATAGTCTTAATTGGGACTGAATTTGGCTTTGTATGATGCTGCTGAAGATCATTTGTTCCATGGTGCTTGGCTTCAGCCTGTTTAAAGCAGTAAGCTTATTTTTCAGTGCTTTTGAGATATCTCTAGAATTATAAGATATGTAGAGAAGCCACTAATTTGGATTGCTTATGCTGCTTTGCTTTCTTTGGCTTTAAGCGATGGTTTAGGCTACTGTTGTACTGGCCTTTTGACCATGAGCTTCAACTAGTCCTGCTCTGCTGTGAGAATACTTTCAGTAAATGAGGGAGGAGAGGTGTGGCTGGAGACCATGATACTGATAACAATATGTTTTGTGTTGTTTTATTTGCCCTATCAGCTTTTGATCTAGATTGCCTTTTAGCACATCAGGCACAGATAGGGCTAACTGATGAGTAGATTCGAATTTCTTAGAAGTTGAAGACTGAAGTGTCTCCCTGAATGCAGCTGCCTATCTGCAGATAGTAGAGACAAGCTTAATAAGGGTGTGGGAGTTCAGTGATACTTGCATTTGTTTAAGGCCAGAATTGAGATGGAGTGTTGTTGTCCTTTCCCACTCAACTGCCTCTGTCCCTGTAGTAGAATTACCTTACTGGCTAGTAAGTAACAGATTCCTGGGCAGGAATACTGAATTGTACCTTTACCCCGTCCTTTAGATTCAGTCCATTGCTGTGTGGTGAAATCACAATGTGGGAGAATGTCATGATTACTGGTAGGAATTGCAAGGTAACTAGAAATAAAGTCCTCCTTCTATCTCCCCCTCTACTACTGTTTGCTCCTACTAGGCCAGACCAGACTGGAATCTGAAGCTGATGGGTGAGTCTTTTCCATGTGCTCTGGTTGATTATTTATGTTCTCATATTTCCTCAGCTTGCTTGTTCCAGTATGTGATTGTATTTCTTTTCTTGACTTTTTTTTTACACTGGCAGTTGTTACCAATCAGATAATTCAAACAAATCTTGCACCCTAGTGTTACAAAGATTCCTGGGGACTTTCTAGTGGTGCAGTGTAATCAAGATTGTGAGTTCTTCCTTTAATCTGGTTGTCAATTGAGCTTGCTCAATTCAGCTCTCCTAGGGAGACCCACATGGTGTTCATTGTGGTAAAAAGTTATGAATTGGTGGAAAGATGACAGAGAACTTCCATTCTCAGCCAAACAATACTTGCCCTTTCCATCTTGTCTGGTTCCAGCTGCCAAGGCGTGCTTTCTGTTACTATGACTTTGTGCTAAGTAGGTGAAATGTGTATAGGGCTTCTAAGACAGGGAACACTGGGGAAATGGGGCTTACCTAAGATACCAAAGCTAGCTAGGTTTTTTGACAATGCTTGTACTTTATGTAAAAGGAATAGAAAAGGAAATTGGAAAAGCCAGTTGTGTCTGTTGGGTGACCTTCAAGGCTTCGACTGTAGAAGCAAAAAGGGTAGGGATTTAGAAGACCATACTTGAGAAGTCCGATTTTTAATTCAAATAAAATGTGTTCAGTATTGTCCAGTCTGTCATATTGAAACACTTTAGAAATGTGGTCTTAGGGTTCCTGACACCATCTCAGTAAAGAACTAATTTCTTTTTTTCTTTCTTGCCTTTTTTTTTTTTTTTAAGGTTAAATTGTTTCCGCTATCTTCTTATTTTTCTGGATTCTTTTGAAACCTCCACAGCAATTAAAAGTACCTTCTAATAGAAGTCTAGAATGAGTTCTCACTAGAACTATTCAGTAGGTTTTGACCACAGTCATCTTATACATTTAATTCTCCCATGGACAGTTGGATTGGATGTGCAGTCATTTGAAGCACTTATTGGCACAGATGCAGTATTTTAGAGTTATGCAGTCCTCAGATGAGAAAGCACGTGTATGAATAAACTTATGTGCTTATTATTTTGCACCCTTTCCTTCCTATGAAAAACAATTCTCTGTGATGTGACCTAAGCACTGTGAGAACAGCCTGTGTTGAGTGGGAATGCACATGAAGTTTGTTTGTGAACTCAATCTTTATTTCAACAAGGTGGTCAGTTTGCATTATAACCATCATAGCAAAAAGGATTTCAGAGTCTTCTGGACATTCTGTAACCTTTTTGAAAACCCAAGATATAACAAAGGAAGAATTCAGTCTCTTCCAAAATGTAAGAAAGAGTGAATGGATTTTCTCAGTGAGTACAGCAGAGTATGTCACCTCTGTGGCTCTCCATTCTCTTCCTTGGTGTGCACCCATATGTACTTCCTTCTTTTTCTATGTCCCTATAGCCACTGTGGGTAGAATTTGGAAGGTGTATATTGGGGCATATGGGAGACATTCCTTGTTTTTGCTGAAATTCAAAAATTTAACTAGAAATTGGACAAGTTGAGATACTTGTTTTGGGAAGACATATTATCCTGAAGTTATCTGGTCAATTATTACTCATCTAGAAAACTTCTCTGTGACTGGTTTTGTCAGTGAAAGCAAAGAGTAACCTTTGGCCTAGCATGGCAGATCTGTTGCCGTGTTAGTTGATGGAAAAGTACTGTTCACCTTTATGGTGTCTACTACTTATGCTCTGAAGAGGAAAGGAATTACCTGATAGCATTTCAAAGAGTTGATGATACGTTCGGTCATTTGCCCAATTCACCATCTGTTTTTTGATATTGCCTTGTTGCTAAGCAGAACTAGTTGCAATTCTTTTGTTGACACACTGCATTAAAAAGACTTAAATCAAAAGTTGTATTTCTACAGTTTTTGATTGATGTAACTTGGAAACATCAGTTTCAATTAAAAAATATATTTATTTCTTCCCTTGAAATTAATACTTTAGCAGAAGTGCTAAATATTTTCTGTTGTCCTCTTTGTCCAAGGAGGTGGTACTTGGTGCAGTACTGGACCATGTCCTTCAAAAATAAGCACATGGCATATTAATTGAACAGCCCTGGGACAGGAAATGTGATTCCAAAACCAGAAATGGAATTGCTGAGATTCAGCAAAGCATTGGATCCCTACCTGAATGTAAAAATAGGGGAACTATGGAACACAGCTACATGGAAGGCAGATGCACAGAAGTTTTTAATGTGTGAGAACTACATAAGCTGAGAAACTTAAGCAAGTCTTTCCTTAGCGAAGTGTCTGTGCCCCTTCAATGAACTGTCTTTTATAGGTTAAACTGCCTGCTGCATTTAATCTGTATACATCTGAACTAACACCTGAAGATTTGATAACATCTGTTGTATACACAACCTCTGACTTGTATTTACTGTCAACAGTCTTGTTTCTTGTTGATCTAATTTCAGGCACTCATAGTGAAAGAGCTCATAAATGCAGCATTGAACCCCTGCAGTGACACTGCTTCTGCTTTCCGTTACAGCATCACTCACTTGTAACAGGAAAGTTTACTGAACTGCACAAACTGGGATATGTGCTCTCTTTTCTAACTTGTTTTATAACCTATTATCCATTTTCCAAAATACACTGTTCATCTATAAATAAAAGCTTTCAGCCTGATGTCCTACCACAGATGGAACTTGCATTCATTGTTCTTGGGGACAGTTTCCAGTTATGGTGACTCCACCACTTCTCTCTTTCAGTGAAGAATTTTATTTTGTAATATCCACCATGAACCTCTCCTGATACAGCTTGAGGCCTTTTTCTCTTATCCTGTCACTGGTTGCCTGGGAGAAGAGGCCAGCCCCAACCTTGCCACAGCCTCCTTTCAGGCAATTGCACAGAGCAATATGGTCTCCCCTGAGCTTCCTTTTTCTCCAGGCTGAACACCTCCAGCTTCCTCAGCTCCTCCTCACAGGACTTAAGTTCCAGACCCTTTACCAGCTTCACTGCCCTTCACTGGACATCCTCCAGCACCTCAGTGTCCTTGTGCTGAGGGGCCCAGAACTGAACTCAGGAGTTGAATTGCAGCCTCACAAGTGCTGAGTACATAGGGACTATCACTACCTTAGTCCTGCTGGCCATGCTATTTTGGACACAGGCCAGGATGCCCTTGACCTTGTTGGCCACCTGGGCGCACTGCTGGCTCATGTTCAGTGAGCTGTCAACCAGCACCCCCAGATCCTTTTCCTCTGGGCCCCTTTCCAGCCACTCTTCCCACAGCCTCTAGTGCTGCATGGGGTTTTCTGACCCAAGGGCAGCACTTGGCCTCATGAAATCTCAACCTGTTGGCCTCAGCCCATTGATTCAGTCTCTCCAGGTCTTCTGGAAAGCCCTCCTATCCTCCAGCTGATCAACACTGCCACCCAATTTAGTGTCTGTCACCTGCAAACAGAGGGTGCACTTGATCCCCTTGTCAAGATCATTGATAAAGACATTTAAACAGGACTGTCCCCCAAAACTGAGCCCTTGGGAACCCAAGCAGTGACCAGCCACCATGGTGTATGCAGCACCAATCCCTGTCACTCTCTGTGGCTGGCCAGTCAGCCAGTTTTTAACCCAGCAAAGAGTGCACCTGCCCAAGCCACAAGCTGCCAGGTTTTCCAGGAGAATGGTGTGGAAAACAGTGTCAAAGGCTTTACTGAAGTCCAGGTAGACTACGTCCGTGGCCTTTCCCTCAACCATTAGACTGACTATCTGATCGTAAAAGGAGATGAGGTTGGTCAAGTAGAACCTGCTTTTCCTAAACCCATGTTATCTGGCTGCTGATCCCCTGGTTGTTGTACACATTCTTTATGATTTTCCTCAGGTTCAACTGTTCTGTAACCTTCCCTGGCAGAGAGGTCAGACTGACAGGCCTGTAGTTTCCAGGATCCTCCTTTCAACCCTTCTTGTAAATGGACATCACATTTGTCAACCTTCAGTCAACTGGGATCTCCCCAGTTGACCAGGACTGCTGAAAAATGATGGAGAGTGACCTGGAAAGCTCTTCTTTCAGCTTGCTCAGTACCTTTGGTTGAATCCCATCAGGCCCTGTAAATTGTGTCTAGGTGGCACAGCATCTTGTTAAGTGCTCCCACCTCCATTACAGTGACTCTTTTCCTAATTGTGGCATTTACCTAAACATGTGCGAAAGTTCAGGCAGCAGCAGCATATCATTCCTGTGCCCATCAGGTACCCAACATGTGCCATCAGTCACCTGGCCATGTGTTGATCACGTGCCTGACGCACCAGTTATGCTCAAGGCACGTGCTTGATGTGACAATCATGCTAATGACACACGTGTCACATGACAGTCATGTGCCTGGCATGAGACTATCAGAAACTCTCTTCCAAAGCTTACTCAACTATTTTATCAAGGTTTCCTTCCCAGTGACAGAGACTAGCAGAAATCTTTACTTAGTCAAAGGAGACTGAAGTGAGCCCACTGTTTTCTTGCTTTTCTATGAGATTTATTCTTAATCTCATATTCTTGCTATTTTGTGATCCTCTGCGGTACGTCTGTCCGTGGCTCTCTCTGGCCTTCAACCCAACTTGCCATTCTAGGTGAGACTTCTTTAGGGCAGAGAAGACAGCAGAAAATGCACTGATTCTGGTATTATATTTCAGAATTACTTGCCTTTCTGCAACCATTAAATTTGATTTCTTTTTGGTTTGTATTTCACCCTACTGAAAAGCTAAATAAGGCAAGCCTTACTTTTTTTTCTGCTCTATTGTCTGCATTTTATGGTGCAGGGAAGGAAGGTGAGTCAACAGAAGCTACTCAGCAAATACTCAGGAGAATGAAAAAATGAATTCTTGTTTCCTGGTGAAAGTATTCAGAATAATTTTTGGTTTACTGTTGTGTTCCTAATTTTTTTTAAAAGCTGTTTTGAGTCACTCTGGTGTGACAATGTGGTAAAAGTTTCAGTGACTGAAAAATACATGTTTTCATTGACATGTGGAATCAACTATTTAATCTACATGGAAAAATTTTGCTTCATGTTAGATACACTTAACTTTTTAAAGAAAAAATCAAAAGCATTACAAAATTCAAAAGCATTACCTAGTCTAAACTTTTTTTAATTAAAACCCCTTCATTTATTTCATTGGAGTTTGAAAAACCAGTGTTTAAGCATCCTGTCCTACTCTCTTGTAACACGTTAAAAAAACGCTGAAATTGGTTATTTAGTTCTCTCACTTGTAATTTGGTCCTGAAATATTTGTCATGTAGGGTCTCTCTCTCTCTCTTTTTTTTTTTTTTTTTTTTAAATGGAAGAAAGATGTGCCGGACAGTGTTTTGGAGGTCTAAAGTGTTATTGGAAACAAAGGGTGGAGGTGTGCTGAGTAAAGCAATGCTGCTGTCTTTGCTGCTGCATAAATGCGCAGTACTCTGTGCACTCTCTTAAAAATGACCGTGTGATTGGAGGTCAAAGCAGGTTAAATTTGATACCTGTTCTCTTTTCTAGCCCACATATTCAGTTTGGTCTAGAGCACTTACGTTGCAATGTAGGTAGGTAGTACTGTTCTTGTAAGCAAATACAGGTAAATAATTAGCTATTGCTGACTGGGGTGATGCAGAACTTGTTCAGTTCATATAAATGAAGCAAATGAGGCATCTTAGTTAGTTTAATCAGCAGATGATGTGGAGAGGAACCCCCTACTGTGGTAGGTGAATACTGAGCAGAGAGGTGGTATTTAGAGAAGCATGATGGTTAGAAATTGGTGTGGCAGGCTTTCTTTTTCCTTTCTTTTTTTTTTTTTTTCCTAAGTAACAATTGAATAACAATTCTATAAACCATAATCTGTATGTTACACAATACCCAGAGTGAAATGACAGTAGTGGAGCCTGTGTCTGGGTACCCAACCCACCTGTGGAGCAGTTGTGGGCTGTGCCTCAGTAAGGTTTAGCACCACTGGATCCCCTACTGCCCTTTGGGGGAGCCTGAAAAACTCGATTTCTCCTTGTCAAACAAGAATGTCCTGAGTATTTCTGGAAACCGCAGAGATCTTACCTGTGCAATTCCAAATGTTGCTGAAGATATGTTGCTGGTGTCTCTCCTGCTGCTTCTTTCAAGACATCTCAGGATATAACCTCCAGGCTTCCTGTAGTCCATTGACTGTTGCAGGTATCAGTCATCAGAGGGGATTGTACAATATAGCCTGCGAATGACAGTCTTGTTGAAATTTCTTGGGCATGCTTGCTGACTTGAAAGAGTTAATGCTTCCATTTCATATGTTAGAAGCAGCTGTGAACGCTATCAACGGGTTTTAGTAATTAATATATGATGCCTTGTTCAAATGTCAACACTGGGTGCCTTGCATCTGCTTTAGGTGATCACATTGCTGTGAGCAGCAGCTGTAAATGAAGGGGTTTTTCAGATGAGTTATTGACTCTGTTTGGGGATGTGACTAATATAACAACAACAAAACCAAACTAAGAAACCCCTCTTTGTTGAATGTTTATTGGAATAATAAACAATGTTATTCTGTTGATTTTTATTTATTCTCAGAAAGTATAATGTTACCATCATTAGGAAGCATAATGTTAGCATTATTTGCAAGTATAAATCTGGCAACAAAAGCAGGTAGCAACATATTTAAGGAGTGATGTTGTCTAAGGCTTTGAGCATGTTTTTTGACTTTCAGAAAGTTGCCTCATGGTATAATCTGGCAATTCATTCCATATAAGAGGGCATGTTGCTTTACAATGGGACACTCCCCTCGCTGCTCCTCAAACCGTTTCTGTAAGGCAGGCTTTTACAGCATTTGAACAGAATAGGACTTAAGTCAGTGTGTTTTCTATCATTAATATTTAGGTTGTCATAGAAGTTTGGACTAAGTGCAGCTACACGTCATCTGTGAACCAAGAGAATTTTGGGTCTGTGATATGGGAATTGGCATTTGGAAACAAGATGGTAGTCTGTGTTCCAACAAATCTACATTTTAAAGCGTAAAGCAGATGATTAAAGGTGCACAAGGGGAGAATGGAAGAACAATGGGCAGTGTTATAGTACAGTAAGTCTAATAATTATTTTGCCTTTTTTAAAATTTCATGGACAAAAATTCAGGAACTGTTCTGAACTTCTTTTGGGATACTTTGTAGTAGGAAATAGACTCTTCATTTTACTACTTTAGCAATGGACTGTTTTGCTGTTTTACTAGTGACTTTAAAATCAGCAGTTGTCTTAGTCTAGGCAGTGAAACAGCATTCTAAAAGGTAAGTTTTGTAACTCTGCTGTATTCATTTCTGAAAGGAATAAGTAATTAAACTTGGTTTTTAACCAAGAAGAGGGCATGTCATATAAAACATTACAGCAGGTGTATGCTGTGTAGGTGATCCCATGGCTGCATTTTCTGTTCTACAGTTGGTAGATACTGTATGAAAAAATGGGACGGAGTTTGCTATAGCTTGACCTCATAGACAGTCCTTTTGCATTTAGAGAAATTGCTGTCTTAAAAAGCTGGTAGTAAGGAAAGAGTTCACAGTGGGCTCTCTCTGTCAGTCTTTGACGGTAACTGCAAGTGATTTGCAGACCAGTTCCTGAAAGAGCAAAACTAATGAATTTCAGTACTGCTTTAGGAGTAGTTGAGGTTGCAGGAGAGGCTCTCTCTCCTTCTACAGCCTGTGAATAAAGACTAGTATGTAGAGGGTAAGAAAATCTAAGGAAGTCCAGTAGTTAAAGCGCTAGTTTGGGAGACCTGAGTGTAGCACCTGGCTCTGCCACAGTCATTGCTGTGACTCCAAACCAGTAGGTTAGTCCTGTAAGGCCTCACTTCTTATTTGTTAAAGACATTTAATGATGCTTGGGATTAAGATTGAACACTAAAGATTGTGATGTGCTGAGATATTGTCATAATGGGAGCTGCATTATTGTCACCAGTCTGTGAGATTTTATGTTGTGCGAATAAATGTGTTATGGGAGAACCAGAAGGAAAAGGTAAACTATGGGTTGAGATAAGAACAATGTAACAGTCATAACAAAATATTATTATTGGAATAGTAAATATGCTAATAATACATTAACATAATGGTAAGGGAGAGAGAGTAACTAAACTCAAGAGAAACAAGTGATACACAATACAGTTTCTCACCACCCGCTCACTGGTACTCAGCCCAACTCCTAACAGCAACTGGCCCCTCCTGGGTAACTTCCCCAGGTTATATAGGGAGCATGATGTTCTGTGTTGTGGAATATTCCTTTGGCCAGTTTGTCACCTATCCTGGCTATGCTCCCTCACAGCTTTCTGTGCAGCTCCTCACTTGCAGAGCACAAGACTCTGAAAAGCCCTTGACTTAGGGTAAACACTGCTTAGAAGAGCCAAAACATCAACATGTTATCAACACTATTCTCACGCTAAATAAGAAAAACCCCACAGCACTGTAGCAGCTACTAAGAAGAAAATAAACTCCCTCCCAGAAGAAACTAGCACATGGCAAAACACATGAAGAAACATAGTAACATACCAGTAACTGATAATTTTAGCATTGGTAGGTAATCTGGAATTTATATTTTTTTTTACTCTTTCTTTCGTGCAAAATGTCATGGTTTAAAATGTAATCACATCGTTTTGCTCCCCATCTTCAACCATTTATGATTCTCTGTAAAGTTAACTGTGGAGATTAAAGCTTTATACACTTTAGCTTTTCCAAGGGAACTTAGTACAAAGTATTGAAAGTTTTGGGGAAAAATAAAAAAGACTAAACACTAGAAAGTAAAACAAGAATGAAGACTTTATTTTCTTTCTGAACTTTTTTGTATAACTGGTAGTGGCAGGAAATTATTCCTTAATTTAGAGAAGTTTCTTTCACTTTTCTGATTAAGCATTCGTAAGATTTGATAGTAATGACTGGTGAAAATGGCTCATAAAGTCAGTTCTTCCCTGCCTCCTGCTCCTCCTCCCCACAGTGCCAATGTAGTAAATGATTCTGTCTAGTCACTTTTGGGAAGGCACCATCTAGGCAGGCTTATGTATAGCAGGAGCTGAGAACATAAGTTAAAGTCAGGTTCAGGGATCTACCCATATATAATTTCTTGGAATTTTATTCTTAGATATGTTAAACATTTGAAAACACTGTTGGAGACATGATGAGTTTGGTTATAGCCATCTCTGCACCAACTTCTTAGGGGGTTTTCAGATATGTTTGAGACACTGGTTTCAATGTATTTAATTGGAAATGGGGGAACCACAAACTTGCTTCGAAGTTATAGACAAAGGATGTGAACTTTAAGAAATAAAGTAACGTAAGGATGTTTTTACTAATTTTTGGGGTTTACTCCTGTTTTAGAGTGATCTGCCAAGAGCCAAGAATTAATGAGGTGGTTTTGGTTATGTAAATTGGATGTATTGTTTAAGTAATCATGTTTGTGTGTTGGAAAAAGAAAACACCCCAAAACCAAACCAAAGTCCTGAAGTAATTTCCTTAAATATAGTGAAAAGGGATACCAGCCATTGAAGTGTTCTGCATCTCTCAGCAAGGTACTCCTGGGCACCATTAAGAACTAAGTGAGAAGTGGTGTTTGCCCAGTTTGTTTCCTAGCAGTCTGCTGCCCAAGATGCTTTTGCCTGGAGCTGCTCTGGGTGCAAAGGGAGGTGCTAGGATGAAACATACAGAAGAAGGCAATCCTTTAAGGAAAACCCTTGGATGAACATTTCACCTTACCCTACTGCATCCTCATACTCTGTGAGGGCTGGTTTCCTTTCCATATGGAGGGCAGCATCTTGCTGAAGTTAAACCACTTAAGCACCTCTAAAAAAGGTGGACTCAGGGACTTCACTCCCCTTGCACAAAGCGTGTAGACCTTTTGTGTCTAACTCTTGAAGAAATGCTTTGAAATATTTGTGTTTTGGCTTTCTGTGTGGGAAAATCTGTGTGCGCCAATGTGTGTGCCCTGCTGATTAGCCCACTGGGTCAGACACCCCTCCAGAGCAAAGAGTCAGGCTGAAGGACGGTGGGAGGGAGGGCTTTGACTCCATCAATCCCTTTCTGTCTGTAGCTCTCAGGAATGCTGAGAAACCATATGCAGTATTGTTCCCTGCGGCATGTTCTCATGTGCTTTGACTAGCTTGGCTGTAAGCAATTCAAGTGACAGGCATCCAGCTCTCCCTTGGGAGGCAAAATATAGTTCAGTCATTGCTATAGAATGAGATTCCAAGGAAATAAGGGGAATCTGCTTGAAAACAGCAGCAATGTGAAGGGGCTCTTAGACTTCAGTGTCAGGGGTTTAACAGTCTGAGCTAGAGACAGGCTTGGGCAGTCTTGTACCTGCTGGTGATGGCAGTGACTTAGAGCCTTACTGTATGCTTCTATTTTATGTTGTAATATTCTTCTGGTGTTGATTCTGGAGATCCAGTATTGCCATATATATGGTAGAGAGAGACTTTACTACAGGAGAAACACGCAAGGGAATGTGGGGCTTTTGAGGAAAAAGGGACTAGATTGGTTGAGGGGCTTCTTAAGCAGCTGTTTAGAGGGCTGGAAAGGGTCCCTGAGCACACTGACGGTGAGATGCTTTGTGAATTACTGCTTTTAAGCATCCTGGGTCCATGCTTATTAATACACAATGTGTATTGCTAGATCACCTCGCTGTATAAATGTGATTCTGATCCATGTGATCAATTCATCAGTGTTTATATTGGATTAGGTAGAACACGTATTAGGGTTTCATGCTGGCACTTTATGCCTGTGAAAGTAGACTGTGTCTGATCTGACAGAAATAAGTTTATCCTTTCACAGCATTTTAGTACATCGGAATATGGCAGACAGATCTTTGCATCCTTGTTGTGTACTTGCAGCTTGGGCTGTTTTCTAATATGCGAACTGCCCTAAAACTTGCTTTACTGCCTCATGGGACAGCAGTCTGTTGGCATCACCCACTCCAGTCTCCCACAACTTTGACTGTTCACTACTAATCCTCCCACATGAATTCATGGTGGTTTTAATTAATCGGGTCATTCCTCTCACTCACAACATCCCAATAATTTATCCATACTGACTTGTTCAACCTGTTAGAGACCCAAGCTGATGTTACTGGGAGATTTGGCTCATCCAGGGACGGTTGAAGAATCATTATTTTTGTTTCTGTGATGCTGCAGCTGAGTGGTTGGTAGTGTATAATTGAGTGACAAACATTTGAGTCAAAGAATACAAGTAGACCTTTTTGAAGCTTGTGGTTTCTGTTGAACAAAAGTAAAGTGTACTCTGATTTCATGATTTTTGAAGCTGTTTTATGCACCTCTCATCTGCTCTCAACACTCTTCTGAATTACATAAAACAGGAGTAATATCATACATGAAGAAATCTCTGCAGCAGTAGCCTTTCTCTGCTAATGGCTAAAACAAAGCATGATCAAGGTCTATTTTCACTGACAGTTCAGTTTTCCTGGACAGAACCCTTGCCGTGATGTTATTGTCAAGTTATCAAGTCTGTTGTTTTCTTTTTCTGAGAAGGCAGCAGTTGCTAGACTGGATCTAACCCAAGGTCTGGTATTCTGTCTCTGACAGTGACTAGCACCAGATGTTTCTGAAGTGATTGGATTCTGAAGCACCAGGTGGGAGTTAATCTTCTCCTACACTGGGTTTTATCATGTCTTTAATGACTAGAGATATTTTAAGCTCTGGAAAATATATTTCAGTATTTCTTTTAAATGTCTGTTGTTACAGTGAACTGATCATTCAGAGGGTAGTCTTGCTAGCACTAGCAATGTATAATATTTTTGAATCGTAAGTGTTATGGAGTTTTCCTTAGTCTTTTTTTTTTTTTTTTCCCTTTTCTTTTTAGTTTGGTGCATCAGAAGATCTGTTGTTTTTGTGGTGGCGCTGCTCCTGTTTACAGAACTGTCACTACTTCCACTTGCTCTTCCTAGGTCCTCAGGAAAATAATTAATTTTTTTTCTTATGAAAGAGCAGTTTTCTTCTTTATTGAAGCCAGCTCAGCTGCAGTGATGGTAAAACCACTGTTTGCTATGTACTACTCTTGGAGGCTGCTTGGCTGAGCAGTGTTAACCTGTTGCCTGGATGCTGCCTCGTCACTTGTGGAAGCACAATCAACTTTACCTGCCCTGGTGTTTTGTTAGCTAGAGTTCAGTTCAGTAAAAGTAACTCCACTTCTGTAGATATTATTTGTATTTTGTAGAAAAGAAAACTGAGGCAGAGAGCAAGAATACAGTTTTATCATCTGGAATTTGAGCCAGGCAGTGTGGTATTTCAGGTCCACTAATGGGCACTATTTCTTAAAAGTCTGGTTTTGAGATCTTAGTCTGTTCAGCTAAATAAGAAGTATATGATTTGAGAACTACCAATTCTAAGAATTGAGTAGCCTCACTAACACTGAGCACCAACAAAATGTCATCACCTACTGTAGTTCAGATTCAGGTCCCAGTAGGACCTATTTTGTTGCAGATTTTAACCGGGTGATTACCCTACAGCTACTTGTGAATATCCTGGCACAGGCAGCTAGAACAATAACTTGAATTTTCAGAGCTGTATTGCTTGAAGAGACCTGCTGCAGCAGCTGTAAATCTTCAGTTGTTGAGTGGTCCATTGATTCAGAGCACTATGAAGGCAGAAAATAAATGATGCACATTACTGCAGAGTTGAGGAGTAATTCAACTGGAGTACAGATCTAATCTATTCCTATTTTACTAGTGAGATTGCTGAGACACTGAGCAGTTAAGGGACCGACCTTCAGAAATGCAGTTCAGAACACCCACTGAAGTGAGAGGACGTGGCAGCTCTGAAAAGCAAGACCCAAGTGACACACTCAAAGTTGTGTGTCATGCCCTTGGCAGACTGCAGGAGAAAACTTGGGATTCCTGTCTCCCAGCATAGACTAACATTCAGTAGTCTGTCCAGAAAAATATGTACTTAAATGCAATGTTGATAGATGTCTTAACCTTATGCTTTGCAGTGTGACAATGCAGGTTTGTTTCTGTGTGTTCTGTTGCAGAAGGAATGCAGAGCCCCAGGAGGAGAGAGAAATCAATGTAGACTTATGTAGACTAATCTAAACAAGTCCTTTCGCTGTCTTCAAGAATCAGAAGGTGCACAGGCTGTTCTTTCACGGGGTGAATGTGTGGGATACTTTTTTGACTAAATGAAATATACTGAGACAATTCTCCTTAAACAGAAGCAGTGCTTCAGAGGTCTTGGTGTCCTTTTGTCCTGGAACACTGGGAAAGTTTTGCATTGAAGTGAAAACCTCCTGAAAGAATTTGCTTTTGTCTGTTTTTTAATTTTCCTTCATACTAGGCACAAACCCCCTTTCTGAGTTAACGTATAACATGACTCTGAAGAGTGATGGTTTAATACCATTAGGGTAGGTGGCAATCCCTGAAACTAATGACCCTGAGTGAGCTCCATAAGACATTAAAGCATACCCGAAGAACAGATTCAGCAGCTTGTAACACAGTGCTCTTTACTCTGTCTCTTTCCTTTTAGCCTCTTTCATTTTAATTGCATCATTCCAGGTCTAGAACTGAGTAGGACTTGTGTGTAGGGCACAAAATGATCTGTGTGTGTGGTTTTCTGGCAAAACCTCTGCTGCTGTTAGCAGTCTAGCTAAGCCATAGAATGCCATATTCATCATCCTAGGAGGTAGAGTGTGCTGGTCCAAACCTGTGTCACTTAGCAGACAATAGGTGAGATCTATCTTCTGTCAGTCTTAAGTGAAAGCCATCTTTAAGGCAACAGTAGCCAGCAGTTAGTGCTTGGGTCCCTGTGTGGCTTGATGATGGGTTGGGAGGGCATGCCAGTCTCAACAACCTGTGTTCATTTTTTAGTGGTGATTTCATGAAAGACACACCCGTTAGTGTCCAATACTGATTCCATAGTGAATACTCTTCATGTGAATAAATGTCACAGTCCCCAAAGTCAGGGGCATTGGGGCCTGATAATCTGGGTCAAAAATAATCATAGAAAGGACAGTCTCCCTTAATATGCGATTGTGTGGGAGGATGAGGAAAGGGATGATTTTCTTGTGTAGGTTTCTCCTCAGGGGTAATCAGTCAGTTCTGACATCCTCACCTAGTCTCAGGATGTTGTGTCTAGTCTGACCTGTAAGGGTAATAGTCCCAGTAGTTTTCTGTTGTGGCAGGTCTGTTGTTGTGTTTTAAAATCTAAATGCCAATTAGAATCAATATGAATGAGCTAATAGCTTTCAGCTGGAGCATCCATCAAGGTCTGTTCCTCTGGGAGTTTCATAATTACTACTGCATGAGTGGACTTGTTGTTTTGTGAGTGGTGTGCAGAGGTGTCCTGGTTTCTATACAGAATTCAGGAGCCATGAGAACTGTCAGAAATGGCTTAAAATATGGTTTTGCCTTGCATGCATTTCTGATTTCTGCATCACTAAAAGAGGATGAGCCTCAGAAAATGCAGAGGAGGCAACTTCTGCTTGTGGGTCTAGAAAAGGTTATGTAGGTTTGAACAGGAGCTTGAATCCATGCAAATGAACTGAAAAGCCTGAGACACACAGTATTTGAGGTCCAGCTTAGAATATGTTACAGGGAGATGTAATTTTATGTAGTAACTTGGCCCATTGCAGTCTTCAAATATATCCATACCTACAAAATTCCCCTGAGACACTCATTTAATTTACACTGAATATTACAGACAGACATGAATACCACATCATCAATGTTTGGTTTATATATAATACTCTGGTTCATTTTCTGCAGCAAAAGAATTGCATAAAACCAGTTCATATCCTAAATGAGCCATTCAAATGTCTTTTCTTCCCACTATTACTGGCATTTCTCTACCTGCTGCAATACATGGGTGCCAGCTTCAAAGCAGCCTTTCTGTTTCTGCAAGTGGATGTGTCTGCTTAATGTTAGAGAGCATCTCTATTTTTGTCTGTTGGTTTGTCCAAAGTAAAGGAAAAATCTTCCTCATGTAACCTCTGTGAGCACTAACAGGGTGTATAAAAGCACACATAAAAATGTGGAGTCTCTGATGCTCTCCTTATGTGGAGGAGGATTGTTTCTACAGGACAGTGCAGTGCGCAAGATGGTATGTTTGCTGGGAGGGTCGTATTTAAAACTTACTCATGAGTCCTTGCTCTTGGAGCTGTGGGGACATGTCTTCTGCTGCTTGATCACTTCCATTCTCCCTTTTGCATTCTTTCTCCAGTGAATCAGATGCAACTTTCTACTTCTTTATTCCATATTTGTAGTTCAAGCTCTTTTGTCAAAGCATTCAGCACTTCTGCTTCCTTATCTGGCTATAATGAGCTCTATGAAAAAGAAGAGGAAAGGGAAATGGCTGACTATAATCCCTCCTCAGTTCTCTTCTGTTATAATCATCACCAAATCTATTATTCTCTTTTTCAGGTAAACTTACTGTTCTGCTCTTAGTATTAGGATGGAGCTCTCTGATCATAGGCTAGCAAGTTAATGCATTTAAAACTTCCATCCTCCTCCGAGGTGTGATAACTTACAGGTGTACCTCTGTTTGGTGCAACTGCAAAGTAAAATGCGTTCACTGAAGAATATGCAGTGGTGTGTTTATGCATCTCCCTTAAAAATGAAGACTGCTAGTTATAAGGGCTAGTAAATCCTGAAGATGGGCTGAGTAGATGGTCTGACTGTAACTTTAGTATTTTCACTTGTGTGTGTGCTGCAAGAGCTGCCTCTGTTCTTGTCTGTTCCTTTGAGGCAGAGGCCTTTGCTTTGGTTTTGTAGTCATTGCTCAGTGATACGAAGGAACAGAGATATTACCCTAGTAGAGATGAAAATAATTATGTACGTTTTTCCAGGCTAACCTAAGCACACGGAAGGTTTTCCAAAAAAAAGGAGACATTGCTTTTGAATAGGGTTACTGTTCCTAGTGCTAATCTCTGTTATTCTGTGTTTCTCTAAAGTAATTTTCAAGTAGGGAGCCTGTTTGGCTTGCTTTGACTAGGGTTAGCCTGTTTGGTTTTTGGGGATTTTTTTATCATTTTAGTGCCTTGTTTCCAGGGAAGCCAAGGTCAATAATGATGATGCTCCTCTAGAACTGCTGCTTATTGAAGTGAGGCACTGTTTAAGGAAGGTAGATAAATGTTGCCATCCAGAGTGTCCCCCCAGAATGGGGATAGTTGAAGTCGCAGGACTAGTTGTTTTGCATGTAAAGCATGTTCTGCCCTTGGCAATACTGACAGTGTTGTAAAGGACTTCCAGAGCAAAGTCAGACTGGTTCTGTGAGGTGGTGCTTGGTGTTGTGTATCAGCCTGCTCACAGTGTGCTAAAGTAGGTAGATTTTACACTGTCGCATTAGAGAAGAGGTGTGTTCCTTTCTACTGCACGCTGCTAATCCACCCTGCCTTCATAGTTGGATTTGGGAGGGGCAGAACCAAAACCAGCAAATTCTCAGTTCCTAGTATCTGACCACCTAGAATGTATGGACTGCTCTCACTTTATAATTTCTCTAATCAGTAATTTAAAGTGCCATGAGTGCCAACTAGCAGACTCATTTTAGTGAGGTTATACTAATGGACTGGCTGAATTGTGTACATGCAAATAGTTGTTGTCATGATTAATTGGACAGGACTGGTAGTGCTTCATAATCAGAGGGAGGAGGCTGCTGATTTCTGGTGGTGATTTTTCTATTTCCTTTGTTTTAGCATCTGTGGTGAGGAGATGCAATTTTGGCCTTGAAACCCTAGTTCTTGTTATTGTCTAGAAAAAGTTCAAGCAATTGAAGTCTATTGTAGTGTTATGATCAAGTTGGGTTGAATAGAATTTATTGAAAGTATTAATTGTTGAAGTACAAGTTGAAACTGTAACTGGAATCATTATGGGAAGCAACCTTTTTTAGCAATATGTGGCAATGGATATGCATTCTCCTGCTGTGGAGTTGATAGTGAGTTTGTGGATAGGTTGGACCAGCACAGCAGTCACCATTTGCAAAGAATGATTTCTCAGGTTTGCTTCAAATGCAGTGAACCTTCATCGGAAGGACTCTCAAAGAAGGTAGATGTGGCAGAGCTTAAGGACCCTAGTTACATTATATACAGCCCCATTATGATCAGCACAGATGCCAAGGTAATGTGCAGTTTAAAAAGTAAATAAAAAATGACTGTGGAAATAAATAGAAATCTTTAAATGCTGGAGAAAAATGGAAGAATGCTCCTTCAGACCGTAAAATACTTAATAAACTCTGCTCAGAAGTCAAGGCTTTTAGTCCAAGTTGGGGGGGGCGGGGGGGGGGAAGAAGTGTTGAAGAGAAGACACATGGGAAAGAGTAAGTATGTGTTGTATATAGCAACGAACCTTTCACCTCAGTATACAAACTGAGTAGAAGCTCTAGATCAAGCTGGTTAAGCTAATCAAAGAATAAAAATGTGTTGCTAAAGGCTAGATTTAGTAAATCCAGAGTGGCAAATTAGCAAGTCTTTATATAATGGAAGAAGACCTCTGCCCTTATTATGACTCCTGTTAAATTCCTGTTTCCACTGAGATTTCCTCCTGTATTGGTTTAAAATCTTTCTGGGCTTCAAACGTTATTTCTAACAGACTGGTTGCCTCTTAATTTATATGCATGTTAGACAGGACACATGTAAATATTCACTGTGTTGCTTGCTTACTGTGTTGGAGGCAGCAGCTGCAGCAGCACGGCTCTTCCCAGCAGTGTGCTGGTCTTGTTTTCCGCATCCTTAAGGACAGTTCTTACCCTTTCGTAGGACCTAGATCTTTGTGGGTATCTGTCATGACTGCCTGGGCTTGCAATTTCTGACCTTAGAGTAGCATCAAAGTATTTAATTTGCGTGTGGTTCTTATACTGTTTCCTTGTACTGAAGTTTTCCTATATGCTGTGTCAGATTATAAGGTCTACTATTGTAATGACATACCAGTCTTATGGGAGGACTTCTAGATTAACAATTTTAATATTTAATGCCTAAACATTAAATAAAGCAAGGAAAGCATGAAGCAGTTATGCCTGTGATATTCTACTTTCTGTCTGCTTTATTTAATTCTTACAGTTAATATTCATGGTTAAATCAAATTGCTGTATTCAGCTAATGGTCCTCACTGGTTACTTATATCGGCTGGCTTGCTTGCTTGCTTTCATTTTGATACTCATTTGAAAACATTTTAAGGAAGTTGACTGTTACAACTTTTTAGAAGAAAAAGTTCACACAGAGAATGAAGCTTGTAAACTGTGGACAGTAGAATAAATTTGTTGTAGTTTGAAGTAATATGGTATTAGTTTGTTCTTAAGCCAGAAAATGTGATACACTAAGATTACTCTGTATCTGGGAGATAAATTTTATTTTCAGTCTTTTGGCCTGACACCACCATCTGTAGACTGCTTAAAGCTGCAGTCATTTAAAGATATCTGTCCCTGCAGTGATGCCCTTCTTTCCTCATCCCAGTTCTGAAGGGCAAGTTGGATTGGCCTGAGTAATGAATGTGTCTCATTGGAACTGATATTGGATGTACCCAATACAAAATAGAGTTGGAAAGAGAGTAGGTATAAGGTAACCTTTGAGACCACATAATAATATTTTTTTTAAATTGTGTGTTTAAATGTGAAAATACCATTGCTACAGGTATTGGCATGCCATGATTCTTAATATCCCATTCTCTGAGAGTTCTTAGATACTAAAGCTGGATTTGATTCATGTATCCTCATTTTCAATAGCTTGGTAACAGATTGAGCAGGACTAATCTATTCTTTGCATCTGCATGCAGAGAATGGCCTTTGATGCTCTGTTTCCCACCTTCCCAACATCTTTACTCGTCTGCTTCTTTTTCCATATAAGTAAATTTCACTCCTGCTAAAGATGAAAGCATGCAAGAGAATGAGCTTCACAGGGTAGTGAGTACTGTTTACAACACAGTCACAGTGGGGCAAATATGAGTATCAAAGGACGTAGCTGAAAACCACAGCTATAAAGAAAGGGAGTGGTGTGATAGGATCTCAGATTTCTGGTATCAGCACTTTGCTGGGGCGACTGCCGCTATTAGAAATGAAAAGACGAGGTAGGAGAGAGCCTCTGTTTTATTTCATAACAGCCTTTGTTTTTTTCTTCTGTGTTGACTCAGCAGTGTGTGCTGCCTCATGCATGAAGTTGTTCATTGAATGTATTGAACATTTTGCTTTTTTGAAGAAAAGTGAGTCTCTTCTGCCACAAGGGGGAGAGCGTGAGAAACGCCAGACAGAGGAAAGTGCACTGTGACAGTTCTGCTCATGTCTTCATTTTAGGCCCCACAAAGGGATAGGGAGGCTTTGGAGCAGAACTCCTCCATCATTATGCCCATATTTACTGGAAAGCAGAGATGCTAGAGATGGTCAGACTCTAGCAAAACCTTGCCTCATTGGTATTGACTAGTAGTTCTTGCATGATTTGTGATTATATCTCAGCTTGAGATGCATATCACTAAGATTTTTATGAATCAGACTTGCAAACTAATTTATTCAGTGAGTCAGCCATAGTGCTGGAGCTGGGGCTTGGAATCCAGGGAAGAAATAACGTCAGTGGTTAGAATTCATCGTCGCTTGTGTCTGGTTGGCACTCTGAACCCATTACTGAACCCATTGAACTAAATGGATATTGATTTTTAGTTAATTCACTATCCAACCAAGTCATGCTGATATACTTTTAATGTACTCTGACTTTAGTTATGCTGAAGGGCTACATCTATTTAACTGTGTTGGGGTTTGTGTCAATTTAGTTAAATCTGTATAAAAGTGAATATTGACAAGCTCTAAGTGTTTCATAATAGGATTTTGCATTGTAAGCTTATTTTCTTGTCGGGTCAGGTTTTAGGCCATCTTCAGTTTTTCATTTGGTCTTTGGTGATAATATTTTCTAAGTTTATCTTTTGTTCTATAAAATCCAATACAAGAGTGAATATTAATACTCTCAGAATCAGCACTTCGAAGTCAAGAAATAACCTAAATCTGCCTTTTGTTTTGCTTTCTTCTCCTTTCTGGAGATGTGCTGTTATAATAGACATCTCAGTTATTTTGTCTCATAGTGTTCTTTTTTTCTTTCTCCTTTGATAATAAGTTTAACAGAGATATTTTCTGATTCCGTAGTATTGTGATTAACTTGCAGAGTCCGTGAAAGGCATTCGCAGAAGTTAATTGCAAATAGTGCTCCCCTCCTCTGAGGTGAGTGGAATATAAAGCAGAAAGCAGATCTCCTGGGAATGTGTGTATTTGTGTGTGACAGGTTCACGTTGTGGATACTGGATTAGGCATGACACAGAATGGAGCAATAAGAGTTCCTTCTCCTGGCTCTACTGATGCCTGTTGTGAGACTGTGAACACACACTGCTCCCTTTGTCTGCCTGCAATTCTCTGCCTGCCTGTTCTCTAGTCTGTTATGATGATAAACTCTGCAGGGTGTGAACCAGCTCTTGTTGTGGTCTAAAAAAGCCAGGCACATCCTCATTAGCTACTGCTCCCTTCTTAGACTATTTTTAGTTGTTGTTTGTCTCAACCAGTTGTTACTTCTGTCTTGCAGACAGCAGAGACTGCCAGCTGCATGTTTAGACAGCATCTGGCACTTGGCAGCCCAGACTTGGTGAGGATCTTTGGTCCCTACTGTCACTCTTTCCACCACAACTCTATACTGTAGAGTGCTGTGACACAATGGAGTTCGGATACCATCCAGATTTTAAGTGTGGCATTTTCATCACCTGTTTCAGCGGTGGTGTTATGAGCCATATTTCAGTGCATCTCAGGCATCACGTTCATAAACTAAGTTGAGAGAGGCAAAATGTGAGGCATAAACTGAAGGGGCAAATTCCATAGTAGCAATAGTATGTAAATGAGCACATTGAATTCAATTTCCTGAAAACTGGGAGGGGGGGGGGGGGGAGGGGTTGGAAAACAAATTTCTTTAGCCAAAGTAAAATCTTCACAGTTTAGGCAGGCATATTAATTTAGGACATTTCATCCTGTATTTACAGCTTTTTAAAACTGTCAGGACAGCCTGCCAAGCATACAATACACAGGCCGGAATATTCCCCTCCCATCCTGTTTGTTGGTGGTTCTTCAGATCTGGGCAGGAAGTGGGTCGAGGACTGGAGGGATTATTCTGTTAGTCCTGTCCCTGCTATGCTCCTACCCAGAGGCTCCATAGGTTTTTCCTAGCATGTGAACAAAGTGAATCTTTTAGGTGAATGGAATTCTAACAGTTCTGTGCATGTAATAATGACATATCTGCTAACGTGTTGGAAGGGGCCGGGAACACCTGCATTTGACTTTATATGTGCACATCCCATTACAGGATGTCACATAGCAGGGACATGTGACAATTACCTCTCATGTGATAGATCTCTAGTCATATGATAGAGAGGGATGCAATTCTTAAGAGCTTCTGAAAGAGGTGACTTGCCCCATAATCTGGGGACATTATTGAACCGTGGGGGACACCACTAATGACAGGCCTTCAACTAGACCCTGTACCACTGATGATAAGCCTCTGGGATCTGCTGTTCAACCAGTTCTCAATGCACCTGACCGTCCGTTCATCCAGTCCATACTTACTGAGTTTGCCTGTGAGGATGTTATGAGAGGCAGTGTCAAAAGCCTTGCTGGAGTCTAGGTAGGCAATTATCCACTGCTCTTTCCTCATCCATCCAGGTAGTTGTTTCATTGTAGAAGGCAATTGGGTTGGTAAAGCATGATTTACCTTTAGTGAATCCATACTGACTACTTCTGATGACCTTCTTGTCGGTCGTGTGGCTAGAGATGGCCTCCAGAACCAGGCACTCCATCACTTTTCTGGGGATTGAGGTGAGACTGACTGGCTTAGTAGTTCCCAGGGTCCTCCTCCTGGCCTTTTTTGAAGACCAGAGTGACATTTACTTTCTTTCCACCCTATATTTAGGAACGTTATCCTTTGGTTTCCTTTTGTTGTTGATGTATTTGAAAAAACACTTCTTGTTGTCTGTGACATCCTTGGCCAGATTTAATTCCAGATGGGCCTTGGTCTTCCCAGCCTCATTTCTACTTACTCTGATTGAGTCTCTGTATTCATTCCAAGTAGCTTGACCCTGCTTCCATCTCCTGTGTATTTCCTGTTTACACTTCAGTAATGACAGTAAATGCAGGAGACTGTGAACGTCAAGTGGCTCCCATGTTAAAGAGCTGGGAGATAGGAGATCCTTGTGACTCCTGTCTGCTGCCTTCTCTCTAAGAGCTCACTACATGCTCACAACTCCAGTGCTGCAAACTGAACTTCACGACAGAGTTCCTTTTGCAAGGTGAATGGCATGTGAATAAGGAAAATGGTGTCTTATCCTTGAGGTGTTTGAGATGCAGCCTGTGCTTCATAAGCCAAAGTCTGTAATACTCATCTGTTTAAATTATTAACCTCTACCCCAAATAGACTTGCTGCTTTTTCTTTTTTAATGTGGTAACTGTTGCCCATTTTTATGTGAGCTTATGGGAAAATCCAGTATTTCTCCAATTAGAAGTAATTCTGAATCTGTTCAGATAGCTGCACCCATTCAAAAGGCAGCCCAGCAGCCAAGGCAGTAGCAAGGGTTTGTGCCAAAGACCATGAAGAATTCCAGCTGTGAGCAAATGTAAGAGAGCAGGCTCTGGGTACCCAAGCTCTGCTGCCTCCCAGCTATCATTTCTTTCACAGCTGTGGGAATGCTTAAAAATTATGGATGGCTAGGGAGGAGGGGAGAAAAGATCACAGTGACTTTCAAATCTTTGGCTGAAAGCCAGAAACATTGTGAGCAGAGATTCAGCATTGCAACTTGTAGCCATGAGAGAGATTCAGAAATGATTTGGGTTTATTTTTAAAGTGCACTTAATTCTAAGTTTCTTTCTTGGAACATTAAGCCCTTGTTGGCATGCAGAGGTTCAGCCTGTGTTGTCTCACTCTCCTGGGAGTCTCAGTCTCCCAGTCTGTCTCATTGATTCCACTCAGCTGTTATTAATAGAGATCATTTAGTTAATTTTTCATTCTCTTTGTTTTGACCATTCTCATTGCACTTTCAGTGCTTGAACTTCAGACAGCTGAGATGGAAGTGAGGAAGCTGGGGTGAACCAAGAAGTTAAGTTGCTGTCTCCAAAAGTAGTTTACCTGCCTGGTTATAATACCAGTCCTACCTCCACATCTTTGGAGAGCTCTTAGGGACTTGCTTGCAACAACTGTGGTTAGTGAATGAGATAAGTCAAGCTGCCCTTCCTTAGGTATCAGTGTGAAATGCTCAGCCCATGTGACTGGTGCTCTTCTCAGGGCAGGTATCCCTTTGGATGCTGGAGCTGGGAGAAGGGAATATCCAAGGCATGTGAAATCTCATTGCTAGGATTTCCCTCTGTGCATGCAAACACTTTATAGGTTTAGCTTGTCAAAATAAATTTATCATGAGAGTTAGATTAAGTGATAAAATTGTAACCCCTGCATCTTTAGATATTTGTTTCTCTTAAAAAAATGGGGCAGACAGTTTAAACTTTGTTTAAAAATGTTATTTTTAATGTCTCTTTGAATGGATAGGAATTGTATGGATGATTTTTCACAGAATCAGTGGGCAAGGTGTTTTGTCAGCTCCTCTGAAAAGTATCTGAGCAGAAAAGAGATATTAGGATAAAAGAATGTATTTATTTCCCAACAAATACTAAGGTTCACCCACCTATATTTTAAATAGTTTCTAAGAAGATCCAGAGACTCCCTGCTACTTGTGACTTCACAACAAATTTGGTTTTAGTGTGATTTGGGCAGAAATGTTAACTGCCTCATTGGCTTCTGTGAAGGTGTTGGCCTGTGGGCCATCATCCATCCAGACAATAGGTAGCATGTATTTACCACTTACCTATAAACATATTAATCATCATCTCTTAGAAGGACCACTCCTTCCTGGCTCAGCGTTTAACACAGATCTTAAAACCAAAATATATGTGTGTGTAGAATTAAAACTACACATCTATATTTTTATATAAACATGTAGGTGAGAGGGATGAAAGGAATTGACTGTCAGAGTATTTGACTGAAATTAGACATAAGAGCAGCCAAATAAGTTTTGGGGTAAACACTATTAAAGAAACTTTGAGGGATAGGGAAGTTAAAAACCCTTATTCACTGGTGCTATAGACATCAGTAGTCAATTATTTTGTTTACATTGTGTTCCCTACCATACAAGGATATTGGGAGAGAAGAATCCACTCACAAGCAACGAGGTATAATAGATCAAGTAAGACTACCAGAGTATGAGATCAGAGTAGATTTAATCTTGAACCAGTGATGCGAAGGTGAGTCAGTCTCTTTAACTGTGACTCAAAAGAGAGTCTTGCTTTTACTAGGAAAGCCAGTTTTGTTTGTTGCACCACATGGATTTGTTTTATGTTGTAACAATTGAGACTTTGAGGTTCATTTTTGTCATAAATGGGCAAGTGGTGCATATAGATTGTAAAGAAGAGTTTTACATGAGTCAATAGGAAGTGTGTGTGCCTTGCTGCTAGTACCACCAATCCAGCTGGAGAGGATAGAGTGGTCAGCAACTGTTCCTGTGGCTTCTAGCAAGGGTTCCCTGTAGGCAGGGAGCAGGTGAGGGATGGGGGAAAGCAGGGAATTGAGGAAAGGATGGATTCCACACTAAATCATTATTGTTCCACTGTTCTCTCATGTGAGTCCGAAATGCAATCCCAGTTGCTTGTGGTAGGAGAGATCTTGCAGGAACTGTAGGTTCTAGCAGACTAGTGAAATGGCCAGCTAGCCCCCTCTCCCTATCCAGTTTGTGGTGCTCCAGGCTGTTGGCTTTCCAACCTCTTTGGAACTTTTTTCTCTTACTGTTAGTAGCGTGGCGGTGTGATGTTTTCACATCCCTTTTAGTAAGTTCTGCATCATCTTTTTTTCTGCTCACTTTCTTGTCTTGAAGCCATGGAGTACTGTAGGGCAAATGTGTCAGGCAGACATGATTGTGTGTTCAGGATGAGGGTCAAATTGACTTATTCCTTGTGTGTATTTATTCTTCATGGTTTGAGGTTCACATAATGTTCTCTGCCTTATTTCTGGATAATGTTGTAGAAATTAATACTGAAGTTCAGTTATCAGGTGGTACCCTTTCAGAAGATACAGTCTTAAAACATAAATGGATAGTTTTACAGAAAATCTCAGAAACCTGAAGAGGATTAAGAGAGGTGTGTCAGCACAGGACAGTGAGGTTTATACCTATGGTGACAACTACAGAACTGTCTGCCTCATTGCAACTCTGCACACTCAATAGCAGTAGTTTATTAAAATGCCCTGTGTGGTATATGTGCAGGGAGAATGGGTAGAATTAGTTCTGAATCACATAAGTAGTTGGGATGACCTTGCCAAACTGTTTATGTTCGCCTGCATGTAGGCTGTGTAGTAACAGAACAGCTAGTAACCATTTTACTTAACCTTGCTTTTTTATGAGTAGGTCACCTAGTAATTTTGTTGAAAACTAAAGCTTTCACAAAAGTCTGATTTTCACAGGAATTAGGTTTTTCACAGTTTTAGTAAAATCACTTAATTCAGATGTTATCATGGAAAGAATCCTAGCCATGAGGCTGGGAAAGGTGTTCAGCTGAGTATACAGCAGGTAAGCTTATCACAACATCTAAGTTCATAGAGCTATGTAATATGTTGGAAGAGGATTGATGGTGTGAGATCTTTTATTTTGCAGCTCAAACAATACTTTCTTTGCTGCTTTTACCACATACAAATTCCTTTGTAATTAACCATTCCCTGTCAACTCTCGTGATTGCCAGGATTCATTCTTCCATAACATATGCATTGTTTTCACATAATACATTGTTTTTCATCTCCTGTGGTTATTTTTGTCTTTGTAACCTATCTAGGATTTCTTGTTCTACTTCTGTCACTGCAGTTTGCAACACTTGTACTACCTTTGGGTGCTCTCCCACTTCTCTACTCACAGATCCTTATGCAGATGATATCTGAACACTAAATAAAACATTAAAAGATGTGTTCTCTAGGGAGACAGAAATCTTGAAAGCCTCTAAATGGAGATGCAAACAAAAATCTAGATACAAGACCTGAATAACAGCTGGGACTAGAGCCTCATACTGTGTGTATTTGATCAGAGGATTAACATGTACTGAAAAGTTGACAGTCGAAAGCTGTTCAAAAATTTGACAAGGTTTTGGAGCTTTTAGTACCAAAGATGTAGCCATGTGATCCAAAGTACTGTTCTGATATAAATTCTTTTTGATGTTTCAATTTTTTTAAAAAAGAAAGTCACCTACCCCTCAGGCTATAAACTAGCAGGCTTTATTTTGACTCAGATATGGCCTGCTTATATAGATATGGTCTGTTTATATCATTCCAATTTTAATTTGGATTAGGTGTCTTTTCTCCTGCAGCTGGCATAAAGCTGATGTAAATGCTCTATTGTGTACTTTTCCTAGCTTGACAGAGACATGATGGTGTCTGTGCCTGATCTAGCTCAGTCATGCCTTATTAAGTGATTTGGTAGCTTAGAGCCAGCATTAATTGTTGTGGAGTCTGCCATGTTATACAGGACAGAAATAAGTTCTCCTCTTCACCATTTTGCATACAAGGAGCTGTGGCAAAGGGATCAAAACCACGTTCCAGTTCAGAGCAGAACTGGCCTTTTCTCTCTGAGCTGCCTTCTCTGCTGCTGGCTATTGCATTTTTTTCAAGTTTAATACACTGAGTGCTATGATAATGCCGTTTAAAAGCCCTTCTGAGTTTTGAGTACCTCTGACAGTGTTCATATTCCAGACAACTTCAGTTACAGTACTCAGGAATTCAGGAATTTTGTACTGTGACACAATCCAAGCATGTTGCCCCTGCTGCACTTCTTTGTTTGTTTTACAACCTCCTTGTAGCAAGCCAGCCCATTTTGTCTGGAATATTTTGTCCTTTGTAAACCAGCACTACCTCTGAAATTCATCATTTACAGTCTTCCTGTTGATTAGTGAATAGTTATCTACCCAGTACTTATATTCTTGGTTGGAGGAGTGGTCTGGCTCAGGCCAGTAATTACATGGATTATTACTCTTTCTTTTTATTTCTGCTTGTAAAATACAGGTCATGATAACATTAAACTTTATAGGTAGCTGGAAATTTTGCACTTCATAATAATGTAAACTTGATCCTAGTGTTCAAAGGAACTGTGAACCCCTAGTTCTTTTAAGACAGAGTTAGTGATAGGTATAGAACAGAGTTTGGTGTCCACCCGGTAAACACACTGTCATGTGTACAAGGTCATTAAAGCAAAATTAGGAAGCGTAATTTTTAGAAATACTGTGTTACCCTACAGGGCCAAGCAACAGTCAGCCCTGTTTTGTCAGGTCCCAGATTGGAGTGGGCCAAATGTCAGATACTCTTCAGAGTTCCCAGACTGGGAATTACTCACTGGCCTTAAGGAAATCAGTCTGGGGAAGAGCTGTAGAGGAAAGTGCTGAGCAAAAATGTATCAGTTTAGAGGACAGCAGGAAAGAGTTGAAAGCTAATTCACATGGAGTGGCAGGTGAGAAAGCTCCATCTCCTTATCACATTACCATCTCAGAAGGATCAGTTGCAGAGCTGCTCTCCCTTCCTCAGCTCACTTCTCTAGGCGACCCAGTCAGACTCTTAGCAGAATTCACTTGACTTCTTTCCACCAGGACAGAAGTATTTGAACAGCTGTCAGTGCCAGGTTGGAGTGGTGGATCCATCCCAGACAGTGCAGCCCTCACTGCCCAGGGTGGACTGGCCAGCCTGTGGAAACATGTAACTGTGCAAAACAGTTGTGTTACAGACAACTGAAGGAGTCTTCCAATGCGTAATTCTGGGCAATAATGCAAAAATGCTACATTTAAGCTAGAGTTGAACACAGCGAAGTTGAGCAATGTGAGTTTTCAACCCCACTTATCTTGCCCAGTGGATTATTGTGATGTGGTTGCTTAGACTAGCTGGTCTGACCCAGAGCAATACTGTTGCCAGCTCTTTTTGTGTCAGTGCTGTGGATGCAAAGGTGGCTAGAGCTGAGCAGTAGCTCCAAAAAGTCTCCTTGTCCATGCATCGTGGATAGGCAGTGCAGCACATCTGTGTGCTGTCAGCTGCTGTACAGTGAGGCATCCTCTCCAATGTGCATCAAACTAGGAAAAGTCTGAAGCATTCTCAACTAAGGTACTTCTTGCTGTTGTGCTAATTAGCATATCAGAAAAGATCTAAGGAGATGAGATGACTCCAAAAAGTGTTCCCACGATGTTTGGTTGCAGCAGCCTGAGGTCCTAAATATAGTCACTCATAGATCAAAGCTGTGAGTGCTAGGACTTACAATGCAGACATCCTAGTGCTGTACTCTGAAACCATGCTGTACACATACATTGCATGAATGGGGAAGAAACAGCAAAGCAAAAAAATTTTATGAGGAAATGTCTTGTTTCTCTTCTTCACCACCACACCAGTAAGATGCTGGTATCCTGGGGAAGGTCATCTAATTCTGATAGGCAGTTCCAGAGTCTGAAATGCAAGAATAAGCTGCTATCAATATTGTACCTGTTTTTGTCTGCTTTTATTGAAGGTTTAGCTTCTCTGGTAGGAGTGCATTTAGTCATCATCACTCTCGTGTTGGTATTGACTATCAGAAGCTTTTTCTGTATTCATTGTGCATGTTGGGACTGTTTTGATTTCACTTTAACTTTGCTTCCTGTCCTGTGTATGCATTTCTCCTAAATGAGAAAATGGAAAATCTAGAAGTAGTTTATAAAAATATAAAGCAAACCCCAGCATTTAGGAGAGAGAGCATTCTGTAAAAGAAGCAGCAGCCTGAATTCCGGATGCTGCCATGCACACTTTTTTTCATGGGTATGGTGCTCAACAGACATAAGTCAGTACAGCACTGCTGACTTGAGTAGAGCAAGGCTACCAAGAAAGTTGAGCTTGGACTCAAAAAGGAACTGCCTTTTTCATCTACAGATTTATGATCAGACCTGGTGGGATTTGTGCTCCAAGACTCCTTAAAGTGCCATAGCAGGGTGTCTGTTCTGTGCTGTTATAGAACATGGCTAAAAATTTGTTGACAGCTTTGCATCCATTTCAAACATAGAGAAAATACCTTCAGTTATGCAGTTAGAAATGTTTTCTTTCTGGCAATTGCTTTGGTAACCCATTTGCTGAGGTCATCTGTCTGTTTTTACTCTACACAGATAGTCTGTCCTGTAAAATTCATTAAGGACTTTGATTGTATTCTGATCTCCCCTACTCTGTTAAAACAATTCCTAAAACATACATACCAAATGTAGAAGAAACAGGAATAGTTTCGAGTGTATGAGTGGCTTCCCCATGCAGGAAGAAACTGCCTGGATCATGAGAAGAGGTGATTGAGAGGTGGGTGCAGTAGAACTGGATGTAACTGAACAGTATGGGCAAAACAAAAAGGAAATAATTAAATATCCAGGACTGTTCATAACACCGCAGCTATGATCACTGAATTGTTTTTTAAAATGAACAGAAGAGAGGGAGTTTCTTTGTTTAAACTGAAGTCTCACGTTTGTGTGATGTTCTGAAACTTGTTTTAAATTGCCACATTGAGGAGTATATGATATATGGCATGTACCCTGAACTAAGCAATTTATTTACTGCTGATGCCAGGACTTGGACTTGTGCATTAAAGTGTTGCAAGCTCATTCATTTTCCAGATTGTTAGACAAACCCATGGGATCCAACCTTTTCGAGCCTGAAATATGTGAGGTTTTTGAATATTCCTACTCTGATCCTTCCTCCATCCTGAGATCTCATCCCCCCCCTCCCTTCTCATCCTGGAGCTGCATTATGTTCTTGACATAAGTCATTGATGCCTTGATATCAAATTTAATCAAAAATGATTTCTTTGTCTAAATATTTAATTTGCTGTTTTTGAAGGAGTACTGTGGTAGTAAAGCATAAATTTTTGTCATTTGTAGGGAGTAGCTGTCTCCCCTCCAAAATGGAGGTTGTCATTGTGCAGTTGGGACTAAGCATGTTACCTGGATGTTTGTGTGCCAGTAATTAGCAAAAAATCACATTAACCTGCTACATGAGGATATTTGCATCACAATTAGACATACACAGAGTATTCTGAGTTGAAAGGGACCCACAAAGATCATAGAGTCCAGCTCTTCATTGGATGACCTGTATGGGGACTGAACTCATGACCTTGGCTCATTAGCACCATGCTCTAACCAGCAGAGACAACCCAGTCCTCCATTGCCGAGTTACAGAGTTAACATCTCAGTTCCTGGCTCTTCAGATGTCTGAGAATTTAACACTGTAATGGCTTTCAGGTGTGTTGGGTTGGTTTTCTGCCATTAAGTGGGGGAAAGAAGGTTGGAGGAGCCAACAAAATGGTGATGAATAGTACCTCAGGCCTCAAATCTGCCATATGCAACATGAAAGATGGAGAAACTGTTTAACTCCGTAGGGACAAATGGGTAAAGCAAACTCATGCACTTTGCGAAATCACGCCTATGGGCTGTGGACCTCTGTGCAGTAGAAAAGGGATGAGGATGCTGACAGTCCTTATCAGTGACACTAGTGGTGTGCTGATGGATCAAAGCAGTTTGAGGACATGTGTGCAAAAGTCTCCTGCTCTCCATCTCGTACTTGACTGGGAAAGGAGCTGTCTGAGCCCCTTGAACATTGTCAGCTTCAGGGCCTTTTCTGAACAAAGAGAAACTCTTAGGGCTTAATCTAGATACCATTGGAGAAAAGTAAAAGCTTTTTCTGTTATTGTTGTCTGTGGGGGTTCTATTTTTATTTTTATTTTATTATTATTATTACTTGCCTACATTTTATTCCTAGGAAAGCAGTGATCACAGAAGAAGAAATCTGGGAAAAAATATCAGCTTAGGCTTCCTGGGGAAAATCAGACAGAGATGTCGAAATTACTTTTCAGCCAAGTAACAACAAAAAATTCATTTTGGGTCATCCCAAGGCATTTTGCTGTCTTTCAAATGTTTTTAGTTTATTTTTACACTAATTGCTTTTGCTTAAATTTTTCTTCTGCTGTAGATCAGCTTTTAGATTTAAAAAAAAAAACATTTATCAGTAATGATATTGAAATACTTTATACAAAATGCTATATTTTGATGGGTTTTAATTTAGGCCAAACTCATTTGCACTGAATAAAAAAAAAACCAACCAAACAAAAAAACCCAACATTCTAATCGCCTTGAAATACAGCCTTCATTTTCTCTGGCTCTGTTCTGTTGTGAAGGTGCTTCTGTGGATAACACTGTAGTTAAATTACTCTAGTTGCACCAGTCTGAAGCTAAATGTACATTATATGCTCTTTACTGGTCAAGGGTGAAAACAGATGTCTTCTCTGAACACAGCTTCCTTAGCATAGCAGACATTGCCAGTGCAGCTAAGTATCCACTACCTGTCTTCACATGATGGTTTTGTTCAGTGTGGACTACAGGATGCATTATGGTTTCAGATCTGCAGCCCCCTTAGTCTAAGCTGAAGGTGTACTAGGAATGATGCTTCAGTCTGTGTGCTGATGCCCGTCTGGCATCAATGGAAAAGCCCCTAGTACAAATCTAGCCCTGGAGCATTGTGAACAGCCCTAAAGCTCTCAGCTCTGGCTCTGCTGGAAAGAGGTGTGGTCAGATCACCAGCTGATGATAAATCAGGCTTTGGTGACATCATTATTGCTGATTGAGAGTTTGGCCCAGTGTCACAGCTGTATTTATTTCCCCCTGCTGCACCTTGAAATACAAGCAGCTTTTGCTTGATTAAATAGGCCTGCTTTCTAGCAATTACTGTTGTAATTACGGGTTCTGAAGAGAAGGTGTTTTGCCTGCTGTCAGCTCTGGTAGAGGCAAGGGGAAAACTAAGTTAACTGTCAAGTTGCTTCCCTCAGGAGTCATCCAGAAAGAAGGGATCCTGGCCTGAGTGCAGGACTAAAGGCATACAGGTCCCAGGCAAGCACTGGTGTAACCCTTAATGAAGGCACAGATTTGTTTAGGAGTCTTACAGGAACCTGCACTGTCTCTGTTTCCTCACATTTGTGCATGAAAGAGAAGTTCTGTCTCGTTCTCTGCCCAGTGAAGGGATGTGAAAATAGAAATACTGAAGTATAGTACCTTGATTCTTCTGCCTGACTGTAGCCTAGAATTCAGATTGTGTTTGAAGCCAGCGACTTGCCAAGGCAGATGTTACATGCTTGAATGAGTTTAATGAGATGATCAGGACTCTGTTTACCAGTGTGGCTTGCTTAGAGCAGCGCTCCAAACACCCAGGGAAACAGGAAGAAATTGTAATTAAAGGCGTCTTTGAAATTCAGTATATGACTGATTTGCATTTTACAATTTTATTCCTTTTTTCCCTTACCCCTGTAAAAGCCTGGGGAAGTTTGCATGGTGAGAACTGGCATTGCTGTGTTGCATTATGTATGCTTGAGGGACTGTGGAGTGGCAATTGTGTAATGAGGATGAAAATCAGAGCTTACTCTGGAGAGAAAAATAAACTTTTCCCTTAACTGGTGCCCCAGGGGGTGGGACTTTCATCCTCTCGGCTGTGCACATGGGGCAAGGTTATGGCTCTCTTAGCTGTGCTGGAGGATGCAGTGAGGGACTGTGTGGTGCTGGGGAGGAGGTTGTCAGGGGCTCTTAGCTCGTGGCCCTGCAGCTGCAGGATAAGGGCACCCCGCTGCAGAAAATGTGCTGCTACCTTTTTGTTGCATTTGCAGTCTTTCAGTTCAGCTCCCATCTCTCTGTCCTGGTGTTTGTTTTCATTATCTTGTCTAGGGTGGAGAGTACATGTGTCTGTCTTGCTAGTAGGACTAGGAACAAAATTTCACTTATTTTCTGTGCTGAGTCTGTAAGCAAAGGCTTCTTCTCACTCTCACAATGCTTACATGTTTAGTGATTTATTCTGTTCTACCTATGTTGTCACTAAAAGCCATACTTTGTGCTCAGTTTCAGCAGTAAAAATGTGTTACTGAATCAGTTTGTTGTATCAGTATCTCTTAATTATAACTGACCCCTTTGTCCTGTTCTGCTTTAGTAAGTGCTATAGATATATTTCTGTCCTCATTTGATTTAGGTACCTGCATAATTTACTTTATTTAATTTTCAAAGTGAATTAAGAAAAACATAGTGAAGCTGTAGGATTTCCTCTTTAGAAATATATAGGTCTGAATTCATATGCTGTGTCTCATTAGATATGTGTTTTCCCTTGAAAACTCGAATTCTGAATACTGTGATTATGAAACTTGCAGCTTTCATTAATAAAGAACAAGTCTCCTACTGATTGTGGATTTTGAATTAAGATACCAAATAGGATCTGTAGAGGCTCAGAAACCAGAAGATAAGTAATGATGGAAAATTCCCATTGGTTGGAAGTCAATCTCCTGATTTTGGTGGGCTGACTTGAAATTTATGAATGCCTGGAGTGGGAACAAATCAGAAGCCACTTTGTGTTCAGGCTGGTTGACCAACAAAAGTCAGTGTTACTTTAGAAACGTGTCATTTAAAAATCAATTAAGATAAAAATGCCTTGTGGAAGCTATCAGTGGACTTCCTACTACATTGTAATCTTCTGAATCAAGTGGGTTTTCATCACACATCCCACTTTCTGCATCACATCTACTCATCACATCTATGTACCCTCTGTGTACTAGGGAAATAGCATCTCTTTCCCTACCATTGCCTGCCCCGTTAAACTGGGGGGGGGGGGTTGGGGGCCGGGGGGAAGAAAAGAAAAGTAGGGCAACCTCTGTAGCCTTTATGCAGGGAAAGTCCCATCAACTTCAGCAGGAGACTTGGCTCAGGGAGAAGTACCGGAGCCAGGCCAAAGTTTGCATTCTGATTTTTTAGGAACTTAATATCACATGTTTGTAGACTAGCACCACAGAGCTTTGCAAAAGTGGCTTCTATCTCAGTGGACTTCTGGCATTTAATTCCTGCAACCTCCAGTCTTTGTGTTTTAAAAAAAAATCTCCTCTTCGCTGGAACATGTTTACTTGAATGCAATGTTAGGAATACAGCCAGCACTGCTCGAATATACTCATAGCACAGGCATAAATTAAACCCCATTCTTGCTAGGGGACAGATAAGCATGAAGGGTCTCAGTGTTCTCAGATGAATCATACTTAGCTCATCAGTGGGTGCCTTGATTTAATGAAGCCATAGTATGTTAATGTTAACACTGAAAAAAAAGCTGTAAAGTTACAGACAGCCATGCTAACTAGCTACAAGCATTTAAAAGCCTGGGCATGAGCTCCTACTTGGCTATTCTGGCCATAATTAATGATGACAAGTATGTTGGAAAAATAATTATTTTGCTTGCTTTTAAAGACAATTACTTGCTTGAGGCAAGTGAGGGGGTGGGATTTATGTGGCTGTAATAAGCATATGTAGATGGCATCTTCCCAGAAGAGTATTATAGCCACAGGATCTTTTTAATTGACCTGAGATTCCTTTGTTCTTCAGATACAATTTATGTATGTGGTCACAGACTAAAATGACCCTACTTGTTCTAGGGCAGGTTGAGTTCTAAACTGCTGAAAGGAAGAAGAGACTGCTTTTATCAGACCAATCAGTAGCAGATAGAAATCTCTCCTGGTCACTTTGTAGGGAGGAGAAATCTTTTTAAATTGGTACCCTGAGTGCCTGCTCTTTTTATCTGATAAAAATAGGAGTTGGAGATACGGAAGCACAATGAGGTGAGTTTTACTGCAGTCATCTGGTATCCCTCCTGTGTCTGGGCTTGCATAGCATAGCAGCTTTTGCCTGGCACATGGCCATGCCATCCTTTGACAGTTACCTGCCTGCTCATTTACCATGCTGGACTCCAGACCCTTGGTCCCTTTCCAGCCCAAACATGCTGCTGGAGTCAGGGACAGAGCACTTGCTTCTCCTTTGCCTGCCATTCTGGAGCATTGTGTTACTGCATGATGCAAGGGACCTCTGCTCCTCCTCCTTCACCGCCACTCACTGGCATTGCTGGCATTCAAGGGCTATGAGAGATGTAGTCTTCTCACATAGTCTGTGATCAGATGCCTTAACAGTAAGGTAGAGTCTTTCAGAGTTTCATGTTAACTGTGCCCGGGTGGGAAATTACAGCAGAAAAATCCCCCAAGGCTGTAATTCAGTGGAAAGTTCCAGCATGTGTCCACTACTAACGACCTTTAAGAGAAAGCAGCAATTTTCATGTTGGTTGTCAGTCACTCCATTGTTCGTCTAAGATGGTGAAATCCTCTTGGGCTACAGAAGAGGAACTGAAAAACTCTCTGCTGGTCACTCATGTATCAGAAAAATCTCCCTCTTATTCCCTTTTTTAATCTTGTGGTGATTGTACAGAAGTCCTAATCCTTTCCCCAGTTCCCGTAAGATGGGGCAGATGGTGCTGTCTTCCTTAGCAAAATGTTTTGAAACCTGATACTGAAATTTATTACAGAAAGTGCAGTATGAAGAGTCCTGGGTGCTTTTCTCCACACTAGTCAGCCTGCTGCTAAAGGTTGTGCTCTCTGCACTGCACAGTCAGTCTCTGTGAACTGGGATCTGAAGCTGGGGAAGGAGAATGAATAAGAGAGGAGAAACTGGCTAACTGTATATTATTGTGGTTTTGGTGTGTTGATACATAACAGAAAAATATTTAGATTTCTTGTAGTCCCAGTTGTAGCTAGTCCTTTCTGAAAGCATTACTAAAGGAAGCAGGTGGGTGAATGATAACATTTAAGGGTTTGGATCCAACTCAGTCTATTGGTGTCTTGCAGATATTTGTCAGGATAGAAATTTTTACCTGCTTTCAGTCAGTTTGGAGAGCTGATTAACAAAAGCAGTGCCTGAGTAACAGCAGAGTACTAGGGGATAAAGAATGTGAAGAGTTCTCCAATCATGAAGATGCAAGATGTTTGGGTACCTCAAACTAGACTGTGGTGGTAGGAGGTGAGGAATAAAAGAGAAAGAGCCTGGGTTTCATGGCCCTGGATACAAATGAGAGATGCAAATGTTTGTTTATGTAAGTTCAAAGTTCTCCCTGGAAATCGCAAGTCTAACAGGAAGGCAACCTCTGTTTTTAGCTCTAAGGGCAGAGTTAGTTGGAAATGAGGCAAAATATAGGGTACTGGAGTTAAAAGCAGTAGGATTTTGTACGAAGTCATTAAAGGGTCAGATTCTTAGGCATCTGGGAGGGATTACTGCATTAGTCTGTATTTGACCCTGTGTTAAACTGACAGAGCAGGGAATTCTTCCTTGTGGTTGTGCTGTGGTTTTACTGGGTATTTCTTTCTTTCTTCTTTTTTTTTTTTTTTTTTCCTCTTTTTTAAATTTACTGAGTGCAGAAAGGCAGACTTACTTCATCAGAAACTCCAACCCTTGTGTCGCTGCAAGTGAGGCATGTCTGCTGGCAAGCAGAAAGCTGTTGTTTTAAGGGCAGTTTGAGCATGACATCTTTTCCCACATGCCACACAATGGTAGTAGGAGGAAGTATCATGAGGTTCAGGGATGAACTCTGAGTTTATCCTGACTGTCAAATTTCTCCTTCAAAATAACCAGATTGTAGTGTAAATCTTTCTTTGGGGTCTTCCAGAAGGAATTAGGAGTGATGGAAAGGCCACAATCCACCCAAACATTTCCAGATATTCCAAAAGATTTGTGTTGAATCTGGGAGAAAGTCTGAATTTCTTTGCCACAAGGTTAGGTTCAGGCATTGTTTCCAGATAAAATATGGTGTAGATTGGTTTTACTAGACCAATTTCTTCCATACTCACACTGTGGATCCCCCTAGTCTTTGGGGGAGAGATGTGTGCCAATCAGACCATGGATGGAATGTATGTAGAAGGCACATGCACATTAATGAAGCAGGTGGTATTGGGCCATCTCCAAGGGAGAGCAGTAGCAAACTTGGCCCCTCATTCCACGGTCATGTGAATTCTTCAATCAAGCCCATAGCCTGCACTGGTTCACAGGTGGCAGTTGCCTGTGTCACTGACGTACAGGGAGCCTCTTGTCACCTCTTTCCTTTCTGCTCTATACGCACTTAAGTACCAAATAGTTTTTTATATAATCAAATTAATCCAGCCTTAGCTTGAGGTGTACTTCAGAAGAATTGTTTGTGTCTGAAAGCTTGCTAGCTGATTTCCAGATGATTATGAAACTGTGGTAAACTTTTTCACATTGCACACTGAATGGATTTTCCTCAAGCATGAAACTTGGCTTTGCTAAAATAAGCATAGGATTTATTTCTGTGCTGACAACAAATGTTTCAAGAAAAGGCACTGCTATTGACTTTTTAGCTTGTGGAGCACACCCCTAATTTTTACAGTCTTCATTTATAGCACTTTTACTTTATAAGAATAGTACTACTTTCATTCGCATCAGTTGCTTTTCTAGTATAGAAAGCTGACTTCAAGTCCAGTCAGTATATGATTACAGATTATAAATTAATAGATGGTTATACATTATAAATTAATTATAAATTGGTTGTAAGTTTTCCCTTACTTATAAGTAACTGCTTACTTGTATCTTAGTGCAGTGATGACTTGGCAGTATCCCAAAGACAGGAATCAGTAAAAGCCAAGAGCTGAAGCACCTGTGGAAGTATAGATCTTTTACTTTTATGCATTTTCCATAAATCCATGAACTTGTAGAAGAGTGAGTCCCATCTTCTGTTTATTACAAGTAGAAAGACCAGAGGTATAGAAACATTAGTGTGCCCGAGACTGTGTGGTCAAACTTCTGACATTGTCCTCTATATTCCAAGGAATGTGGTTGCCTGCCCAAGCAATACGCTGTGCTTGAGTGAATTAGGGATAGGTGAGTAGGAGGAGGCAAATGTAGATAAACGTCAGTGCCGTTAAATGTACTGTCCCAAGTCAAAACCAAACTCTCTTATGCTCTTCATAGAGGCCGCAGAAACAACAGGAATAAGACTGAATTTCAAGATCAGGTCGTCTTGGTTGAATAAAAGCCAAAAGTATTTAGGAAACCTAAAAGCAGCATGGTGGAGCAAGGGGAAATAAACAGCTGTAATCATTTAGGGCAAAGCAGTGTGATTAAGCCCTGGTTCTTCTCGTATTGCCTACTGCCAAAGAGTTTCAAAGATTTTTTTAAAATATAAGCATTGTCATACTCTGACCCAGCTTGAAAGAGAGGGAAACTGAGGCATAGGGTAGTGGGATGACTGTATAGAATCAAAACATCCTGAAGTAAGGCTCCTTTTTTTCCAGAAGTGCCGAAGAAGGAAGTGAGATAGCCCAGTGACAGTGATACATTTTCCACTCTAGAGAAGAACTGGTTAATAGAATCAGGTGTGGTGGTTTTTTGTGTTGGTGGGTTTTTGTTTTTGGTTTGTGTTTTTTGGTTTTTTGGTTTTTTTTTTTTTTTTTTAACATTATCCAAACCTGTTGTGGTTTTTTTTCTTTCCTTCTCAACATATTGTTGGTTGCTGTAACAGCTGAGTAATGCAGAAGTTCTGCCTGAAAAAAAATGCTTCCTCCTTATATGATACTGTACATATTGTCATGGAAATTGTCCTCATTTCCCCCGAGCACACTTTAAATAACTCAAACAGCAGTGCTAATGAGCAGAAAGATATCTGCAATCCCCACCGTGCAACTTGACATACTTTATCCCACTCTGAATTCCCTTTGCTCATCTCTGAGCATTTTAAAGAGCTGGTATAATAATTTCCTTTCTCGCTTTGGTCCGTTCATTTTGCTCTTAGCACTTGGTAAAAAAAGGTCAGCTTTGGCTGAAACCTTAGTGTTGCAGCCATGCCGTTTTTTACTGCTAAATATCTTAAGAAAAGCAAGTGTCTCCGAAAGGGTAAGTCATGATGTTTTTGGTGTGTTTAGTGTTGTCTGTTTTGCTTTAAATCACAGTAAAGGATTTTTTTTGAATTAACAAGCAGTGCAAACGGATCTATTCATACTGTGGTCGTTTAGCACTGGGGATTTTATTATGCTGTGTGCATTTTTGGTTCAAGATACAGTGTATGTTATTATCTTGCATTTTACATTCAGAAAAGCCGACTGAGCGAGAGGATGTTTAACCCTTTAAATGTGGAGCATGTCTTTTGTATGGGGACGGAATTCCTAATGTAGAACAAAACAGCAACAGATAATATGTATGTTTAGTTTTACAGGTAAGTTTAGGTAGGCAGCTGAGTAAAGCTCTAGAATTTTTTCTTTTTTCCAAAAGGAGCATTTTTTTTTAAATCTACACTGAAATAATAACAAAATAAATAATACTAAGTCAAGGAAAAGCATATTTCCTCTTAGCATCTTTCCCATGTAAAGCTATCTGAGTGCATGATTCCACAGAGATTTTCAGCTTGCTGTTGTGAGGTTTACTTTGTGAATTGCTGTATGGGCTTTTCTGGGAAACGTAATTGGTTTTTTTTTTTCCCAGGTACATAGAAAACTCACCATTAGAGCAGTCTGCCTCTAGCATTTTAAAAATTGGCAATGTAGTAAACTCGTAATAGAAAAACACATTGGCTGTAAATTTTTTTCTTCCTTTGCTTGTCTACTGTGACATTTGTTGTTAACCAGCAGTCCAGATGTGGGGTTTGCATAAAGGCAAATAGCAGTGATTTCTTGTAGCTGGGACGTGCATTAGTTCTAGAGGATCTGAGGAATTTGACTTTCTTTCCTTTCTAATTGCATATGTATTACCTGGAATTTGGATCTCTAAATATGTGTGTTTGTTTAATATGTGCATTTTCCTAATTCCTGGTTGGAATACAAATTGTTTCTAGGGCATATATACAAGTGCAAGTTGTATAGAGTTTCATTACAGGTGTAAAGTTGAGGAAAATGTTTTGAAGAAATACAAATTTGCTTTCCTTAACCTACTTTTGTGTTTACTACTGGCTTCCTCTTTTAGAAGATGATTGCACAAGAAGAACTAGCAGTTGAGATGTGAGAATTGAGTTAAGCTGACCTGTAGCTGCTGGTGTTTTGTTGAGTGAAATGTGTACACTTGTACACAAATTTACACAATAATTCAGAAGTTCTTAAGGATAGAATCATATTAGTGAAGTTTTTATTAGAAGGAATGATAAAATATTATAATTGAGTTATTAGCACAATTGTTCTGAGGTCTTTTTTAGGGTTTTGTTGATGTGTGTACATACAAACGCTGCTTTACAAGGGGACATCGGACAATTTTTGCTCCCTCTTTTTGATCATCTGCTGGGGGCACTCAACTATCAAGTGCTTCTTTCTCTTAATAGCATGTGCCACAGTCGGAATGTCTCTCTAGACAGGGGCTGAGGAAAGCTACCTGCCTTACCTGTGTCTGCACAAGGTGTTGCAGGACAGGGCTAATGGTACAGCCACAAAAGGGTAAGGCTGGGCCTTTAAGAGATGACTGAGGTAGGTTCAGGAAACAACAACCAGTTGTACTCTTGGTGAGTCACTACCTGTGTGAAAATTGTCAGCTCACCAAACTGAGGGTGTTGCATCTCTGCGCCTGTTTCTGCCTGAATCTACCTGATCTGTGAAATCCATCTAGCTGTCCAGAACACCTCTTGGTTCGGGCACGGTGGCAGGGTAGGGATTCTGGTTCCTTCTGGTGCCCACTCTGCTCTGTGCTGACCCTTCTCCTCTTGCTTCCAGCACAGTATAGGCAGGGAAGTGCCAAAGCATAAAGGGAGAGCCTGTATTTGAGTGGGAAGTGCTAAAATGACTGAGCTTTTCCATGAGCTGTTTAATATCAGTCTGTTGCTGATCTTGCTTTGAAGAAGCTGGACTCCTGACAGCTTTTGAGCCACTTTCTATCCAGTTACTTAAGGCAATCCCCTTTAGCTCTTTTCCAGAAAGCACTTCATTTGCAGAACTCATCTGAGTAAGGACATCATTCCCAGTAAGTAAACGTGGTCATTCAAAGGCATTAAACGATTAGAGTGCCTGAGGCACAGCATCAAAAGCGTGGCTGCATAAAAACTATAGCAGCCACAGGCTCCAAGCGATCTGACCGTGCTGTTCTCTGTGTCTCTGAACAGGGAAGGAGCAAACCATCAAGAGCAGTGAGGTTTGTGGATGATCTGTGATCTCTTTCACACAGGTTCAGTTGGCCTGGGGACAAGATCTGGGCTGTGGACAAGTTCATGGCCAGAAATATTGATTGCATGGGAAACAAAACTCCCAGGTAAACACTCCTGGTTCGGCACTGAGAGGGAAGTGGCCAGCAGAGATGGGAACTGCAACCTGATTACCCGAAATCCCTGGTAGTTCATGCTTTTGTGTTTTAGCTCTTTTATACCAGATTGTAGCTAAAGCCTGTTTCTCTCTAAGTGAGCTTTATTCTCATGATGCGCCATTTTATCTCCTCACTAATATTTCAGGTGAGGCCCCAGTGTGTTCTGGATTGATTCTGTTTGTTTTTGTTGGGGTTGAGAGAGTTTCCAGATATGCCTGAAATGAAAAAGTGAAGCTCTTCTGCTGTGCATCCTTTGCTTTGCAGACAGTTGTGCCTGTGGAGATTTCCTGCAGGTCTTATTTGGTGATGTATCCTTAGACTACTCCATACTCTCTGGTAAACATACAGCAATGACAGTTTCTGGAAAGATGCAAGCAAGTTATTTTTCCTATTACCATTTTTAATTACCATCAGTCTCCTATCGGTTACAACCCCATATGCACCTTCAATAAAGCATTGAAACAATGAAACTATTTATTAACCTCTGCATCCTGTTGTTAAAACCCACAGGTTTCTCATATGATTTTCTCCAATAAAATTTTGTTTTCTTTGGTCCTTCCCTGAGCACTGGCTCAATACTGCTCAAAACTGAGCTATAAAATGTCATATAGTCATAATTGTCTCTGAGCTGGCAAATCACCGTTAATTTTTCACATATCTCTTCATTTCTAGTGGGTGAAAAAGAAAGTTTCAGCTTCAGCAAAGCCTTTTCCACTTTAATTTAAAAGAAATTAATAATGAATGTTTTATTGCCAAGTGGTCCTTATATTTCTGCAGCTGTAGATTAACAGGACTTCAAAGCTGGACGATTAAGGTGCAGTTTTAGTTTGTAGTCAGGCAAACCAAACAATCTCAACTTCAAAGGAGGGGAGTGTTCTTTAATGTTGTGGGCTCGCTCTTTGTGTTCAGCAAATGGAGATGCTGGGGAAAATGCCATGTGCAGCAGACAAGTGATGTGGCTGCCACTCCTGGGAGGGAGTCTGTTGCTGCTGCCCACACCCAGCAACCTCAGGATATATGATGGCTGATGATTAGGTCATTTTTGCATGAGGTCAACCTATGAGATTTTCAGTGTTTTCTTTTAGTACACTTATAGCTTCTGGACCTCTGGGCCTGGTCATGATAAGGCAGGATTTGGGCCTGAGCTCTGTTGCCTCTCCTGCTTCATTCTGTCTCTGCCTGATTGCTTTCTTCCTCTGATGAACTCACAGGGTGGGTGGTTTTATATACATTAGGGAAATGGAGAGAGGATATCTTGGTTAAAGGAAGCATTCAATCCAGGACTGGAGATGAGGATGCTCTTCATCTATGGCAGTCACACTGAAAAGGAGCCACTGTGATTTTGCTGTTGTATTAGTATTTTGTTCAGTCAACTGTACTGTATGTCACCAGTTCAATATAGCAGGGCTAAGCAGGGAGGAAAGAGGAGCTAAATAGCTCCATCATTAAGGGGGCCTGGAAACTGTGGTGATGTGTGGCTTTGCTTTCAACTCTGAAGCCCAGACAATGTCACATAACCCTTTGTGTTTTATTAAACTGCTTAACCACTTATCTGGTGGATGCTCCAGTTCAGAAAGTAGAACAAAAGCCTCATGATGAGGCAGAAAAGCGGCTGAATAACTGTTGCCTCTTTTGCTGGAGAGTGTGTCATTTACTAGGACCATTTCCTTGGCTAGAAATCAGTCTTAAAAATCCCTACACATAAAATCATTTAGGATGCAGCAAGGTCCAAACATGCAGTGAGGTATCTGGGGTCAAAGCAAGGCACTTGGGTAGAGGATGAGTCCATAGACAGTCTGTGGCTATACACTTAACCGTTTCGAGTGGTCGGAGACTATGGGAAAGAGTGTGCTGTACTCCAGGGGCCTGGAGATATGAAAGGAGCTGGCAGGGCACCACAGAGACATGTCTGTTGTTCAATAAATGACTGGCAGAGCCATGTGCCTCTGGCGCAAATCTCTCTCATCAGTATTAAAATCTGAGTGAAACTGGGGCTTTATCCAATCAGTATGCAGGCTTTTGTGGGATCTGGGCCACTCTCTCCACAGGGCTCTGGGATTCAGCAGCCAGAGGCCAGCACTGCCAAGAATCGTAGTGCTCGAGAGGCAGAGTTGGCCAACACACTGCTGTGCCTCTCAATGACCCATGTGCACGCTGCTGAGAGAGTGGTGACTTCAGCTCACCAGTTAAAGCTCTCCAAACAGAGGAGGTGCCAGGCAACCTCTGGAGCTGCTAAGCGAAGGAGCAGCTTTTAGAAGCACAGTACGCTCCTAATTTCTGCTGTGATTTCCCATTTTGAGAGCACCGCTTTGATGAGAGTGGCCTGCTTTCTAATCCAGTGCTGGGGGAGCAATCTTTGTGCTGTTCAGCTTGTTTTCTCTCATTCTTCACTTTCTAGGCCTGGCACTGTCTTTGTAGTTGCACGCAACCAACCTTCCAAGTAGTATTCCTTGCTCTGTGAGAATTGATGTTTGAATTAATCCAGGGTGCCTGGATGTGGTAGTTGTGTTTTTTCATTCCTGACTCTGCTCATTGCTAGCCAATATCATACAGGAAATCATTTAGTGTCTCTGTATCTCCATTCTTCACTGGTATGTAGGAATTTCTCATTATGGAATTCAATGGCTTTATTTTCTCTTCTATTTTTTTTTTTTAATACAGAGAAGGCATTTTCCCACTATTGCACAGTAATCGGAAAGTAATTTCAGCCTCTCTATGCCTGTTCTCCCCAGACACTACAGTTTAATTCTGTGTGAAAAGCATATTCCAGCCATGCAGCATAGTTTATTTCTTTTAATTTATTTGTTACTAGCTAAAGCATACACTGAAATCATTTCCACTTGCATATACTTGGTGTAAGATTGGTTTGCAGTTACTGTTGTGTGACTATTCCTTATCTGAAAAAAGCAGTCCAGGCTGTGTTAGATGCTTTTAATTGGACAGAGGAGTAACAGAATTGGACTGGATGAAGTTGATCTTAAGAAAAGGTATATGGTATAGAGAGTTCTTTTTATTGTCATGAGCTGACAGTAGATTATGAGAATGAGCCTTATTCATATTTAGACTAACATTGACAGGACTAGAGTATCTGCAAACAGGAACATTTAAGGCTTACAGGTGTTTAAGTGTGCATTTACATATATGCTCACTGGTTATGATCATTACATGCATGTATACTGCTTTCATAATTGGGTACCCGGATGAACAAACTTAAATCAAACAAGGCAAGAGAATTAAAACTTCTCTCTGAAAGGCTGGAGGAGCTGTGTCTGTTCGATGAGTGCTTGCAGATTTGCTTCAGAAACCATAGATTGAGTTCTCTCTTAGAGAGGTAACTGGCAGAGACCAGACTTTGAAGACAATGGTTTACTGCTGTCTTAGGTTTCTGCTTTCACACTATGGACCATGCAAACAAAAAAAAGTGATAAAATCTAATCTTCTGTGTCTTTCATGCTAGGTCGGTGAAACTGGCTGCAGTCACAAGCCATACAAGCTTATAACCCTGTTATTTCCCCTTCATTTGAGATTTGTATCTCCTTTTAGAGACTTCCAAACTCACCTCAAATCAAAAAATGTGGAAGGGAAGAGAAAGGGGCACTTGCCATGCTCCCCTCATCCCCTCTGTTACCTGACTGGGGGCTCTGAGAAATCATGAAACCGTCAGTAATTTTTTAAAATTTTTTTTCCCAGCCTCACAGACCATTAACCCAAATGGTTCTTCGATTTCCAAACCATGTCCTCCCACCCCCTGCGTACCACAGCTTCTCTATAGATACATAATTCATTATCTGGAAAGCTGCTGTTTTAATGTAATATTAAACAGGCAGCAGCTCAGCAGGTGTCCCCAAGGTAAGGAAGGCAACATGCTGCTGGCAGCAGCTGCTGCCTTCAGGCTTATCAAGATTTCTTTGTTTTGAAACAGAAGCTGGAAAGCTTTTTAATATACCCTGTCATTGGCTGAACAGATCCTGGTTCCTGGCTGTTATTCTGCCTTTGACTACAAAGACAAAAATCCTTATAACCCATGCTGCTTGCAATGGCTGCATACAGTTCTGCATTCTCAAGGAAGGAGCAGGGTGATGAGAGAGAGGAGGTTCACAAGGCAGATACGTGTGCCCTGTTTCCTGCTCACATTTTTCTTAGTGGACCAGCTGGATTCAGTATATCTTTGCAGCAGGCCCGCTTAGGTCAGTGTTGTCAGAATGGGCTTTCTGATTCTATAAGCATAAAAATAACGAAATATATTGCCTGTGGAGTGCATTCCAAACAATGAGGTTGATATTCTGCTGGTCTCACTCAAGTGCTAGTTCTCTGTGGCCTACATCTGGCTATTTAGATTTAATTTCTGTAGTTAATACCACTCTGGCAAAAGCAAGTCTACTGGCAATGCTGGCATTTCTGTTTAAGTACTGTATCACAAGATGCATTGAGCAAGGGTTTTTTGTTTCTTGGAATAAAAACTTCATCTCCTGTATTAGAACATCATAAATTATGTTGATGGCTGTGTTTCCACAGAATGTGTGCATTTTCAAAGGGATATGTGTAAACTTCATGTGGTGAATCTCTTCTGCTCCTTTACCTGGTACTTGATTCTAAGCTTACGGAAAGTGGAGACTTTTAAGAAGGTAACATTTCTTGCTCTAGAGGTAGCTAGTGTTGTTACAGGGTGGCTAGCCAGTGTGAACATCTGTGCTTCAAACAGGCTCTCACACCTGGAGAAACTTAAGACTATCACACCTGGTTGCTGTACTTACCTCTGTTAGTCTTCAGGACTTCACGGGCATGTTCCTCTGTGTTAAGGGAAATTGTTTTAGCTTCTCTTGTTAGTAATGAGACTGTCTGGTTAAGATTGTGACCAGCAGCCTTTGCTTGAAGCATGACAGACCTGTAAACTGTCAAATAACATAAAATGGTTTGAAGGACCTTCTGGCAGTATAATGTAGCCCTCAGTAGGTGACAGAGAGCTTTGCTAAGGGACTGTGCATGCTCTTAGAGTGGAGAAGAGGCTGCTGATCCAGGTTTTCAAATACAAGGATTTCCCTTCTGACAACTAACCATTCTGGAGGAAGACTCTCAGGACAGAACATGTAGACCACAGTGAATTGCAGATCTAGGAAGACCAGCAGAAGTTCAAGAAATTCTGCAGGAAGGACGTTGTTTCATGGGAGTTTTTCCCAGTCCACGAGTACTGAGATACACAGACAAGACTGGGCTGTACCAGGTCAGAAATTGTTGTTTGGAGGAGTTGGACAGCAACAGCTCAGTGACTGATTGTTTTTGGTGATGGTGAACTTTCTGCTCTGTGGGAGTGGAAGCTTGCACAGTAATGCTTGAGGCAGTTCTGCTGTGTTTGTTGAAAACTGTGAATTGCCCCAAACCATAAATAGTCTTCTTTAAGCAATCATACTGAATCATGGTCTCTAGTGTTATGCACCTGAGCTTTACTCTGTGCCTCTAAAATGTAAAGGTGACTATCTTAGCTTGCCAGATGAGACATTAGCTATGTGCAGGCCTTTGGCCTATGATGGAGGAGACATACAAACATCAAGATGGAATGCAATGCAAGGGTACATCTGTATGCAATAGTGGTAGTGTATGCTGCAAGAGAGGACTTGCACTGGGAAATCCAGAGACTCAGAGAAAAGCATTCTGTGCAACACTCCCTTGAACTTCAGTGAGAACAAGTCCACCAGCTGAAGACATCTCTTAGGATGAGGTTTTTACCTAACAGGCTCTTTTTATCTCTTATTTAAGTCTGATCTAAACCAGTATGTTTCTGAAAACTGAAGTTGTATCAGCTAATGATTAACTACTTCAAAGGAGCTTTCATGGATGTTTTGATAATGCTGTTAACTGGGAGGAGTTTGTTCATTGCCAGTGAGTATACAGAATTGGAATTGACTTTTCTAAGTGTTGTTCTGCTCCCAGTTCAACGACAGTTTTCCTCAAGCACAAATTAAGGCTCCCATTTTTTGCATCAGCACAGCCTGGAGTTCTTCAGCCATGCACACTCGTGTTCTGAGTGGCTGCAGTGCTGAGCCCAAGCTGCTGTGAAGAATGCTGTATGTTACACATCACATTTAGAAGATCCATTGGCTATCCAATTCATAGCCAGATACAGGAGGGGACTGCTGTCAAACTTAGTCTGTGCAGATTATAACAAGGCTACAGACTTGAATCAGAATCTCCCAGAGCTCTTAAGTTTGGATGTAGATCAGTAGTACTTTCATTTGCATTGTCTCACCATTAGTATTGGCAAAGGTTTTTTCAGATTTGCCAACATTTTGCCAAAGGCCTACAGTATATATGGCCTTGCATTTCAATCCTTTTTTCTGCATTAATGTGACAAATACCTTTATTTTTTGTAAAAACAAAGTCTGCAACTGCTGAGTCCTTAATGATAGTCCATTAATTTGCTGCTGCCAAAACTGTGCTTGTAAAGCTTCAGTCACTTTACTAAAGAAGATAATGCTCGTAATTGTTTGGCTTTAATTTCTGCAGTACTCTGTATTCAGTCTACAGAGAATCAGAGTCTTTACAGGCTCAGCTAAAAGCTCTGGCATCTGCAACCTAAGCTGTACCAGCTGGTGGCTTCCTTTCCATTCTCCTTAGTCCAGGGTCCAGGGCATTAGCTAAGATGGGAGACAAGCAGACCTTTAAAGATACAATGATAATGTCTTTGGTTTCATAGTGGATTAGGTGCAGGAAAAATTAAAATAGGTTTTTGGGGGGCGAGGAGGAGTAAGTGGTTGTAGAAAGGCTTATTTAAAAGGCATGAGAACCAGTGTGTTCCTGTCATTGAGTATACCTGGCAAACGTGAGCACAACAGTTCCAAAAGAATGCAGAATTTGGCTATTATCTCTCTAATTTGGAATTATTAAAGAAAAACAAATCAGACTTCACCATTCTAATGTTATAGTAAGTAATTTCTTGTCAGGATTTAAAATTGTCCTCAGCTTTTGTCTTCAATGTTAAAGATTTGAAGAAATCCATGAGAATTAGAAAATTGCTTGTGGTTGCATGGTAATGCATAAAAATTATCCAGTCATTTTCATTCAGATTTTTCAAAGCATGAAGTATCATCATCTTTGGTCAGGAAGGAAATTCCTCCCTCATAATAACATGTAAATATAACCACAGTTGGAATACATAATTTCACACATTCTCCAGCAGCATTGAGCACTTGCTACTTTGGAGAACCACATGGAACCGTGGCCTGTTATGCATACATGTGCTACTGTTTTCTGAGTTTTTCATACATATATTTGTAACTTTTTTTTAGGTGTCTCCTGCAATGTGCCATGTAGGGACAGACACACAACTTCTGACAGCTGGCTGGCCTGAATTGCTTCCTTGTGAGTGTGTGGCTTCTGCTGGCTTGAGAAAAATTAATTTCCTTTCCATCCAAATTGGACGTCAGTGAAATGACTGTAGGCACATAGTCCAGGCAGTTCCACACTTTGTCTCCATTAAGGACTGGGTTCATTGTAACTTTCTAGATCTGAAATACATTGAGGAAAGACTGCAAGGGTTAGTTTTCTAGAGTGGAAGAAAGGAGGGTAAGCAAAAGCAGCCTGCTCTTGGTACAAGACACTCTATGGAACATGCTGAGGAAAAAACTGTGCAACCTTTTCTTGCTCCCCCTTCTCATCCCCACTTGCCATCACCACGTCATCTTCCATGAGGGGAAGAAATGGCTTTTTTTGTTTTTCTTCTTCCCCTACCTGCCTCCCCCACCAGAACACCTGTAGAGAGGAATAGAAGTTGTCCTTTTGTCATTCTAAGACAGACCCTCCATAAGGTGATCAGCTCCCTAAGAGCTGGTGACATGTCAGGTTTCTGAAAGAAAGGTTTATGAGTTCTGGAGCTCACATTTGTGCAAATGGAAGAAGCTGAACTGCACCTATGCCTAGGCTCCCAGTGCTTTCAGATTCTTTTCCAGTAGGAATTGTGGCAGGCAAAACAGTGTTAGTGTCAGGAGAGGCAACAGTATATCCTACATATGTGTGCTTTGTCAGTAAATACTGCTGTAAGAGGCAGTGAATGTGTCATTGCAGCGTGAGCTCCATCCAAGAAGCTCCTGTCTCTGTTACGATCCAGATAGCAATACGGCTTGCTTACAGGGTTACTGTATGGAGTTGGGGGCACATTTCACAGTCTCTTGAAACCCCTGTAGTCAAGGAGGCAGCGTGATTGTTGTTAGTGTCTGTTCCTTTTATGGAGCAAAGTAATTGTGGGTACAAGCTGGAGGGAATGGTGCCTGAGCTGTGTTGGTACAAAAGAGATGCTATGTCCTTGAAAAAAACCCTGTACTTAGCAGTTGCATGTTATGTTTGGGCTCACCTGAACTGTAAATATTGGGCTGCTGCAGCAGAGGTGGTTTTCACTCATTGTGAATTCACTTTGGCCAAGCTAAACTGTATTGGGGACCACACTGAGCAGCACATCCCAGGCAGCATAGTAGTCTTTCCTCTGAAATTGCAAATCACTGGAAACAAGGAGACATGAGCGCATTGGCGTACTATTACAATAAATATGTTTTTATTGCCAGAAGTATAACTTAGAAATGACTGAACCTTTTTTACAGAAACTTCTCACAGTTCAGCTGAGGGCAGATAAAGCACATAAAAAAAAGCTCAGCTCCAGTAGACTCAAACATTACAAAGCACAGAACTCATGTAAGCAGGTTTTATAAGCAGGTGTTCAAGGTGAAGTTTGTGTGCATTGCTACTTACTTTTCCTTGAAGAGTACTTGAAATCATTTTTCTCTCTTCTTCTTACCTTGCATATTTTTTTTTTTTTTCATTTAATTATTAGATAAATCTGAAGTAATAAGATCACATGCATTATCAAGAGAGGCATCTCTGGCCAGGAGAGTCAAGCTAGCCAGATATGGGTTTATGAATAACAGGCCAAAGATTAAACTAAGTCTTCTTTTCTTGCGTATAGTTTTAGTAATCATACAGTTGATCCTGACAACTGAAAGAGATCACTAGCCTTAGGTTTGTAAGGGTTTTCTGTAGTCCATGTACCGGTACAGAGAAGCTTTGTTGGTGACGCTGTTCATGTTAAGTCTTGTCAGATTTTTTTGCATAAGAAACCACAGTTCTGAGGTCTGATCTCTTTGTTGGTGCTTTTTGAAAGCAGCTTAATGGCTTCTGAAACCACAAAAGGCATGGGAGGGGAGAAGAGATCACAGGCTCTTTGTATTAGTTTATAGATGGCAGTGGCTTTGGAGTATTTGCCTGCTTTTGCTTTATTCTCTGGGATGAGGTCTAAGATCTGGGATCTAAAAATCATTTATGGATTCACGAAAATCCTCTGCAATGATTTTTAGTTGAAAATTTGATCATCTACTTTAACTATCGTTAAGCCTGTGGAGTTGAAAAGTGTTTAAGAAAATCAGGCATTTATGTTTTACTGAGAAGTCAATAAGATTTTAGTGTATGCTTGTCATAAGAAAATCTGAACTGTGGCAATTTATGAGCTAAACTTCCTCAGTACAATAAAAGGTTTTCAAGGTTTCCCTTTCCTCATTGGCACAACAAGAATGTTGAATGTTAGAATCCCCCTCAAACTCCTTCCATACTGTGGAAATAAAACACCTTTCACCTACAAAGGTGCGTGTTTCTTTAGGAAAAACTGCCATTATGTTGTCCATTGGAACTGTGGCACAATGAATTTGTTTTGATTCAGAGCTTATTTCTCTTATTTGCACTCAACATGATACTAAATCCCCATGCCTCATTTTTTTCTTATTTATTTATGCTTTTTAGAATATGTTATGCATTTACTCTCTCTGCTTCAGATCAACTTCCAACTCATGTTTCATATATAGATAGATGGCTCAGTGGGGATAGATAGATAGAAATAAGTCATGGCTAGCACACATCACTGTTTACTGTAAGGTTTAATTATTCACAAATCTTACCCATACTGGGAAAAACCCAGTCTTCCTTATTTTTATCTGTCTCTTCTTAACTACTTCAGATTTTTTCCTGCTGTTTTTTTCTATTCTCAAGTAGCCTAAATAGAGCATCTCAAGATGAGTTTTATATTCAAAGCAAGTTTTTCCTACTGTTAAAGAATCATCCAGAAAAACCAGCAAAAAAGCAGTAGAGTTGTTATTGATTGTAGTGAAGTTTCAATTGAAGCTGATGGCAGGTTCACCCAAGATTCAGTTGTGATAGACAGGGTCTATCTCTGGCATTCATGCTTTTCAAAAACTTTGGTTGGGGTGGAGAGTGGTCAGGATAGAGATTCAGCATTAGCTGGAATTAAAGGCAAAAAGACTGAAGAAACGGAATTAGACTTCAAGTGTCTATTCCAAGCATTATTAATGAACTCTTGCTTTTACTCACTGATACTTTCTTTCATCTCTTTTCATAATCCAAAGATCAAGATGGGGGTTTTTGGGGCTTTTTTCTGGTTGTGCTAAGAAAGACTCCCCCCAATAGAGCTGCCTTTATTCTTGACATAATTCACCTCCTCATTTTTTGTCTTCTTTCATTATCAGGGACATCTTTGAATACTGATACCTTTAAGTCAATTGTAAAGAGCAGGTCAGGGAAGATGAATCATTGCAATTGTTCTTTTCAAATATGGGTGTTAGTTTCTGTCCATTTGTCAAGATCTTTGTTGCTGCTTGTCTGCAGCCAAAGGCTTCCTGTCACTACCTGCTTCAGTACTGAGGGCAAACACGTCAGCTGGGCCTTGTGTTACCCACCAGTCACCCTTTCTATAATTCAGCCTTGAACTGCCATTTGACCCGCCCTGTGCACTGCAGCAGCACATGGCCAACGAAATTTCACTCTTACTGAAAAGAGTAGCTATCCACACCAAAGCAATAAAAACATATAAACAAACATGTAATATATAACACAAACGTGTAAATATATACACATACACAAGTTATTGTAATTGTGTAACTTTTCAGTAGGGTTGATGTAATGATAATACACATGCACATCAGTAAGCAGAATGACATAAGAAATAGGTGAAAGGCAAACCAAAGGGGATGTGGAAAGAGGAGAAATTATCTAAGTCAAAAAAGAAGCTGCCAATTGCAGCAGAACCTAAGAGCAGCTTTATTTGAGAGTATAACAGTTCCTTCTTTTACACACAGTGGGGCAGGAACATCTTCTATGTCGAAGTCTAGTCCTGTTCCCCTGAACTTCTTCCTCAGAGAAAAGGGATCTAAGGCTTGGCTTCACAAATGATCTTAAGAAGGTTTAGCTTGAGTGAATGAGGTTCAAGGCAAACAAAAACTTCCAAGTTTTTCTTAATGGAAACATTTGTTTAAAAGGAGAGATGCAACTGAATGTCTGTTGCGGATTCTTTGAACAGAAACCTGGGGCAGGACAGGTAAATACAACAAAATGGCAGCCTTATCCTTTTCACTTTCCAGTGAATTCATACCAGACTAAGGATGGTCAAAAAAAGAAGAATTTTCAGTAAACAATGCTTTGAAAGTGTAGATTGTGCTTCCTGCTGCTGCATCTGACTTTCAGCAAGTCACTTGGTCTCAGTCTTTTAGTATTTAACCTTCCCTGTTGTGTGGCATGAAGGAGAGCTGAAAGGTGGATTGTTTCTAAGGGATAGGAGGTGGCACATTGCTCTGAGGTGAATGCTACATAGCTGACATTAGCAGGCATTGCTCCCAGGCCATATGAAATGCAGTTGCAGAAACCCCAAGTGGGCACAGAGGAGAGCAGTTCTGCCAGCTTGAGCTAGTCTGGGACTGGAAGAGAGAGAATTTGGGCAGTGCAGCTGGGAGCCTGGAGCTATACTGTTCCCTCCAGGCAAAGATACTACTCTAGGGTATGTAAAACACTTTGATGGATGTAGTAATCAATAGACACTTTAAAGAATGGAAAAAATCCTGTCATAGGTGGAATGTAAATGCAAATGAAGAGACAAGTGCAAATGTCTCAGAAACTGAAGCTTTTACTGTAGTGTGAATACATGCTACAGGTTGATTTGTACCTTTAATGTCTGTATCTTCCCTTCCCCAAAAACCCCTGCTGTAAACCCCCTTCCCATTGGCCCTTGTTAAACCCTATCCCATTGGTCCTAACCTGGGTTCCCTTTCATAGTAAAATGACCCCTACCTTTAAAGCTCTGTACCAACGGAAATAAACCCTCTTTGTCCTCTCTCTCTCCGGTGGTCCTGTGTGGCTTTCCTGGGTTTCGGGGGACCACGTGGTGAGAGGGCGGAGCGGGGAGAGCAGTCCCCCCCCCGTTGTGAAAGCAGTGCCCATGCTGGAGGCAATCCTATCCACCATTACAGGATCTTACATTTGCTGTATAGGCTTATATGGTTGCCATCACTTTTTGTAGTCTTGATGTCCTTCAATGTCTGTACACCTAGATGGGAGGCAAATAGCACTGCCAGCTTGTTTCATGGGTAAGGAGGAAATCCAGCGCATCTTCTGCAACATGCACTGGAAGTCTGCAGCAAAGCAGACACTGAATGCAGGATCCTCTGGTCATAGGCTAATGCTGAAGCAGATGGACTGTTCATCCCCAAAGTTAAGGCCCCTGTTTCTGCCCCATCTATGAAGTGCTTGTACTCTGTTTGTGTTTGCAGAGAGTTATCTCCAGACCAGAGGAAAAATATGGAAGTAGCTTTGAGCAAGAGGACTGGAAGGTCTGCCCGTGGCAATCTTGAGCTATGCAGGGTTGGTCTCTGAGGTCCAGTCATTTGTATGGAAGCTTGATTAAAGATGAGTGAGAAGTTCCGTTCAAGGGTGTGAAAACCCCTTGTCTCTATTTAAAATCATTAGCAGAGTGTTCTTCCCTGTCATTGTACTGAGCAGCCAGAGGCCCTGTTTGATTCCCATAGTAGAAGTAATGCTTGTGTGCTTCAGGGTTAGACTTTAACAGCAGCCATAATAAGAACTGAAGCTCTGTTAGTGACAGGACATGTGAATGCAGTAGCTGAATGTGAACTTCATCTTGCTGTGACAGTCATATCCAAGTGTTTCTGGGCAGGAAGCTTTAAAATTGTTTTAGGGAAACAATTTCTAAAATCTAGGGTGTTTGAATTGATACAGTGTTGTGTTGCCAACTCAAACCTGAAATTCATAACAAGATCCTTTTCTGATCCCAGAAAGGAGTTTCAAGTAAAATTCTGGGCTTTTGAAGAAGTTGCATGTGACATTGTTTGTTGTTTCCTTGAGGGATTTTGTTGGTTTCGGTTTTGTTTGGGGGTTTTGGGTATTTTTAAGATCTAGGTGTTTGAATGTAGCTATTTCTCATTCTTATGACCGCTAAGAGTCAAAATATGTTGAATTTACAACATTGTAGAGAGATACTTCTAAACTCTGCCTTTTAGGGACCTCTAGTTCTGCTTGTTGCCTCAAGGATGTAGTGAAATAAACCAGCCATGTGTGCAAAGTCATAATAGTAAAATGTTATTAAAAAAGAAAAAAGTTTACTGATGGGTCTATGTGCTCTTCCGCTGTGTATTCTCATCATGCTAACATATGATGCTTTCTTTCAGAAGTGATTCTGAAGTGCATTCTTGTGTCTAAGCTGGCCTCTGTGTGTGGAATTGCCTTCATTTGCTTGTAGCTACATGTCTAGCCACTGCTGACTCTCCCACAGGCAGATTTTAAGGTCATAACCTTGTTCCTATTTAAAGTTTCAGTGGGGAAAGCCAAACATGGAGGAGCTATATGTAGTTTTTGGCAGAATCTCAGGTCTAGCATGTACAGGAATCTTTTTATCCCATCCAGTTTTTACTTTACAGACTCAAATAGAAGTATGTTTGGTTTTGTTTTTTTTTCCCCCCCTAAAACTTGCATGAAAAATGTCTCTGAAGATTTAGAAAGCAGCTGCCTGGTCCAAAGTAGCATCTTGGGGAAGGGCAGTTGTGGTCAGGTCCCTATGGTACAGTGATTCTTTGGGAAGTTGCTGACTGACCCCACTTCTACAGAAGTACAGTAAGAAGTCATCTTCATCCTTCTCTGCTTATTGTACTTCCTATGGCAATCTTTGTATGGGTTAGCTCAGCTGTTCCAACTAAATTTGCTCTCTATGATTAACTCAAATCCAAGATTCTGATCTCTTATTGTCCTTCATGTCTTGGATAGGCAAGAGCTCAGCTGGTCCCTTTAAACATAAGGACACAGTGTGTGTTCCACCTTGATCAAGCTCAGTTCTTTGCTGGTGGTGTGACTCATGCAGTAAATATTTGTTTTGAGGCTGTTTGTTTTGTTGAAGAGCTAGCTTGAGCTCAGGCCATCTACCTGTCAGATGCCATACCATGAATCCCATTTCTGATGTGTGTTGAGGGCTGTGGAAAGCCTCTTTGTTGCAGTCATATCTCCTGTAAAATATTTGATTGTGAAAAAAGGCATGGGCAATAGGTCTGCCTGGTAAGGTAACTCTGCTTTCACCATGAGGATGAGTATGTTGGTAAAAGATTTAAGTGGTGACAGGAGTTTCACAGACTGTAATTTCCTGCTCTGACAGTTCTGTATGCAAAGGATGAAGTATGTCATCCTTGCAGCTGAGTAAGGTGGAACATTGATCTGTTCAGATGCCTGCATCCTAACCTTGAGCTAGAGAGCTGTTCTACTTCATGTATTTTAAAGAACATGAATAATTCAGTAAATTCAAAATGAGAGACTGTCCAAGAGGATGCTATGAGGAAAAAAAAAGCAGAATTTGGATACATAGGGGAAAAAGAATCATGGCCTTTGTTTCTCAAGCTGCATGCCCAGTCCCACATGGCCATTGTTTCTTCTCTTTACTGAAAGACTGCCTCAGTTTCCCAGTTCAGTGAATTGCTTCTCAGAGATTCACAAAATACTTGCCAACATATCTCATTTTAGCACTTTTACTCTGCAAATCAACATATGCTGCATGAGTGTGTCAAGGACAGAAAACAATAGCAAGAAAAAGCACTTTCTTGGCTTGCAAGCAGCTCCCAACTTCCTCCTTTCCCCAGATTAGAGAGGATTTAAGAAGCACACGTTCTGTGTATGCTAAATCAGCTCTGCAGAAACCATAGCATACCATCATCCAGCTCTTATCTCCAAATTCCACGGACAGCCAATCTCAGCTGCTCAGCACAGGCTGGCGGCTTTAGCTTTGCCAGTAGGTGCTGAAAGCCGTGTAAGTGTGGAAATGACAGTGCCACAACAGCTCAGATGTTATCTCCTTAGCAAAGCCAAAGGCAGTTTCCATGGTGATGGAGAAGCTCTGGGCTGCTAGTGATGCATCTGCAGTGTTGGACTGGATCAGTAGCCTTTTTCATACAGAGGCTGCTCTCACAGGGCATTTTTGCATTTATGTGGTACTCACTCATAGGGTGTATCCAGCTCCGGAGCATAAACTGGGGGTGAGGGAAAGATTTAAATTGATTGAAGTGAGTGCTGACCTAGAAAGGAAACAGGAAAAGAAAGGTGAAAATGTTTCACGTGTTGGAGTATCCACAAGTGACAGATGTATATGAGAGTTTGAGTGGATTTGATATTCTGGTCAGTACTTTTCTGAGGTGGTGCACACCAACATTAAAGCTCTTCTGTCATGTGGAAGAGTCAGATTCATATTCCCAGTCTTAATTTTCTTCTGAATTGGATCCAAAGTGAATGACTTGGGGAAAGTGGATGATCTTGTGACTTTTGCATCTGAAGCATTAAAACGTCTTACAATTCACTTGGTCCCCCTTCTTGGTAGTAATTTCTCAATAGCTCAGCTCAGGTATGTGTAATTAATTTCATTCTTTTCCTGTAGGGTCATACAGCCTGTGCTTTCACTTTGCTTTTTGCTGAGACAGCAGATACTACAGCTCCAGGTTCCCATACTGGAAATGCCCATTTTGCACTTCTGTTTTGGTCGTCTGTCAACCTGTACTGTGTGGGTGCTGCAGCACATCTGTAGGAATTGTGCGTACAACTGCTCAATTAAAATAGTAATTTGACCATTTTGACCCAGATTTTTGGTGGTTTTAAACATTGGTTGCTCTCTTCTGAACTAGGTACTAAAAGAGATTTCTATTCTGTCTTTCAGGTGGTTCGGGGGACCGGGAAAAGATGCCTGTCAATCATGAGGCTTTCCTGCTCATGGCTAATTCCCAGAATGAAATGGAAGATTGGGTAAAAGCCATCCGACGGGTTATATGGGCTCCATTTGGTGGAGGTATTGCAAATAGCTCACATGCACATAAATTAAAACATTTGCCTCAAGGTAAAACATATTCTTGTGATACTAGGATATGTGTAACACTGTAAAATCACTGAGATGTCTAGATAAGCTCTTGATTGTCTGGAGTGTTTTGAAGCAAGGAGATTGGGTTGATTTCCACCCTGCCAGGGGATGGACAGGAATAGAAGGGAAGGGCAGAGCCAGACTGTATAACTGACTCAGAAATGGGTGGTGATAACAAACATACTGCCCTTGTCAGTACTCAGTTCTTTACAGCAAATTTTTCTGTGGACCTTTTGTATCCTTATGGACATGGAGTCTATCCAGTTATCTCAGTTTTCTTCCATAAGGGCAGATTCCCATCTTGAACATCTGTACCAGCCAGAGGCAGCAAAACTTTCTATCTAGTTAATGTAGGGCCCAGTTGAGAAGACAAAGCTTTCACTGGCTTCAGTGAGGGGTGAGGAAGGACAGGGTCAGGCTGTGTGAACGAACACCTGTAAGATAATGCAGATGCTGACAATTCCTGTTGTTAAAATGAACAAAAAATTCAGGCTCTTGGTATTGAATTCTCAAGTCAGTAGATTAGATAGTTGTTTTTGTGGTTTAGCATAGAACAAGGGTTCACAGATGTTTTCTTCTGAGTTCACTGTTGGTGACAGCAGCTACTGGCTTGGTACTGGGCACTGCTTTGAAGTGACTTGTGTACTGCTGATGGAGTTCATGCAAACAGTGGTATCATATGTAGATAGTGCTGCTGGCCTCTTCTGAAAGGTACAGATAAAAAAAGTGCCAGATAAGGGTTAGGTAATACAATTACTTTTGCTGTAATGAAGTTAGTAGTTTTTCTGGATGTAGGGGGGAAAAAAGTGACCCTGAGGCAATTGAGAAAGGTTCAAATTATCACAAGGTCACTAAGAAGACCTGGTGTTTGTTAGTTACTTTTGTCTTGTTGCTTTTTGGGGTTGTTTTGTGGGGTTTTTTTGGTTTGTTTTTTGTTTGTTTGTTTAATTTTAAGTGACTCTTGAAATTTGGAGCCTCTGTGTAGCAGCATTTGGTTTGTCTGCAGGAGATACAATCTCCAGTGCTGCAGTTTTTTCCTAGATCCTTCTTTCACTTAGTAGAAAGGGTATATGTACAAAAGTTAGCTTGTATCTGATCTGAGAGGCTGCATGTGACGCTGCTGTGCTGTGGGCAGAACAAGCCCTCTTCATTAGTAGAAATGCATCTACCATGACTTCTCCTCAAACATGAGTATGTGCTTGTTTGCTTTCCCTCTGAATTCCAGTCCACAGTGAAGCGCCTTTTAGACTCTGAACTCAATGCAAGTCCTCTGTCAGAAGTCTCACAATCTGAGTTGGTATTTCTGTGGCCTTTTGTAGTGGACCTTATAGTGTGTGTTTTACAGCTTTGCAATGTACATCCAAGAAATACTATGAGGAAAAAGGAGATAGTCATGACAAATGTTTAATATTCTAACAACAGCCATCTTTAAGGCATGGTGGTGTCAGCACTGCTGGCTTCTTGTTTTACTCATGTTTTGCCAGTCCCTTGAAGTAGTCTCAGAGCAAACATCTTTAAGTATTAAAACAATAATTAAAGATCCCAATATTTTAAAAACAAAGACATCAGAACAACATAAAGGTAGGAATGGGTTTCCTTTTCTTGTGTGTTTTTGGGGTAATGTTGTCCTAATTAATATGCTATTTTTCTGTACCTGTAAACTTCTCTGCAAAACTGTCAGATAACATTTTAGTTTTTCTTTAAATGAGGCAGATACTCTTATGTTGATTCCAGGAACTGGGGCTTTATGAGATACTATAGAATCATGAAATGAAATCATGAGACTGTGGAAGCAGGGCAGCACAGGGGAACTACAGCAGTGCAGTGGGGAATAGAGCAGCTTCTGTTTGTTGCTCTTTTCACATACTGCAGATTTGGTCTCATTCCATCAATGTCAGCATACAGACTGCTTTGGATGTCAGTAAGAGCTGGCATAATCCCTGCAGAAGAGAAGCACTGCTATTTGCAGAGTTGGAAAGAAATGCAATTTTGTATTGATTTTTCTCTCTCTGTGGATTAAGACTAACCAAGAACATGGGTACATCCCGGGCAATCAATCTGGCCTGAGCTCTCTGCCTTAATACTCAGATGCAGCAGCCTAAAGTTGACTGGTTTGTAGTCCAAGCTGCATCGGCAGATCCTTATGCTGTGGTCACTTCTCTGAGCTGACTGAAGTTCTAGATGCTGTCGGGTGTTTTTTTTCTCACGTTGCAACCATGTATTTCCACCAGGTTGCATTCTGCTCATAGTAGTGGTTATACAGCTGTGCAGTAGGAAATTACCTGGCAGGAAAAAAAAAGGGTGGAGGATTAGTTTGTATGTAGATTGATTCCTTGGCCCTGCTAACTATGCAGCTGCAGGACTAGTAGTTCTAACACAGTGAGGACAGGGGAAAGAGGTGATGGTGTGGAATAATGCATGCTTGTTCATTCTGACTGCAACTTGCACATAAACTGGCTTAAAGAACCATGGGGCTGCATCCTCAGTTTCTTTGCACTTTGCAAAGAATTTATAGGAATGCCAGTAACTAGGAAACCGTGGAGATATTCAAACAATTGTTTCCAAATGGTTTTTAGACTGTCTGGGGAAATGATCAAACTTACACCTTCTCCATCAGAATCAGAGCCGGGCAGTTTCTCTGAGAATGCAGCTTAACTCAAATGTGGGAGGACAATAAACATAGCTGTCTCTGTTTTAATTGAATAATTTGAACTCTGCTTTGCTGCCACCACTAATTTGAGAGCCAGGCCTTATCTATCAACACTATTTAATATATTAAGCTAAAGGGAGGAATTAAAAAGCAGGCTTCATTATTAATATGCAAATATCCAGCCCTGGAGAAGGTCGATATGGTGTAGAAAAGAATTATGCAAAGATAAAAAGGGAGGCTTAACCACACTGTAATCTTTGTTGATGTACTGAAGAAACATAAATAAAAAAGGTTGAGGGTGCCTTCTTACATGTTGGTGCGGGCACATGAACTGTGCTTAAAGGTGAACAGGAAAGGCTTCTTAAAATAAAACAGAAAACTCCCCAAAGCTGCTGAGGATCCCAAATTAGTAATAGGAGATGCATTCAGATTTAAAAGCTATATGGAACATGTTCTTTGAAATACACTTCAAATGTGGCCTTAAAATAAAATCCTAGAGTTCCTGAGTCTTTTGAAGAAGAGCTGTCTTGTTTATAGGGAAAACAATTTCTAATAAATTTCCTTGAGTTTCAGATTCCTTAGTTCTTGAGTCTAGCCCATCTCATTCAGAGCAGAAGATTTGGTAAACTGAGATTTGAGAGTACTCTGTATGTTTTGATTGTTTTTAAGAAAAGAGTTTGTCACAGTGACTTGATAAAAGTAATTTTTGAAGCATGTGCTGACAGAGGGTGATTAAAACTGTTTTCTATGATCCTTGTTACCTCTCTGTGAAACAAATTTTACTCTCAAGTTTCCACCACTAAAAGCTTGTCTGGTGAGCCCCTCTGTGTCCTACAGTCATGCTGTTCAGCAGCTGCACATAAATGTGAAGTGCCTGTAGCAGTGCCACAGTACTACCTGAAAAGGGTTTGTGGCCACAGAGTTGGGTGAGAATGACCTTGCCAGTAAACTCCAAAGATGGATGCATTGAAAGTGTTTAGTGTGGTTGGGGGAGAGAGGAGGTCATTCCTAACTCTGTACCTGTAGGGTGGGGCTGTACTTCTAGTCTGAAGAGGTACAGCCTCTGTAAGGAAATCCCTTTTCATTCACTTACCTCTCAGTTGGCATGCCTTCCTTGTTTTTGTCTTGCATCAGCTGTAAAACAGAATGTGTCTAGGACTGAATTTTTGGCCCTGAGATACAAAACTTGGGCTTTTTGGTGCCTGAGTTGAAAGCCAAGTGTCATAACTTTCTCTCACAGATCAGCACACTAACACTGCATGGGGACAGAATCATTGTGTTAATCTTGATTTATGTTTGTGTTTGTTTTCTTCTGTTTACATATTCTGTCTTGCCATGAGCAGTTCCCTGCTCCTCTGCCAGAAATACATGTCTCAGCCCCTTTCTCTCTCCATTACTTTATCCTAATTTCTCCTCCCCATCCCAGGCTTTCATCAGTTACTTGTGATGGAGGGGAGGTGAAGCAGTTGGAAGGGATGTGTTTCCCTTAGGCAAACATTGAGAGCTTTACCCTGTGACAAAGTAATTGTGTTGCAAGAGCTTCAGGAATAGTTTCTCTACTCAGGAGGAATAGTCAGTGTTTAACTGGTGGCGTCTGACAAAGTGTCCACAGAGGAAGGTGTTCCACTATCATTAATTCCAGACATCTTTCCCATATAGACAAACCATTATGTGCAGATCCTTTCTTCTTCTGCCTGCAAACAGTGCAGAGAAGGTTTGGAGGTTTTTTGACAACCAGGGCCCTGTGCAGACCATGCCTTGTATTAGCAGAGAGCTGCAAACTGGGGAGCAAGTCTCTGAGGTATAATTTAATTCCTGGGTCAATGTCCTTGACTAGCCCTACATAGGCCTCATTGGAGTCCTGTTTTACATGAGTAAATGTCTTTCAGATAACACCTACATGAGAGCAAACATGATTGTTGTGAAGGTTTAGGTATTGATATTAGGTGCATATCCACTGGGATGCCAGACTGTTCAGGAGCTAGGGTTAAGTTTTGGGAGTCTTGAGTTTTAATTTTTCCACCTGTAAGATGGGAATTGTACAGTAAGAGCATCATAAGCACAGAGTCATATAGGTGAATTTAAGATGCAAAGATACCACAGTAATGAAGAGCAGAGAGGTGGTTTCTGTTACTTGCCCAGTGTAAAGGCAGAGATGTTTCTTATCCCTTTCTTTCTAGTGGGCTCCCCCAGAGTGACAGTCTCAAGTAGCATTCCTGACTGGGTCAAGAGGAGCCCCTTCACTAGGTGTGAGGGTGGGCTTCCCCTGTGCAGGCTCCCCCAGGTGTGTGTGGGATGATGCCGGGTGTTTGTTGTGCCTGATATGTGCTGTTATCTCTGCACAGAGATAGCTGACGCCTGATGCAGCTTATCAGTGTTTGCTCTCTGCTGTTGTCTGATGCTGGGAGGTGGGCCCAGCCAAGGGAAGAGGAAGAGAAAGATGATGGGGGTTATGAGTTCAGATAACTGCTCAGGACCAGGGGATGCATGAATCATCTGTGAGGAGGTACTGGTTACCCTTGCCCCAGGCAAAGGTATCACAAGCAGAGGGTGCACCTGTGGATATAGAAACTGAGATATAGCATGTAACTAAAGTAAGTTGGGAGTAGATCTTGCTGCCAAAACTGTTTACAACAGTAAAGGCTTTAAGATCTAATGAAAGTTTCCCACCTCCCCCCTGCCCTAATTTATCTCTATCAGATCTATCTGGGGCCTCTATTACTGCTTTATGACCAGCATATTTTACCATCATGTTACAGCCTTGAGGCAGGGAAAGGCAGTTGTCCTCATTTTTTGTAAAGGAAGAATCTGAAGTATTGAGCAATCAGATAACTTGCCTGAGGTGACAATGACTTTCTGTAAAAGAGCCACTCTGAAGGCAAATAGAAAGATTGCAACCCTGGACCTTGACCTTCTCAGGGATGTGTTTGGAAGAATGCCATGGGATATGATCCTGGAGAGAAGAGGGGGCCAAGAGATCTTGTTGATTTTCAAGGATTGCTTCCTTCAAGCTGAAACAGTACTCCTCCATGTGCAGGAAATGAAGCAAAGGTGGCAGAGGTCTGCACGGATGAACAAGGAGCTCCTGACAAAGCTCATTACCTAAAGGGAAGCATATAAGTAGTGACCTGAGAGGAGGGATACAGAGAAACTGAGCATGCAGGAATGGACTTAGGAAAGCTAAAGGGCACCTGTAACTGAGTCTGGTAAGGGATGTGAAGGGCAACACTGGGGCTAGTACTGTTTAACAGCTTTGTTAATGACCTGGATAATGGGACAAGAGCACACCCTCAGCAAGCTTACAGATGGTATTGGGAGGTATGATTAGTGCATCAGATGATTCCGTCATCATTTAGAGGGGTCTCAACAGGCTGAAGAAATGAGTGAACAAGAACTCCATGAACTTCAGCGGAGACTTACAGCAAGAAGATGAATAAACATAGGCAACAGTACCTGTTGGGAGCTGACCAACTGGAAAGCATCTTTGCAGAGAAGCACCTATAATGCTGTTGGACAAGTTGAACGTGAGCCAGCAATGCACCCTTGTGGCCAACAAATTCCTGGGCTGCATTAGGAAGAGCATTGCTAGCAGGTTCAGGGAACCGAGCCTTCCCCTCAGCACTAGTAAGACCACAGCTGGAGTGCTATGTCCAATTCTGGTCTCCCTGGGACAAGAAGGACATGGGATTACTGGAGTGAGTCAAGTCAAAGGCCACTAAAATGATTAGAGGATTGTGACAAGTAAAATACTAAGAGTAGCTGATGAGGCTGGGATTGTTTAGCCTGAAGAAGAGAAAGTGTGGAGTGGTTCTTAACAGTGTGTATAAATATTTGATGAAATATTCTAAAACTAAAAGCAAAAATAAGGCGTGTCAAGGGCAAAAGGTGTTCCTTACTGACCTTTGAAGATCTTACCTTTAGAAGTCAGATCCTGCTCCTTGCATGTATTTCACCTTTAAAGCTGCTGGGTCAAGGCTTTCAGTGGCATTCAGTATGAGAGCCTCAGCTGGTCTGGGCTGAGTGGAGATCATGATTTAGCCTGGTCATTGCAGAGCAGAAATGGGTATTCTTTGAGTGCTGTGTCAGGGCTTGTCAGGGGGAAAATCCCCTGCTACTGGTTTCAAAAGCCCCAGGCAGCAGCGCAAGTTCTGCACTGCAACACCATCTCCAGCTGTTATGAGCCAGCTTAGTTCCAGTGGCTTCTGAAGGATAATGCAGTTTGGCACCAGGTAAATGAATTTGCAGTGCTCTGTCACTATGAACAGTCTGGGGCACCAAAGAACAGGCACCCAGAGCTGGGGAATGACAGGCAGCTTCTCAGTGCCTCTGCTTAACCAGATAGTAGATACAGAAAAACTACAAACAGAAATTACTTCTGTTACATTTGCGGCTGAGCAGGGTAAAGTTTTTCATGGGCTTAGCTTGATGGAACTTCTCTTGGTAGGGAAATGCTGATTTGATAAAATGAAACATCGCATGGGTATGTTTTCATTTGAATGAAACTTGTGCTAGGAAGGGTTTTTCTCTGCTCAGTGTAGAATTTTTAATATAAGTTCTGTCCTGAATTTTTTTTGTATTCCAGAGGTTGTATAAGCAATTAAGATGTAAAAATCTATCCATCTGAATCTGTTTTCTCAGAAAAAATTACTTAGGAAAAGTTTTCAGAAAAGAGAAGATTGCAGGAAGGTCTGATGGATAAAATGACAAATCTGAGGAGAATTTGAATGGTGTGTAGTGATAAAGTTTGAACCAAGAAAAAGACATGTTTCATGCAAAGCACAATTGAATTGTGAAACTCGTCACAAGATGCAGAAATAAAAATAATATACGGATTAAAAATAAAGTTAGTTATGTTCATAAAAGATAAGCCTGCCTTAAATAAAGATTTCTGGAGGCAGACATTAGCTTCATATGCCTTGTGTTTTGAAGAGCAGCTCAGCTTTAGATAAAATAGGATGGGGCTTATGTTTGCAGAACAGATTGCTTTCCTCTTCAGCTACTGAGTGCTATGAAGAGGTGAATGTGGCTGTGCATTTGTTGCGTTGTTGGTACTACTGTGAGTAGCACTTAGTGTGCCAATACTAACCCATGTGGGTGGTTTCTCAGTGAGACCATTCCTGTAACCAGTAGATTCATGCTTGATGTCCAAAAGCTGACAGTCTTTAAAACACTGACAGTTCTCACTGCACATCCTGGCAGTGTTTAATGGGATAAACATGTTGTTGTGGTGTTTCTCAGCTTGCAGGCAAGTATTTTAATTTCTTTGTATTAGTCCTTTGATGAGTGTTATGAGGATATTTGATTACTGAACGAAAGGGGATGGTAGCCTGTTCCTTGCAAGTTGTAATTTTAACCGTTTAGGAGTCAAGGATAAATCCACCCTGTCTCTCTTTTCAAATTTCCTTTTTAACATTACCCTTCAACTCTCTATACCCTCCTTTTTTCAATTGCTCCTTTTTTCTTCTCCTTCATCATCATGTAATTGGACTTGCAATTACCCTTCATGCCTTCTGAGTTACAGGTCAGAGAAAGGAACGTTCAGCTCTTTGCCTCTTCTAGAAGTGTTCTTGGTAGGCTAGCAAATTTACTGAAACATTTTATCCATTTTACGAATTGGAACTAAATGTCATCCCTTCCCCAAGCACAGCCAGTCAGGTTCAGCTGTTGCTGGAACTGAGATGATGGCCTCACTGAGTGGTGCAGCTCTAAGTTGTGCTTTTTATTGACTGAGGATTAAGTTGGTCAGTGGAGGATAAAGATAAATGTATGGGAATTAGGTAACAGATTTTCATCTTTGGTTGAGTTTGAGAATTCAACAAAGTGAAACCATATACAGTTTACCTGGTAGTGAGTGCTACCATTGCAGATCAGAGACTGACAGAGATATTTCTGGTGAAGTTTGATTTACATAAACATCTGTGTGTGCAGTGTTGATCCTGTCTACATCTTGGTGGGTGATTGTGCTTAGGTTATCAACCTTGGGATATGGAGAAACTGCAGGACATGAGCTTGTTTGGTTTTCTGAATGGATAAAAATGTGTGCTAAATTTTAGTTGTGAGCCTGGATCACAGGCCCTACCAAGTTCCTGGATGGCCAGAAATCCAGGTGAATCATTTAATTCTGTACTAGAGGTGAGGATCAGCAACAGGTTTCTGAGTCTGTGACTCTTGCATTTGAACCCACAGCTGGAATTCTCATTCATCTCTAGTGACGAGACACTGGTGGTAACAATTTTATATTATGTCATAAGTATATTTTGCTTACTAATACCCAGAATTTTTGTAAATTTTTCTCTGAATTGGGGGCATTAACATGCAGCACACTTGAAGGAGATGATCTGCTGGTCAAGTGCTTTCTGCAGATGCACCTTCATACAATTGTATGGAAGCTCTCTTTTAAATGTAGAGAGACATATGCAAGAGTCAGTAAAAAGATTCTGTAAAATATGAGCTTAGGTTGAGGGGAGAAAGATGTTTTTCAGGGCACTTTGTCCAGATCACTGTTTGCTAAAAGGCATGTTTTTGCTGCTCTTAATGTTTTGTTCTCTAAATGCTCTTGCCTTTGTTTAGAGAGAAATAGAGCAATAAACACAGGCTCTGGATTCAGAATGCCATGGTTCAGTGGTGTTTAGGTCTGTTTATCATCTTTTCTCTAGGAGCATACAGTTAAAAATCTCAATTTAGAGCATAAACTGATCAGAGTCCATGACAGGGTAATTTACAGTGCTGCTTAGTCCGTTCCTTTCCTAACATATTTTAGAGAGATGAGAAGACACCTCACACCAGTTAGGCAGAACCTAGTGTCACAGAAGGGTGAACATAGCCATTTGCTAATCTTTAACCCAGAGTGAACTGGTTTATTGGTCAGTAAGCAGAAGCCTGTTTATTCTCAAAAGATTTCATTTCACCAGTAAAGGTTGAGACCAGTGCAGGTGAGGGGTGTGGGTATACTTTTGTTCAGAGAAGGTTCTGACCAAAGTGTCTGAGGAGGGAGGAAACTGGAAGGGAAATGTTCCATACAGAAGACATACTACTGAAGTCTTCCCTGCTGAGTTCAGCTCTGTGACAGATGACCTGTAGCCAATTCACTGCTGGTTTTCAGCAGATATAAGATGTTCAAGTGCCCATGTTTACCTGGGTTAAAAAAGTGGGCTTGTACAATGAACTCAATCTTCTTGAAAATTAGGGAACTTCAGCTCTGGTTCTAACTTTGATATTATGTCCTTTCTGTACAAGTAGACAGAGGAATTTCATAGATCTGAGCTCCCTCAGATCCGCTTGAGTATATTAGCTAATACTGTAAGCCAGTATCTAAAAATACCCACACCCTATGGGCACTTGTTAGAGTTGTGCAAGCCAACAAGTTTGCTCACAGTCAGAGATGAGGAGGAATATTTTCTGAGTTCATGTGTGTTCACCCTTCCTCTCTGTTGCAACCAGATTCAAGACTGAATTTCACCTGAGTTAGATGCCAAGCCTAAAATGTGCCTGGATTTTCAGAGGTTATGTGAGCTGTAGTGAACTTCCCAGCCAGCCTCAAGGCTTGTAGTGACATATACAGACAGAATGCTTTCTCTGTGTTCTGGTACCTGCAACAGAATAGCTACAGTGATGCTGGCTCGTGAGAGCATTGCTAGGATCTCTCCCTACAATGACACTGGGAAAGAAAATTCCTCCAGCTCCCCAGCAGCAAGTTTATGTGATATTTATTGTCTAAACAATTTTATAAACCTAAGTTCTTCTTTAGAAAATAAGATCTGCTAAGTGGTAAACTTCTCTACAGCTAAGCAACTTCATACCAGTGGGGAAAGAGGGAGTTTAGTCTCCATTACTACTTTTCTCCATGTCATATGTGTATTGGGAGATCTCCAAGTGAAAATTTTGATGGTAGTTTATATGCAATGTGGACAACTCTTTGGATTTTATTGTGATTCTTGAAGTGTCAAGCAACCTCTGGAGTGTGCAGTCCCTGCAGTTCAGTGATTGATTATGTGTGAATCTTTTTCATTGTTGAAAATGTGCTTAACAAGGAAAGCAGGATCCAAATGTGACCTGGAAATTCAAAACACAGAAGGAAAACTCTCTCTCTTTATATCTATATCTATAGATACAGTGATTTTTATTCCAGTATCATCATAGTCTGTAGTGTAAGCCATGAATGTTAGCACATGTTTTTAAAAGTATTGAGAGTTGTTTCCTGTAAGCAGGTAGTTGGTAACTGGTGTGTAGCACAGTATTGCTGTCACAGGACACCTATAGCTGCAGAGTTACCTTGTGCAAGGAACAAACTGAAGCAGCTGCCCTTTTCTGCTTTAGAGATGCTTATGTGAGCCAGAATGTGCTCCAGGTTCTCTCTCTGTGTTTCCTTTTTGGAGAAGAGTTTGTATCAGTTTCATCATCTTTCTTACAACTCATAGCATTATAAGCTCTGGTGAAGTCTAATCATGTTTGAGTCATGCTGTGTCGTTGACCACAGAGAGGCTGTGAATTTCACAGCTTCATTATACTTTGGGTATAACAATATCCAAGTTAAAGAGCGTGACTTTCTATTTCATTGGGTACTCCTTGTTCCTGTGTTTTGAGAGGTGGAAAACAGAAATGGAAAAGTGAATGGAAGAGGAAAACTGCATTTGCTATCTCCTGGGCTCCCATCCCAAACACCGAGTCCTAGGCTCCATAATGCTGTTAACAGATGTGACACATTTTGAGGTATTAGCCCAGGGGACAGTGCCAAAAAATCCCATTGATGTCTCAACCATTTAGAAGAGGATTGGTGCTGCTCACCAGTTAGAACTGCAGGCAGGCTCTCCCTAACCTGCAGCCTGCTGTGTTCACCACAGTGGAAGAGAGGATAATAAAAGGGTGAAGAATACCCAGGTTCTCATTTGTATCTTTTGTTTTAGGATTTCCATTACTTTCCAGATATTCTGTAGTGTGCTTTAAATACTATCTAGTGTATTGTCTGGGCTTCTGGTATCTTGCTGTGCAGTACCATGCTATTCAGGGTATACCTTGACTAACTAAGGAGTATCTTAGTACCGTGCCAATCATAGAATATTTGGAGTTGGAAGGGATCCACTAGTATCATCCAAGTCTAACTCCTGACCCTGTACAGGACATCCCCAAGAATCACACCATGTTCAAGAACTGGAGCTTTTGATCCTGGTACTGCCTTCACCTGTAGTGACAGGCACTACTCTTTTCTTCAGGAGCTTTTGGTCAAAACAGAAAATGTAGATAAGTTTGTTGTGGAACAGCACTGTCTCACTGACTGGAATCTCAGAGCTTGACTACTGAGTCAGTGTCTTCTTTGACATGCGTGTTCAAGCTAAGAAAGTGGTGGGCCACTAAGTTCAGGTGAGTGTGCTCTATACAGCTGCCACAGCAAATAGCAAAGCAGGTGAGCAGCTGTGGACAGGGATGATTTTTTTTTCCCTTCTTTCTTTCTTCCTCTGCAGAGGGAGAAGATAAAATTACCCAGAAGCCTCATGAAGGAGGTTTTGAGTGGTGAGTGCTGCAGATCTGTAGTCACATGAGTGCATTCTGTGAAGGGGATGGAGGGCTGACCTCTGTATAACTGCACAGGGCATTGTGTGATAAGCATTTTTCTTAACTTCAGGCTTCTTGCCCAGAGAGCAGGAGCTGAGTGGAGTGAGTGTTTTCCTGCAAGTAGTGACTGGGTATTGGTTCATATGTAAGGAGCTTTTTAGTTCCTTCCCCTACCAATTATTCAGCTGAACTATTATCAGGTAACTTCTCTGTAAAAGGCTAAAACAGAGGCTATAAGCACCAAGAAAACACGCACAGATCAAGGACTGTAGCTTTTTCTAAGCTTTGTAAAACTTTCCAACGTGTCCCAGAGCTGTGGAGGTACTCTCAGAGCATGCTAAGGCTACTGTGGGGAAATGTTCCCCTCCAAAACGGGGTTTCTGCTTCTGGTTGCAAGCAGATCAGGGACCAGACCAGGGCACCAGGTTGCCTGCAGCACAGCTGATATTGCCTGTATCAGGAAGGGATCCAGAGTGTGGCATGCAGACGGCAACTGTTGCTCAGCTTTTCCAGCTATCTAGAATAGATCTGACAAGCAATTAGAGCATGAATATATTACAGAGCCGATGGGGGATGCCTTTGTTAAAACTTGTGACCCATACTTCTGTTTACACTGGCGGCAGCTTCGAGGGTGGGCAAGACCCTACCTGCCTGTCTTTCTCCTCTCTCCTTCCCTGTGCGGAACGAGCCGGGGAGCTCTGCATCTCATTGGATATTTCAAATGCTTTCTGCACAAGTCATAATTAATGCCGAGTTGTGGAGCTAAGACCAGATGTGCTGCCGAGATTATCTCCCAGGGCAGATCGGCTGCTCTCCGCTCTGAAGGCTCTGAATCGCTGGGTGAATGGAAAGCTGCCAGTGCTGGGACTCAGAATGTGTCTGATGCCTGAAGTCAGGACTTTCTTTCTCTGTCGCTCCTGCTGTCTGACACTGCCTGGTTTCTGCTTGAAGCTCAGCGCCTGTCATGTAGCGGAGTGCTGCACAAGAACCAGAGGTATGAGATAATTTTCCAGAGTTCAGATTTTCTGCTCCTAGAGGAAAAGCAGATATTTGAGTTTAGCCTTAGAGAGAAGCTAGGAATCTAAAACAGGAGCTGACTTTACAAAGGGGGGCAGAGTGGACGAAGGGGGAAAGAGTGGGAAGGACAGAGTCATTGTCCCATGGCCAAAAATACTACTGAATACCAAGTTAGCATTTGAAGATTGTTCCGGGGAGGGGTGTTTCCCTTTGCTTTTACATAGAATATTTAAGTCGATGTATGTGGATGAAGCAATCAGCTCATCAGCCTCATATGGAGGCTATTCTTTGTGAGGAGTGGGGTCAGAAAACACACAGTTCTACCACAGACCCATTTGTGTGAACCATGAGCAAGTTACAGCATATTTTTTTCTTGATGTTGCTTCCTTTCTTTTCCTCGAGTTTTGCATTCTTTGGCTGGCTGGAATGCTTAGTTGTTCAGGACTATCTTTTTTTAGGTACATATGGCTCCTACTGTGGAACGCCTTTTTCTGTTGCTGCTGCAGCAGTTCCATAGCGTGTGCTTGGGTGGGCTAGGAGAGGGGAAACAAGTTACAGGTTTGTGTGTGTTTTGTGCTGTAGAAACATATGCATTTCTGAATGTCTGCCCATGATTTTTTCTCAGCACTTTCATGTGTGAGAGGGACAGATAAATGAGAGCCTAAGCATGAAAGTGGGAAGGTAAAAGCAGGCACTTACCTGTGCAGGTGAGCACGTACACAGTCTTTATATCCGTAAACTGCCTGTCTGTGAGGCACCACATGCATGCGCGGGTGTATGTACTGTTGTACAGCAGCATCCAGGTGTAAGCCTGATTATCTTCCCACACATCTTTTAACGTGTGTATAATGAGCTGTACATACGGCTGACGTAGGTGTGTCTGGACTTTTCCCCCTTTAAGCACATGCAGAGTCCTCAGTCCTCCCCATGAAACAAATCTACTCCAAAACTGACTTTATCTCTGTCTTTAGTTTATTTTGGTTGAAATCAGAGCTCTGGTGAGGAAAAATGTAGCAGGGAGCATATATTTTCCTGCCCACTGCATGTCTGGACAGCATAGCTGAATGTATAGGCTTTGTATGCCTGGAGCTGGTGGGTGAGCTATTTGGGCCAGGACAGAGAGCCGGTCTGTGTCTTAGTCAGTACATCATTCCTGGCTCGCTTTTTCCACAGTCACCTAAATCTTTAAAGAACAGAGGCAGCTTGTTGGAGTAGAGGAAAGAAATTCTGTAGCTCTGCTAGCCCATTTTTTTAGTATCTCTTGAATCTCTCTCAGATTAAGGATGTGGTTCCAGGCATGCTGGAGTGTGTTTTTTTTTTGTTTTTCTTTCTACTTTGAAACCAAACAAAAGGGCCTAGCTATAGATAAGGGTATGACAAGGAAAGTTAACTCTTAGGTTGCTAGCAAGCTTTTGGCGATATTTTCAAACTAATTCTGTCTGGAGTGTGACTGGATGGCACTGGCTCCCCTTCTGAATGAAGAAAAAGACTTTAATGTCTTCCAGCGGGATCATCAAATGGAGTGAAGCACTGCCAAGTTCAGTCTGAGCTGCAGGCCCCAGTGATTTAAAACAGGCCTGTGCCTTGAGGAGCCAGCGGATGGGGCTGTGTGAGACTGGCTCCACAGTAGCTTTTCCTTGCAAGGCAGGGCAGTGCCTGACCAGCCCAGAGTTGCTGTCATAACCTGATAGTTTCAGGGACATTTCAGTACATAGTTTTACAAACTATGTATTCTCTCTTTGGAGACATGACTGAAGCGAGATGAACAGCAGGACACCTGCTTCAGAGCTAGCAGGACACTACTTCCTCAGTTTGCCCTGTTTAGCCCTGGGAGACTGAAGCAGGCACATCTGCTATGGTCTGTTGCCAGTGTGGCTGTGAGAACCCTGGTGGTAATTCTCCTGAGGGCAGGCATCATCAAGGTTCCCCAGCAGATGCCCACATGAAAGACTTCTGCAAGCCTGGAACTGTCAGCATCTCCAACTTGCTTTTGACAGTCCCTTTCCAGCCCCACTCCAAAGATAGCTCTTAGCTTGTTCTTTTTATGAACCTTAACACTACTTTCCTTTTGTAAGCCATGGACAAGTTCTGCAGCCACTGCACAGGTGATGAATTTCTCCAAGGCCAACTTTCCAGTCCCACTCTAACTGTAGCTCTGTACTTTTTCTCTCTAAACACCAACGATAATGCTCTTTCTGCCAAAAGACTTGCCCTGGGAGCAGTCTTTCTTCTGAACAGTATCTGTGGTGGCCCTTTTCTGTGGTTCAGCAAAAAAAGGTAGGCTAGAAAGAAACAAAAACCACAGAGCTGCAGTGTAACTGGAAAAGTATAACAAAGGGAAAGTTGCAGTTAGCAACAAACTTGGCTTGCATGAAATATTTTGTCTGTGCAATGCTTGGTGGTCTTTTCTAATGCTTCCCACAAAAATTAGGGTTCAGATTTGAGGAAAAGAGAAAGGCAGAGATGTGCGGTTGGAGTTGGGCTGCCGTGAGGCTACCAAAACAATGTGGGAGGCAGCTAAGAGAGCTGGGTGAGGAGAAGTCTTTCACCCTGGCAATGGCTTCAGGGTCATCTTCCACACAAAAAATGACCTGTGTGGATTGTGTGATCTCACTTGCACAGCTCTCCAGCACACACTGACACACAAGAAACAACCCACACTTAGGCAAATTCTTTTCACTCATCATGTGACAAGTTGATCAGCTTCATCCTCAGTCATGTCAGTTTTGGTTTCATGTTTGGTTTTTCTTGTTACCTATTTGAAATGGTCTGGAGGTGGAGTGATATTGCAGTGTAAGAATATCTAAAAGCCTTTGTTTCCCCCAAAGATCAGTGTTTTCATCCCAGAGAAAAAGGTGTTATTGACCTCAATGTGTGAGAAGGAGGAACGACAGGATCCCCAACATCTGGCTGTGCAGCAGACAGCAATGGTGATACTGTGCTTGTGAAGGGTCCATCTCAAAGCAGGTCACTATTCTGCCTCTGTTGTCTTAGCATCACATTCCTTAATCTCTGTGTCAGTGGTCTCTGACTGTAGCATAATTGTTATGCAGAAGTCACTCACAGGTTAGTTGTACCTACAAAAGGTACTGCTGTTGTGATCCAAGTTGACTGAAGGCAAGGACTGATATTGCCTGAAAAGAAAAAACACCAGCTAAGGCTAGGGAAAAGTAGACAAAGCTTCAGTGGAGATTGTGTGCAGTTGTTCTCTGTGTGCTTGCTAATGTGTGTGTCTGACACTGTCCTTGATCTGAATTAAGTCTAGAATACCAGAACATGAGCTTTTAGAAAACTATGTATGTGCTTTATGCCCAGGGAATGCAGAGCATTTACGTCTTTCCCGGAGTCTTCCCTAAACAGACCCATTAGGAAACAGAGCTGTGATACAAGAAGTAGAGATTTGAGAAAACAGGGCACGTGCCACAGCCTGACCTCCCTGAACCTGTGTCTTGCATCTAGAAGAGTGAACATGGATCATTTTAAGGAAGTAAATAGGCCCCATCATGACAGCATCGATTACTTGATGAGATTACTAACCAAACTGTGCAAAAGCAGGAAGGCGTTCCGTGTCCTAGAATGTGACTTCAGAGACACCCAACTCAGTGAAAATTCAAACAGATTAGAAATTAGAACTAGTAAAACCTTTACTCTGCAATAAATCCAGTATATACAGTGATAAAGATAAGTCACTCCCGTGCTCCAGGGCATGCCCTCCTGCCAGGATGAGGGAATTTCCTTTGAGACTTTTCAGGGCCCTCCGGCTTTGATATTGTAATGCAGTTGTGTAGGCTGTGGTGTAAGGAAGGTTTCTGTTTTCTAATGTATAACAAACAGGTAGGGAAAGGAAACTGGAGTTTGTGATCCTTCTTGCAGCTTTCATTCAGGGAATTGAAACTGATAATGAAAGGTTTGTTTCACTGAGGATTCAGCAGGGTTGGACTGAATATAGGAAGCAGGTATGGTTTGACATGGTATCTCCTAGGAAGAACAGTGCACGGTCCTTAGGAAACTTCCTGCCAGGATTTATCAGCCTCCCACGAATATGGCTCTAAAATAAAAATGGAACACGTGGTTACTAGCAGGAAGGTAAGCAGAGCCTTAAGAAACAACAGAATCCCCATGCAACCATTAAGTGCTGCTTCTGGCTATCGGTTGTGAAACTGTGTAACTCCAATATTGCATGGTGCTTTTTTTCAGAACTGCAGCTTTAACTGAGTGCTGAATGAATGGTTTACAGGTCCATAATGTCCATAGGAAGCTTCCTGTTGCTTTGAGAAATCTTTGAATAGAATTTCCTATCTGCTATGGTCTGGTGTCATCTGAAATTCAATAAATTCTGGGATTCCCTCACTTACTGAATTTTTATTACCAAAGCATGATTAACTTGGATGCTATCCTCCCTGACTCCCACATACACTGTAGGGTGCAGAATTAGAGTTTCAGAACACAACTCAGTGGCTGTCCCTTTACATGGAGCAGTCTCCTAGTGCCAGGAATTGAACTAAGACCTCTGGTTCTTACAGCCTGAGCCCCTTCTGCGTTAGCAAAAGATCTGGTGCCAGTAGTGGCATTCAGCAACTGGTATTGTCCAGGAACTTCGTGTTCCCCAAAGAAAGAGACAGTGCTTCATACCTGATTATCTATGTCTACAGTAGATCTAACTTAAGAATTAACCTAGGCCAGTCTGGTTTTAGAGTATCTGGTGCTTCTCATATTACCAAGGTGCAAGAAATACACTTTTTAGTAGAAAGGGCAATGGATTTTGTACGAATTTTTTTTTTTTAAATTTTTGTTCAGCAAGTGTAATTAAAGGAAAAGAAATAGAGTTGGTCTCCCAGGATGGTGCGAGGTTCTCACAATAGCCAGTTCTAATGTTGACAGCTGTACTCTGCTGTGTTAGCAATCCCCTGGTAGTGGGATTGCTGCGTGTTGGACAGCTGTGCAACAGCCTAAGAGATGGCTGCATGCAGAAAGGAAATGTGTCCCATAAAGTCAGTGTAGCCTTTGGTTTGGTCTTCTTGGGAGAAAAGATTCAATGAAAGAATAATTACTTAATCCGAACTCAGCACAGGTGTGGATTACCATAAACATTATCTTAAACTCACCTTATTTCTGTATGAGATATAAACTAGCTTAGGGAAGAGGGTAGTTTGAAGCACTCTTAAGTAGAAGAAAAAACCAATTCATAATCTAATTATCGTTTTTAAAAATAATTTTATTCTTCAGAATCTACTAGAAACTGGACCTTCACAGAGGCTCCCCCTTGATGTGAAAGTTTCCCCCCTTGTATGCCCTGAGTTGACAGCTCAAGAACAGTTTAAGCTGACACCCAGATGTCTTTTCTTGCTCTCTGCTGTCAGGGATCTTTGGCCAGCGGTTGGAGGACACCGTACAGTACGAGCGCAAGTATGGCCAGCGCTTGGCCCCACTGCTGGTGGAACAGTGTGTGGATTTTATTCGGGAGCGAGGTCTCACAGAGGAGGGGCTCTTCCGGATGCCTGGACAAGCCAACCTTGTCAAAGATCTGCAGGATTCTTTTGATTGTGGAGAGAAACCCCTTTTTGACAGGTGAGTTGACATCACCAAATTCAGGCTGGTGTGTCTCTGCCATGTAAAATCTACCAGAATGTCCTTGCAGTGGCTATCCTAGCTTATGTGTTCTTTCCACACCATCATTTTCTTTACTGAAAGTACTCTTAGAGCTTTCAGCACGGTGTTGGGTGTGGAGGTCTTTACTCAGCTCAGTGCTTGAGCAGAGGGGAAAACGAGCTCATTAATCTGTATGGGGCTACTCCAGTTTTTCAGCTTAAGCACGTGTTGAATGAAAAGCGTTGCTAGATTTGGGTGCAGTGCACTGAGCAGTTGGTGGGATCTCTTCAGAGAAAGGGCCGTGGCAGATCTGAACTAGGTGTTCCATTGCTTTCAGATGTTGCCTTCTCCCTTGCCACAAACACTGCAGTTCTGTCATGGGCAGTATCTTGACTCTTTTTGTCACCAGGTTTCAGAATAGTCACCACCATCTCACACCATCTTCCCTGGCTGTTATGCAGATGCTCAGCTTAGTATCCGTTCCCATGAGGACCCATGTCAGCCCTGTCTCTGAGCACTCCATCCAAGGGCAGCGAGGGAAGGGGCAGATCTTGGCTGTGCTCTCTCTGTGTTGGCCCTGAGCCCAGGCAGTCAAATGATCAGAAAGGTGAATGCTCTCAGGGCCCTTCCAGCCAAATCCTGTCCATATCCTGTAACTAACATTTCCTCCACTCTGTCGCATGTACATGCTGCCCAGAGTGAAGGTCAGCATTGTGCTAACCTTAATAATGCTTTGTGAAATAGGGCTGGATCCTAACAGAGACCTTGAACTTCAGGGATATCTGGATCCAAGGCCATTGTGTAGATCTGGCCTGATGCCTATTACAGGTCCATAAGTGAAATCAGATCTGGGATCTTGTCTTGGAGACCTGTCATCATTTCTTGTTGGAACTCATTAGGGTCATTTTCACAGATGATGCAAGTGGTATCTGGTAAGTTACCAGCACACTAACCTTAGGGGATCACTTCCCTTGGACCTGCAGCCAGTCTTAACATGGCCAATAACTTCCCTGCCTACTACTCCAGGAAGAGCTAGCCCTTTCCTGCGTGGGCAGAAACAATGTTTGGTCTCATCTTGGGAAGAATATCTTTAGAGTTTATTTGAAACATTCTTCTAATTCTTCCCTTCCCTCAGCTTCCCAGACCACCCACCCTCCTTTCTTTGATTCTTAACCACAGACAGTATTTGCTCCCTAAATGGAAGTGTCAAACATTTAGAAATATTTTCATGAAAAAAGAAGTTTGAAATCATCAAATTGTTTCACTTAATCTTTTCTTTAAAAAAAGAAAACCTTTGTATTTTTAACTGAAAGTCTGGGTGTTCTAGTTCAGAATTATGATTATCTTAATTGAATGCTTATACTGTGGAACAGGAGTATCTGTGGAAGGAATTAATTAGGAATGACAGTTTGAATTTTGTGTTTTACTTTAGTCTAGTCTATACTAACTTCATTATTACAAAGATAAGCCAAGGCTCCACCAAAGCACAATAGAATTACAGAATGGTTTGGGTTGGAAAGGACCCCAAAGATCATATTGATTCAACCCCCTGCTGTGGGCAGGGACAGCTTTCACTAGACCAGTTTGATCAGAGCCCATTCAACCTGGCCTTGAACACTTCCAGGGATGAGACATCCACAGCTTTTCTGGGCAACCTGTTTCAGTGCCTCACCACCCTCAGGTTCACAACGCACCTTTATTTCCATAGGCACTTGCACTGGATAAACAGATCAGTGCTGAGTCTTGCCTTCAGCAGAGGCACTAGAGATCTCCACAAGGGACTGGCTGCCTTTCAGGTTGTTGATGTGTAATGTGCTAACTGAAGGTTCAGTACAGAATTAAAGGAAGCAAGAGTGGGGTGACAGCTGAGGGTCCATCAGTTAGTGCCTTTTGCTCTTTCCACTGTGTCCACTGCAACTTGCAGGCCCAGCCCTCTGATCTTGTAAATGTATAGTCACAGTAACAAGGGAGAGGCAGTTCCACTTTGGCTAAGTGAAATGTTCCTCCTCCTAGCCAGCATAATTTTCTGTATGTCTAACTAAAACTACCTATGTATGGCCTGGGATACCTGGGCAGCAGAAGTGTGAAATCCTCATGCTTCCTTCCCAATGAAGTGTAGTGAAAGGAATATCCTTTCTTATTCCCTAGCTCCAGTCAGCACTTTCAGATGTCTTTTGTAACAGCAGTGATTTTCCAGATGCTTAGAGCCTGCCTGCCCCATGGTGGATCAGATCTCTGTCATGAATGATAATTAAAAAATTTATTTTTAAAAGGCTTGCTTTTCCAATTTGGGTTTTTAATGCATATGCATGTTTTTATGAAAGGCCAGGTGTTGCTGTTTTGGAAGCACCTACAGCAGTCTGCTCCTATTGCACTTTCATGCCACTGAAATGTTGGCCAGATTTCATACGGCATTGTGGATGAAACACAGCAGCCAGCAGCCCTGAAGCTGTAGTCTGGGCTCTGCTTCTCAGTGATAGTCATGTCCACCATCTATGCCTGAAAGACTACACTAAAAAAACCCCACAAATAACGGTACTCATGGTAAAACATTTATAATCGACTGAAGAAAACCACTGTGGGAAACTGTGGTATTCTCAAATATGATGGAGCTCTTTATAGGAATAGCATTAGCAGGACTAGTAGCAAGTGGTACCTGCTGACAGCCTCCTGTTGTAATTTTTCCTGTTTTGTTTTAGCTGTGTGTTCCAAAAATGTTTAAAAACATACTAAGTAGAAGAGATTCAGATTTTGGATAGAAGAGAGATTTGAAGCTCTCTTGCCTAATGCTTATGATGTGTTTTTCTCTTCTCTAAAGACTGCCAGAATAATGGTGGGTAGGGAGGAACTAGTGACAAAATCTCTTTAGACTTCCAGCAGTCAAAACCTTTGAGGAGGTCATCTGCAATGATATACAAAGTTGTAAAACAGGAAACTTGGAATGAGGGAGAGGTATTCCCGTACACCAAAAGTTGGATAGCTGCAAAGGGAAGAACAAATGCATCTTCATTGTGGGATCTAACACCTCAACCCCAACTTAAAGCAAAGGAGAGAGAAGAGGAAAAAGAAGTTCCTGGATTGGGAGAGAAAATACAAGCTGATATCCTCTCATAACAGATGGGCTGAGAAATGCCAGCTACTGCAGTCTGGGGGAGGAGATGTGACCAGTAAGCTGGGTAGCCATGCCAAATGGCAGTAGAGGACCTGGAGGAAATGCAGCTTCATCTGTTTTTTTCTTAATGATTGACCAGGACACCTGGGAGCCTGGCCCATCAGATGTACATATGTGCTGGCTGGTGATAGTATCAGGAAGGATCAGTGGGAGGCTCAGAGGTTATGTTTCATGGGATCAGGAGCAGAGCTCTATTGTCAATGCTGTATGATCACTGTGCACTTGCCTGGACTGTATTGTTCACATTCCTGATCCACATTGGCTGAGAAGCCACAGTGCCACCTTACCTTAAGCAGTAGTATGGGCATATGCCTTGTACTGCCTGTGTTGCCTGAGGTGCATTTATATCTTGACAAAATGGGAGTTTTCCTTTGTTTCCAGGTAGACCCTTCTATCCAGTACAAACATGTGGCAGAAGAGCTTCCTTCCATGGGCCTACTTTGTCCCTGTCCCTAAGAGAGCTCTTGATGCACCTCCAATGAAAGGCATCAAGCTTTGAGGTAGTGTGGGTTGCTAAATTTCCTTCCCTCTTCTCTATTGCAGCAACACAGATGTTCACACTGTGGCGTCCCTCCTGAAGCTTTACCTTCGAGAGCTGCCAGAGCCTGTCATCCCCTTTGCCAAATACGAAGACTTTCTTTCTTGTGGACAGCTACTCTCAAAAGATGAGGGAGAGGTCAGTGATCCTTCTAATCTTCTTCTTTCTACCTCAAAGGTTGTTTCCAAGACTCAGGGTAGTACAGGTTGTTTTTTTCTCATCATTCTTCAATCTTGATTTAAATCAGAGAAGTCCCTGGGAACCTTCCTCTGAACTTTCCTGAAGCTGTGAATTGGGTGCTATTACCACAGGCTGCTGCTGGAAGCAGGAGCTTTTTTTAAGTCACTCTTGTAGTCTGGTGCTTCTTTCTTCTAAACAAAACTGTTCTGTAGCATAATCAGCAAGAGATGCAAGGTAGGAGATCTGGGTTCCTTTTCCAGCCTTGCTGTTGACTATTAGGAATCTGTATGAAGTCACTCCCTTTTCCTGCATTTTCCATTTTATATATCAGAACAGCATATTCTGCTTCCCAAAGTTATTGGTGGATGAGACAGTGATCAGTACAATGGATTTTGGTATTTCTTGGAGGAAAGGCACTACGAAGAGCAGGCTATTCTTTTGTGACAAAATGGGGGGAAATAATGCTGTGAATACTTTGCCAGAACCTTCTTATGATGTTCTCCTCTTTGGTTCCCAGGCAAGGGAGGGGGATGACAAAAACCACCAAGTCTGTGGCAGTCATGGAAATTTTGATTCACTGCTTGAGAGGAGCAGGATAATTTGTTTGATCTGTCTCATCCATACTGTTCTTGTGGTGATACCTTAGTCCTTTGCTGACTGCAGAGGCATGTTGGATCTGGTTTGATGCAGGTGGAACAGTGCCACCTTCTGAAGCAGAAGTTTAAAGAAGCTGTAAGGGCAGTTAGTAGTGTCTTGTCTTTGCTAAAGAGACAAAGGCCCCAGGGTTTGTAAGCTGCAGTCCACAGTTCTGTTTTCTGTGTGTGGTCTCAAGAGCGTGCTCCTCTTTGGTGGGATTTGTAAAAACTGTTCTTCACTGTGAGCCTGGAGTTCACCTTCAGTTCAAGTGGCAGAAGGCTCTGGGGAGATTGTCCTGCATGATGCCTGTATGAAGGTGCTTGTTTGCATGCCTCAAATGTAGCTTATGTGGCAATGTAAGTTTTTCATGGTCACAAGGCAAGTAAAACTCTGTACACTCAAATGATGTAACCTCTAGTCAGCTCTGAGAAAGCAAATTTCTGTGCACAACACAGCATATTACCACTCATGAATATTCATTTCCATCCTGGACACAGCCACATTGGTGTGTCAGTGCACTAGTGTTGTCTTTTAATAGGCAGAGTTATGGGTCTCCTAGCTCCAAAACTTGCTCATTTTCTGCCTTACCCTCAATGAACTTGGGCATCTCTGTAGGGTGCTGTGTTAGACACACAGCGGTTATTTCACAAGAAACAGCAGTGTTTCTAAGGCAGTGGAGCTGGTTTCATTTTGGTCATAAGATGTGCAGGCTGGGAAGTTTTGGATCCATTAAGCACTATTGCACAAGAGTAGAGACACTGCCAAATTGGGCAAACATAATTGTATATCACTGCTCAGCTTATTAACTACGTTGTTTGCCTGATTTTGCCTGCACAGGCTGCAGCAGATTGGGAAAGCAACATCTGTGTTGGTTCTGTGTGAGCAAGGTCAGACTCAAATGACTTGTGGTGCAGAATTCTCTTTGGATTAGAAAGGTGATGGGGAGCACCAGATAGCCAAAAGAAGACTTTCAAAATACAGCACTGCTCATAGCACAGAGTTGTTTGTTAAGCTGCTGTTGTAAACATAAGCAATTTTTTTTTTCTCCAAGAAAATCTGGAATCTCAACAAGGGCTGTTTACTTTTTCAGAAAGGAAGGTGGAGTGCCCACACCAAGGGTGGAGACGCTGTACGTGCACAGTAGCACATGGAGCAGAATGTAGCACAAAGTCATACCTAGACTGTGGGGCCTGACTCGCTGCCTCCCACATGGAAAATCCCCCTGCTTAGACATGTGGTTTCATTGAAACCATAATTTTTAACACATAATGATAAGCAGGGAATTTAAAAATCAAATGCTTTATTTTGCAAAAGTATTTGGAAACAAAATGTAATCTTATGGGTTTAGTTTGAAGTACTATTTTGGTTTAATTTTTAACTTGGAAGTTTTGAATGAGACTTTTGGACTTGAAATATAATTTTCTTTAGTTTTGCACACCCACCCTTCCTCCCTCACTCAATAAAACCAGAATTGCTCAAGACAAAATACCCCATTTGAATAAAAGTGTTGGCACCTCATGCTGCTACACTGTGACAATGGATAGAAGTTACTATGATTTTAGCTTGGCCTGACTCCAGCACTGCGCTAAGCTTTCAGTTTTTCATTCAAATTGCTTTTCATCTTCATTCTGCACCCAACTCATCTCTGCTGTTCAAATGCAAATAGGAACATAACAGAGACCTCAGGTTGTCCTGAGATCTCCAGGTATCTCAGCAGGTCTGCAGCACTAAACAAGATTTGATTCCCATCCCAGCTGATTTGGAGAGGGGGATCAAACATTAAAAAAAATTCTAGAGAAAGAGAGCTCTTCAAATGTCTTAAAACTCATTTGAGTCTAAGCTGACTTGACATGGGAGTGTTTTAGCCTTCACTGATGCCTGTACCCTAGAGAGGGCACACAGCAGTTCAGTGGATTGAACACATGGTTTTTAGTTTTTAAAGAGGGGTCTGAATCTGGATGAACATCTAAAGAGTTTCTAGTTTTCCAGCCAAACTAGAAGCTCTGAATTGGTGCTGATCTGCTACACACATTGCAAAACTCTTGGGTTTGGGATAATTTGTCAGAAAGCAGCATATTCAAGGAGGTGGTAAGAGTTGTTACTGAGAAATCCCATGATGAATAACAGTGCAGTTGCTTCTGTTGCTTGCTGGGCTGCAGCCATAGCTATGGTCAGTGCTATTTGTTAATTCAGCGGGTTTGAGCTTGTTTCCCTTTGCACTTTTGCTGTGGTGTTACCAGGCTCGGCCTTCTGCCCTCTGCAGTTCAGATGGTTGGTGGGTACAAATCTGTGGCAGAGCTGATAAATACTGCAGCAGGAGAAAAAGCTTTTTTTTTTTTTTAACCTGGCAGATGTTTCTGCCTTGATGAATATGAAGACACTTTCTGTGTAATACCATGTTTGAGATTTCTTGTGACAGAGCATGGATGATAAATTTTTAGAATCTTTTTTTCTTCCAGGTAGCATCTTGTCCCTTTAGGTCACGTTCCCTGCTGTTCACAGCTGCCTGCAGTTTTCTGTTCTAAAGCCTCCTCTTGCACCCAGTGGAGCCATGGTATTTTAATTCAGAGCGTTTGAAATATAGTGCCAAATACATTCTTGATTTCCTTATTTGAAATAAATTGGGTTACAGAGCAAAATTCAAGAGGGAATTAGGTCTTGTTAGCTCACCTATTTCTGGTTCAAAATTGTCACTTGAAAGCTGGTTGACCTGAACAACTGACCTTAACTTTCTCATCAGTAGCAGCTGCCCTTGATTCAAAAATTTTCAGAAGTTAAAAAAAGAGGACTGTGATTTTTCAAAAGTGACTGGCCTTTTATTGGTGTCTCCATTGCTGTCATTGTTAAAACAGCATGGTGTTTAAGCTAAGGAATTATAAAAGGCCTGCTACTTTTAAGAATTCTGTTTTAAGTTTCAGGGGTTTATTACAGAACATTTTTTGTGTGTATGCTGAGATGTACGGAATAAAGAAGTACCTATACATTTAGGATATTAAGGAGAAAGGCAAGAATAGAGGCTGCTCTCTGGATCTTTCTGTCTTGTTTGGACCAGAGAAAACAGGAAGATCTTGTAAGAGTCTGGCCAACAGAATTCCTTCCCTAACATCCTTAATAAATTGAGGAGAGTTTGAAATGAATGTCCAACTGCACTTCTTTGGCTCAGAACTGGTTGCTTCTGAAATTTCTCCATCATTAGTTAGCAGCCCTCCATCATTCATTAGCAGCTAGCACTCTTCATAAATGTGCTTCGGTAACTGTTTTTCCACAAAAGGTTTAGTTGTCTCAAAAAATAAGCAAATCTCCAGGGCAACTGCAGCATTGACAGGAACAAGCAAATGATGCTTGGGACTGTAGCACGACAACAGCCTTCTGAGTCAGAGGTTTTATTATATGATTAAATAGCTTTGGGGTTTTAAGTCCTTCCTTCCGCTGATGTCTCATATTTTAAAGTAAAGACAAATTTTGTGAGGAAGTATGTCCGAGGTCAGAATGACTGCAAATGGAAGCAGGCAATCAAAAAGGAGGTAGTTGGAGTGTCATTTAGCTTTTTTAAGAAAAACTCTCCTCTTCTCAGCTGAGCATTGCTGCAGTGTATTTATACTGCACTCCACGCCTCAAAGTTTCAAATAGGCCGGGTGCTGGAAAGGCACACCTCCAGGTACCGTGCTGCTGATGCCAGCGGGCAGGCTCTGAAGGCTGGAAGGCCTCACTAATTGAAGGCTTCTACATTAAAGTTGACTGGAGGACTTCCACTGAGACTTGAATCAAGTTTTTTGGTAGGGTGCATGCATTAGATGGCACCTCTTTTAAAGCAGTGTCCTTGTGTTATCATATGTTGTTCTGCATTTGGCTATGGAATGAGTACTTTGCACTACTGAAGGAAAGTCACATCTGCTTCGCAGCATTTACAGTAATAACTCTTCTTGTTTTTCCTGTCCCTCAGGGTACCCAAGAACTGGTTAAACAGGTGAAGAATTTGCCCCAAGCCAACTACAACCTCCTCAAATACATATGCAAGTAAGTGAAATTAATTAACACTCGGAAAAGTCTCTAAGTTTTGTGAGGCTGTCTTACATGCAAATAATATACTCTGAATGTATGAATATTCAGACATCACTTATGTGTAAGTTACTGCTCGTATAAAACATGTGGAGGTGAACAAACAGCCTGCCTGAAGGAAGCTCTTGGTTTATCCAAGAGCATCAGCCAAGCAAATTGCTGTCACCCACAGCCTTGGCAGCAGGTATGAATGATACTAATATATTATATTTATTTCAGAATCACTTACAGACCACTAAATAAAGACATTTTTTCCAGATACTTCACACTTGGAAGATTTATGACACAAGCTGAGTAGCAGGTGCAGTCAGAATAATAGCCAGTCTGGCATCTGCTCTGGTTTGGAAGTGGGATTAGGAGTGGCTTCCTCTTGGATTACCAGGGCTCCACAGCCTTGTCTCCCCTCATCTCTGTGCTGATTCTCCCACTTTTTTGGCTGCCTCTCTATCTGGAAGTTGGAATGAGATGATCTTTAAAGCTCCCTTCCAACCCAAACCATTCTGTGATTCAGTCATCTGTATTTTGTTAGGTTCAAGCCCAGCTACAAAGCTCTTTCCACAGACTGCTAGTTCTAGGACAAGGAGATGACTGACTGATATGTCTTTTTACTTCTATCATTTACAGATGTTTTAAGTGAAAACTAGCTGAAGTCCATCTGTGTAATTGGAGAATTCCTATAAAAATGTGAAAATCTGTCCTTTCAGACTCAGTGGAAGGCTGGATCCCTGCTAGATGGGTACTTCTAGCAGAAACCATCCTGTGTTCTCTAGTTGTACACTAGAAGGGACCTGAGGTTATTACTGAGTATCTAAGCTGCATTAGTCCCTCGAATCATTTCAGGTGTCAGAGTTGTATGAAAGGAAGACTAAACTGTCCCTGCCTCAGAATGCCTACAGTCTGAGAAGTGACTTACTTATTATTCTCCTCCTCCTCTGATTTTTCTGGGTTGACTTTTCAAGGTTCCTTGATGAAGTTCAGGCTCACTCCAGCATTAACAAGATGAGTGTCCAGAACCTGGCTACAGTATTTGGACCAAATATATTACGGCCCAAAATGGAAGATCCGGTGACCATGATGGAAGGTAGGTACTGCTCCTGTGAGACAGCACAACAGCTGTGTTTTGGAGCTGAAAGTCACACAGTCGTTGGTAGCTGATCAGTAGCTGCACAGTCAGAACTAGTCAAGCCATCTGTCAGTGCCTGTTTTGGGCTGTACCTGTTGGCCTCTTATCCCATTCACAACTGGTCTGGGAGTGTCTCTCCTCTCCACTATGTGGAGGTGCCTCTGCCACCTGGAAACTCTTTTAGAACCTACTGCTGAAATGAAAGCTCAAATGTTTTTCTAAAGGACCATTTTTAAGTACCAAACTGCTATTATTTAGTACTGGTGCATTTCAGTGGTTATATGACTCCCTCTAGAGAACATACAGGCCACAGTGAGAGGACTGTAGTTTTTGCTGTGCCACAATAGCTGTAACTAGGTGTCTTAGAAGTGTTGTTTTCTAAGCAGACTGTATGTGGGTCAGAACTTGACAGAATTCAAGAAATGAGTTGAAAATCACTGTTAATTTTGGATGTAAAAATCTGAAGCTTTAAAATTATCTGCCTCTGATAATAGGCAGGCTGACACTAGGGCTGGGTTACAGCTGCTCTCCCAGGTGGCACTGGAACACAACTACTGTGGTGCAAGATTTAGCAGGGTCTCTGCATCGAGTTTTGTGGGATCTTGGCAAGCCTGAAAAAAGAATTAATGGATTAATCCACCATTAAGCACAAATGGAGTTGCTGTGCCCAGGATGTCTGAACTCAGCTCTGGCACTGCTCCCCAGCTGTAGGGGACAGATGATGTGCTGTTCTGCACGATGGAAATCCTCCACAGAACACCAGTCTTGTCCTGCCCTGGCAGCAGCAATGCCTTTAGCTCTGCACAGGTGATGTGCAGATGTTGCCCACAATGGCAACTCACTGTAAGGACAGCTTCAGAGCATGGCCTGACATATTACAGTTGTTCAGGGACTCAAAGCCTGCTGCAGAGATGTGGGCCATATTATTACGGGTAGATTTGAGACCTTCCCCTCGAAGGGCAGAAGGTACAAAAGTCTGGGAAGGAGGGAGGAGCGTGGGAGCAGATGCTGGTTATTCAGTGTTACAGAGGTGGGGACAGCTGAAATCAGTCTGTGTGCGATGCTGTGACTTCCCCTAGTGGCCACGGGGCCAGCGCTGGTAGAGCTCTCACAGCCTTGGCCAACAGTGTGTGCTCTTTGTTCAGCTGGCACAGGTGACAAGTTCAGGTTCAGTTCTCCTCAGGCATTTCATTATTCAGTTCATCTGATGGCGGAGGTGCTTGTACTGTCTGTAGATGCACAGGTGCCACAGATTCTATGGTCTCATCATATAAAAACGCTACAGTGATCTGACCTGGAATTCTGTATTGCCATGGATCTGAACTATAGAAAAACTGGGATATGTGAACTGGATTTTTAGACTTAATCGTTATACTGATAACACCAGTAGAAATGTTTTATTTTTAGCTGAGAAGGTTGGTTAGATAGAAATAACAGAGAAGTGAAAAGACTCAATAAATTTGTTTTTAGCTTCAGGGTAGTTTGAATCTGCTAAATAAACTGATAAAGTAAAATAGTGCACCCAGATCTTAAAAAAAAAAGAAAAAAAAAAAGGCACTCTAATTTTGTCTCTCTTCAAATTTAAACCATGAATCTCAAATAGAAATACCTGAACTTTGACACCTAAATTGCTAGGAATGCCCTTACCTCCAAGGTATTTATTCCTCTTCTTGCATTCACAGACATGAAATAGAAGTGGTAGGTGAGCTCAGTACCTCTTGCTGTCAGGCCAAAACCTCATCATTTAAAATCAGGCTTTTATCTTGAACCCCTGAGTATGTTGGTCTTATTCTCTATTTTAGGCACTACTTAAAGATAGAATTGCACATTCACGCTTTTAAAGGTTTTTCTCGTTTGTAGGAAGTGCTTTGTATTAGGTTAGGTTTGGTAAGTGGTGTTCTCTATTAGTTCGTGATGGTTGGCTCTGCTACTGGAAAACAATGATAGCTCATTTCTGTGGATTTAAATAATTGCAAGTACTTTCTGCACTTGCTCTACACCTTCTGCAAGTGTTTGTATTATGCAGATGTCCTGCTTTCTGCAAGTTTCTCTACACACTGTGTACAGCAGAAGGCCCGAGCTGAAATTTCTGGTTCTTCAATAAGCAGTAGCTCTGGGCCAGTTCCGGCTATAAAACTGGGTGCAACCTAGTTGTGGAAACCTGCTGGTTTTGGAAGCTGAACAGAGAGGTGCATCATCCCAGCAAATAGGCGGTTAGTGTGCTCAGGATCTAGCATGCATCCTTGCACAGAGCTGTGCTGTCCTGCATGGATTCAAACACTGAAACAGATGCTGGCTCTGAAGCCCATGCCTTGGTGTGGTACAGACCTGCCCTGTTTTCCAGCTGTCCTCCACCTCTGTCATCATCCAAGGTCAGTTAAGCTTCCAGCCTCCTTAAGCAGGTCAGTTTATTAATCACTGCTAGTGATCATTTGTACTCTGCTAGTCTGCTATGTTCTTGAGCTGGACTGAGACCTGTGTCCTTCACAGTCCGCCTTTCCAGCAAAGGCAATGATTCCTGTTCCTTGCAGTCCTGTATAGAAAGGCTCAGAGCAGCTGTTTGTGCAGATCCATTGAAATGCACAGCAGCCACAGGCCTCTCAAGGAGCTCACAGGACATCCCACAGGCTGGGGGTGAGTCTCAGAGGACTGCCACATTTCCTCAACTGCTTGCCTTTGTTTTCCACCCACAGGCACCTCTCTAGTTCAACACTTGATGACAGTGCTGATAAGTGAACAGGGACGAATCTTTGCTGTTCCCCAGGCAGATGTGCCAGGGAGCCAGCTGGAAATCAGGCCTGTGCGCCAGCGCAGTACCGTAGAGTGGATCTCCGAGGAGGACGGGGAGGACAGCAGGTCAGAGAACAGCGCTCCCAGCCCTGCTGATTTGCCTTCTAGCAATGCTGTGGCACAAGAGGCCACCCCAGGAGCTGCAGTGAAAAACACTCCTCCAGAGCAGAGTGGCAAACTGACTCAGCCTGCAACCAGCCCCAGTAAAAGAGTGCAGACACTGCCTCCCTGGAAATACTCCTTCCGCCAGCAGGGAGCACGGTCTGTGAGTCCAAAACTGGGCAGCTCATCCTTAGATATCCCCAACCTCTCCTCCAGCGGGAACTGGTTGATGAACGGACTGTACTCGCTCCGAGGCCATCGCCGGACAGCCTCTGGGGAGCGAGTTAAAGACTCATGTTCCTCCCAGAGACTCTCGACTTACGACAACGTCCCTTCGTCCAGCCTGTCCCTCAGCACACACAGCATGGCCAGCACCACATGGTCAACATCATCATGTGAGATCTCTGTGATGGACTCGGTCAGCAGCTGCCCTGCCTGCCGGGCCAGTGACTCTTCTGCTTTAAGCTCTCTCAAAACCGAGTGGATAACTCAGGGCTCGCTGTCTCAGAGTGAGGCCAAGACTGCAGACCTGGAAAACAGCATGGACAGGTTTGAAGCATGCAGCAGCAGCAGCAGCAGTGAACAGAGTGACCCAGCTGCAGCTTCCCGAGACTCTGTCCAGTGCTCCAGGGCCTTACAGAGCTTGGTGGTGGAGCTAAAGACAGAACTGAGCAAACAGAGGACTGAGTATGAGACTAGTATCAAAAGGTAATGTCATCTGCAGGGGGGATGAGGAAGTTGTCTGCCAACATTAACCCTGTCTGAACATGGGCTATGAAGGGTATCAGGATCTCGGACCTGAAGTTTAGGTTTGGATGGCAGCAGATTTGATTCTGCTCTTTCCTCACTGCTCTCTGAATCCAACTTTTCTTTCTCTGACCTAAGAGGTCATTTAAAAAAAAAAAAAAAGGCATTTCTATCACACAGGGAAATCCAGTATTTCACATTCTGTGTTTTCAGTGGAAATGAGAATTGCACAAGTAATGCCAAAGTCTGCTCTTAGTGTCCTCAGAGAAACAGCAAACATCTTGGAGGGAGCAATTGGGACCCAGGGTGGTCAGGCCTCAACAAGGAACTCTGTTGGTCTGTGCAAGTGCTGATATTCATACCAGATCAGTATGATATTGAGGGCTTCTGCTTGCTTTTCCCAACAGAAGCGTTCTTGAGGAAACTGCTCTTTACTATTTCCCAGTGAGTTTTTTTGTAGTGTTGGTTTTGGGACAGCATCTCAGCTACAACTTTTTCAGCAGCCTTTTTGTACTGAACTTCTAGAAACCTCACTTCTGGTTTCAGGTGTAAAAAGTGGTCCTTGGCTCCTGCTTGGAGGAGCAGCGACCTGCAGCTTGTGCAGCAGACATTAACTGTGTTGTTATTTGCCAACTGGTGTCAACTGCTGGTGCTATACTTAAGATCTGAGCTCAGAAAAATTCCTTCCAGCTTTCAGGAGAGCTGTGTGTGAGGGGAGAGGCTGTAGGAAGTATTAAGAACCGGGAAGTCATATTTATTCATTTGTGTCAGTTAGTATATTAGGTTTTATTGAGTGTATGTGCTTGACGGAATGACTTTTGGGCAAGCACTCAGGGAAATTTGTGCATGAAATCAAATTCCTTTAAGCAACAATGCATGTTTTAATATACAGCCACGTGCAAAATTGCATGTTATAATACAGAAGAATTGTCATTGGCCTGGGCTCTACAGCACCAGTATGTTGCACTGAAGAAGGGCTGTAGTCCCATGTCTTACAAATAGTTGAGTTCTCAGGGTTTGGGGTTTTTTTGTGTTTAGGGTGTTAATGTTATACTACTTATAGTTCTGGTAGCATTTCTATACCTCAATTTTCAATTAGTCTCCCAAACATGGTACCAAAAGCACATGGCTGTTTGGATTGTATAGCACAGCTTTAGGCTGCATTTGTTGTCACTTCTTTCTTGTTAAAGTTATTTCTCAGAAATATAACTGAACTGTGATGTTTTCCTATGGCCAGCTGTTTAGGGTAGGAATTGTACTTGCTGCCTTCCTGCTTTAGTTTATGGTTTCCTGTGGTGGTGGCATGCCAGCCTCTGCTGTGTTTCTGCCTCTTGTATTGTACTGCCTTGGTGTGTGGAGCTGGAAGGAGGATTGGGCTGTGTAGCAGTTTCAGTTCCATCACAGAGTGGGAGAAAAGCCTACCTCCACCTTGCTGTTTTCCAGCTACAGGACCTGAGGAGAACACCACCAGTTGCTAGCATGGGATGTTGGCGAAGGTCTCTGAATGAGGGTGGTAGTTCATGGCTTATTTGTTTTTTTTTTAGATGCCCTACTGATCCAGGAGGGGAGGGAGATGAGGGAATGTGCCTTGCATTTAATTCTGCAGAGCTGCCCTCGCAAGCCTTGATGCAGGGATAGAGAGTAATAAGCACCAGGCTGCAGAACTTGGAAAGGTGTAGCTACAAATTCCTACCTGCTGCCCGGGGGAAGAGATGGCTTTGCACCTCTTAGCAGTAAAGCTGCTCCAGCAGGGCCTTAAGCTGTGGACAGCAGGGGCATCCAGGAAGACCTGCTCTTCCTTCCAGCTGTTGAGCAGTTTCAGCTCTAACACCTGCCTTTCCCCTTCAGCTGGACAGGGCAGAGAGCACTGTGTCTGGAGGGGAGGACTTGGAGGAGTAAATTGGCCAGGTCTCACAGGGCAAAGTAGCTGAGAGGAAAATGCGTAACGAACTAATAGTTTCATAAAACCAGGCAAGATGCAATAGCTGCCTTTATGTATTAAACAGGATGACTCCAGCTGTTCAGGATTACAGCCCGGAGGACTGTGCTGTCAAGTCTAAGAATTTCAAGCCAAGTTTTTAAGCTTTCAAAATTTTTGCAATGTTTTTACTACATCTGCAGCAATTTACATGTGCAAAAATATGTTCCTTTTGAGTCTGCATGAAAGTCCGTTCCTGTGGAAAGACAGGAGCTAGCTAGCAAAGAAGGGAGGCTGCTTAGCAGGAAAAATTTAGGCTGCCTCACTGTCTTTATTTTATTGAAGGTAATTTAGTCCCCAAAAATAATAATTAGTTATTTTACAGTTGTACATGTGCTTGTGTGGTTTGCAGAACTCTGTGTGTGTAGCAGGACAGGTTTTAATGAAAGAATCTGAGCTTTTTGTTGGCACATACATAACTGGAGGGAAAGCAGAGTCAGTACCTGCCTGCGGCAGAGGTAAGGAACACTTGCTGATGGAAAAGCTGTTATTTCTCCTCATCAACTGCCTGTTTTCCCTCTCTTAGTCAGAGAGAGGCAAGTTTTATGGCCTTCCTGTAACCAGTCTGTTCCAGAGCACTTCTGCCTCAAGCTTAATACAATTATCAGACATTCTCTGTTGAGTTTCAGTAATTTGTGGTTACCCACTGGGTCTCCTTAAGAAAATGGAAGTGTCTTGGAGAGGGGACTGTTAGATTGTGTGTGTAGAAATGCAGTAGGTACTGTGACCCTGTGTAATTCAGAACATGGACAGCTAATCTAGGGCTGCTGCAGCTGATCCCTGAACTCCGTGGTAAGATGTAGCAAAAATGTTTTAAAGTGTATGTGTGGAGAAGCTTCAGGAGAATCCTATTAGAGAAGACAGAGCTGGCTGGTGATAAAAGTCTGCCTTCGTCAAGATGGGCCACTTTTTTTTGCTGGACTTGGTGCAGGTCAGTGACACCTGTGTGTGACTTCCTGATTCATTGTGGAAATTGTGACAAAGATCACATTGCCATCTTTAGCTGTATATAAAGGAACAGTTTTAGGGGTTTCACTGCACTGCCTGCATAATTGCTTCTTGCTTGGTCACAAAATGGAATTCAGACCTTTCTTGGACTGCCAAAGGCCCTTTGTTTGTTGCTTTTTGTTTGTTTTGTTATGGGGTCAGCAGCACGCCCTTGTTGAGTATCATTTACCCTGTCTAAAAATAACCTATTCACAGTTTCCCAGGGAAGTCAGCACCCCAGCTTCACAGCTGGGTATTGTACTGATCAGTGAGAGGTCGGAGTGGTTTGATGGTAGGTGGGGTTTTTATCCTTTGGGGAGTGTGGTGGTTGTTTGAGTTTATTTTAAATTATTTTTTAAAAAATATTAGATTTTATTTTGAAGGGGGGACACTTTTCCTAGGAAAAGCCTAATTTTTAAAATCATAGCCTAGTGATCAGAAATTCCTATCTGAAAATACTCCCTCCTCTTTATTAACACCATAAGTCGGTCTTGTGATTAGGAAACATGTTGGGGAGGACAGCAAGTGCTGTGCCTCCTGCATTCCTTTCAAGTCACAAAACCATGAACCTTGTTCTTTGACCCTCTTAGTGAAAAGTTCTGAGTCTTGCACTAGAGCTTGGTGCCCAGATAAATTTTAGGACTGTTCTTCAGATTCCTCCTCCCATGAAATGTTGGGTTCCGTAAAATCTTGTACTCCCTGAAATGTTAATGACAAATCATACAGAAAATACCACTAAAGAAGGGATGGTGAAGGAGGACTATGAGCTGATCTCCAAGGATGTTCCTCTGTACTGGATATCCATATAGGGAAACACAGTATCAGAATGAAAACAAAGGTTAAAATATTATTTAGGAATTATATAGTTGAACTCAGCCTATCAAAGGAGTTAATACATTTCCTCAGATATCCAGTCTGATGCCTGAAAGTAAGTGTAATTTTCTAAGATTTGAGCATATTTTATCAAGATACAAACAGAGGAGACTTCAGCTGTCAAGGAGTCTCTGTCCTTAAATTCAGCATTAACAACATTGGCAGTTAGAAAATTTTAGCTGTAAGAGGAAGTTTTAAAGAAGAGAACTAAGTGGAACAACTTAAGTATTATAGGTATCAGCTATATTTATCAATCACTTTAAAAGTCTCTCTCTGTTTTGTTTTTTTTTTTTCCTCTCTCCGTTGGTTTTAAGAATTGAAGAAACAAGTGCAGACCTGAGGAAACAAGTGGTTAGGTTAGAAGAAGAACTGGACCAAGAACGAAAGAAATACACAATGCTGGAGATCAAGCTGAGGAATTCTGAACGTGCTCGTGAAGATGCTGAGAAGAGAAATTTCCTCCTGCAGAAGGAAATGGAAGAGTTTTTTTCAACATTAGGATGTTTAACTGTTGGGAGTCAAAGTGTTAAGGTCCCCAAGTAGAACAAGCATAGAATATTCTATTTCTGGCAAAATGAGTAAAAATGCACATTTTGTCCTGAATACGCTCATGTATCATGAGATTCTACAGTGATTGTGCTCTTGGTGACACTTGGTCTGTTGTCTTTACATGTGCTATATTATCTGGGCCAGCTGGGGAAGACTGCTGACCATAAATGCTTGAAAGTTTAGGTGTCAGATGGCCAAGAAAGAGTGGCCGCCCCTTTGTATCCACAGAACAAAAAAATACTCTTCGCCAGAGTTGTCCTGCAGGCATCTTTGGACTCAAATGCACCATCCTTTTGCTGGCTTAAGGATAGTGGAAAGTCCTGCAGGGTGGATGGATGGACAGAACCAATGGACTGAGCCTGGAGCTGAGGGCCAATTGCACTTGTGCGTGGGAAGATGGCAGTTCCAGGCTGGCACCACAGCCAGTGGGGTTTACCAGATTTACTCCCCACTCTTTACATAAAGTTTGTTTAAATTTCTCATTCCTAAAGTGGCATTATTTTATGAAGATACTGTGAAAACAAAGTCTACAAAAAAGCTGAAGATACCAAATCCTGACAGTTTGCTAAAATGGTCCCTTACCTGCCAGTTTCAGTGTTTCATAGAAATGCAACTTATTAAACTGTATGTGATTAATTAATCAGATTGGCTACACAAACTCCATGGAACTTTAAATATGCACATTTTGCCCTAGGTATCTGGGGGATTTTTGAGCCAAAAATAGATCAGTATTAGCTGAAAGAAAAAAATCTCATGAGTTGATGTATGTACTGCTCAGTCATCAAGGTAGAATATGGAAGATTCTTATCATCAAAAGACATCCAACTGATCCAGCTGTTGAGGATTTTTAATCCATAGAACTTTAATACCAAAACCTGTGGTAAGAGAAATTAGTGCAAGTGGGATGGGGGGCTTTGGGGTGGTAAAAGGTGAAGGGGTGGGGATGTAACTTTAACCTTCTGGACAATTTACACTTGCCTGCCTTGTATCACTTCTCATTACACCAAGGTGACTTTTCTGTTGTTAGTTCTCACAGGGAGATGGGACAGGAAGAATATTGCAAACAACCTATCAGCCCAAGTTCATTATTTCTACTAAGGAAAAATCATTAGAATGAAGCTGTAATTTCTGGTAATTAACTGCCAGGGCTGACTTCCCCTCCAAGGGACTTTGAGAAGTTCAGCACAGCATTTGCAGCATCTTGAGCCAGGTGGAGCCTGCGTACAGAAAATTGTTTCTCCAGATTCAGCCTGAACTCTCACCTGCCAGCCCAGCACTCACAGCACTGTTCACTCTTTCTTGGCGCTTCGACAGCTGAGGCAGCTTGGGAGTCTCGAAGGAGAAAGATTTTTTTTTTTTTTTTTAACAGAAAAGTGCCATGAACTGGACAATGGGAAAGTACAGGAGGAGCAACAAAGTAGCTTGCTTTGTTTTAGGTATTTTCAAAAAATGCCCTGAATCTTTTTTCTTACTAGAGAAGACTGTAATTCACTGCCTGGAAATAACCTTAGAATGGACTTTTTTTACATACCAGCAGATAGTACAGCTGTCAGTACTGACTTTCTCCTCATCATCTCACAGATATCCAGGTATTTCAGTATTTAAACATCTAGATGTTAACTTGTTTCTACTGCCCTGTAACACATCTTCCTATAAAAATGTAAACCATTTAAAGGGAGCAAAAATGAGCATTTTAACCTAATCTTTCCTGGATAAGTCAGGCAAAGTGGTACAGTAAGCCATGTGGACAGGTTATTTCAGTTATTTCAAAGCTTTTTTTCTTCCTTCCCAGGCTATCCAGCAGCACTGGATTCCTTCTTGCCCTTGGCGTGAGGCAGCAGGTACCTGCATGTTCAGCAGCACCCACCTGCCACCTGCAGGCACGAGCATCACCCCCATCTTTTTCTCCATCTCCACCTTCGGTTATTACTAATGGTCACAAGTGATCTTGCAAGGAACAGAATGGACATTTAAAACAGCACAATTAAGATGTATAAAGCAAGAAAGAAGCAGCTGTTGTAATAATGACACTGAGCTGGAAGAGCACAGTGTGTCAGGCAGCTGTGGTGCCAGGCCAGTCATCACAAAATAAACCTTAATACTGGAGAGTGGCCTGGACCAGGGTGCAAGTAGAACATCAGGACTGATAAAAAGTTAGTTTCTACTGATGCATTCATCCAAGTAGTAGTTGCAACCAGGGTGTTTTAATGCTCCAAATATTGGAGACCTTTCACTGCATCTATCCTCACAGCCCACACCTCCCTTAGACTATTTATATTGCATTATCTCTTGCATATATATATATATATCAAGTGCAGACTGCTCCCTTTAGTTCAGGTACACTCCAACTTAAGAACTGAGCCATGCTGACTGGGAGACTAAATACCAAATATGCAAGACAAGCAGTGAACAGGACTGCTGGCTAACTCTGTAGGCATGTAACATTAGGTAACTGCTACATTCAGCAGAACTGGGAAACAAATCCACCTATCCCAAACCTTCAACTCCAGAACAGGATCATCATTCAGATCTCTAACAGTAAAATTAATCTTAATCTGGCATACAGGATAAAATTAATTCTCCTTTTCATTATCACAAATGAAACTGTATCCACTCAAACTTATTAGAGAAACTAACCAGTTCCAGGTTGGCCGCTGTGTTCCAGCACCATCGATGCCTCTTGTTCATGAGGAATAAATTTCAGCTCCTGTTGAAGATGAGCCACTGCAGTAAGTAAAGTCTGCAAGAAGGTGCAAACTACCCAGTTCCCACTAAAAAGCACAATGGTAGGATGGTGACTTTAAGTGGAGCAAGAGGACCATGATGTTCATTTCCTGACACAGGCAGTTACACAAGAAATGGGAATCTGCCTGTGCGGTTGTACACAATCTCATGGGAACACTATGCCTTTATTTGAGGAAGGCAATATACACTTTCCTAGCTTTAACTCCTGTTTCTGTACACTTTTTCCACTACTTCACTTCCCCCCATCAAGCATCTGTGAGGGAGTGTTCCTTATTTTGCACACCTTTTGCTCATTAAAGCTCCAGATTTAAATGTCAACTTTCTTAACATTTACAAGATATCAATTGGTTAGTATTAATTAACATGACAAAAGGTTCCTGGAATTAGGCAGAAACCATTTTAGCATAGCTTCACCTTTGCAATCTTCACAGCCTGGAACATCCCTTCCTGCATTATGCAGGCAAAAAACGTATGAAAACTTTTCAGTGGAAAAAACCCCAACACAAACATATGCTTTAAAAAAAAAATAATCCAAACAGCAACACTTCAGAATAAAAAACCCCAAACCTCTTGTAGGTCTCTGTGGCATTTCTAACACCAAAAAGGAAAACCAACAGAGGTAAGCTCACAGAATCATCTCCATTCACTAGTGACTTCCACTGACACTAGCAGCACTACCAAGTGTTTCAGTCCTGAGTTACCCACAGACAAATCCTGAGCACAGCTAAGACTGTCTCTCCAGCCTTGTTCCGTATTAACACATCATTTGAAATTGGCTTCACTGCATGCTGACATATTCAAGTAAAGAAGAGCATTTATGAGTCCCACCACATTCCTAGAACATCTCACAAACAGCTGGCCCAGAGAAACAAAGCAGGTTACAATGCAGTGGTCACCCTCCCTTTCCCTTGAAACTACACAGACACCAACATCACAGCTCAAGGGCATCTGCAGTCTTTGTTCAAGGAAACACCATGACTCTGCTGGAAGTGAAGGCAATCAAATGCATTATGTTGGGATTTACCCACACCAGAGAGGGCAATGAGTGGTCTGGGCACACAAGTCAGGCCTCCCAAAGTCAGATCCTTCAGGCTTCTCTGAGACTCAGTTTTGGAAGATTTTCCCATACATTAGAGAACCTGTGGCTTACCTCTTTCTGCAACACAGGGCTTTGGCAGCTGTATTTCCAGGAAATAAGGTGGCTAGAGCTGGCAGCAAGGAAGCAAGAACATGTTCCCAGTGGTCGCAAAGACACAGGCTGTTAGCAGGCTGTGGCACATGCGAAGTCCGTGGGAATGGAGAAATGGAAAAAACACATCACTGTGCCCATGAGTGAGCTTACACACAAGACAGGACTTGAAGCACCATTAAAAACCAGATGAATTATCACAAAGGACTGACACAGTAAGGTTTCAAGTGCAGCCTTATTATGCAATCCATATGAAATCCATTCCAGCTTAGCAGTGAAGAAACACTAAATGCCTAGTGGTCAAACTTTTTTTTTCCTTTTTTATTTAAAATATCATTATAACCAATTGACATACTAGATAACAATGTATACATTCCAGTGGTGCACACATAACGACCTATGGCATGAATGAGTAAAAAAAACCCACACCGTTCTCAGTAATGCCCCACCAACAGCTTATTTGGAGGGAATAAAGGAAAAGCAGGAAAAGGTATCAAATGTGGGGAAGAAAAAAAATTACAGTTTTCCCCAGTATTTTTAATGTTGTATCTTCTATTTCATATTTCTTGGGACATAATAAAATTAAGAATATAATTCAAAAGGGGCAGAAGGAATGATCACAATAATTGGGGTGGGATTTTTTTCTCAACTTTAGTAATAAAAGTTAAAGAACTCTCAAAAATAGACTAGATATTGGGCCTACAAAAGTAATTCATCTGTATGCAAATCTTACCAAGAATTATTCCTTTTGTAAAATGTGAAGGATGAGCGGACATTACTAGTAAGCTATTTTTACCCTACAAAACCAGACTACAATAATAAAATCACCAATTTACAGCTAACACATTATTCTAGATGTACATTACTGTACACAAGCTATATATTACACATGAACATCTTACGTGAAATATATAAGAAACATACTTACTGATAATGTCTCAACATTGGCCAATAGGTTTGTTTTTCTAAAGGAGGTGTATTTTTCTATTCACATTCAGTGTAGTTCCAATAGCAAGGGTTCGCTTTGCTTACTTAAGAAACATAGAAAGTTTGTGTGAGGTAGTTCAAGAAAACCTAGCTTAAATTTTTAACTGCAGAAGTAGAAACACAATGTGACCTGATTTATAACATGTTTCTGTAATGCAGACATATCTAAAGAGGAGAAAGAGACCACTTAAAATACCACTTTTATCCAGTGCCCTCAACTAAGAATAAATTAAGTTAATTGAAATTTTGGGTAGGCAGTACAGTCTCATCACGTTTCTTCATTAAAACCCTCTTTCTAATCCTACTGAAAAATGCAGACAGACTCTCCACCAGCTCCACTCCTCAGTCTACATATGTAAGAACCAAACTACTGATAGGGGAAAAAAAAAAAAAAGTAACAGCATGGAGAAGCTGCTGTCAACAGCAAATAAAACCATATCTAGAAACCATAATTCACTCCCTCTAGCAACTTGAAAGAGTAAGAGAATGAGTGTAAACTGAACCACCTTCTCCCCTTTCCCCAACCTTAATCGAGAGACACTGTCATACACTTTGGATTACTGGCTGGGTAGAACCATCCCTCCCGTAGGAGCTTTTTAACCATTTTTCTTCATGCACTGTTGAGGTGAATGTCACATCCACGCCCCAGTCCTCTCCCAGCAGGGCCCCTGCCCAGGTGTTCAGTGCTGCCTCCATGACCACCCCGTGGGGATCACACGGACTGGCCCAGCGGGACCCTCGGCCAGCGGGGGGCAGAGCCCCTCCAGTACCCACCGCTGGGGGGACACCGTGACTCCACACACATGGACATGGACAGACACACGGACAGAGTCTCTCCAGTGCCCCCTGGGGGGGGTGGGGGACACACACCGTGACTCCACACACACAGACACAAATACACACAGCAGACACCCTTCATACACACACACATCCCCCCCTTACCAAACAATTCATGATACTCTCTGTATCTAGTTGGAATTCCTATCCAAAAACATGCAGCTGCATCCAGCACAGCGAGGTTCTTCAGCTGTGACCGCACTGTCTTGAATCAACAAAAGACGATACAGCACTGCAGCACACCATCACGGTACTAATTTCCCCCCCCCCCCACAAACTTCTATTTCAAATTCTTGAAGAACCTACTTCTACAAAGGGAGAGACATGTTTTATCCTTGATGCATGCCACAGCTCTGACTAAAGACGGTGGAAATCAATCTCACTATTGTTGTCCAACTTTTAACCTCACCTGACTAGGAAATTAGACAGCTCATTGTAATTCAATCCCTTCCAACTCCCAATGGATTAGAACGGCCCTAGGAAGTTGCATGCACTTTACTGAAGCCTATTGTCATGAGAAGATTTTGAATCACAGCCTAAAATAAAGCTTAACAATACAGTAAGAATAAAATTGTACAGTGTATTGGGTAACATAATCTAACCAGACAAAGACAGCTGAACTTCAGTTACCCATCTGTTTGCTATATGTGATGGTGTACAACTATTGCTTAAATAATTTTGTATTTCAACAAATAAAAAGGGAAGTTAAACTAGGGAGTTGTGATAATTTGGTGACTGAATCTGATTTTCTTGTCTTTGAAATTTGCCATCACTTCTATTTGCCTAAAAGGCAAGCAACTGGGGGGGAAGAAAAAAAAAAAGGTAGAAAAAGCAACACTGCTATGAAGACAGAGCCCAGAGCCAGAAGTGAATTCTAAGGTCTCCACAGACAAAGCTCTGACCTTACTGAAACAATCCCTTTAAACATTGCTCACTCAAACTGCAATGGGCTGCAGCGGACAGTCCCACCCATTCATTAAATCTACCTCGAAAGAAGAAAACCTCAATTTTCCTTAGAGCTTATGAACTCAGTTCAGTGACTGTTTTATTTAGGACACTGGAAAGTGATAGCAAAAAATAATTTTAAGTTTCAAAATAGTTCAGTCATCACTGCAATCCAGAGGGGTCTAAAATAAATTTAAATATGAATTACATTTACCAAATTCTGTTTTTAACAGCACTTACAGGCATCAAAGTTGCTTTTGTTAGTCTTAACTTCTCTACACTGTGTTGACCACACTATCATTTGACCCTATATAACAGTGGCGTACCACCGTATGACCAAAACTTTTGGCTTAATTCACAGCTTAAAGTTTGATAAAAAAAATTACAAAATAGACTGTTCTGTTGGTCTCTGTTCAACATGAGCAGATTTTCTACATTCCAGTGCTAGATGAATCCAAACATGTCCTGCTTATTCCGAGGTAATACACAATTTGGCAGGATCCTACAAAAATAATTGCCTTAACAAATGTGGTTTAGGAAGGCAATACTGAAATACTAGATACAAGTGAGGAAAGCAAAATTACATGCACAAAGCACTTACCAGCAGTCTAGCCAGGCCAGGAAAACAATTGTGCAGTTTATCAATTTAGTCATCTTTGAGACATTACCATTCCTTGTAACCCTGCATGTTTTTTTAAAGAAACACGTTAGATATCAAAAGCATTACTATCACTTCCATTTTTCCAAAACTTACTGTAAAGACAAATTTTCCTCTTTCAGTTAGAACTTCAAGAAGATACTTATTTAACCCAACAAGCAGAAGGAACCACACTGAAGACCATCAGTCACTCCTGGATGACCTCTGTAGCCAGTTACACTACTTGCTTATGCTCAGCACCTGGCAAGGCTTCTGTATGTATGCCCATATTTGTGAGCATTACTAATTTAAGTTGCTCTTCACATTCTAATTCACTACACAAAATATGCATCTACACGAGGCAATGAATTATACAACCTAGCTTCACTAAAAATCTGCATTTTCCAAAGGAATAAATTCTGAATGATTGTTTAACTCATACATAAACTTAAGTCAGTTATACATAAATCATTTTGTAAATATGAAATGTAAACAGTTAAAATACTTCTGTGATGAGCAGCACCATCTTACATGACTATTTAGTAAATGTTCTATATCTCTCAATATATCTTTTGTTCAAAAAGTGTATTGAAGCCTGGAGCTTCGGTGATGAAAACTACTGAATATGACTTAAAATGAACCATTGTTAAGATTTCTGCTACACTGATCTCATGGTGAAATGACAGAGATAAACATTAATTTCTACAGCACTACCTCTCCCTCCTTTGGATGGCATGTATTGCTCATTAATGCATTAGCTACAGAAATCCTGAGGTTCTCCTACCACTTAAAGGTTTTTAGCAATCAGTATTTTTGGTGGAGAAAGAGTAGCTGAAGTTTTGCCCCTATTGCATTCACGTCATTCCCTCTTTGACCCAAAAAGCACTTGCCCTAGTAGACAAAACCAGTAGGAACCAAAACTCCCAAGCATCATGTCTTATATGAAAGTATAGCTACAGAATATTCATTCTCCTTTTTGCCAGTCTAGACATCCTGGATATACTTCGTTTTGTGTGTACAAAAACAGGCTACAAGCTAAAAGTAAACAGTTTATTGGCATTGCAATGTATTATTCATGAAGTATCCTTGTGTTTTATGGTCATCACAAGATTTGGCATGCCACATCCTGCAGAAAACATCACATTACTTTGCTAGGCTGGGTATTTCTGCAGCTTTGAAGATACGCTTTGCTTTCTAATGTTCATAAACCCATTCAGACTATGTTACTTCGCAAAGGATTTGTTTCTCTAAAAAAAACTCACTAATCGTTGCTTTTGCTGAAGTAGCCAAAATAAAAGAGGTTTTTTTTCGCTGCCAGCATGACAGTAGTATGCCCAAAGCTACAGCTGGCTGCACTGAATTCTCTCCCCCTCCACCTGGACATAGATGTATGACCAAGCATAAAACTTTGAAGGATATCATGAACAAGACATCTGGAATAAATTCTAATTAAAAAATTGAAAACCTATAAAATCTTAAATAATTCATTATATGGTAATGACCACAACATTAATATGTGCTTTGATAAAACAAATCTTACAAATTCAGTAAAAAAAAGATCAGCAGCATAATAGGAAAGCAAATATGCAGATTTTAAAACCACAATAAAAATTATCAGGTTTAATATTTTACAGTTAATTACAGCAAAAAAGTGGCTGCTTTTAACACAACTTACAGTTTGAAATTACAGCACTTTATGATGAATTCCATGATTATTTTTGAAAAAACACTCAAAAATACCACCAAATTTTAAAAGTGCCCTATTAATGACTAAAAGAACCCTTCTCCCACCCCCCAAAAGACCAAGTAGTCATCTACAGCAACCCAGAGGTCCAGCTGAGGTTTCTAGACTGCTGTCTGTATCAGAGGCCAATGTTGGATCTGTTGACATTGAAGACACATCATTGACAGATGATGATGAAGAGGGATGTTGAGAGCCATTGATCATTGCTGCACCTGTGCTATGAGAAACAAAACAGCAAATCAGTTGCAGATACAGTTGCACAGTTCAGTACTTGCATTAGTCTGTCTCTTCTAAGGGCCATTACTTTTCCCTGTTTCAGCAAGTTTGAAGAGATGTGTCTCAATCCATTGTCACAATAAATAAAACCTGTAAGACTTCAACGTAGGGTTTAATGGATGGTATGCCAAGAACCACAAAAATCACATGGCACAGACAGCTGCCAAATCACAGTAAATGATAGTGGTTCATGGTTAAAAAATTACAAACAGTAATGCAGAGCTATGATACCCTACAAAATGTTGAGAACCTAAGCTAGAATATATCTACGTATTTTGATAAAGAAAGAAAGGGCCTGGTTTTTTTTCCCCTCCCCCCTTGAGGTTGGGGAATAGCTGGTGTCCAGCCACATCACATCCATTCAATTTCAGATATCCTGTGATTTTTTTCAGAGTCTGAACTTCACTGAACCCCAAGCAGAGTCAGCAAGAGCAGTCCAACTTTTGTCATGAAGCTTTATCAAGAGTCAGTTAATGGGCACATTTCGCTCCAACACCCAGCAAAAGGAAAGCAAAGTACTCCATAATTTCCCACCCTAGAAATCCTGTTCCATTATTTAAAAGATATAAGTAGTGGTTACATCTTATTTGAAACTGTACCAGCTACTTATTACACATCTAACCAAACTATAGCAACTGAGCACCAGTACATACCAGGATGTTCTTTGAGGACTGAAAGGAATGAAGCATCAACCACACAGGGACAGTAATAGAGGGATTTAGCAGATTAATAAAAAGAGATATCGGCCCCATATATTTCACTCAAATATACAATATCTCACAGAGAATGCAAGAGGTTGGGTGATTTAAGAGCCGTATTTTTGGGTTACATTACTTCTGGCTGTCTGGAACAGCTTTACTCCTTCCTGACCTACAACTCAATGGAGCTTTGTACCGTGCTTTTATTGTAACCAACCTAAAGGGGCTGGCTGGCCTCGTATAACCCCATTCTTGGTTCTCTCTTCCAGGTCCATGACTTCCTTGTATATCAACTCTGAAAACGCAGAGAAGCAAAGGCAAAAAATGAATTTGCAACCCCAAGACTAGAATACATCTCCCATTAAAATGCACATTTAAAATTCACAGGTTTGTAACTGTTCAGAATTAGTTTTGAAGAACAGGTTGTAGGCTACACAGCAACTGGAAAGTGATATAAAAATGTACCATTCTTTTCTGCTGGAGCTACAATGGCCTAGCATTCTTGAGAACACACTGACATTGCTCTAAGGCTCTTTCATCCAGGCTGCTGTGGGACCTGAGGTTAAACTGAGTCTGAGGGCCCACTCAGTTTTCATCAATGGCTGCTTCGGTACAGATAAACTTGATCAGCTGTCTTCAAAGGAAGAGCTAAGAATCAGCCCAGATAGCACTGCCATACTCCCAATGCACATTTGCCTCTAAATTTCCTCAGCAACAATGTGTAAGGTCCAGGTCACCATGAAATGGAATACAATGTTAGTATATAAGAATTGTAATATTTTCCCTGCTTCATTTTCTTTGGGGATAAAAAGATTATACATGTCTAATAACCCTTCCTAGACTTTTTCAGTACAAAGTATTAGATTGCTCAATGCACTAAATTCTTGCTTAAATGCAACCTTCATAGCCTGCACAGCAATCCGGACTTTTTTCTTATCACTAGAATCCCTGCAATAATACCACACCTTTTAGAAGCAATTTCAAAATGAAACACAGCAAGCTTTACAAGTTACAAAGATGTTCCCCTTATACTTACCCTTTCATACCTCATATATGACCAGGAAATACAGATACTACTGAACACTAAAGATCATGCTCTTGGAGGTATGAATCTTACAAGTCATACTAAATCCATTCCAAACCTCAATCCCAGATGCTTTCTCAGGATTCCACAGCTGATAACCACCAGCATCTCCCACACCAGCTGTAACCCCACTATCTTGCCCGTTACTAACGCTCCTTATGGCTTCTTCTTACAAGTCCTCTGCTTGATTTTTAAAGGAGCACAGTTACTGCTATAATGCTCTTCCCTTGAAGACTAGTCCCTTCTAATTCAGACTTACATTGCTCAAACTCCTGCATCTTTTTCAATTGTAGCTCTTTCTCCAGAAGAGTTAGCCTCCCTAAAAATACTGTCCCCTATGGTTTGCAAAAGGTGATGGAAATGAGCGGGTTTTTAGTTCACTACAAAGGTTCAGCACCTTCTAAGGAAACTTTTTAGTGTCTCAACAATCAAGAGGTTGTAAAGCACTGATCTGTTTCCTTGCAATTCCAGGCAGTTAAAATAAACACTGTCAGGTTACTCAGAAGTACTTTAAGAACAGTAATCAGTGGGGCCCAGCCTACTCTCAAAAAGCCTTATTATACTTCAATTGCCCTTACCTTTCCATTCTTCTATCGTGTGCTCCCTCTCATCCAATTGCTTATCTGGTATCTTTGGTGGAGGCTGAAAAACAAAACTAACTCATCATAGAGTAATCCAAAGGGATACAAAACAGTATAAATGAAAAATGAAATCAACCACTCAGAACATGAATCTGTTTTTAAAATTCCCTATTTACATGATCATATATGGGCTCATACTTGGACTCATGCTTCAAAGTTCCTCTGATTAATGAATTTGCTTACATTACTGTAAAATAATTAAAATAGAAACTGAGTCTGGTAGTAGAATAGAAAAATGGTCTGGTAAAAGAGCTCCTAAGTGCAGCAATCTCCAGCACATCCAGCACTTTTTAGCTATTTACTGTTAATTACTAAATTTTCCATCTAACTATTACAGATTAGCAGAATTCTAATTGCTCCACTTACATCCATCATCTTTTTCTATTCTTAGTGACAATCACCAACTAACCTTTCTTTTTTTTAAAAAATGATACTTTTCTCATAACCTGAAATTGTCCCCAAACCAATACTTTTAAAAAAAATTCCAGTTAATCCCTTTGTTAATTAGTTTTAACAACTGAAAGCTCAGGATCTTGTATTCTGACTTTGCTGGAACATTAATTCCTAGTTTAAGAGTACTACCAATTGCTACAACGAATGAAAATATTTCTCTTGCGCTCAGGAGTAAATACCTCAGAACCCCATCAAGAGCAATCAAACCACACTGAAACAACTGAAGCTCAATAAATTAGAATCCTACATAAAAGATTTTAGAGACATTACTACTACATGTTCAGGAGATTATATGTAATTGTACACAAACACACAGAGACAAGTACTTCAGTCTATTTCTAATAAACTCATCAATCACTGTCATTAAAAACAGTTATGGCTCAGTTCTAGTGAAATGTGCAACAATCTTCTTTCAAGCAGCTGTATCAAGCATCACAATAAGATGACTTTAGTACAGTACCTGCCTAAGCAGAGACATAAAACAAGAACTTACAGCTTCTGCTTCTGACGGATCATACCAAACATTGATGTATGGATGCTGCAGGGCTTCATCCACAGAGATTCTTTTAGAAGCATCTATAACCAGCATTTTTGATAACAAATCTCTTGCTTGACTTGCTGCAAAAATAAAATTTTTTGTTCAGACTACTACCATATATAGAGCACATAACACAGTATTTCAAACCTCACAAAGAAGAGATCCAGAGTAAACAAATTAAATACTGACGCAACCCTCACATAATCTGAGGTTTAGGAGATTGATCCCTTCAATGGGAAAAAAAATTGCATCTTGCCTGCAATCTTTGAGATAAACTGGTAACATCACGGGTTAGATGATTTGCTTAGGTTGTTTAAATGATTTGTTTGTACCTAGCTGCAATGAATACCCTGGCTTGCTTTAATATGATACCCAGTTATTGTGATACAGCTGCTTTGTCATGACAGACACCAATACATGAAGATGCCATTGTCAGTAGCCAATTTGACACGGACTGATTTTTGCCATGGTAACACACACATTCATTTTGGTATTGATGAGGATGCTTTTATAGCATGGAGGCAAGAGACATCTGCACTGTACTCCATGGGATGAAGAGGACTGACTGCAGTCAGAGGCAGACTGTGGCACAATGGCCTGCCCCTGATCGTGCCTGCAATCTGTTCAGAGAATGCAAGCTCTCTGTGAGGAGCAATTGGTAGTGCCAGGATGTTTTTTGGTGTTGCATCAAACTCCAGACACACCCTGTCTTTGGTAAGCTCCTAACTGGCTCATAAATTTGTGACTGGCAGTCAGCCACTTTATACTATAAAAGCTTAATCCCTCTAATACAATCAAGATACAGGAATTCTGAGATTAGAGGTTCCTTTGGAAATTTCCTGGGATTTGCACACTCCCTACAGACCTTAACTGAGTGGCAAAATATGAATGGTACTCTCAAAACACAAACGAGCAAAATTTGTCAAGAAACATCTACAACATAGGTTGAGGCCTTGCCTATAGTCTTACTGATGATCCACATACAACCAAGGCGGAAAGACAGCATAAATTCCTATGATCCCCATACTCCCATAAGCGAAAATTGATTTGCAAAATTATTTAATGTTTTAGACTCTACTCTGCAGAATTTACAGAGACTCATCGTGTTATCCAGACCCACAGGACTGGATACTCCTGTTCATCTCTTCCAGCTCAGGGACACTGATCCCCTGCAAGCAAACTGGAAAGAACTGTTTCAAGTTCTGCTAAATCCCTCACTTCAGTCAAGGCTACTGGCAAAGGACCCTGGATTCACTGCTCCAGAGTTAAGAAGGCCCCTGCTCCTGGGATAAATGGAACAAAAGAGACTGTTACAAATAAAGAAAATGTGGTTTAACTTTCTTTCTGTATGTATTGTCTGTATTGCCAGTAAGCGTGAATCAGGTTTGAAAGGAAAATTGGCATTTGACTCTAGTCAAAAATGTCATAAAATGATTGCTGGATTTTTACTATGAATTTGGCTGAAACTTGGAAACAAACTCAAATTCTACATCAGGTAACTCTCAAAGATGTCTCACTGGGCTTTGGAGGTATCTTCCATAAACTTACTTCATGGTTACCAAACTGGACCTGGATAAAACAACTACTTGTATTAGTTACATTCATAGTTAGTGTCTGCATAATAACTCACTGTATGAATCAATGCTGTAGTTGCTGCTCATCTTTATGGTTTAATATTAAGTGGTAAAGACTAGACAAGATAGAATTCTTTATGGGGGGAATGATGCCTTAAGATTTTTATATATTTGTAGATTTTAGTATTTTATATATTTGTAGGTTTTTATATAGCTGTATAGTTTCTCACACTTGAGGTAGCAGGTAACAGTTGCTTACAGTTTGTGCCACACTCCTGAAATTCTGTTTAACAGTCTTTTCAAGGAAAAAGATTTCAGCAAGGACATCTTGTTTGGGGGGACATGCACCTGGACCACAATAATGAAATACATTACAGTCAAAACAAGATAGAAGTCCCAGAGCCCTTGGAGGGGCTCCAATGGGCAGTTCTGAGGGTGGCACCCAGGGCAATTGGTTTTCAAGTTGGATGTACCCATTAGATGTGATAATTAAGTAGCGTTATAAATTTGTAAGAACCCTATACTGGGTGTGCGCCTATATACTCCATTCACCTGAAAGCTTTCATTCACTAATTGCTCTCTAATTATATTAATATTGTCTTGAAAGTTGGGGCTTTCTTTCCCTCAATTTTAGGCAACAGTGTGACATCCTTATGTGAAACAGCTCAGCTGGCAGTGCAGCCTTGTCTCAAACAGCAGTGGGCAAGCACCTACTACCCCTCTCTGTCGTGAACTATGAGTCACAGAAAACACAATAAGCCTGACTCCACTGAACAAGTGACTTAAAACCAGCCAGTTACTGAAATAACTACAGGATATCTATATATTATGAACATAAATCCCTCATATTCATCACTAGAGAACAAAGATCTGCTCTGCCTACACAACTTCTATTCCAACCTTCCCCCACTTTTCTCTAAATCATGCTGGCATCTGTCATTGAGAAGAATATAGGTATTTACCTGTCTTTATAAAGACAGCTCCAAGACCAAGAATAGGAGCTGTTTCATGAAGATACATGAGGCAAGCATCAGCAAACACATTCATCCACTCTCATTATACAAATATTGCAATATTTAAATCCTTAGCGGGATGATTTTATAGTGAAGAAAACCAAGATACATCTCTGTTCAGTATATCACAGTTTTAAAACTTTTAAAATATACAACACACATAAGACAGACCTTACCTTTAAGTTTATTGTGTTCAGAATCAGCTGGGAAAAGGACATCTGGAAAGAGTTTTTCAAAACTATATCCAGCATATTTAGGTCTGTTCTCCACGTAAGTTCGGACTGTAGGCTGTAATTTCTTCATAAATTCGGGGCATGGTGTTCCTAGCTGCTCTATAACTTTATTCCATTGATCAATATCTAAGGTTATGCAGCTAAGAAAAACACTGTGTTTAATTTTCAGCTATAAAGTTATATTAAAGCCACATGAAGTAACCAACAGAGAAAACACAGAAAAGTGTAATAAAACATCAAGTTCATCATCATGAATTAGGACTACTCTCTTAGAGAAAACAGTGAAACAAAGCAAGACTGTGATAGCATAGTCAAGGCAATGTGTATTTTACTCAAGATCATAATTAACTAGAAAAGGATATACTTCTCAGAAACAGAATGTTAGAAGACTCACAAAATGTATTAAATGAATTTAAATTAAGGCCTTGAGTTGTGGAGAACTCACTTCCTGGACTGAACACACATTCAAGTGTGGAGTTACTACACATCACCAAGGCACTTGTGAGAACTACCCCGTGCAGGTGCTTTGTCCTTTTTTCTCATCTCGGTACCTCAGCCCAGTCCTAGGCAAACTCTTATCAAGGACGTGCAACACTGATTACCAGTGGGCGCACAGAGGATGAGTCTTGGTCCACACAGTATTGTCAGAGACTAGAATGAAGATGTTAAAGAGTTTCAAGGATGCATAAGGAACATCTTAACTGAAAAGTTTACACACTGTAAAGGGAGATGGACCAGTTCATGGCAGAAAAATTCAATACATGTTACCGAACAAAAAAAACTAATGTTTGACTCAGGAATTCCTAGGTGCAGATGGTTAGATACTGGGAGAGAGCTCAGATAAATTTTATATACCCTTATCTCATTCGTGTATTCTCCCCAACTTTTTCTTTCCAGCTGCCATCAAAGACTGGATACTGGGCTACCTAAATCTTCACTGGGTTGTAGGAGGCTCTCTCCTCTGTTCTCAAAACTTAGCAACAAATCTTTATGTAAGGATTTTCAAGCTCTTCAGAGCTTTAGTAGAGGTCTTGAAAAAGCTATTTACGTTGTATGGCACTGAGTCTAAATTTAAAAGCCATGCTAACAAACCAGATGCATAAATCAAAGCATGGTGCAGCTCATGCAATGACAGAGCTGTGTGAAAGCAAAGATGCCCTTGACCTCCGCACTGTGCCTCAAAATCTCCACCCCATCTTCACCCCTAAATGGTACTGTATATCAATTTTTAAACAGTGCCCTGCAGCAAAGGCAGAAAATATTTCTGATGTCATCTAAAAATTGGTCTGTAAGTACTAGTAAAACAAATAAGATGTCAAACTCCAATTACTTCCATTAATTTCAGTGGTGATCCGGAGGTTTCAGTTCTGTTTGTCTGGAGTAGACTCTGCCTGAGATACTGTTTACGTCACAATCCATATAGACACCACCAAGCCATTAATGGAATTGAAAGACACAAATGCCAAGTACTTCTGAAAGCTGTTTGCAGGATCATTTCTGCATGCAAAAATATAAAACTCCAAAGTGTAACTAATGAAGATGGTTAGGAATTTTTCATTCAAAACATTCAAAAGCAATGGACAGACACTGTATTAAACTGGAAAAAGAAAAAGAGAGGGAAAAAAAAGAAAAAGGAAAAATAAAAAATAAGTCTGTTTGCCCAAATGGTATACTGTGAACTTGCAATTTGAAAAGGCAGTTTAAAACCAGTATTCTAAAAATTAGAACTACCTTAATCTGGAACTGTATAGCTGCATTATCTTTTGATCTTTTACAACTATATCCTCGGCCAAAGGTAAGGATACGATCTGTACCAGGAAATAAAACACCACCTTTGATCATTTCTCCCATGATGCACCCAACTGACCAAATGTCAACTGAAAACAAAATGCAATGATATTAACATAAAAGAGAGTTATTAAAATAAATAAAAATATCTAGACACACACATACACATGAAGTGACTATAAAAAGCACGTGTAATGTAATGAGTGAAGGTGAATGTATGCTAACTACAGGACCAGCAGAGACTATGTCCTACTGCTAGGTGCAGCCTGAATATAAATGAAGTTCTTTTTTTTTATTTTTAGTGTATCACAAGAAAAATCCATGTTCATTTAATAAAAAAAAAAAAAAATTGCACACTATGCATCTTCATGACACAACATCAATAAAAAGGTTAATCACTTCCTAACTAATTCAACCTGCTGCAGCAGCACAAGGATACAGTCCCTTCCTGGAAAGAGGATTTTGTGGCAAACCATTTCGCCCATAATGCACCCCACAGACCATAAATCCACTATGTTTGTAGCACAAAAAGAAGGAAAAGCAAAGCAAACGGTCATTTAAAATTAAAAGAAGCATAACATGACTGCATCCTATAAACTGCAAAGACAGCACAGGAAGAAGAGCAGATCTTTGTATTAATCAATGAAAACATTTTAAAATCCACCATATGTAAGGATTAGCTTTTAACTGTCTCAAATACAAGGCAGAAAAACATCCTTTTGTTTAATACAGTGCTGGAACAAGAGCTTGAGCAGAGAGAGAGAGACACGCGTCAAGCAGAATAAAGCCCTTCTCCAAGCTCTGAGGCTTGCAAAGCTACCTCTGCCAAGAGGCTAGATTCAAGCACCAAAGACAGCTTGATTTCTTAAAAGTAATCCCACTATAGTTGTACAAATAATTCTAAAAGTAGCAAAGTAAACTGACCTGTAAAAATATCACCTATTGATCAGTTCATGCCTTTTTGGAGAATTAATTAGGTATTACATAGGAATTAAAATTTGACATAAAGTATTTCCTAAAAGTCAGATTACCATGTATCTCTCTCTTGCTTTAGACAAAAAGCAAACAGAATCAGTAAAAGATCACTTAGAATTTTAGAGGATCAGTTAATGACAATGTTAGTATGCTCCTAGAAGATTTTCAATTGAAATAATTTTTTTCAAGATATTTCTCCAGTTATGCTGAAATAACATCTTATACAAAAGAAAAACTCAAAAGCAATTTTTAAAAATGAAATAGGCATTTTTTACATTACCTTAAAATAAATCAGAAGACATATTTAAAGATGCACAAGTTTACTTTGTACAGGTATGCCAATTTCTTTTGCAGTTGCTTTCAGAGGTATTGTTAACTCTGTATGCAAAAGTTCTCTTGAAGTCATAATAATGATATTATTCCAAATACTTTTATATCAAACATGACATTGGAATTTCAATTAAGCAGATAAGAAGGGGATTTAAATGAGAACAACTGTATAGTAAGAATCACACATAAATATTCTGAAGGAGCTCAACAATGTCAATCAAACAATGTTGCTTCTTACTGAAAATATTCCTTCTCCCTTATTTACAAGTTCCTCTAAAATAGTATCTAATCATATGATAGGAGATCTTAGTTGTGCATATTAATAGGTAAAAACTAAGGGCCTGGTTCATTTAAAAAATGATTGTCAACATTTTATGATTAGTGCTGCTTTTCCTTAAAAAAACTCTTTTCAAATATTTAAGCCCATGGTTCCTACTGTAAGTGCATCCTTGATACCTGTCTCCCTGTTACGAGAGCTCCACAAACTCCTCAGCAGTGATTGAGAATAATAACAAGCCTATGGAAATAGCCTTTTAATGAGGATGGTACTTGGGGAAATGCACATTGTCTCTTTACTCAGTCCACAGATTTACTTTTACATCCTCCAAAAGTGCCTGTCTCATTTCAATGGCAAGTATTTGGCTTTGGGAAGATGTGATACTTTTTCAGTGGAAGTCAATTATTATTTATGTTCTGCTGCACAACACAAGTCATACTTCTTTAAGGGACAGTATTGTCACTAGAATGACAGAATACTCTAGAACACAATCTATTTAACACCAAGAATAACGTAAGGAATCTTTTAGTGAAAAGAACGTTTCACACATTTGCAAATCAAAATTAATTACTATTTCAGAGAAAAGCTTAAAGTGGGCAAGCTGAGTCAGAAAACTTGTGACTTTCATTGTATCAATTCCTTCTATAAGGCAGCTGCGTGACTCAAGATTACAGCTTTAGGTACTTTTATCTAGTGTCCCTTAAAAGGGTCAATATAAAGTGTTGGGGGAACAAAAGACAAATTTACAAATCTATGAAACTTTAGGAGTTAAAAAAATATCTTGCTCTACTCAACCTGTGCCTTCTAAATTACAGGAAAAACAGCCAGCCACAGAGGCCATTTGAAGGAACGTACATCCTCTCGTGCATGCTAATGATCCAAACAGAAATAAAACCCGCAGCCTTGCAAAAACAGATCTGTTCTCATTCCTCTGAGCTGCTTTCTCTCATTGCTAACACTGTTCACACACAACCTGAAGTCACTTGCCGTAATGGTACGCAAGTTGCCAGGCAGGTTTGCAAACTATAATTAGGAATCCTGGAAGGCAGAGCGAGCCCCAGTTGTGTCAGTAATGTGAGGAGCCACACCTCACATCCCCAGGAGATCACCAAGTCTAAAGCAGCAGGGCATCTCAGCGCCTTACTGGAGGATCAACAGAGGGCTTAAAATACCTCCAGTGACCTCTCGGTGCTGTGCCTGCCTGAGCTGGGAACTAGTGAGCTGCCTGGCCACAGTGACAGCAGATCAGTGACACGGCAGCAGAACTGGGGCCGCTACAACAGAAATTTGGGAATGACATGGCACTTTGGTTTCCTAAGGGATACTGGCTGTTTCACTGAGAAGGTGCAATGTACTTGATTGTGTGTTTCCCTCAAATGACATAGCCTTTCCTTATTTTCTTGCAGAAGATACAGAAAGACAGAGTGGACACAGAGCAAGTATAAAGAGGAGGGAAATGTATCCAAGCAGAGGGACAAAGTCAAATTCCCTTGGAATTTGTCACGGACCTCAAGGAATCTGTGATCCTTCATCACAGTACTCTGTATTCTTGTCTCCATTATATTACTGAATTTTCATTCGGCAACATTAAGAACTTAGCACAACAGGTATAAAGAAGGCTGGTTTCAATAAAAAGCAATGCCACAGTAGGTAGTCTTAGCTAGTTTGCTCCTCAGTAGCTTTTATGCTCCCTACATCCTGAAAGGCTATACTGAATATAGTTATTTAACATTCATTTTAGTACACACATCTAAGGATGAATTACAGTTTACATCTTCACCAGGAACAAAGTCAGGTGAAGGTATATCAGGGTACATACCACATATTAAGAAAACATATTTCCAGATCTTATGGATGTCCCTTTAATCTACCAAGCAGGCTATTTAAATTTTTAAACAAACAAGGCCCTTAATTTCTTCTCCTATTAAATGCAAACATTTTCTAATGGGTTGAGTTGAATAAACAAATTGGTGTATCCAGAATCTGCATTTTGGTCACCAGACTGATTAATAAAATTTCTACAGCTTGAAAAAAACATTAACATGTAAAATGTGGTGTGCCAAACAAAAAAAAAAAAAAAAAAAAAAAAGCTATGCCAAAGAAAGACTATATTTGCTGACCGTTTTCTTTGTATCCCATCCCTAGGATGACCTCTGGTGCTCTGTAGTAACGAGTCACTACATAAGGCGTCATCATAAAACTAGTTCCTGCAGTTCTGGCCAGTCCAAAGTCAAGAATCTTCAAAGTGCAGTCTGACTTTACTACTATATTACTGGGCTTTAAATCCTTTAAAAAGAAACATCATATATGACTGCTAAGACAAGCACAAAGTATTCTGTGGTTCACATTTAAAGAAGATAATACTGCTAACATTAAACCCCACATACACAACTAGGTTATTGCTGTAACTGCAGTTTTTTTCCCCTTGCATTAATTCATGTACATTCAGCAGACTACAGAATTAATTCTTTTGTTGTGCTTGCAGATTTACATAGCAATTAAAGAAGGAAAATACAACCAGCATTACAAGATATGTTAGCAATGTCTGAAATAAACTGAGGTTAGTAAGAAGTGTTAGCTCTGAGGAAAGGTCTAGAAACTGCTCACTGGAACAATGATTACTAATATGATGCAAAACACAAGTAACATGACAATTGCTGAAATCATTTGATGCAATGGTCATCTTGATACAAGAATTATTAGAATTATAATATGAACGTAAGAAGTAAAAGGTTTATTTGCTAGTTGAGGTTACATTACCTCTTTTGAATCAATATGTTTCTCTGAATAGGAAGGAAATCCCCATGCCCACACACTTTTAGTTTCCCCCTTTAGGATTTGGTTTTATACTAATTTTGGCAACCAAACCCAAAAAGACACCATTGAAAAACTGTCAAAAAATTAACACAGTCATTATATTGGAGTGGAAAACAGAGTGGAGCTCTGATACAGCTTCAGATCATCTTAGGAACACGGTAACTATTCTTTTCACTTGAACCCTATTGACAATAGTGGATTTACAACATCTGTTTACAGACACTACAGTCATTCTGTGTCATCACCTCCGGAGGCTCTTACACACATCTGAATGTCACAGAGCAAATATTACAAACAGGGCAACTTCAGAATAACTTTGCAAACATAAAATTATTCACAGCACACAGGCCAACATAGATAAGACTTAGATTCTTCCTGCCTACACTACACTGAGACTAATGAGAGAAAAACCTGAGATATAGCAAAGGACTCCAGCTTTTGAGCTGCAATCATTTGGTAAGTAGCCCTATCTGCCAGTGTTTCACAAAGACTTACTTAAAAGTGGCTATCTGCAAGATTTATGTAGTTTTCATTTGTACTTGTATGGCTTTGAGCAATCTCCTCATAAGGCTAAGAAAACTGCATTAAAGACAGAGAGGAAATCACAAAAAAGAGTTCCAGAACAATAGAATTTTAATGGCTAATTAAAAATCTTGCATATATACATATTCATACATGCACTTTCAAAGCACTTGCACAAGGATTCTGCAGAAAACTTTGGCTTAAAACATTCTCAAGCACCACAAATTAATTCAAGTTCTATATGGCATCCCAGCCATTTAATACGTATGTTTCAGATTCCACTACAGTCCTGTTTATAATAAGCTTTATTTTTGCACAATTCTATTATTTTCAGGATGTTCATTACAAAATCCCAGGTGCATGCTAATGGTATTAACTATACTCATCCTCCCCAAAGCTGCAGGATTAACACTGAAAATGTTAAGAGATCTTCCCTTTGCAAGAGAAAAATCACTAAGAGGACAAAATGCAAAAGCTTACAGAATGCTGTCCATCCTTAATTTCTGAACACCATGTAGCTGTCATGAAGCCTAGGATCAAAATGATGAAGGCCAGACTAGACTTACACTGAATCCAAATTCATGCAGAACCCGTATCTCTTATGTTTTAAATAAATACAAACTCAAAACTCCTGTTAAGAGTGATCAAGTTAATAAGGCCATATAAATACAGCCAGAACCTATAGCAGAAGATATATCAGTGAGCCTTAAAAATGTAAAATGTCAGTGCTTAGAAAACAGATTTTTCACAGCTGTCTCCCTACTAACCAGACAGGGAGTAAGGGACATCTCTGGAGGGTAATTCATAGCTTCTATGGGCTTTTCCCTTTCTAACAAAAGATTTGTGAAGGGCTTCCATAATTAGGCCCTTTTTTTAAGTATTCAAAATCGTGCAGAATTCAATGTTGCAGAACTTCCATGCAAGACTAATGAGATATTCCATGTCCCTCAGCAAATCAGTAAGGCACAACTCTGCAATGCTGATCATTCATCCCCCTCAGATTATGAAATAAAAATGAATGTTTACTTCTACACTAGCTAGAAATGGCATTTCTGCAAAATGTTTGGAACACAGTAACGTTCATTTTCCAGCATCTGTTCAAGTCTGTGTAAAGTTACCGTTAAATCTTTAGAGAGATCAAATTTTTACCCACTAATGCGGCAACTAAATATGCTCCCCACAACTTTTCCAGGTGAAATTGACTGAAACTCTTTGTGCCTGATCTCTGATTTGTTCCATACCTCTATTTCACTGAGAAAAAACTCCACTTATTTCTATGGCAAGTAGTATCCAATGCTGTAAGGAACATAGGGACTGTTGTGATTTCAGTCATTCAGCATTTTTTGAAAAAGTTACTGAGATGCTGAGACTTCCACTGCTGTGTTAGAAGCTTAAGAACCCAGTTAAAAAACACATGAAACTACCAAGACCAAGAGAAGTTTAAAGCTTTAAAGGACACTAAAGTAGTACACTAGATTCATAGCCAGAATGTTCCACAGGCACCGTAGTGTAGGCTACATTTAAGGAGTTTCAACCAAGTAATTAGCATTGAACAGGGGTGCTGAAAACCTGGAAGAGGGATATACAGAGTTACTGCTCCAGCCACATGGTCTATGGGACATATGACCCTTGTCAAGCATGCCCTCCTTGACTTCCAAGGTTTTGTTTAACTTCTTCCACAGAGAAACAGAATTTTGATACTTTACACCTTTAAGTATAAAGGCACAATGTACACAGTAGGTAACATTCTGCCTGAACATACTTAATCTTCTAGGAAAGTCTGAGAAGCAGTTGTCAGCTGAAAAACTACCAGAAGACGTTCAAGTGAAACGTATCTGCACATGTCCTTCAAAAGCACTCATGCATACATATGGTACTATTTACATAGCAATTGTATCTATAGTCTCTTTGGCATAGTTTATCTCTGTATGATATGAAGCATTTCAAAGACTTAACCCATGTTTAGAGGCAGGAATTCTATCCTCAAAGCAGTCTTTACTCCTGTCCAACAACTACGTGCATAGTGACTCCTTTTCTATAAATATACAAACATCCATGATTTCTACAGGATCAATGTCCACTTTACAGGAGAACAAACCATCCCAAAAGCAAGCACCGTTTTAGAAGCTCCCCCATGCTTGTGCTAAGATCCACAGAAAGACATTTTTACATTACCTACTCTAGCATGTCCATGCAATATGCATTTTCCAAGTCTAAAAGAGACCTAGGAAAACCCACATCAAATTAACTCACATGCCCAAGTATTAAAGAGATGAGGAAATGTGAAGCTGCACACAAAACCATTATTTTAAATAGGCACATGCATTAAGACACAAAGGGCTGCATAATCTCAGTCATATGCAATATAATACCAGAACAGTGGTAAGTTAAGAAACCCAGTTTTCCCTAGAATTCCCAGAAAAATGCAAAAAGCCTGCTGAGCTGTCTCAATGGCCATATGCAGACCAAGTAGCACCAGGTAAAATGGTTGATTGCAGGCAATACTTCTCCCTACTTTTCTTTGCTTATCTCTTTCAACACAGCAATTCAGGAAAACTGCATGCAAGAAGGAAGGCTTCACCTGAGCTCCTCACTGGAATGAAGCAGCTGATGAGCACTAGAACTAGCTGAGCAAAAGAAAGACGTGTTTGGCCACTCAAACTGCATTTTCTATTCAAATACTAGTCCCCATTCCCTTGAGGAAAAAACTGCACACTGAAGAGGGTGTCAGACTGCCAGACGCAGCCTGCAGGCCACTCAACACCCTACTCACAATGCAGTGGACCACTGACCTGGACAGGCATCCTAACAGAGCAATTCCTGTGGCAGCACACTGAACTGCCATTTGTGATTTGCTTTGCTGTGTACATCACCCATGAGGAAGGCTATATAGCAATGACCGAAACTACTCCACATGACTAAGATGAATGAAATCTTCTGCATCCCTTCAGAAACGAAAACTTCTCAAAGTTACAATGAGAAATGCAGTACTGCAGAAATACGAGCTTACCATTTCCCAAACTAACATTTATATTTGAAAAGCTGGAACTAGACAATCTCAAGCAATCTTTACACTACATACAATTATACATGAGATATTTAACTTGAACAGGCAACCTTAAATTCAAAATTTCTTGACTGGATTGCAACACACATGCCATTTAAAAAGCAGTAGTCAGTTTTGCCTGTGGGCAGTCTGAGTGAATGCTTTGTGACAGACAGGTGTAATGCAAGCTCCACTTATAGGTCTTCATCATCATCTGTTTATCTGGAGATTTCAGATATGTATTCATTACTCTGCTAGTTCAAGAGCAGAAATAAAAACGGGCAGTGTCTTCAAAAGATGGGATGTCAGGTTTGGTTACCAAAACAATAAAGACAGAGACACTTTCAGGTATTCTTTCCTGCCATGCCTACTAAAATAGAACATTATATAGAATTGGAGGTAATGTAACTCACTGCAAAAATCTTTTGTTTGCTCTGTGCAGATTATTATCAAATCATTCAAACTGTTCATTTCAGAAGCAGCCTTAAGTATGATGATTTCCTTTCAGTTTTCTCTCTCTGCCTATGGGACAGGCTATGAGTCACCCTTTATGATCCTATTCTGACTTTTTTTATCTTTTAAATACTCAAAGCCAGGTGCAATGCAAATTATACAGTTTAGTTCACTTACCCTATGAATAATTCCAGCTGAATGAAGATGTTTGATACCACACAGCATTTGATACAGAAGATAGGACATTCGTTCATGGTCTAGCTCCATCTGAATCACTTGGCAGAGATTTGCATCCATGAGCTCCATCACAATGTAGCTTATGAAGAAAAACAACATAAATCAGATAATACCACCATTTTATTGTATGTATTTTCTTGCTCATCCTTTGGCATGAATATTTTGAAAATAAATTCTCAGCTTTAGGTCAAATCAGACTTACACATCTTGAAATTCTTCCAGGGATTTTTGTGGTGTGAACACATTCAGTAGGCCGATTATCTGTCGGAAGGGGGAGAGGAAGTGTAATTGCACCATAGAAATTGCAAAGTTGCAGAGTCAACAATTCAAAACTGGTAACTAATACTCTGATACGAACCTCCTGGTATGCACTGAAGCTCCAGATGCTCAGTGGCTCAACCAGCCTAATAGGTTCTAACAGATACTAATGATTTTAGGAGGAGTATTTTTGCTCCACAATCACGCAATCTAAAGACTCTTTGTTGTGTGTTAAAAAGATGACATTCAAAGCTTAAAACCTAAGGAGGTTAGTCAGTCTTCCCTTCCTCCTACTTTCAGTTTGAAGAGACCTGGCAAGACTTTTATTGCACATGAAGAATAATAAATTAAAACCGGACAAAGACTCCCTAAGAGATACCACTTTGCCACTGAAACAGGTGAAGAAAAAACTCAACCCAAAAAGAAAATCAGATTCTGAGAGCTGATTTAGGACATTTCCCCATTGCTAAGAATGGATGGAATGTGCAGAAACAGGCCAAGATACTACTCATCAAGAGTCAGGCAGGCCTACAATAGTTTGTCTTCGCGCAACTTATGCTATTAGGTGAAACTTCCTTCAGAGAATCCATGTAAGCCACCCCTGTCTGAGAAAAGTTAGAAAATTTTCCCAAGAAGCTAAAAGACAGAGTAAGTTTTCTATGACACCTTCCATCCCTAGCAGCCATCTTCCTGATGGGGGATTAAGAGGAAAAGCATGGAAGACTGAACACAGCTGCCTTTGAAGGAAGAAAATGGCCATAAAAAATACCAGCCTTTCATAATTCAACTCTGATAAATTTATCACTTATTCTCTTCCCATTTCTGTGATCTGGTCTACCGCTCAGCTTCAAATGCATCACACAGTTACTGCTGCTACAACACAAGATTCCAAACTCATTCATGCACCAGGGCATAAAAAATAAAGTATTACAGCCTTTTTCTTTTTCCTCCTATGTGTCTAGCAGCAGCAACAAACATAAGGATGCACTTACCAATCATTGTTCTCTTATTTGACAGCTGCATGTAAAATGTAGCAATATAATACTGACTCCCTTCCTGAGTTTGAAGGGGGTATTTAAAGAGTGGGCAGGTATAGAAACTAGTACATAATAGCTCTTCTGAAAGATGCTTCTGTACTTATTTTGGAGACACAACCATGCAATGAAAACCTCCCCTCAAGTCACTTCCTTTTACAAAGAATAACCTAGTTAATCCTTTAACATCTGGAGCAGGACAAGGCCACTGTACTCACATTTTTGTGATTAACGCACTTCATAAGAACAAGCTCTCTGTAGGCTCTTTTAGCATGGGTTTGGTTCTGAAACGGTCGGCTTAACTTCTTGATTGCCACATTCCTTTCAAGGATGGCATCGTAAGCCGCACTGTAATTAAAAACAATATTATTACATCTCTAGTGCCAGGGTCCTTTAAGCTGTGGTAGTTGCAACCTTTTTCAGTTACCTTGTATTGTGTCTGCAGAAACCCCAAATTTTCAGTGTTACTCAGTTTTAGGGAGTGTAATATAGCAGCTCTCATATGCTGAGTGATTCAAAATTTTAAAATCTTTCCCAGCTTCAGAGTATTAACACATGACAACCTCTATAAAATAATGCAGGATTTCTGCTTTCTAAAGATATTGAATTCTTGCCACTCACTGGCACCCAAGAACAGACTGTCTAAAAAAGATCCAAAACACTTCAAACATAAAAAGCACATCAATTTTACACCGAAAGGAAGGAAAAAAAAAAGTAGGTTATACAAAGGTCCCATGCTTTCACTTATGCAATTGCTTAATATTCTGATGACAATGAGAGCATCAATGTCAAGACCAAAAAAAAGTTAAAAAAGCTTTAACAACTAGATGTCACCAGCTTTAACTTGGTAAAAGAAAGAATTAACATTTTCATTGCAGATTAATGACAAGATTGTCATATGATTCAATGACACAGGCTGTTTAACGGATGAAGACTGTTACTGGGGACAACTCCCTTATATATCACATTTCCACGACAGGAAGGCTCGGCTTGCTTTTCCTGTCAGAGCTAATACAAAAGCTCACTACCCTGCAGAGTCAGGAAATATTTATCAGTTACTAAAAATGTCTCAGCAGGGAAAACACTGTTTTCTTGTCTCTTATCAAGAATGCTACTCAAACCTAATGAAGAACATCTGTCAGCAACCAGTAGCACCTACTAAATCCTAAACTCACTGTTTTAAAAAGTAGATTGTCTATGCAATGTATAGCATGTAGGCTTTAATTATTTTTAATTTTTTTATCATCAAAACCTCTAGTCACTACTGAAGAGTGTCTATATTGAAGAAAAAAAAAAAAAAAGGGGAACAACAGGTACTGGTAACTTTATTTGGTTTACATTTTCCACTATATCTGGAATTCCTCTAGCTGCCCCCAAGATAAGGATCAGCTTATGAAAGAGCATCCAAGAGGTGGCCAGGAAAGATCACCAACATGGGATTTCTGTACAAGTATTTAAACTTCTGCATCCCCAGTACATATCAGGAGCCTTAGAGCCTGTTTCAGTATTAGGCCATCCACTTAATATTCTTCCAAATCAAGTTCGATCTGTTTTTGTTTGTTTTTGAAGAAAAACCAAAACACCCAAATACGGACTGACAACAACAACAAAAAAGAACTCCAACCCAAATCACAAGAACTGCACCATACCTCTTCCAGACACAGGCAAGATTTAACCACATGAGTACTTTAGTCCTCCTCAGGGTAAGCAGAGAGATTTAACTAAAAAGGCTTTAGTTACCACTAGCAGCAAGTACAGAACAGCACTAGAGTGATTACACGGTCAATTTTTGGATCTTAGCTCTAGGAAGGGTAATAAATTTGGAACACAGGCAGTAACACATGACTGGCAATCAGAAGGACAGTGATAACATCTAAAGCTTTTACTGGCATTTCTGTAGCAACTAAAACTAGTCAAACGACTGTCTACATCCTCAGTATATTAATACACATGCAAACAAAATTCAGATCAGTTTTTCTGATACTGCTACTTAGAGACCACATAATCTTAACACCAGAAGGTACCAGTTCAAAAGACAACTCTTTCTAGAGTGCTGGCCTTCAAGTTTTCATTCGAACTAAGCACACTGTTTTATTATTAACCCTGATAAGACACAAACATAAACCCCACCCATACCACACATTCTCTTAACACTGATCAAGACAAGATCAAGACAGTAAAGAGGTTGTGGGGGAAAGTGTTTGAGATTATGCTTTTTCCTACCTTTCTTTTCCTTGATGTTTCTTTTGTATTCTTACCTACCTGGTCAGCATCTTAATAGTTACAATAAATTGGAAAATCTGCAACTTCCTGTGCTACCTACATCCTTCTCTTGAACATTCAAAAAAACTTGCAAAGCTCAAACCAACATTTCTCTTTGGGGCAATGCCACTGCACAGGAAACAGTGCCTAAAGGCAGCTCGTTGTCGCCAACTTAGATCCACTAGACGCTTTTCAGTCCACAAATAAGAGCTCTTATTCAAAGAATTATACTGTCAAATCATAATTTGCCTAAACTGCATCAGGCATTTATGCACTACAATGACAGTCAGCATCAAAAATGCTCACTAACTGGGTATTATGGACTACACAATTATGAAACTAAGTGAAACAGACTATTAACAAACCATTTCAAGAAGTACAAGCATTTACAAGCAGCAAATATATAGTGTGTTTCTCGCTTGTGTTTCACTGCAAACAGTGTGGATTAGGATTAGTTTCTTTATCCAGTTTCCCCCCACCACCATTAATTTACAGGACTCAGCACAGCTAGCTGAATTTGCAAAGAAGGTTGTCTGTTCAGAAGCTGGGAAGGACACAGGTCAAAAAGCAACAGCAATAGCCCTTGCTAAGAATAAACAGCCAACAGTTTACCAGGGCTGTTTTGCCTTCAGAAGGCAGCTCTCCACAGCTATACCTACTATACCTGCTCAGAAACTCGAAAAATTCTGCTAAAGAAACTTGAAGGTATGTTTAAATTTTAAAGAAACCTTACCATACTATCCCTTGTGCTCCTGATCCTATTGGTTTCAAATTTTGGTAACGTTTCAATACAGTGAAAGTAGAGTCCCCAATTTCAACGCTGTAGAAATTGTTGTCACGCTTGCTCCTGCTCATGATGGCGGCTTAGTTAGTTCACTTCATCCAAATTTTGCTTCTGGCCTATGAAGAAATAAAATTTGAAAAACTAAGATTTTACAATTGTATGTAATCTGACAAAAAGGCAAAATTCCTTATAAGACACAAAAGATACTTCCCAAATAAGTCTCAAATGCAAATGTAAGTTATTTTTAACCTCTGCAGGAATGAGATGGCATGTGTCCAAAATGTTTTATTTTTAGGACTGTTCCTAAGATAAGATTCTATAAGGACAAAGATAAACCAAAGGTGAATGGAGGGTTGCAAAAACCTTAGGTGGGAGCAACAGAAGATCAAAAGGCAGGAAGCTACACATCATCCAAAGGGCTCCAAGAGTCCTACCACCCCTTCAAACATACACACATGCACCAAGGGAGCAGGGTTTGGGCCAGACACTCTACAGAGGTCCCATTCAACCTGAACTGTTGCATGACTGTAAATAAAAGAGTGACATAACATGAACAAGTCTTCCAGATATTGCAATCATCAAAATACTCCTGGTCACAACTTCCAGGAATACCAGCCGCTGATGTGGAAACACATACAGTCAGTCTAGGCCAGAGAAGGCAAACTAGCCTTGTCAGAGATCTCACAGACCAGCTGCTATGAATGAAAGTAGTAATCATAGAAAGAGAGAACAAGAGTAGGAAAAAAGGATGTATATTGCACCCAAGTCCCCTCATATTAAAAAAAGATAGGCTTACTGGAGTGAGCCAAAAAAGCCTAATTTCTTAGCAATATATGACACCATCCCCAGGCCTTTCTTACCTATACCTTTTATCACTCTATCTTTGGACTCTGTCACTTTCTCAACACTTTGTTCAACAGATGTATTTGCACATAGTTTTGGAATAAAAATGCCCAACAAAGAAATAAAGAAAAAAAAAAATCTTAAATTAGGAAAAAAGAAAATCTGTTGCAGACAGTATGAAGTTAGCCAAACAAACTTTTGAAAAATCAGAAAACAAAGAGTGAAGACAGCAATTCATGTAATCTTACATTTGTTCATCATCAGCTGAGGAGAAAAAAAAAGGATCTTGATTTTATCCACTAAAACTGTATTAAGATCTAGTGACATTGAACAATGCAGGATTAGCTGGAATAGCTTAGTAAATAGAGCTCTGCTGTTTGGTATCAGCATCAAGATAATGAAAGTTTAATACTTCACTGGGTAATTCCTCAGAAACAAAAGCAGGAAGGACTTCTCCTCTCTCTTCCAAGGTTTCCAGATGAATGTTGAGACCTTTTCATTTAAAGGTGAATATTTTGACTAGCCAAAGCCAAGTGTTCAATTGAATTTTCTTTCAATTTAGTAAACTTAAAGGATCAAAGAGTGAAACAAAGCAAGTATGGCTTACGAAAAGGACCTTGAGAGACAGTATTCTCTTAGAAAACAATTTCTTTATATTAACAGATTTTACCTATACACTGTAGACAGTATTATAACCAATCAAGTTTTATCGCCTTAAAACTTTGTCATTTGCTACACATGCGGACTGAGAAACTTGCATTTGCTAACCATTTTATAATTCATAATAGTATTTTCGTATACAGTAGGATATAAATCCTTTTTTATTTTTACTAAGGCAAAAAAAGAATTCTGTATGTAATCTTCCTGTAATAAAGCTTTAACTGCCTGTATTGGGTTTCTCTGGCCAGGTTTGGGTAGCAGTGCAGACCATGGTGATGCAGCTGTGCCCCTGCAGCCCATGGAGGACCATCGGGGTGCAGAGATCTACCTGCAGGCCAGGGAGGAGCCCATGCTGGAGCAGGTGGATGCTGGAAGGAGGCTGTGACCCTGTGAGAGGCCCATGCTGGAGCAGGGTCCTGGCAGGGACATGCAGCCTGTGGGGAGAGGAGCCCACACTGGAGCAGGTTTTCCCTGGCAGGCCTTGGATCCCAGAGGGGGACCCACACTGGAGCAGTTTGTTTGTGAGGGACTGAACCCCAGGGAGAAGTGACCCACAGGTCAGCAGTTTTGTGATCTGTTGCCTGTGGGATGGACTCACACCAGACAGGTTTGTGAAGGACTGTCTTCCCTGGGAGGGACTCCACAGGAAGCAGGGGAAAGACTCCTCCCCTTGACAGTGGCAGTAATAACCTGTGATGGACTGACCATAACCCCCATTCCCCATCTCCCTGTGCTGCTGCGGGGGCAGGAGGTAGAACCTGCAAGGAAAGAGGGGTGGGAAAAAGGTGTTTTTAAGGTTATTTTACTTCTCACTCTTGGTCTGATCCAGCCAGTAATAAACTTAATCAAGATCCCCACTTTGAGTCTGTTTTGCCCGCGACGGTGATCAGTAAGCATCCTCTCCCAGCTCCTAACTCATGAATCCTTCATTGTATTTTCTCTCCTCTGTTCAGTTGCAGAGAGGAAGGACAGAGACTTTAGTGGATGCCTGGCATCCAGCCAGGGTCAACCCGCTACACTCCCTTCTGAATATGTAAGTGTTGCAGTCACCTAGGTACTGCCTATAATCATTTTGTCTCTCTGCTACAAAGGTATATGAAAAAAAATCCCCAATCCATTTGTAGACTAAGCCTAAGCTTCCTAATTGAAAAGCCCACAGTCTGGGCTATTAGAGTACCTCTGGCGAAACCAAAAACAAATTAAGTTTGTAACAATATTTGGAATCTAAATTACATCTTTCACTTTGGAGTTAGGCCTCTTAGAACTTCAAAAACAAACAAAACCAAAACTAAACAAAAAATACAGTTAGTAAAGAATAAAGAAATAAAATGGAAAAAACATTACATACCTTAAAAGTACTATCAGATTATGGTTTATAAAGCTTTCCCTGCTAATGAACTCTTTAAAATATTGTTAAAAAACATGCCATACACTATACCTGAATACTGATGAGCCTACAATGCACTGTATCTTTCTACTGACAGCTAAAAATCCTATTTTCTAGTTGCTGATAGAGCTATTAAACTCTTTACAAAATAAATTACTAGAAAGTTTCTGAGTGCTTCCCTCTTTAATCACAAAACTTGTTAAGTAACTCTTCCTTATAACAGATGTTCTTAAGATAGCTGTGGGTACTGTGTAAGAGACCTGATCTCCCTAGACCCTTCCTCAGAGACCTCAGTTCCCCCATTACCATGACCCATCATTACCTTTGCAACACCGTGAGGATTGATTTAAGGTTTCTCAGACCTCTATCTGGCAATATTTCCAAGTCCTAGAAAATGAGTAAAGAGCAAGACCAGGGAGATGAGTTTTGCACTGCAAAGATTGCTTCTGCAGGACCTATTTAGAGAAGGAAGCAAGTAAAACCAAACAACCCTTCAATTACAAAAAGCAAAATCAAACATCTTCTGCACTATTTCAGGGAAGGGATCGCTGTCTGAAATAAAATGAAAAGGTGTTTAAAGAACTCCTGAGAAACGTCAAGTCAGGGTGTAATGAACCAGTAAAAGCAATCAAAACACAGAAGAAAACCCAATACTCGATAAAACTGGAAAGCTTTTATACTTCAATATACATTTGTGTGCAGCAGCCCTGGGGCAGCACTCCAAGCCTGAAAACTCTTCATCAAGTTAAATATATTTTAAAGCACGTGCAACCAGAATCATAGTAGTTGGTTCCTTTACCATTATCCATGAAGATTGTTCCCATAAGCTTCACATGAGATTGAAAAGTAGGCTTGTAATAATGGCTAAGGCAGAGAAAGAACTCAAAGCACTCCAGACCAACATACTAAATAGACAAATGGTATCTGTTAAACAGTAATCACAAGAGAAGAGTCAATAAATGAGAAAAGAGAGGTATCCCAAAATAAGGAAGAAGTATTTTCACTTGCATCTAAATTATTATTCCTTTCTCTGCAGCCCCATGTGCTGTTCATCAAAAACTATCACTCTGTACTGTGACAGCAAGAGGTACAGTCCCTCTCTTCATTTTAAGTGCATGCCCTCCTAGCATAAAAATGGACTTAGCTTCAGAAGAAATGGAGTAAATTCTCAGAAAAGCCATTTTTTGCACATTTTGTGTGGTGAGCGACTGTGGGATGTAAATAAGCCACTGGGACATAATGCACTCAGACCAGCACAGACATCTTACAAAATATGTACACTTTTCTCTTGCCTCCAACCCTCTGGTATTTCATCTGGCCATTACAGCTTCCTCAGACTGATTTCCACTGCACTCCTCACCTCCATGTCTCACAACTTCATAGTTTTATTCATCAACCACGAGAGTATAAGCCTCTCATTTTTTAACCACTTTTACTTCCACTCAGTGCTTTGCTCCCACTACGCTCACAACCTGTTGTGCTCCCTGTCTCTTCATCTCACACAAAAGCATCAGAAGTGCCTGGTATTGCCCAGCTCTGTAAACACAGCTCACAGAAAAAAGCCAAAGGCTTAATTTTCCCCTCTTAATTTACTGTTGACTAGTCTTATGAAGTCTAGCTTCCAAGATCCGCAACACCAAAAATCTTAGTCTTTAAATATTACAGGAAGTCTAAATGCAGAAACTGTCAGACTTCTAAGATTCTTAAACAACGTACGCCTGCAATGTCTTTCATTAAAACATGATTAAGCTGTATCAGATAAAGTCGTGTGCCTGAAATTTAACATTTTGTTCCATTTTCCAGCAATTTTGCAGAAGCACATATGGAAAGAGAGGCAGGATGCAGACTCCATATTTCTGTTATTAACGAGGAAACTAATAATACATTTGTCCCATTAACTGTCAATTTGCTTGAATGCTGTCAACTGCCAGCAAGGCAGTAATCCCACTGAACACTTATTTCCTCTCACACATCCACCATTGTGCCTTTCCTTGAAAATACTGTGCCTAAGCAAATTTCAATACATGGCAACTTTTTACTGGCAGCCCAGGATTAGTCAAGATAAGGGTATTTCAAAAGTGAACTCTGAGATAATACTGTGAGGTTTGGCATATTAATTTACTAATTCTTCAGAGTGCCATAAGTACTATTTACCCAAGGAAGCATAACAAGAATGTAGGAACTGAAAGTAACACTAGATCCATACAGTGAAATCCCCTAGGGGATCTGCAAGCTGCACATAAGTTTAATTCTAAATTCACTAACAGCAAGAGAATTCAACAGTCCTGCAGGAGACTTTAGGTGGTCAACAATTTCCACTCATCACTTCTCTACAGCCTGATACAGCTGTAAAAGGATAAACATGGACACACTGAACATGTAGCTCCATTAAAATGCAAGTAGCATGTATCTATGAAAGTATCATGGATAACCGTACGAAGTATGGACATTTACAAAAATGTTTCATTGCCACCTCCTCCACAAGTGAGTAATACTAACCATGAAGACTGACCAAAATTCTTCACCTAGCTTTAAATAATTGTATTTAAAACAGTAAATAAACCATGTATAGCAATGTTCATACCCAAATATGTAAACACCTGCCATTTACTTCTGCTCAAAGAAAGGCATGTACCTTAACATGTCTCAGCATGACTGTTCTATGCAAACTTGCTGCTTCAAGATATCTGGAAAATAACAACGCTGTATTTCAATACTAAATTTTGTCTCTAATACAGAGTGCATTCAGTTTATTAATCAAGAAACAGGACAACGTATGGACAGTATACATTAAAATGGTTTTCCAGTACAGCTTAAATACATCAGAGGAACAGGCAGTTTGGGGATGGGAAGGTGGGGTGGGAAAGAGAGAAGCTAATTCTCTGCTCATATAGCTTTCAGTTTAAAAGCCCTACTGCATGTGCGTTAAAAACATTAGAAACAGCCAAGCCTTAGACATACGTAAAAAACCCAAAACTCACAATGGAAAACTATAAAAACAACAGGAATATATTTGGTAATCTTGTCTTTGCAGAGTGTATAAATTTGGTTCTTTAGAAGGCAGAGAGAGATGGCTTGATGCTCATTCCAGACCATTTTATTTAACGCTCTTTACACCTACAACACTGGTCGATGCTCTGCAGGGGCCTCCATAGTAACAGAGCTTTAACTCCAAACAGCACACTGCAAAGTGTACATGAACTTAACATGTTCGAACCAGAGCTGGCACCGGTGTGGCTCAGACGAGGTTTACTCTGTGTGGAGCTCCTGGTACTGATGGTTATCACACCTGTCCTCACTGTGTCATTACGGCTGGATTTGAGCAATCTCACATTCAGCATTTCAAGTCAATCCCGGTTCATCTGCACCAGGACTCCAAGAAGTTTAGCTGAAACACCAGGCAATTCAAAAATTGCTCAGGTCACAGGCCCAAAGCCTTATGCACCTGAGTTAACCACAGAAAGTTTATGTATCCACAAGTAGAATTTAATTGGAAAACCATGTGCTTTCCACTAGATATCCGAGTATTCCCCTTCTATGCAGCACCACCATCAAATGCCACTTTTTGGGCTATCACACCTGCTAGCCTTCACATCAACTAGATTCCAAAACTATGCTTTGTAAATCAGAGATCACTTTAAAAACAACACACAATTACATACCAGCTTACTTTGCTTTGCAGTAACCTGAATGCATGCATTCCAGCCATACAGAGGAACAGCGATGGAAGGTTTCATGAAAGAAAGGATTTCTCCATTCAAATAAGAGCACAAAACATTTTGCGACCTCTTCTGTGCTTTCCTCTCAGTAGAGAAAGCACCAACGGACAGGAAAGCTTCAAAAGTCGCATTAAAAACTGACAAAAAGGATACATTTGAGAGATGTCTTTTCTGTTCAGAAATAGAAACAGAACCCAAGAGAAAATTTTCCCAGTAGGGACATGGAAATAGAATAGGCCAGAATACTGCCAGCTTAAAGGGTGGAGAAACATTGGCTCAGTACAGCTAAGTCTCTACAACTGTTCTTAATTGCTAGTTCATATCTTCCCCAGACAAGATGATAGGAAAATCCAGGATTCATTCCATGCTGTAGTGCAGAATACCTTAAATATCCTTTTATCTAACAAATTATACATATTCAGGTTATTCCTACTGCAGTGAAATAGTACAGCAGAGAAGATATTTTAATACCCCAGTACCTTGAAACCCAAAATACAAGAAATGAGGAAAAGCGTAAGTGGGAACAACCATCATTAACTACAAGTTTTGCACAAAATTACTTGGGTTTCATGTTTGTGGTTTCTAAAGCAATGCTCTCCTAAGAGCAAGCATAAGTGGGCTTAGTCTTGGAAGAAACATAGGATTGCCAGCAAACAGTCTTTGGGGCAAGACACGTCTTAGGTACAACACAAACACCAACTAAGACAGCAATCTGTCTCCACATGCTGAAGACCGCAGTCTCCTGGGGAAAACTGTTTTACAATAAATCGAGATCACTACAGCAGAAGCTCAGAAGTAGGACTGACAAAAGATGAAGACCATGACAGTTAAAGAGAAGCAAGAATGGAAAAAGGCAATTTTAAAATAAAACAGTTGCATATATAAATACATTAATTGGTAATATAATCAACACTACATAATGACATAAGTTATATATCAATGATAATTCAATAACTCTATTTAGAAGGCATCTAACACTACGAAAATGAATATACCATAGGAATCCGTGGCTGACCTAGAAAGAGCCAACAGTACTTCAAGTACATGCTAGATTGCTACTGAATGCAAAACAAATGCCCAGTGTATATAAAACTCTTGCATTAATTAATTTTATTTCATTTCTTTGTGGAAAATACAGTTCACACATAGCTGATTTGTATGCATCATGTGTTTGTGAATGCTTGTCTAATTTTCAGCTGTCACGCTTAAAGGCTTCTGGACATCTGCTAAATGGATAGTGCAAACACAGCCTCATTTTCAGATACATAGTAAAAAACAAGCTTCAAAGGTTGAAATTTAGGAAATGAAAGAATTCTGTTTCTTAAAGCTAACTTCATAACTCGTTCAGTTATTCACAGAAGTAACCACAGTTTTAATAACATTTTCTTTTTTCATATTGCCCTTGAAACTGAATGCTGTATTTCCCAATACTTTCAGCTCTGCTATATGCTAATGCAGATAAGGAATCTGGGAAAAGGAGTTAACATTAGCTGGCTGAAAAGTGCAGCAAGATATTACTAAACCATTACAAATATGAAAGATGTCTGAAAAACCTAAAGCTTATTCTAAAATGAAATATTCTCACTGGTGACTATAGGATTTGCATGGCTTTCAAATTACACTTTCACAGATCAGATGGTTTTAAGCTGAACAACTTTCACACAATTGCCTGAGCTACAACTGACACTGACATGTGTTTAATGAGGCCTTTGGCTGATGTGTTAATGGACATGGAAGTGCCCCACGCGTCATCTAATGCGTGCCTGCATTACAGGAGTCCTCTGCCTGGCTTATACCACTCACTGGAGGAGCGGCACAGCAAAAATTGCAAGTCTATAGCCTGATCTCAGGAATTATCTTCTACTTGCAACTACTAAACGAAACCACAAATATACTGGGCTGATTCTTATACAGCTCAGGTCTCAGGCACAGGGCAGGTACATTTCTTAAAATAACAATACATTTTAATATATCTTTTGCCCCCTAAAAATGTCAAACTTCACTATTACAGATTCAATAAAGCAAAGGTGGACATCAGATCTCAGGGTTCACCCAGAAAAGAAGTACTGAGGCAGGGGAAACCTGCAAAAATGCAACAAGGGCACATTCAGGTTTCTATGTTATGACTTGCCTACTGCTTTCAAGTCCAAACAGAAAAGGGTAAGTCACTTCAGTTTGCTTGAAGACAAGAGATTTAAGACCCATTTAAGTTTTATAACCTTTAGCACTGCTACATTTTCTTTTTTTAATAGTTGTTTTTATATGGATTATTCAAAGCAAATTATTTGATTTCCTAGCGCCTGTTGAACATTTAACCATAAACAGATGGCTTTCTCCACTAAAGATGATAATTTCAGAAAAGATGACAGATTTGGTATAGAAAAATAAATCTGACATAAAACCAAAAAACTTTGGAGTACACAAGAGCAAATGAAGCTTAAGAAAACATGATATGGGCTGTTTAAATCAAGTAATTACTTCACTGGTTCAAAAAACATAATTGCCAGACTAATAAATCTCTTGGAAAGACTTAAAGACCTCTCTGTTAAAGTAACTCTGTTCTCAGTACAGTGTACAGGAAACAACTATGTAGAGTCCTAAATTAATAAACAATGAACAAAATCCATTAATACTAATGCAACCTTTCCAGTGATTTAATGTTGCAGTTTACAGGTTCATATAGTGACTCTAACCACATACTGCAGCTAGATCACATGATTACTTTTCCTAGTCATCTAGGAAGCAAGACATAGTTTTCTTCATATATATATATACACACACACACACATATATCTGCCATCTTATCTTATTAAGTCAGTTACTATAATTTGAGGACATACAGGGTAAAAAACTACTCCCTTCTCCACTGCCATGGTCTTTTCTTGGCCCATATTCACCTTCTTACAGTTTCCATAAAAGATCAGCTATTTGAATGCAATAGCAATGAACTGAACTTAATTATGCATTCCAGAAATCATCTGGAGCTCCATCAGTAACAAGGAGGTGGCTACCACTTAAACAGCACAGGTTCACACAGGAGCACTGGCACTTCAGGTTGAATTCCAAATCAAGCCTGCTCAGTGATCCCTCTCCCATCTATGAAAAAATATAATAAATTCAAAAATCTAAAATGAACATTGGCTTTACTATTAAATACAAAACAATCCCTTTGTAGGATGGTTGGGAGCACAAGGGACACACTAAGCAAAGGAGGAAGCACATTTTCCCTTTGACAAGGAAGATCAAAAAGTTACATTGCTTGGAAAAGAGTATTTACATAAAAATGGTTTTCTAATCCAGTTGTAAAACATCCAAAAGTCAGCCTCTTGCTTTAAGTTCTTAACCTGGCAATTAAGAAGTCTATACTTCTTTCTTTGTCAGTTGTCAATAAAAGTTCCTTCAGAAAAATCTAAAATTCTGCTAAATTCAATACTTCATCTTGCCTCCAGAAGAGCATTCCAGTGACCCACCAGCATTCCTTGAAAGAGGCACTCACAAAACAAGTCTGATAATCTGATTTTAATCTTCACAAGTGATGTCCTTCCCCAAATATCAGCTCTGGGTGGACCAGACAAGTAATCCTATTACCCTACACAGAGGGAGCTTTCTTGCAACTATCATCTCCAGATAAAAGTATATAAGAAGCATAAAGTGCCTCAAGAATCATAAGATACCTAAGAGTTCTTACCCAGATTAGTAGTGACTGAAGAGATTTTCCAGATCCTAAATAAAAGCAGAAATAAATAGTTCAGATTTACCAAGGATATGATGAAGACAAAACCACCAACAAAGCAGAGTCTGAATCAGCGGAGGAAGATTTGGGTGGTTTTTTACCTCATCTGTAAAATGCAGAGTGAGGATGACATAGAAGACCAGAACCTAAGGGCACTGAGGATGAACTCATATTTTAGGGAGACACAAGGGCTGTCTCCAGAGCTGCTGACAAATGCTAGTCAGCTTCTAAAAAATTCTTCAACAGACATCTAGGCTCAGCCCTCTATTTTTCCCTCTTGCAAAACTGGATGAACTTTTACCTTTAATACTACAGTGGTAGAATTTGAGTGGCAGGAAAGGAGAAAAATTCGTCACAGAAAAACAACCAATGACATTTTTTTCTTGAACTACATTTAGCAAACTTCCTGAATTTTAAATCTTTGCCAGTCTAATATTTACTTACCTCATAGACTGGAATGGAAGGGAGCAGAAAGGGTCCATAAAATTCCACACCTACTGAAAGTCAGCTTCCAGCTTAAAGACAGACTAGAAGTCATTAAAAGAAAAAATATGTAAAAAATATAAGTAAGTATAGCAAATGCATGATTCATTTTTCATCTTGATTAAACTGACCTGTTCCTTCTTCCAGCTACTTCAGCCAGTGCATGACCCCATGCAGGGGCCATGACAGCAGCTGAAGCTCCTGGGGAGAGCATAGGTTAAACAGCCTGATCTACAAGCACCACCGGCACTGCAAGCTGCCTTGTTTGCTTTGAAGGGAGGGACAGAGAGGAGAATTAATACTGGCAGCCAGGCAAGGGTCTCTCCAGGGAAGAGGAACATACTTATTTCCAAAGCAGAACTTTCAGTAGCAGCGGCTGGCAAATGCAGCCCCTTGAGTTTTCCCTCTTCATATTGTTCCTCATCCTCTCTTGAAAAAAACAGTTTCATCAAGGCTGAGGACAGACACGTTCTGTGGTGTCACTGAACCTAAGACACCCTAGGGATTGTATCTGCAGGGTGAGTCATACAGGGAGGAACTTGAAGCTGGCATGTTCTCTAGCACTGCTCCTGTCAGACTCACCTGATCAATACCACAGCACCTCAGCAAAAAGCAGACGTTTTCACCAAACAGTGGAAACCTCACACCAAAATGGTTTCAAAAGTCACAATAAAAGGTTAATAACAAAACCAGGAATGAGCCCAAACAGCCCAACGTCAACATTATGTTGCATGCACCAGTGGTGGAATTCCCCACGTCAATTTATGTTCAAATATTAGGCAGCCTGAAACAGCAGTCACAGGTTGCAGTCACCAGTGCCAAAACATTAACAGCTGAACCTGAAACTAGGGCAACCCAAAGCTGGAGAAAGTGATTTTGTATTAGGCAACCGAACTTGAGCTTTTCTGCTTCCGTGTATCAAGTACCTTCAACAGTCTGCTATAATGTCAGAAGTAACTAATGATTCAGAGGCTGTTTAACAGTAAGGAAAGACCTATGAATGGCAACAATAAATTAAGACTGTAAATAGCAGAATACTGATACTGACATTCGTCTATAAACAGGCAGTGTAAGATCACATGCAAACACAAAAACCAATTCCTGTTGTTAAACACTGCTCCAGCCCAACCATCTCCTAGCACTGCTGTCAGGTGGCATGGAAAGAACTACCAGAGCTCAAACGTCACACACTGCTCCCCATGGAGTACAGGCAGAGTCAACACATCCATTTTACATCACATTTCCCTCAGAAGCTCAAGGCATGGATTTATGCAAACCAAATACCAGTATTTTCTAGTCCTGAAACGGGGTCAGCAACACCAACTGCAAATGCTGAAACTTCTGAGTATCCCCTATATTAAAATCAGTATTAAACTGCTATGCACATTTCCAAAGAGAATTCTCACAGTAAAACATCTCTCGCAAAACAACCAAAATAAGATGATCAATATAATTTCTGGTACGACTAAAACAATTTTTTTGTTTAATATGAAATTTAATTCAGCTGAGAACTGAATTCTTTAAGCAGATAAACACACTACACACCTTGCACAAGCAGGAAAACGTAGAACAACGTAACAAATCCACACACAGTAAATTACTCACAACTGACCTAAGTTTTGCAGTGATTCTCTTTCCAAAACAGACATTCTTCTGCTTTTTATCAATAAAGCTTTTATTGAGAGGATCACATTTAATCCACCTTCCTCATTTTGCACCTCAGTTTCTCTACACTTTAAGACATTGTTACATAATGCCATTAGTCTATAAGTTACAGCCTTCCACTACAAAGAACACTAAAAAAATGCATATAGTAGTCATACCTGAAGATTTAAGGTGCTGTTTGTTAACAGCACAGAGACAATAAAAGAGATCACCATAAAGCATGGGAAAAAAGCCACATGGCTTCTGTTTATCTTCCACACACTCATATTACCTAAACCAGTCAGATAACTGACCTCACCTTGGGCACTTTCAGTGCTACTCAGTTTTATCTTCCCTTTACAACTGTGACTAAAGCAGCTGGTCACAGAAGAAAATTATCCAGACTGCTGGTTAAGGGTCTGCCTGCCAGTTAGGCAAAACACACATTACAGACACCAGCAATTCTAACTTTGTAACATGGGAAGTTGAAGTAAACAGAATTAGGATTCAGGAAACAGGAGAATGAGAAGATAAATCAAAACGTACAGACTTCCAGTAGCCTGAAGGCAAGGAAAGAAAGATGAATAAGTGAATACATGCTATCAGCTCCATGAAAAGATGTGAAAATTTGTGCTTACTTATCTACTATTCCCTTCAGTCATCTCGCTCTTCTCTAAGCAAGCAGGGGAGTCTGTGACAGGAAAATGAAATCTCACATTTCTTCATCATCTGTGAATATTACACACCTGGTGCTATAGAAATTCCCAGGTTTCTGGGATAAATTGTTTTTAAAGGTACATAATCTAAACATGAAGCAATCTCTAGAGAAAGCCACCAATATAAACCTCCTGAAAACTGCGCTAAGAGTTATGAAGTTTAAGATTTACCCAAATTTTATCTGAAGTTTACGAGCTGATTTCGGTGATAGACATATCAGCCTCAGTTATCTAAATCAGCAGCAAGTAAGACAGCAGTACATACAACTTCCCAGCAGTTCTCACAGTCAAGCCAGTTCCTACAACACAGCTGCTCTGCAATACAAGTGCACCCTCTCTGGAAAACCCTCACCTGTGGCCAACTTACTTAGTGCGTGTATCCTCACCAAGTTATAGACCGCTTCTGTTTTAGTTTCTTACAATGACACTCTGCTGCAACACGGTATTCTGTGCTACATGTTTTCTGGCATTTTTTATTTTGTGATAAAGGTATATCCAACATAAATATTAACACTGGAGGTTGCACAGTGAAATGATGCATTTGTAACAGAAAACACTGCAGAGGTCCTCTATTCTTAAATATTCTTTTTTTTTACTAAGTAATTAGCCATCAGCAGAGATCCTTTTAGGTAAGTATCTTCCTTTCCCTTTAAAACAGGTTTAGATTCACATGCCAGGAGGATGTAAGTAAGGCAGATAGGCTGCAGCATGCAATATTAAACAGCCTGTAAAACTGGCTTTTCTAATGATGAAGATTCCCACCCTATCTTTCCTCTCAAATATTTTTTATGGACTCCTGAACTTAGACTTTAATTAACCACAAAAAATTTAATAGGTAGTACTTTCTCATTACCAGAATGAGTAGTGCTATATCTACCAAAAAAAACCCTCAAAAAAACTCTGGAAACACACTGCTGTGCTACATTTCATAGGAGAGTACCTCTACAGCTTCTTCAGAGTAATGTCACATGAAGCTCCGCTACACATGGTTCCATGAAGAATCCTATTATCGTAATATATGAAGTAACATTTTGTGTCTTGCAGGCCAGTTTTGCATTACAAATCAAACTAGAATGGCTCCACCAAAAGAAAACTTGTATAATTCTACACTTTGGCAAAGAAGCTGTTGTGACAGCAGATTAAGAGATTATTCTTAGCAAAACATTCCTTTTCAGAAATAATAGTGTAAGACAAAGATCTTCCAATTCCTTAATCCTTTTTCAAATAAAAGATTATACAGAAGGATGGTAGATGGGGGAAACAAAAAATCAAGATAAACATTTTTGAAAAGGCTTAAAATATTCAGGGTTATCACACGGCACTATTTGTCACTTCAATTTGTTTGTTTGTTTTTTAAACAATTCTCTTAAAACCTGAAATCAGAGAAAATTCAGTACAGCAACAGTTCAACAAGCTGTTTCATTTTAAGCACACAATTTAGTTGTCAAAAGTACAGTCTGAATGCATGCTGCTAGACCCAAAAAACAAGTTAGATCATAATCTTGCCTAGATTATGACTGGGACTACTGCATTCAAGGGAATGCCCTTCCATATTGCTTTATATATCTCCTTTTTGCCAGAAGCATGTCACTGCCCATTCACCTTATGCAGATACTTGAAAAAGCTTAACCATGAGATAAAACTCACAAGAAAAGAATAAATTACTAATGTTGGCATGACATTGTTTCAGCTGACTATCTCAGAGATTGCTAAATTCTAACCATTCCACAGAAGTCTGCCTGCATATGTCAGCTCTCTGCCCAGCCACTGACCACTGGCAAAACAGCAATACAGAACAAATAGGCAAACGATCAGCAAAGTAAACCAGCAAACATGACTCAGAGTGCTTCAATGAGATCTGCATAAGTTTAGAATCAAAATCCCATTCCAGGATTACTCTGAAGGTAGGAGGAAATGCTTGTTCTTTAACCTCTTTTTGCAGGGGAAGATGAAGCCTATGAAAGCTAAATGTTTAAGCAAAAGAAACTGATCAACACCAAACAAAAGATACCAAGTGACCTAAAACAGTAAATACAAGTGATCAAGAGAAAACAGCTACAGACCATTAGAGGAAGCAAGGATTTGCGTAACACCTGGCAAAAGAAGTTTTCAGAATGTTTAAAACTACAATCATTTTAACTTTAAATCCCAGCTACAAAAACTTAGAATCCAATTATGAATGTGCTACTTTCACTAATTCATGCATTTATCTGTGAAGTACAAGCAGATTAATGTGCTATGAAATCCCATTTAAAGTATTTGGCATAAAATACCTCTGTAATAAGAGCTTTAGAATGGAACAAAAATCTCCAAAACATATGAGGACTTGAGCACTAACAAGTTCTTCAGAGATACCTCCCATAATACAACACATTACTTTGCACAGTAATTTCCTGGGAGTCGACTGGGAAGAAAAGCCGGACATTTCAAAATAAACTACTTTCTAGGTAGTCTGCAGGCAACTCCACCAATCACTAATAATGACACTACAGTCTGTTCTGTTGTCCCATTTCTCTTACACTTCAGTAGTGTCAGATGCTCTCCCCCAGCCAAAAAAGACCAAAGTTTCCAAAATAGGAAGAGTTTGAGAATTCCTATTCTTCGCACAAGAAGAAAACCGCCCCTCAGAAGCACTGCTGTGCACTGTACACTAGTGCTGGTGGCTATACACAGAGTTGTGATGAGAAAATTTCTGAGGAGAACTAAGAAAGATTTCCAACAAACTAACATAAGGGGAGAATAAAATAGCTCTAGTTACATCAAGCTGAGTTCCCCACAATGCCATGCTAATGTTAATGAAACCCTTTTATAATAAGGGTTACACAGCTTGTTACAGTATAAGCTTACTACAAACTGCACTGCCTTCCCCCCTCTGCCATCTTGACATAAAAGTGGCACAAGAAACTTGTAATGCTTTTCTAAAAAGCAGCAAAAGAAACGCAGTCTATTGTTCAACAAGGATGAGGTTTGCATTGCAGTAACTGTGCAAATGGAAGTCCCCTGCTGCTGGAAGGCTTCACTGCTCATTAAATGAGCCACTGCCACACAAAAGGACCTTCCTGTTACTGTGTGCCTCCCAAGTATTCACTTTTTGGCATTAAATGAAACAAGTGAACCTAGCCCACACCTTTCTAAGAAAACTTTTCAGGACCTCATGTTACTACTCTTCCTGCTGTGTAGGTGACAAGGATGTTTGTCCCCATTCAAGTCAGAATGAACAATCAAAAACTGACCAAGATTTACGCTGGTTGGCATATCAACCATGGCATTCACTTTTACTGTTTTCATAGTAAAACTTAAAACTAGCATTACATGCTCAAAACTATGTACTTTTACACCCAAGATACTGCAAGTAAGCATCATGACTTCAACATCATCTTAACCTTAAAGCTACTAAGGAACACATCTAGGATGTTCAAGGATGTGTCGTCCCCAACACCAGATTTCCCACACAATTCTCTGTTAGAGTCACACATGAGCAGCCGTATTCACACATTTAAATATCTACAGGTTCATATCAGGACAGCTACTTTAAGATACAAAACACTTACTCTAGGTTGTAACTTTCTGTTCTGCTCACCTCCCTTTCCCTAAGATTTCCGGTTGACTTTACTAAATAGACAAATACATAAGAACTCACAGAAACAAATGAGGCACCCGACAATGTCTTCTCAAGGCAGCACGAGCACTAACGACAACAGCACAGAGAGATTTATGGTTCTGACATGGGCCCTTTTCTTTCTCACAGCTGCTATTAGTCCAGTCCCCTTTCTGCATTAACTATTATTGTGATCACCTGGAACTCAGAGCTGGTTTGTTCCAGAATCCCCTTGCTGGGGTAACCACACTTCAGCTGAGAGCAAGGAACTATCAACCACCCCTCCAGCAGCAGCTGCCAACATGCTCCTCCCCTACAGAAAGCGAGACCTGGACTAACTTCAGCTGGCTACCAGGCTGCTCACTGCCTGCTGTTTCTTTGGAGATGGGGTTTTATGTTCATCACATTGATCACAGGCATGATAGGTACCATAACCATATTTTTTTTGTCCTTTATGCTAGTCTGCAAGCAATTCTGGCCTAGTCAGCTGGAAAGTTCAATACAGGGTTGAAAACTCAGTATTGCCACCAGCAGACTTGAACTAAGATGTTTATCACATCTCATTAATTATCCCTTCACAACTTCTAACAGAGTTCTGAGTGGCCTTCTTTATGTGCATCACCATGCCTTTGTTTTGCCAAATTCCCCAAGCTACCTGGAAAATAAAAGTTTTAAAATCTCTAAACAGCAGAATGATAATATGGCTTAAAAGCAATACCTCTGGAGATCATCTGACTGCCCAAAACAAGTAGAACTTGAAATCTGTATTTCTCTCAGGCTGCTCTGAACCTCATCCTGTCTAAAGTCTCCATGGATAAAGATTCCACAGTCCCTCCGGGCTCTTAATCCATGAGAGGGGGGAACTGCTACACCAAGACATTAATTCTTTTCATGTCCTACTGAAATTTCCATTTGCAACCATTGACTCATCTTTCCACTGTACCTTGGAGGGGAAAGTGGCACCATCACCTCTCTAAACTCTTCCTTAAAGCTGGCTAAATACAGCAATTATGTTCTCCCTGAGCCTGCTCCTCCCTCAGGCTGCAAACCCAGTCCCTTGTGCACCCTCAGGTGCTTGACCCCCCACCCGGAGCTGGACTCCCTCGTTTGTCTCTCACACAGTGCAGGTGTGTGTGATCTACTGAGCAGCTCTGCCCCGCAGCTTCACAGCGGCCCTACAGCTGGGAGCAGCTCCTTCCCAGCACCTGCTGGTCAGGCCCTTTCTAAAGCAGCTCAGTAATCAGCCTGGAAGGCTACAGAGGGACAGTGCTGACTCTTGGTCAGTTTTTCATTCAGCAGCACCCCAGCTCATCTTCTGCCAGCAACTGACAGCTAAAGACTCATTTTCATTTTATAAATTTGGGCATTTCTCTGACTTTGAGATCCCAGTGAGAAATATGATACCTACTACTCCTACTTTTTTCATAACAATCAAAAGACCAGATTGGAGACATTTCAACTTTTGGTCAACAGACTAAGAGGCAAAGTAAATGTTTGAATGCACACAGACTACAATGATGGGAACACATATTCTAGCCACAGTTTCTAGTTAAAAGAATAAATACTGGGTTAAGATGTTTTCCTGCACACTTTTAAGATGTATAGTATCAAAAAATGCCTGATATAATGTCAATAAAATTAAGTAATGGAAGGTTGTCAGAGTTTCATGTTTTTCTTTTTTTTTTTTTAATACTTAAAATCAATAATTACAGCAAACAGGCTGTACAGTAGCACTGTAAAATTAATGTTTGTTCTTTCTGTTTATTTTAAGTGTACACACATGAGAGCACATATACAGTATTTGCTTTATTTGCAACACAAGTCAGAGTTAAGCTGAAGTGCAGTTTCTGCCAGTCACCATTTCAGCATTAGTCTACAATATTCAACTAAGAAAGATTAATAAGCACCCTGTTTGTTCACCTAACAAGCAGCATTTATCCAAAAATAAAAACAACAATACGGGCAACAATGAAGTTCATTTTAATATCAACCTTACAGGTAACCAAATTGGACAGAAAAAAAATCAAGAAATAGTTTTTAATCACTTAGAAGAAAAAAAGTATTTAAAGTTAAGACCAAATGCATGGTTATTAGTTATACGCTTGATACACCAAGATCATTACCTCTTCACACATAAATCAAAGAAAATCTTACAAAAATATTTTACAAAATAAGTAACAGTCAACAGAACTATATGAACAGCTGATTGGGAAGTTATTCATGCTGATCTGATTCACCACCAGTAATGGATCTCTTTCTGACAGCTTGATGTAGCTAGCTGCAGTCTGCTGGAGTTCTCACCCAAAGGCTTTGTAGAATCTACAGCAGAAGCAAGCTGCTGTTCACTGCTGGCCGTATGGGAAGCTGGAGTGATCCTTCTGATCCACAGAAAGGGTCTTCCAGCTCACAAAAGAAAGTTCACTACTCTGTGCTTAGCGGATTCTCTGATCGCACACAAAGTTTACATCAAAAAAATCTTATGCTGCATTTAAAAAAGCATCTAACAATGCTGGTTGGTTTTGATTTTGTTTTCTACAACTTATTCTTCAAATTCAAGTATTAATTCTCATTAAAGATTTTGTCATGCACAGCTACATCTATTGCTATTTACTTCTCAAAAATTTCTACTCAATGCAACATACTCTACCCATCATGAATTTCCCAGCATCATGTTCAAATTCCTTTAAGACAGCACATTTCTTAAAAATATCACCATTCACTAAGAAGGCTACAGTCCTGCCACACCATAAGCTTGCATAGATGACTACTACTAATAAAATTCCACTAAGTATTTAGTAAATCCAAGCAACTTCAGAAACTACTTGGTGACCTACATCTGCAGTCCTGTATTTTGAATAAGAGTTGGGACAAAAAACCAGTAGGTTATTTCCAGCTTTTTTCCTGAAGACTTCATGTATTACTGAAATATAATAAGCTGTGAAAAGCTATTAGAAGGGAAGCTTTGAGCACTGAATTAAAAGTTGCCCCTACCAAGCAAAATAACCTAAAAGATAAATGCTACATATTTTTGAAGTGCCACAGAAGATAAATGAGCATTTGCATTCCTACATATAAAATACAGTCCTAAAAGAGGCAATATTTTTTTCTTCACACAGTATTTAAAGTGGAAAGCACAGTTTTCAGCACTGGGAGGATGCATCTTCTGCTCCACTGCCCTGCCTCAGTCCAAAAATTTCCAGATGACTTTACTTAAGGGTCCCTATTGATGCTACACATTTTTTGAAGTGATTAATACAGCTAGGTGTGGAAGAGGATGTCCATCCACATTAAGTTACTAGCACATAACTTCTAGATGAACTTTCATTATCAAACAGATACTCATCCCCAATTAATTTTGGGCTTTACAGTGCATTTAAGAAACCAAAATAAACATCCTGGTCAGAATGCCTTTCAGCAGCAGCAGCAGCAGCAGACCAAGTCTGCAAAGAGATCTTTAAACTAGCACTTCTCAACATAAGAGGTTTGCACACTCCAATCACTTCGGTCTTCCAGCAATCACTGCTTGATCTGTGAATACCTTTGTGTATATGCCTGAATGACAGCAACCCGCTCCCCACAAGCAACCTCCTGGTCTTCCAACCTTGCAACGGCACAGACGTTTGGTTCAGACACATAAGGGAATTAATCAGGCTGAAAAACAGTCCAAGAGAAAGACTTCTTTCAGCTGGATCAGTTAGCTCCTTGATCTACTCTGCCACACAGCAGCTGGCAAAGAGAAACAGCAGGTAAGAGAAACAGCTTAAGCAAGGCAGCCACTGAACACAAAACTATGGTGTGGTGTTATAGAAATATATACACTTAAAGTCCTTGAGTTTTCAGAGCTATTAGATCAACAAAGTATCTTTCACCGGACACTACAGTCACTGTTAAAAAAGAACGTATACAAATAAAAGAGACCACGGCTGTACTTTGATACAAATACATGTTGTAATGGAGCACCGAATGCCTCTTTGAATGCAGCTCATCTTTTCATGAGGACAGCCAGAACGGACTTTTATCAAATTGAAGGGTGAATTTCCAACTCCATATAAACAAGGGGATTCTTGAAAGAATTGAAAACTAGATGTTTAAATTCTTAAGTCATAGTAAGAAGTGTTTTTCAGAATCCATGGCAAAGCTGTGGTGAATTTCACAGCAGGCAAGCAACGTAAGTAGCCTCAACTGGATTTTTAAAGAGCTTTCAAATGCCATGAGATATTTCCATAAGAAACAGAAGCCTGTTTCTGCAGACTTTGAATTAAGGACTAAGGGGTTTTTTTTAAAGGAAACATTTACAGCAATAACATACATTTAGCCTTTATTAAAAAAACTAGGAGCAAAACAAGATTGGTCTAATTTCCAAAATGATACATTATATAGATTAAATATAACAAATACAGTAAAACTACATACATACAGAGCAGTTTTTTTCCCCCAAGGGGAGAGTGGTGTGGGAAATTAAGTTCAAGAAACACCATATCATACTTTTCAGCAAACTATTAAGAAAGACATCTGTATTTGTCCAGAGTACTGGATCAATCTTCAGAAATAAGGAGCTGAACACATACTTTCCACACATCTTTTAAACAATAAGCATCCAAACAAGTTAGGCAGTTGAGGAAGGATAAAAAAGAAACCAAAATACATATACAGTAAATAAATAGCCAGGTAGCATTATGATCTCAAATACTAATGCATTAGCTCATCGTTAAAAGAAATAAACAAACAATACATGAAATAAACACATCAATTAATTTCAGGCAAGTAGCAGGCAGAAAATAAACTCAGTTATTACTATCTCCAAACATTTATTCCCTAATAGTTGCATAACAATTCACTAAATGTAACAATTTTACCTAAAGCACTTGCAGAAGAGCTTACACCTGCACACCTATAAAGCCAGCAAAAGCCTTGGTCCCTAAAGAGCAGGGTAAAAACACAAAAACCACACACAAAAGGCAACTCTACCTCTGCTAGGACAAGCAGTCCAAAAACTATAGGACTTGGAACCCTATTAGATCACCTTACTAATATTTCTGACCTAGAAGTCTCCATGAAGTATATGGTAGTCCATGAGATTACTTTGAATCCTTACACAAGCCAATGGTCCAAAGACCTTGAGAACTTTTGCAGTGGAAGATGGCATTAAAATTCTTTGTTTCACAGTACAACTTTGTACAACCTCTGCAACTCTGAATTAGTCTCGGTTCAGCAGATGCTTCTCTCTCTCTTCTCCCACCACACTTTTTCCCAGCTGGCCCTGAAAACCATGAAGATCTGGCAGGAAGCCTGTAATGTATCTGGTCCCTGCCCTGGCATCACATGTCCTGCAGAACTCCAGAACAGCATCCTACTGTCAAACTAGCCTGTGTTACACATCTTTGGGGCAAACAGGGCAAAAAAGGCAAAATGGCTGCTCCCACAGACCAAGATCAAAGCAGGGGACTGTTTGGAATTCAACATTTTTATAAATTACCATTAGAAGAATGAAGAGTTTCCTTCATTATACAGAAGGAATGCTCAAGTCAGTGTACTCACTTTTACAGTGTTCTTAAACAAGTTTGGCCCAGCTCCATTTCATGTTACAGTTTAAACCCTTTCCAAATTATCTAATACACTGATACACCTGCAGGCACATACAGAGGCACGTCATGTACTATTCTGGCCTAGGACTACAATTGCTGGTACCTCTGGCACTGAGACCAGGTCTCCCGTGATCTGCAAGACCATCACTGGTTAAGTCTCCACACCTGTAAGTAGAACCCAGCTGCAATGAATAAGCTTACTCAATTCCACATGCACATGCCCTAGGGCAAGCAATACTTTCCATCCCTGAACAAGCATAACACCCTTTGTGTTTATATTATCAGATAGGCCAAAGCGTGTAGAATTTTTCTATTGCATGAAAGCCCTCAGCAAGCCTGTTCTGTACAACACCGAGATTCAAAACCACACAATACGTCCAAAACCCATCACTGTAGCTGAGGAGCTGGAATAAATAATCAAGCGGGATTTGTTTTCGTAGGTTATTAGGGGAGCCCAGGTCAAACTCCACTGATAGAACTACTCCAAGCAGAAAGGCATAAAGGAACACGCTTTGGGAGGAAAACTGGATGTAACGACAGGGGGAAACCAAACAGCAAAAGAAATTCAGTAAAGAGACAGCTTCCTCCTTTTGCAAGAAATGTAGGAATTAAAAGGCAAAGGATTCAAAGGCACTGCCGGTCACCCCGGCAGCCGCTGTATCTGGAGCAGTTACATTATCCCAGAGGAGTACTTTTTGCTTTAAGAGCCATTTTTAGGAGCAAGGTCATGGAAGCTGACCACGGCGGGCTGCATTCCCACCGCTCGCCCGCAGAGCCTTCCATCCCCGCGGTCGGGGAGGCCGGCACGGCCTGCCCGGGTGCCCCCGCTCCTCGGGGGGGGAGGAGGAGGAGGAGGAGCCCCGCGCCGAGCCTCCTGCCCCTCCTGCCACACCAACAAAGAGCCCCCGCCATTATCCGCTCGCACACCTCCGGACCCCCCGCCCCCAGCGCACACCGAAGGTCACCGGGCCGGGGAGCCCCGCAGCGCAGCGCCGCCCGACCCCGGGCAAGGCCACGAGCCGGCCCCGGCTCCGCTCCCGCCCCAAACGTAAACAACACGCCCGGGCCGGCCCCGGCCATCGCGGCGGCGGCGCCGCCCTCCCGTCCTCCCGGGCACCGCGCCGCCGTCCCCCCGCCCGGGGCCGCGATGCGCTCACCCACCGCCGCCTCCGGCCTCGGCCGCCGAGTACCGAGCGGGGCCGGGCCGCGCTCACGCTCCGCGCCCCGCCCCGCCCGCCGCGGCTGCGGCTGCGGCTGCTCCGCCCCCCGCCCCGCCCCGGGCCCGGCACCCCGGCTGTGCCTGTGCTGGTGCTGTTCGCCCTCTAAATAGTCAGCGCTTCTTTGTGGGATTTTTGCGATTTCCATTGCCGTTGCCGCTGGCTCCTGGCACCTGACACGAGTACCCTCTCCCTGGATTTTCAGTATTTTCCTTGGTAATCGCTGTCTTTCTTCTTTGGTCTTTTTCTTTGGCCCAGGAATGACTCTGCTTAGACACAAAAGGAGGCAACTCGGCCCCCTAAAGCAATACTTTGTATATTTTAACTGCATAATACAAAAGAAGGCCTTATGAGCAGTATTTAAAAATAGGTGTACCATCTGTCAGTTGGTTTGACAGGGTACTGTGAAAATGGACATCCCACATTAAATTCATTTTCCAACATGTAATCTGTGTCACATTTTTGAAGATGCCAAAGACTCTACCAAGACTGTTGTTGATATCAGCTTTTACCCCTCCTTAATAAGCATCAGCTTTTACATGGTAAAGGTAGTGGTTCAGAATATTCCAGTTTCGCCCACTATCTTGGTGTTAAAAGCTCCTCCTCCATAGACTGTCAATACACTACTCATATGCCCATTATAGTGAGATCTCTGCACGCTGCCCTGAAATTCTCATTTAATTTAAGCAAGCCCACTTTTATTCCATATGTTAAAGTGGTGCTTTTACAGATCCCCACAGAGAGATATATGATGCCTCCTTTATATCTATACAAAAAGAAACCCCAAACAAAAACAATTGCTCACACTCCACCACCAGTGCTCTTTAGATATCTCTGGGTTTTAAGACTGTTTCTAAGACACACTTCCCACATCACCTCTGATCATTTCCATGGGACAGCCCCAAACAGAATTAGCCAGTTTTTAGCTTCAAGGCTTTTTCTTGTTGCAGTATGTTACATCAGAGCCAGACACTACATTCCCTTCCACGTTTACATGCCGTGGGCAAAGCTCAGCTGGCACAAGGGGCAATATAAATCACCAAAACACACTTCAGGCAAAATTTAATCTGGATAGGTCACGTTCATTTTGGCCAGCAGATTAAACCAGCCTACTGGTTTTGGCTGATGCAGGTCATGGCACCTTCAGATGTTTATTTCTACTGGCAAATAGACCTCTGGTGTTCATCTCTGGTTTCCCCTGCACAGCAAGAAACAGGCAGGGTGACATCATGTTTGGCCAGTCCAGCTATTTGCAACAAGTCCCATGACCTTACAGAACTGATGTTCCGCCTAGTGTTTTTGAGAGTCGTTGCTTATCGTTCCATCTGAAGTAAGACTGCATTGAGATTTGCAAGTGAAAAAGGACAACAGCTCCTTTAAAGTATAAGATAGTGTTTTGCTTAGCATCCAGATTTGTTGCATTTCTTTTTTTTAAGGGCATAATAAAAGTCTCATTAAGATTTTATAGTTGCCAAAGTTGATGCTTTTAGACAGAGATGTATTCCTGTGTGACTTTTAAAAAAAACTAGTCCTTATAACTGTGTACATCATCAGCATCTATTGCTCTCTTGAATGTAGAGCAACAAGCAACAAAAATAATGATGCAGGAATTATACAAAAAGATCAGATTAGTAATGTTGTAAAGCATTTGACAGAGGAGCATTATTTATTTCAATAGAGGATCCAAAATATATGAAGATTTAATGAAGGAAAAATGTGAAAGAAAATATTTCATACTGTAAATTTACTACTTACCAGTATAATAGTTTTAAAGATAATGTGACAGATTGGCTGTAAACTTCCTGTACATTATGCAAAATTTACAAGGCATTGAAATAATACCTCTTTCAGTAAGGACAAAGGTTTCTTTGATTTGGTGTATAATAAATTTTTCAAAAACAAGTCCCTATATAAGAAAAGGAAACTTTGAGAATGTCATCGAGCATCACTATAGTATTGTTTTTTGAAAATGCTTTGCAGAAGTGTTTTCTTACAATGGTTGCATTCCTATATTGCTTATGTCTGGGTGAGAACTGTTTTCTGGATTGTGCTGGCTGATATCCATGAAAATTCAAAAATAAATTCCTGATATCCATGAAAGTAAACAGGCATTTTGCAACAGGCTTCAACAAAGCCAGCATTTTTCTCTGGACCTCTCAACAGATTAGAAGGATACAGTAGAGAGCAGGAGTATGGATCCATAATGACAGAACATACGGGCAACCAGATAGAAGATTCATATTTGTTCATAGAGGATCAGTAGCAGAAGGAGAAAAGAGTTTATATATAGAGAGAAAACTACAGAAGGAAGTTTGGCTATCTGCAGGGGCCAAGGTCTTCGCAGCAAGGACTGTCAGACATGGCCCTGCTGAGGCCACAAAATGACATAAACTTGACAGAATTTTGGATGATAGGTTTGACAATAAAGGTGCATAGTGGCGGGTGAGAAAATCTGAAAGCTGATAAGGGTCTCTTTCACAAAACAATGGGAATCAGCAACCTCAGAACTTGAATCTTCCTTTCCAAAATAAATGTGAAATTTTATATATAAGAAGGATCTGATGAGCAGGTTTATTAATTGAAACTCCAAAATTAAGTTAATGAAAAACTTAAAGCATGAAAACCATCCTCTGCCTACACATAATTGTTAATCATTGTCTTATCTCCTCAGGGTCAGTGTTCATGTAGCAGTAGTCTTGGCTTTGGACTGAGGCTTTAAAATAAGTAGTTGTTGAGTGTTTAATAAATATTTGAATTTAAAAACTGCCAGTAATATCTGAATTATGTCAAAATACTGCAAGCTTTCTCACTCCCATGCACTGGTATACAAGTATGTTTATGAAATCATATTAAAATGTTTGGATTCAACAGTCATGACGTTACATTAAAAATGTAGTTTTGTCATTTTTTAATATTTTCATTAAGTTCTTATCAATTACCACAATGTTTGTAGTAAACGATGTTTAAGTATATTGATGTTTATAGACTGCAAAGCAATCAATTCAGGCTGAATTCTTTGGAGTCAAGGCAATGGATCTGAATGTTTGACCCAAATTTTGATGTACAAAAATCAAAATGTCGAAAATTGGATTCTATAGCATAAAATAACAGGTCAAAAGATAGAAGGAGTAGTCATTTTTGTCCACCAAACCTATAGTAAAGAATAGTGATTAATTTTTGCTCCAAAATGGATCAGTACAATACACGTTGTAAGCTGAGTGGAACTGTAGTGAACAGACACAAGGGGGTAATTGCTTAAACCACAGTAGCTGTTTTTCAAGTAAGTATCTGATTATGCCTACAGTTACTTTCAGACAAGCTGAAAAAAAGAAACAAGATATTCTAGGCATGTGCCCTTGCAGAAGCGCTTCACTGCTCTGCAGACTGACAAGGAAAGACCTGTCACATCAGGAGAGATGCTGGAGCTGAGTAAGGCAGCCCCAGCTGCTCCCTGAACAACAGCCCATGCTTCTAACAAGAGGTGACGGGTGATAGGAGTGGGTGACTGTGAGGTACAGAGGCACTTGTTTGCTGACCTGACGTGCTCTCCAGAGAGGTGTGCTGCTCACCAGGGGTGAGACTACCAGGCCTTGTACAGTCCACTGCCTATTTTTTGCTGCTGTTTGTTCATGTGGGCACCTGTGATACAGCTAGGAACAGTCTGAGGATATCAAGTATTACAGAGCCCTGGGACTGGCATTAAGGGACTCTGGAGCACGAGCAGTTTTTTTATCAGCCCTCCCAGTCAAAGGGGAGGTGTTTGAAAGGGCCAGTTGAATCTGGCAAATGAACAAATGGTTATAGCCAGAGGTTCGGCTTCTTTGACCATGGGACTCTGAGAAACCCGGTCCGCTGGGGGCTGATGGGATCCATCTGTCAGAGAACAGGAAGAGCAGCTTCAGTCATAGGCTTGACAAGGTGGTGAAAAGGGCTGTAAACTAAAGTTGCCAGGGAAATGGAACCTCAACCCATCCCACTCCTACCGGTTTGATGCCAGTGCCAGCACGACATGCCCTGAGCCAGAAGAGGGATTGCAGGTAAGTCAGAGAGCACCTGAAGAGCAGCACAAAGGGATTCCAGTCACTGCAGCCAGTAAGCGGGCTTCACTGGGGGCCCAACATAAATGCCTCTATGCAAACACCCATAATATGGGGAATAAACAAGAGGAGTTAGAGATGTGTGCATGTCTGCAGGGCTGTGATCCTAATGGCATCACAGAGATCTGGTTCCTGTGACTGAAGTGTTGAAATGCAAGAATACAGGCAGGGGAAACAAGGAGGGGATGTCCCCCTCTATATCAGTGACCATCTGGAGTGTGTGGAGCTCTGCCTGCAAATGGATAAAGAGCCAACCAAGAGGTTAAGGGTCAGGATTAAAGGGAGGGCACAGAGAGGGGACATTACAGTGGGGTCTGCTACCAACTGGATTAGTCCCTCTATAGACAGATAGGAGCAGCCTCATGTTCACAAGTCCTGGTCCTCTTGGGGGATTTCAACCACCCCATTATCTGTTGGAGGAACAACACAGTAGGGTATAAGCAATCCAGGAGGTTCCTAGAATGCATTGATAATAACTTCCTTCTACAAGGGATAGAGGAGCCAACAAGGAGAGGAGCTGTACTGAACCTTGGCCCCATGGCAGGGGGTTAGAATGAGATGACCTTGACCGTCCCTTCCAACCCAAATTTTTCTGTGATTCTGTGATTCTATGATTCTATATTGTAACTAACAGATATCAACACATAGACAAAAAACTGTGTACTGACTTTAAAAAAAAAATTTAGTTATATATTTTAAAATATTTCTTTACAAGAATGGACCATCTAATCTTTCATTTCTTAGACAATCTTCAATAAATTGCAATGCCAAAAAATTGAATTTCATGTGACTTCTCAGGCTGAGCCACCTGTGCAAACATGAAGCCACTGTAATTCTATCACTTATTTATTTTAGCCATTTATACATATCATCCTCATATAGTGACCTGGGTACCTTGCAGCACTGAAAACCACCTTCTGGAAATTAAGCCAATTAACAAACCCTCTCCTCACCTCACTAATTACTTCATTAAGAAGAGATCAATAGGAATTGTGGGTACTCAGCGGGGCAAGTTTTTCCAAGCTAAGGCTTGAAATGTCACAGCAAAGATCAACATCCATGTCCACTTGCGAAAACAGGTGAAAACTAAATATTGTTTGTTAAGGGAGATAGATATATGTGGAAAGAAAATCCCAACTATGAAACTTTTTACAAAATTACAGAGGTAATACCAGTGTTTATGTGAAAGCAGTTTGATAGTAGTATCTTTTCTGTAACTTTTTTTTTTTTTACCATTGGTTGTGGCAAAGAAGCTGCATTTCACATAAGAAAGTGAAATGGAAATTTGCTAGAAAATAATTACAACCAAACCCCAAACTAAAAGACATATTACAGCCTAAAAAGATGTACAAAGAAAAATCACACATACTAACTGTTGTTAAATACAGCTGATGTAAAAATAATGAATGAATTAATTAATTTTAATAATGAAAAATTTAAAAATAACCTAATAAAAGAAACATTGTAACAACTAGACTTTTTATTTAATTATGTCTTGAAAAACAATATGAAATCAACTCCAAGTAACCAGTTGGAGGGACCTGTATTCCTTCTTTGCATGGAACTAGAAACAGTCAGTAGTTGCAAAATGTTGTTAAACATTCTGACTATTAGCAAATAATGATGAACTGAGGCAAACATTTTGAGGAGTAACCAAAACGAATGGAGCACTTCCTGGCTTGAGCAAATGTAACAGAAGGCAAGCAGCCACCATGGGGCACCATGCAACAGGTTATAGACATGACCATGAAGGTGGGCTCGTGTTCATGGCTATCGCATACTGAAGCACAGACATTTCTGAATGTCCAGTCAAGAAACTGTGTTCTCCCAAATATCTTTGATGCTACTAACCCCTTCTTTGCTGTTCCTGAAAAGTTATTTCTGAGCTGCTATAATTCCATGTGCAGACAATTTATATTAATTGGTACACTGAATAAATAGACAGCAAAGTCTGTACAATCATTAGACTTATTCAGCCAACTGGAAATTGTAGTTTAACTATTAGAAAGCAGTGGTTATGGTATCACATACCTCGTATTTCTATACAGTGATATTAACAGAGCATAGGTTGTTCTTTACTGATACTACTATTCAGTGGAGATTTTTCATAGGAAAATTCAAGAACAGTTATTGGGGTTTGGCATTACCTGAGGATAACATTAGACAGTGGGTTCACTGGGCTGCATTGTGGCAATATGTTCTACCTAACTCACAACCAAGCTGTTGTGGTTTCTTTAGTCAGGAAAGATTGATTGTGAATGTGTGCAGCTTTCCAGCTCTGGGTTTTAGTTCAGCAATCTGCCAAACATACTTATATCTGTACCCCATGCCTGTCTTTCTAAATTACATACTAACATCCCTTCCCTCACCCTTAAGACTTAGTATTTGGCTTTCTAAGAATAATTCCAGAGCAAAAGGCATTTCCAGGGTTCAAAACAAGGTCATAAGGACTTTTATATCAGTATTTTCTCCCTTGTCATTGGAGAGTGATCATAGTTGAAAAAGCTACTGTACCATCCTTTTTTCATAGTTTCTGCTAAATGAGACTGCCCAAAGTTGATCAAAATTTAGTGATTATTGATGACTCTGGTACTGAACTTGGGGGATACTGAAGGCAACCTTTCAGTTACAATCTCTCCAACCAGCATCCTGTGTTCTTCACCCCCAAGCTTGCCCTTCTGTTTAAAAAAAAATTACTTCCCAGGAGTGCACCAATTCTTGTCAAATTTTTTTAGTTTTAACTCCTAGATGTGGACACCTCTCTCATATTAGATAATGTGTCATACATTATATCTAAAAAGCACTAGAAAATGAAATTAGCCAGCACCAATTACATCCTGTTTAAATGCTAGTTGAATCTAGCTTTCCATATAATGATTCTGATACAAAACCTGCTAACTTCTGAAAACAGTTTTGAAAAACAACTAAATGTGGGGACACTGAACTAAATGGCAGGTAGAGGAATACACACAACTTAGTGTTATCTCTTTTGACTTGGTTAATCTTATGATTTTACCAAAGCAGTTTGAAGATAATGAATAGTGTGTGATATGTCTATACTGCACAATACAGTACTTAGCATTTGTCAACCACATTAGGCAGAATAAGGAAGATAACTTCAATAGCAAATGATTCCCTCTGGGTGAAACTGTATTTCTTTGTGCTGGTTTGGTGCCTGCACACATCTCTGCCTTGTGGAACAGTACCCTGTAACCACTTACGTACACTCATTCTAAGATTTTGAAATAAAGCTATATTTTGATCACTTCAGCCATTGTAGAGAAAAATTATTTTCACTTTATAAGTAAAGCATTAATCTAATATATACAAGTATACATGAATCTACAAAGGTTTCATTGTAGTGACAAAGAGCATAACAAATATAAAATCTCTATTCCAATAGAGAAAGGAGATGAAATTTTTTTTCCTTATAACCAGCATGTCATTGCTGGGTAAACTGACTATTTTTCATGAAACTATACATTAAGTGTATACATTCCATCACCATATTCCAGAAACCTTTAAAGAAGTTTCAGTCTTTCTTTCCTCAGATTAATGGTCTGAACTTACTGTTCTTATTTAGAGAGTGACTCCATTACAGTCTGAGAGAATTTGGCATTAAATAGTAATCACACCCTTGTATCTTAGACAGAAGCATTGGAGAATGTATCATAGGAATGCTGGCCTCTCATTGAATTACTTCTGGGATCAGCAGAGTTATAATCAGGTATCACAAACATGAGCTACTTGTCCAATAATATTTTATTGCCTCGCATCACATTTCAAAAGCAGTGTAAGAAGCAAAAGCAAATTGAAAAGATTGTATTGAAAGTGGTATTTTAATTTGCTCTCATCTATTCATAAAACTTTCTAAAGATTTAGGAACTCCCAGGGGCTTCAGCCAGACTTTGATAACTATTGTTCTTAAGGAACACTAGTTACTATCACGACTGATAGGAAACAAACCCCCAGATCCCTCTACTCTCAGTTTAGAGACATTTTTAATTATCTTAGGAATTATTTCTTAGAGAGAAACAGGCTGTTCAGATACTGGCCTCTTCTCTTTTCTTTTTTTTTTTTTTTTATTTTTTAAACTGAGCTCAAGGTTACACAGATCAGCTCTGATTCCCATGAAGACACTGCTGTGGAACACCCCTGGCAGCAAAGACCAGAAGAAGAACATAGACTCACATCCCTGTATTACTTTGCTAAGCTAAATATAGATGACTGGACAAGTTCCAATCTGCTTAGAAACCATGATGGAATAAAACTTTAAATTGTATGGCTGTTGGGCATGGGAAGGATGCATGGAAGTTCACAATCACGAGAAGTGGTTAGGTCCTATTACATGATTTGAGCGGATTTAAGACAAAAAGGGAGAGTCCTTGATTCTTCTGAAAGCACAAGTGATCTCCATTTAGCTCTGACAACTCAAGCAGTTTATGATCCACTCCATGGGACTCTGAACCAAAACCAGTTAAAACTTAACAGAAGTACCATAGCTCTTAGCTGTTTAACAAAAACTCCAGGGCTGAGCTGTGGTTGTAGTTTTGACAGTTTGCTTGTACCACCATCAGCAGAGAAGTAAATAGCAATCTTCACCTTTATGTAAACTTTAAGAGCTGCCCACACTTCAGCTTCTGTGGGATAAAAAGGCATTAATGTCAGAGAATAATTGGATTCTAACCATTGCCGGTTCTCAGAAAGCTGGAAGGAACATAAGGGAGATCCTAAGCCTCCATCCAGCAGTTTCTTCACTGGGATAAACAGTCTTTCATCTTGTTAACCTTCTTTCATAGTGATCTAGTTACATAAACTTTGCTGCAATTCCATACATGTCATCTGTACACAGTAAGGATTCAGTAGGTGAACAGAATGAATTCAACTGAAGCTCTCATACTGTCTATTTTGAGTTTATGGGTCTGAAATACTACTTTGGTTTAAACCAGTAGGTTGTGAATAATTTTCTAAAATGGCTGTTTTCAATGACTATTTAGGATAGTGAAGGAACCACAGATCTCACAAATTTGGAACTGTTGCTTGCACCAACATAAGAGGTTTGCATTTGCATGTTTTCACGAGATGAATGATCGAATATTTTCTTAAAGCAATACAGCATATTTAGGAACCTTAGTTAATCAAAACAACGCTTCTACCTGATTTAACAGGAGCATGTACACACAACACATTATTCATAGCAAAATTATTCAATGCACCCCTCTTAGCTCCACAAACAGCATTATACAGACATCTATTTAAGTCTAATCTGGTAGCTACAAATTCACCACTATAAATAACTTCCTATCTCCTCCCCACTCATCACCTGGGGAAGGAGCAGCCACTAACTTCTGTGTTGCTTTTCTCCTGCTAGTATGCAGAATACTTTCAGAGGTGCATCAATGCTCAGGGTTTCTTTTCATCATTAACAGCCTTTTTGCTGATCTGTTGGTATTTGGATCCATGAATTCAAAAAATGAAGAGCAGTATCAGTCCCAGTGATCACAGGAAAAGGGTCAACAAATAGGTTTTATTGCACAGTTGGTAAGGTTTATCAGTAGATGTTTGTTTGCCAATTCCAAAATGTTCTGTTTGGGATATCTTACATGTGAGACTTTTCTATCCAGTTTTAATCCTGCCTGCACTTCTGTCTGACTTCATGTCAGATCAGATTTATGACTTCTGGACCAAGAGCATCTTTAGAAAAAAACAGTAAACGGACCAGAGAAGGGATATGAAAGGATGGGTGATGTGCCCAATATGATAATTCAGCAAAATGGATGTTTCCTGTGACATTTTGCATAAGGCAATATTGCATTTCTCAATGTCAAAACAGAGGGATTTACAGCACCTGAGATGATGAAAGCCTGAATAAATTTTCTTTAGAGATAAATAAAGAAGACTATAGCTTGTATATTTTCTTCGAAAGCACATGTCAAGACCCAGATACAGTGGAAGGGTGGACCAAACTGAATGTGAAACCCCAGGTGTGGGCTAGAGATAACAGTGGCAGTATTCACAAAGACTAAGAAAAGTAGTGGGAAATATGGATATAAGGGGCTTTTTTATTTCTTTTTTTTCCTGGCCATGTTGAACTTAAATGACTGGTTGCATGAAGTTAAGCAATGAGAGAAAATCTAAGGTTTTCATTTTGACATGAAGAGAGAAACCTACACTAGAGATGTCTGTGAGGTATTGCTGTAAGGACTGTAGCTGAAAGGACTGTAGCTGAAAATGCATTTGCAAATGCTACTGCTCAGGGACAAAATATAGGGAGAAAGAGTAAATAAATGCAGCTTTGTGGTCTTCTTATACAAACAATGCAAAAATAGAACACAAGAGAAACAGAGCTGGAAAAATGGAAGAACAATTAATGTGAAGAGCTTATTGAGTAATTCCAATAGAACTTTCTTCTGTTTTGGTAAGGTTTTGTTACCTTCACTTCCTTATGCCCTGCTCACAGTTGCCCTGCAGGATCCCAGGAGCTCCCTTTGCCCTGCTCTGAGCACAGCTGCACCCTGCCATAACTAACTAAAAAATTTCAGACTAGGCTACATTTAAAAACCATCAAATTCCCTTCTTTCAGTTTGGGGTTTTTTTTTTCTGCCAGATAGACCCACCAAAATCTTATCTTCATTGTTTATTGGGTCTGAAGGATTTTGCTGCTCATAAAAGACACACTCAACCCCTTAGACGATCAATCTCTGCTTTGGTGTACTGTCACTCCCTGGGTTGGCAGGGGGCTGAAAGTGACATCAGTCTATGGGGGTTTAGACCTAATGCTCCCGTGTGCGTCAGGTAATCCAATTGAGTTCTTGTAAGTCGACAGACCCAGAGATTTATACTGAGCCACTTCCTAAAAGCTGACTCTTATTACCTGGTGGGTGAACTGCCAGAGCGGGGAAAGAAAATAGGAAATTACAAAAAAAAGGGGAAGGAGTGTAAACAGCCTTAGCAGACATGACGTTGCCCTCAACTTCAAACTAGGAGCTGCTAGGCTTGGCTTGCAAGTAAGAACAGGAACCTCACTGCTTACTTGCTTAGCCACTTGCCGGACCACGCAGTGCTTGGTTACGAGATACAAACAAAACAGTAGAAATAGAGGAAGGAAGGAAGAAAGAGTGAAAGAAAGAGAGAAGACAGAAGGAAAGAAAAAGAGAGAAAAAAAAAAAACCAAGAAAAAAAGTCCAATCAAGCCCTGAATATGTTTAATGTTATATTTACAACTATTATGATCTAAACAAGCATTATTGGGCAAAAATATAGAAGATTTCAGACTATTCTGGATGTGGCATCTGTCCAGCTTGTACAGGTAGGTTCTTATGTATTTCTCTTAATCTCATTATCAATTAAATAAGTATTAAATCACTCATCTTCTTGGCTTTGCACAGCAGTATCTAATATTTACCCTGGGTTTTTTTACATTAAAGCTCATTTCATACAACAGAATTGCACTGATTAAAAATCAGAGTACCTCAGCATATTTTTATTTTCTATTGAAGGCAAAGGAATAGAAGGCGCTAAATTGTTACTGCTCTTACAGCAGGGCTAAGTCTTCATTTGCACAGCACAGTTCACATGATTCTGAAAAACATGTTTAAGTACATTATTTATTCATGGATTTGTGCTAAGTACTATTATTTAGGAAACAGCACTGAACTCCAAACGGTTCAGAAAGATTACCAGTGATTATAACCTGTGACTAAAGACTCTCAGTTAAGCAACTGCTTTCCTAATTTCTTCTCTACTGCTCTCTAATGTGTTTTTAGGCAAGTCCCTACATTACAGTTAGCCATTTCTAAAATAAAAGCAGCCTTATCTTATGGAAGTTTTGGCATAAGCTCCATAAGCATTACTGATTTAGAAAATTTTAGATGGAGATTCCAGAGGAATGCAAATAATGATAATTTACTATTTACATCTAATGTGTATCACTAATAACTGGAAATGGCATCATCCTCAATGATGTGGTGAAAAAAGACACTGAGTCTTTTGCAGGTAATAGAGCCACTCAGCATCAGAATCAGGATCAGAAACTTTGAGTATCTCTCTTCTGCAAGTGAAGGTGTAACTGTGGCCCATTCAGAACTCAAGAACTAGCTTTAACATATCAACAATAAGCAAACCACAGCAGCATTGATTACGATAGGATTAGCTGCTTGAAAAGCTATGGAGAGACTTTGAGAAGACTGAATAGCACATGCTAAAATCTTAGGTCTTTATTTTTCATTCAGGACTAAATTTTTCTTTGATATCTGAATAAGCAATTGCAGTCCAGTGTCATGTTTTTATGCATTTCTACTGAGAGAATATCCATCCGCAAACTGGCTGCAGACACTGGAATATTGTCTGAAATTCTCAAGTAGGTTCCCTTTGAAATAAGAATTTGGACCTGTAAGTCTGATTCTGGGTTTTTCTACATTTTCTTTTGGTATCAATAATGTTTTGTGTCTTTGAGGAACAATGTCCATATCTTGTAATATGTCATATCTTGTATCAAAGTCATATCTTTTAGCATCCTTACCTCTCAGCTCATGAAAGTCACTACAGAGAGACACATAACCATGCTGTTCAAGAACCAGATTTCAACTCTCTCCTTCAAAGATTACTCTTTTAGAGACTGGCCCCATCTGTGTTAAGTTTATGATTTCATAGCAAAGAAATTTGTCTCTCTGTGGCAATGGAATTTTATTCCCCTTGAGTGCTGAATACTTCACAATAGTCTGGTTAATTCTCCTATTGATTAAAGTACATGTTTCCAGAAAGGAAATAAAACAAAGAAATTTACATGAGAGAGTGAAAAAATACTGTGTAATGAAGGCTGTATCACTGCAGCTGTAATTTCTGGGACATAATCTTTCTAAGGAAAGTCATTCTTTAGCAACAAGGCAACTCCCTTATTGACTTGTCAGTGTTTACAGATTTGACTCCGCCTGTCTACTTTATTTGAACAGAAGTTCTTAACAGCATTTTAAGAGTTTACTCCAATTATAAACCCATATGTTTCTTCCCCATATTTTAGAGAGCTAAATTTCATACTTAATGAGATTCATCTCTCTGGTATGAGGAATAAGGTGTATTCTCTCTGAAATTGTAACAACAAGAGTACAGTGAATCAGAGTATAAAATTCGTATATGGAATTTATATTAATAAATCATGTTAAAATTTAAATGAATTTTAAACTTGAACTTTCAGAAAAGGTACTCTTTTCAGTCTCTTCCAGCTTTCCAATATCTAAAATTTATTGGTATTTTATGGACAAGCAGCATTGAAATACAGTAGGTTGTACTTAAGCAAAGTAACATATCCAGCTCTTTATCCAGTTATTATGCTTGTGTATCCAGATAAAAACCATGTAATCATGAATGATAGCATGTATCAATCATTTAAATATATCAAAGTGCTGCTGCATTGGGCCCAACATTCATTATACACAGAAGAAGCTCAGAGTTTAATGTAGACATTTAAGAATGTCTAAAGTACATGGTGAGGGCACCTACTCTCCCCAAATTCTTTCCCTTTTCCTTTCTCTAAAATATGCCTAAATTTATGTTAAGATACTATATTACATTTATTTTCAATACAGGTTCTTCTGTATTTCTCCTAAGATTACCAGTAACAGTCATTAGCTTGGTGATAGCAACAACATTACCTTAATTCAATTTGAACTACATTTTAACATATATTGAGAATTTACTTGGGTTTTCAATTTTAAAAGCTATAGATGAGTAGTGTCCATAAATATATTTAGTTCTAATTTCTTAGTAAATAATTTCTATACTATATTTTTTATAATCTTAATTTTTATTATGGAAGAATACTGCTCAAAAACAGAACACATCCTGAAGTATTAAATCAGGACAATCATCAACACAATATATGCAGTGAGAACCTCTTCAAAGCTCACAGTTACAGACTGATGTGATCATCATCTTTCCTCTGTAACCATGTTACAGTTTTGTGGATTGTTACGAATCAGATGCAAACCAAAAGAGATTTAGGGTTGTCACCGACAGTTTGGTCACAACTTACAGTGATTCTTCAGTATCTCCTAAATACCTAGTCATAGATATTTTGGAGACCACCATCCCTCATAATCTCCAGAGAGTATTCTAATTTACAGGCTTTGTTTGTTGTAACTTTTTTTTAAAGAACCAAAACATACAGCATTAAGCAACAAAAGATTGTGATCATGTGAAAAGTATTCATTTAAGAATATTTTAGTATAGACACTCTGTAGTGGGACAAAATTATTTCACTGATCCCAAACTGTCTGTAGAGACCCAGAATCAGATTAACTGATAACTACTATGGAATAATCTTGTGCCTCTATAAAAAGCAAGCCATATCTTTGCATTTCAATTCAGAAATGATTATGTACACCAAATATTTCATCTGTGTGAGCACTAGGATAATTTTAAATTTCAAAACTGTCTCTACATTCATTTTTATAACTATATAATTTTTAAGGGCATAGAGCAGATCAGTTAAGTATCTTCCTGGAAGTACCTCCTACTGAATGCAGAGAGGTTATTCTTGCCCTGGTTCAGGTTCATGCCAAATGCTGTTCCTGCTACCACTACTCAGAGAAGTCAAAGGCAGTGAGATTGATGCTAGGCGCATCATTCCCTCTCCCTTTGTGACTACAGAAATGGTGCTTCCTCTGTCACGTCACATCAAGGTACTGCTAGGTTCAGGGAAGATTGTTGACAAATTCTGTACATTTACTTTGAAATTATCACCAATGATTTCAGAACTATAGCTCAATCTAAGCATTAATATTGGTCATGTTTTTAATCCCCCTAATTTTGTATTCCAAGTTTGATTTATTATGCAGCCAGTCCTGAGATAGGCTGTGAGAGCTTTTCTTAGGGTATTTGCTATACTCAATATCAAAAAAGCATTTGTCTTGTCTTTAGTGAGAGAATATTTGTGTTTTAATTTTCTTTTACTCCTACATGAATTTCCAGTCCCTTTTGATGAAGTTTCTAAACTTTTGTGTCATAAAGATACAAATTCATCACTGGACACCTCAAAGCAATGCATTACTGTAAGTTATTAATCTTTGAGTGGTGGAACCACAGAGAAAAATCAAGAGATAGGATAGCCAGACTGATTTTATCTTCGTCAAAGTCCTCACCTGGGTATGATCAGAAATCACATTTCTTGATATGTTAATTAACCCATTGTCCAGCACCTCAGGTCAAGTAAAAGGATGTTGACTAAAAACACATTTTTCTACTAACTTTTCATTCTAAATGATCTTTCAGAATTAACGTCTGTCTTAATAATCTGTCTCTATGGACCCCTTTTCAGCTCTTAAAATCAGTCTATTAGCCCCCCAACACCCTAGAAAAATGTCACTTCAAGTTCCTGTATTTCCCAGCATTTGATCAGAAATCTTGAAAACAGATTGCTTGACATCTTGCAGAACAGCACCTGAGCTCCTCTGGCTAATTCCCTTCTTCCAGGAAGTTTTTTTTTCCCCCACTGCATCTTGCTGCCTCTAATACAAGAAGTTTTGCCTTTAGCCATACTGAAAGAGGATTGAGTCCCCTTGGGCTTGGTCGTTTATTTACATAAGGCACTTTTATATTATCAGGTAGCAGCCAAGTTTTAAAAGGGACTGCTAATGTAGCTAAGAAATTGGAGTACAAAAGCTGAAAGGGATAGGAGGCTAAAAAAAAATTGTATCTAGATAAAGTTGGCTAAAGACCATCTTTTTATAGACTTGTGTGTAGTTTTATCAGTTTATCCATCAATGCCACACTAGAAGTAACAATTCCTCATCTCCAAAGTTGTCCTTGAAAGTGACCGATGGGTATTCAGCCATTGTAGTTAACTTAATCAAAGTCAGTATTAGCCAATTTCATGTGTCTTCAAGTGCAGTGGGTTTACACCAGCTTCCACAGACTGCTATGAATAGAGAACTTTTCCTGGATACAGTGGTGCAAATGGAAGAAATTACACCCCAAGCCCCCTTCTCACTTGCCTGTCAGTACAAGCCTACACTCAGACTCTCTGAGTGAGGTTAGTGGCTGACATTAGCAAACTCTCAGAACTGTGAGAGAACCTACTTAAGTGGCCTCTCTCTGGTTCACTCATGTCAAAATCAATTAGTTACCTCTAGTAGAGGGTCTGTGATGGGCATTTATGTCCAAACCATAAATAGGCAATACACCCTACCCAGATAGAACTGTTTACAAAATCTACATTTTTTTTACACCTTCCAGCAAATTAAAAGTTGGTTGTTTCCAGCTACTGATTTTGTAATATACAGGTAGAGTAATGCAGCAGAACTGAAAGTTCAGTCAGATGAAAGACAAGAGTTCTGCAAGAACAGCTTCCAGACTGATTTGACAGAAGCCTTTCCAGTTCACAGAATGCTTGGTTCCTACCAAAGTTAATCCTTTGTTGTTGTTGTTGTTGTTGTTGTTGTTGTGTTCATACATAAACTTTTTTGCCAAAGCTCTCATTCCAGTTGTTCTTCAGGGTGCCCAAATGGGGCAAATCTGTTCTCATTCCATGCCTTTAAAAGTAGTGCATAAACAAACTTGACTCCATATTTCCAAAACCTAAATGTGATTTCTCTCTCCTTATCATCTTCTTCACTGGCTTGTCCTATGATCTCCCTTCATCTGTTTATTTTTTTTTTCACTTGTTTTTTCATCATCCAGATAATGGATTCAGACTTTCGTGCCATAAAACTGATTCTACAGCTGAACCAACTGCCCAGTAAATTCCCTCTGATAAGTGTGCATGAAAAGGGCTGTCATTTAGTCAGGAATCCAGATGACCCATTCTTGAGGATATTTCATGCACATGACTGTGTTTGATAAGGGAAGGTCAGTTTTCCTACAAAAGTAATGGCTTTTAGCTCTTTTGTTGTCTTTATACAGTAAACAAAATAGCAAAAGTAGAGATGAAGACTGACAAAAGCCAAGTTGCTCCTTTACTTTTTACTACATAAGACTGACAAATCTAATAAAGCCAAATTGCACATAAAGTGACCCTGGCACATGAAATTACTAATGCACAATTATTATTAAGTGTCAAATTAAGTTGCAAAGCTGTAGTTTATTAACCCTTATGATAAATTCAGTTTCTTTAATTTACTCTAGCTTTCAATAGATGAAAACTTGCACAAATGATAAAACAGAATGTACCAAAATTGAATAACATAATTTAGAAAGAAATGTGATAAATAGGTCAATTTTGGTGGCAAAATGATGGGTTAGCCTTACCTCAGTGTACCTTTCCTATCTATGCAAGAAGAGTGAGGGTAAACCTATTGACTCAAGAGAGTCCAAGCAATAAATAGATGTGTTGCAAAGATTAGAACAGAGAGGATATTTTAGGCTGATTTGGACGGCACTACCTTCTTCCATAGAAATCAGCAGAATCTGCCTTTGACCTCAAAGCACAAATTGGCACTGGAAGCCCTTTGTTAGTTTTTCCAGTCACAAAAACATTAACCTCTATATCCTGGCCAAATTCCAAAGTGGGTGATTACATTCTGCTGCTCTAATTTCTCCCTGAAGGCTCAACCAGATCTAGTATTGTTTTGTGATGTGCAGTGTTACTGCAAAAAAGTCCACTTTTGCAAGGTTGCTGTTAACTTTTTTCTTCTTGCCTCCTAATTTGTCTGCTTTGTCTTATCCGTAGTAGCTTGTTTGAAGGTCAGAATTGTTTGGTTCTGGATCAAAGCTTTTATTAAATTGAGGGACCATGAATATGGGCAGTGCTACAATGATAACATTATCTTTTCATCCCTTTTACTCTCATATAATGTACATAGCATAGCCTGGCTGTAAAAGGAAATGAGATGTATTTTTTCCCCAAACACTCACACGGTTAGATTTTTGCTAAATATCACATCATGTTAGTCTTGAAAATCAGAAGTCAAAAATGCAGCCTAAAACTACAGGACATTCCAAGTGTGTTTAAAAATCAATTGCCATTTTGCTTGTAAAATAGCACATTGCTTAACTCTACATTACTTTAAAGCAATAATTTATTACACTTTAAAAAGATTATGATTTCCATGGCCATGAAATCTAATTTTTTTTGCAAGAAGTTTGCACATCACTGATAGCAGAAGTAATTTAATTCAAACTTAGTATTGATCTGAGACACTACTTTTAGAAAAAAACATTCACTACAAAAGTTAAGCATCTCTGGTGCAACTGCTGAATCTCACTTTGGTTCTATAAAGTTGTAACACCTGTGCTTTGGATACTTGCTTATTGAGTAAGTTAAACTAGTTAGAAATACCAGCACTGAAATAAAACTGGTATAAGCACTTTCCATCTAAAATGGAGGACACAATGCTCCTCCCCCAGCACGGTCTCAAATAAAACAGCACTAAGTACAATCTGGTGGCTTACCTATATGGAGAAGCCACACAAATTCTAGCTCTGGGGATGTGAATTGATTGCCTAGTCCCAGTACCACAGGGTTAAGTGAAATGCTATCACAGTAATTTATTATTAAGAGAAATGGTGATGGCTTAGATTAAGAAGATTTGTCTGTCTCTTCTAATTAAGGTTAGGTTTGTAAGAAGCTTTACTGCCCTTTGAAGCTACAGAGACTAAAATTAGGACTCTGGTTCTGTTTAAAATGTCACTAGGTTGGTCTATAATCCTGTAGTGATTGCAACAAGGGATCATTCTTCCCATGTTGTGAGTCCTTGTTTGGAAGCTAGTGAGCCAGGACAAGACCCCATGAAGCAAAGTCTGAGTAGTCTATTAATCAGCAGCAAGTTGGTCCTGCAGAACACTGTAATGCTCTTGCAGTGACCCCTTGAAGGCTCCATAATGAATGGGAAGCTGGCAAAGCAATCATCTGTAAGACACAGTGAATTGCACTGCAGGCAGAGAACAAACAGTAGCAGCAAGTGGACTGTGTACAGAGACGGAAGAAATAGTTAGGAGGGAAGATCAGTTTTCAGGCTGTAAGTGAACTGATTTTACAGTGGTGTTTATAATCCTATATGAGAGAAGAGCATCCCAGGCTAAAGTGTCCTCACTCGCTGCTCTACGGATAATGTCAAAACCTCAAAGCTCAATTCTAATTTTTCTCGTTATGCCCTTATTTACACAGCACAGAAGGAACCTGTGGAGCTCATTGTTACAGGAGAGTAACAGCAAAAGCTGTTCAAAAATTTTTAGGAAATTTGAAGCTTGGATTCAGTCTTCCTTACCAATGTGTAGACCTAAAGCAGCTCTGCCTAAATTAGTAATTTACAGAAATGTAAAACATGTTAAATGGAAAGATCAGACCCATTTATGAAGAACAAAACCTTCTTTGACAATATTTAACATGACAAAACATTTGAAGGAAAAGCATCCTTGATACTTCAAGTCACAAGTCAGTTTCTAGTTGGCTGGGATTAGGAAAATATTTTTCCAGTAGGTAAGACATGAAATTATTATTCACTACTGAATGCCTTTGTCTAAATGATCTGATGCTGTGTTGTAGCTGAGACAAAACAGGGCAAGTGCGTGGACACACATTCTTTTTCAGTATACCAGGTCTTATGGATGTGTCAGACAGGACAGCGTGCTGGGAGCTGCTAAAATGCTATTCAGCAGCTCAAAGAGAGAACCATCTTTTAATTTGGTTTACTGAAATAAAGCAAATTTATATGTATATTGGAACTGGTGAACTGCAAGCACTGAGTCTCAGATATCTGAGCAAGAAAATCTCTCAGGAATGAATTCAGTAAAAATCTACAAGCTTTCACTGATCAGTCTGCTGAGCAATGAATGAAACTCTATTGCTCTGTTGGACAGTTTACAAATCCTTCATCTTACAGTGCATCTTTTGCCATTTTTTTCCTAGATTATCTCTGTCATGTTTTTATAGATAAGAGCATCCAATTAAGCAGCAAAATCAATCCCCTGCCATTCAAATAACCACTCACAAAGTCCGAACAGCACATATTCATGAAGGATCTCCTGAGTTAAAACTATTGCTCCACAGAATCTTGTGACTTGATTCAAATGATGAGTGAAAGGGCTCAAAAAGATCACAGGAAGTCACTTAGTTCAGTCTCTTTTATTTACTCTTACTCAGATTAAGATAGGGATAAACAATACCTACCTTTTTGGAACAAAAAAGCAGGGTGTTTCACAAAAGATTTCTTCCTGTGAGAGAGGGGTGCAGTTATAATCAGCATGTCTTGTCTTGAGCAATTCAGTCTACTTTAGCATGTCCAAAACCTGGTATCTACTGCAGCAGGCATGAGCAGTTCCTGTGTGACATTGGCCGAGGTCCTGTGGGCAAAAGGAAGCCCTTTGGAGGAAGAAGAAATATGGGCACTCCTGTACCTGTCCACAATGCAGCTTCTGGAGGATCTTCACAAAGGTGAGGTGAAAAGGATCTTTTTATAGTTCTTATTGATGGAAATTAATTATTCAGTTATTTTACTTCTTTTGAGTTTGTTTGATTGGTTGCTTGGTTTTGTTTTGTTTTTGTTTTTCATTTTTTTAGACAAAAAGTACTAACAGCAATGACAACATAATGCTAATAAAAATGAGAAATCTTAAAGTGCTGCTGGGATTAGATGCAGACTGCTGTACCTACATAAGAGGTCTTCACACAGTTTACGCTTCCCCACCTCCCCCCCCCCCAACATCAGATAGTAATTAATCTAAGTGCAATTATATGCAGGCAGACAGTCCTTCCTAAAGTCTGAATAACATGCACCCAGAGAAATTGCAGTGCCAATTAGGATCATGTCTTTCATGTACTGACAGAGGAGGACAGGCAAATCCACATGGCTCTCCATTCAGTTAGTAAGAGACTTTTATCCTTGATGATAACAATGTGACATCATCATGATCATTGCTTGTCACACAGGCCAGCTGTACAAGCACAGCTGAGCAACCTGTCACAAGGGCAAGATGGTTCTTAGGAAGGAGCCCTGACTCAAGCATCCACAAGGGTGTCTGAGCAGGGGCTGTGCCAGCCAGGGCTCTATCCCACAGTATCCAAAGTATCAAGGTAAGTCTGGGGTCAATAACGGAAAATTCAAACACCACACAAGTTTGTGGTAGCAAGACAGGTCAGAGGTCAATCTGGGACACTGAGTCTGGATGAGATGTGGTGTGGACAACCAGGGTCAGAGAGCCCAGTGATCACGAGGCAAAGCCACAGTGACAAGGCAAGTCTGAAGTCAGGCTGGGAAATTAGTTTGTGAGTCAGGATCAGTGAGGTCCACAGGCAGACAAAGCATTCTGGGAAACATCAGTGAGGAGTTTGGCTATACAGGTGAGATGCCAGAAATACGATTTTTCTGAGTGCAGTGAATTCAACACTAAGATCTCCATTGTCTACTTCAACATTTTTCAGACCCTGCCATCTGTGTGATTTGCCCATGGTCAGTACTACTGTCTCCTGAAGGAAATTTGTCCTTCCAAAACAATGCATCTCAGACAGAAGCTCTGCCTTTCAGTCCACCAGAATTGCTCCACAGACAAAGTAAAAACCAGCGCTTTGGACTAACAAAGGTGAGGTATATTGCAAAGTAAATCTTGACAGCAACTCATGAAGGGGGTTTAATGCAACATACCAGTTACGTCCCAGTCACACTCCATTTCTGAAAAAACTAATCAAATTAGGCTACAGTTAGAAAGAGTTCCATGTGTCTTGCATCTTGCCATTGGATTTGTTTGCACGTCAACATCAAAATCAATTTTGAACATCAGTCCTTAAGGTCTACAGAAATGTGTTATTTGTGAAGACCCACAGAAAGGAAGAATATTTCTATGAACAGTTTTACCAGATATGTTAACGGTAATACCAGAAGCAGCAGGACTGCAGTATCTATACAACCAGAGAGTGGAAGCACTCCCAGAAAGTCAGAAATACATTCAGCTTTGTTAACAATTTGTTTTCCTTCTGAAAAATGAATCTCTCTGGAAAGACAGGAAGATACAACACTCAGGTACCTAAAAATTTTAAATACCACTCAAACCACATCAGTGCATACTTCCTTCAGGCAGAACACAGTATTTTCAGATTCCCATATAACTGATCACTTAGACCCCAGGCAAAAACATGACACAGTGGAAAAGGCAGTCCTTAGTCCAGTAATTCTTTTCCTGGATATGACTGCTAGTCAGTCCTACAGGTAGGGGAGACTTCTAATTGGCAAGGGGAGAGCTTCAAAATTAAGAAAGGAGTTCAAATTTATTTCCCTACTCATGACATCATTGAATAGAGGGCAGCTTGGCTCAGTCCCTCAAGCTGGACATTACTAATTGCATGCTACCTAGTCCATAAGCCAAGAGTCACTATTGTACTTTTAGATATGTTTAGTCTAATTTTTAAAAAAATGATGTTTGACTTTTGCCATTTTGTGACCAAAGACACAAAAATATCTTGTCTCTAGTATGAGGCGTTTCTGTACTTAATATTGGCTTCACACAGGTTTTCTTTTCTGTTTTGACAGATGTTGGTGTATTCCTTAGGAATGACCCTCTACTGGTCAGCAGATTACCAGGTTCCTCCAAACCAGGCCAGTAACACAAACTGTTGGTTTTTTTATTCTGATAGGTTCAAAGATTGAGAGGCATAATCTGAAGTCTCAATAAGAGGAGCTTTATGTTTTGGGCCACTAGAAAGAATTGGAAAGCTTGTGTCAAGATTCAGGCTTCACCAAAAATACCAGTTCAGCCGAATCAGGAACATCAGTTAGACCTCATTTTTACTTTCCTTTTTTTTTGTTTTTTTTTTTCTTTTTCTTAAAAAACAGAATTGCTCTCGTTAAGATGAATTGTACCTTGATTTTAAGAGTGAAAATTATTTATTCCAAGACAATAAGGAACAAGGTACCCAGAGAAGTGGCTGAGTCACCATCACTGGATGTATTTAAAAGATGTGTAGATGTGACTCTTAGGGACATGATTTAGTGGTGGACTTGCCAGTGCTGGGGTCATGATTGGACTCGATATTAAAGGTCTCTTCCAACCTGAATTATTCTATTATTCCTATTCTAAGATAAGAAGGGCTAAAAGAAAAACATCATGTTGGCATGATTGTCATGCTGCGCACACTTATGTGCTTTTTCAAAAATAGAATGAAGGAATAAAACTAAATATCTGTCCTTATTTCTGAGCAAATTCTATCAGGATCTCTTCTAGCTGAAATTATGAATGTCTTGCTTACTGAGGATCCTTTCAAAGACTTGTAGCACACATTTTTCTTCATTTCTATATTGACGCTTTTGGTTGCTTGTTCTTGATTTGGAGAGCACAAGGTTTTAGTAGATTTAACCTCCCTTTCATGGGTATACATGCTCTAAGAGAAAAGACTTTAAAAGCTAAACGTCCCTAAACTTTAAGTATCTGGTCTCTATGGCAACAGTTTTGGCTGCTATAACTCCTCACATTTTTTAAGCTAATGCTACAACGTATCTTACTTGCAAGAATCTTTGATTCACAGTCTAATTAGCGAAGCTCTGGAGCAAACTGAACTGCTGTCTGTCACCAAGAAGCTCCTAACTGGGCCGATGACCCTCCTTGGAGATGCCAGTTCCCTCTAAGGCTATCCTGGGTCCCATTAGAGGCTCCATTTAGTTCTGTTTGACTGTCTGTCTGGAATGTTCCCAAAGTCTAAAGGAATTCTGTGCCCATTTCTCACTCTGGGTGAAAGACTTACAAAAATTCCTGGTCCCAGTTTACCCAGGATTTCAATCCCCTGGGAGATGTTATTTAACGTTACCTCTATTTTGGCTCAGTCCCTCCAGCTGAGTGACCAACTACACACACTCTTGCTGACACTTTGTGAGGATTTGCCACATAAAAGACTTTCTCCTGAATCAATCCTGGAAGCATGTGAGGCACATCAGAAGGAGTCTGCTTGCTTACCAGCAAATGTCTACATAAAGAAAATGGTCCTGTTTGCAGTGGGAAGTGTCAGTGAGGTAGGTACTATTCTTATACTCTAATCATCACCATTTCTTTGGTGAGAGAGGTGAGCAACAACATGGGATACAGGTAAACAATTGGCTAAAATTAATGTTTCTATGGATTAAAGAAGTGAGATTTGGTTCTAAACTTCTAAGCAGGAAATTGAGTTGGCATGTGTATAAGCAAATGAAGCAATGAAGCCATCTCACACATCACTTCTACACTCCTGGGAAGTGACACAAATCCAACTTTTGCACTTACAGTATCTTAATTTCTTTGGTTAATACTGAAGCAATCATAACCTTTACAGAGACTTCATATTGGCCAAAGGGGTGGAGTTTACACAAGAGGAAAGATTTCTCCATTGCCAGTCTGGTTTCAGACTTTCTTTGTGAAATTCAAAGAAATCACATTTACATCATGTTGAGAAATTAATTCATTGTTCTTAAGTGGAACTGAACATTTGCCATGCAATCAAGCCTGACCATGTGAGGTCTTTAATAAATGAGCATCCAAGTCTTTTTCAAAATTTGAAATATCAAAAAACATTTTTGTTGACAACCTGAAAGAAAATGGAAGAAAATGCACAACATTTTTTTTCTGTTTTCAACAAGTATTCGTTAATATTCTGAGATGACTTTTCCCCTTGCACTCTTTATTACTGTATTTACCACTGTAACAGAGGGTGTCCCCTCTTAAACTCAGCTAGCATGAGAGCATGAAGCCAACAATACTCAGTCCTGCTTTGTGTTAATCTGAGAAGATGAAGTTGTTAATACAAACCAAATCAGCAGCCTCTGACAGCCAGAGGACAAGGATCACTTCAGTATGAGAGTCTGAAGTCCACACATCAAATGACATTGACTTGCAATATTACTGTCTTCTAGATAGAGCAGGTGGTCACCGAAGACAGCACGGCCTCTCAGCTGAACAGAAGTCATGTGATAAGGAAAAGGCTGCATGAGAAAATATCGGACACCTCGCCTCTGTACTCCCAGATGAATTTTCACCAAGGTAAGGAAAGATTTATAATCTGAACGGTATAATGAGGATACAGCCAGCCTTTTCTGAGTCTTTCCCAAGCTAGATGAGTTGTTTAATTTCATGCCGTAGTGATTACATGTAGTGATGGATAGAATATTTATTGCTTTATGTATAAATTACTTCATAATGGAAAGACTCTGAGGCAAGTCAGAGAGGTTTCTTTTCCTTATTTCCACAAAGAATGGTACTCTCAGGGCTGTGAAGCAATGATAACAAATCAGCTTGCACAGATTCAACTCTTAAAGCACTTTGCATAAAACCTGTGCATATAAAACACCTCTACTTTCAAAACTGCTTTTGTGCTTTGTATACTCCAGTGTATTTTTGAAGGTGGGATTCTGTGAGGTTATCCTGTTGCCAGTAAGGAATAGACATTCATTCTTCCTGTTTGAATACGCAAACAAAAATTTGTGGTTTCTTTTTGATTTAATTTTGCTATTCAAAAGATATTTTATAAATTCACACATGCATTGCTGGAGTGATTTCAAGACATAAAGTCAGTATATAAATAAATAAGTATATACAAGTTTTGTATTTCACTTGACTAAGGTCAAGAATTTATTATCTCTCAGAGTAATTATCTAACTGCATCTTTTTTCTAGCCTCTATATTGTACTGTTCACGTCAACATAGATCTCTGATTTTGGGACAAGGGGAATGTTGGCTGAAGCTATACAAGCTTCTTTTGAATACACTCACATTAGGCATATGAGCAATGCATTTCCTATTCAGCAAATCACACATATGCTCCAATAAATCAGCTAGAATCAAACACATGCTTAAATACATGTGGAACATTTCCATTAGGTATTATTGGTTCTAAGAAAAGGAGATTCTTTTGAAAACATACAGACAAACCACCCCCCAAATCATATTGGTTCACTTACTCAGAAACTGAGCTTGCAAATTCATATTTGCATAAGCTGGTGGAAATTATGCTGCTCCCAAAACGGAGGGATAGTCTCATCCTCAACCCCCTGTTAGCCACAAATTCCTGCCATTTTCCTTACACTCATTCTAGTGATTATATACCTGGTGTGATCTCTGTGTTTTCCAGGGATTCAGGTCACTTGGCTTACACTTGCTGAAGGACTTCAGTGAATTAGGATGTTGATTATATTGAGAATGCGTGAGCTGCACTTCACAAGGCAGCATTCCAGTTCCTTTTTTTTTTTTTTTTATAATTAAAAATTATCACCTTCAGAGATTCTGTAAAAGGGTAAGAGACAATGCAACCAAAGTAAAGTCAGTGTGCAAGAGAAATATGTACTTCCTAACGACTTAGAATGACCCCTTAATGGAATTTCTGCATCTGACTCTGGTAGGGGATTGTGTCTAGGCATTGTCCATCCCACACACAGAAAGAATACTTCATAGCTGAAGGTTTTGGGGCTCAGAGTATAAGGAATGCAGGTTATCTGCACTTTGTAACCTTTCAGTTGAACATGCAGAATAGAATTAATGTACTAGATTTATTTTATTTGGAATGCTTGAGAACTACTTTTTGTCAGAATAAGATTATGAAAGTAACAGAATGAAGTTACCAAGCTTTCCTCTGTCCTTAAGGAGTTGGGGTTAGAAGACAGACAGATGTAAACTATATAAAAATTAGTCAAGACAAATGTTATTTACATTATCATTCGAATACAATGATTTATAATTAAAGTATGTGATTCACCGTATTTGCTTTCTGTTTCCAGACAAAGGGTCCAGATTAATGAATTATAGTCAGTCAACAGAAGATTACAGACAACTGTCTGTGGACTATAGTGACTCTAATAGTATTTCTGAAAGTACGTCTTTGGTACTGTCTAACCGAGGACACAGGAGAGGTAAGATTTTTTTGAAAGATTATATTTATGAATTATGTATTCATCTCTCTTGTCCCTTGTTTGTATATGTGGGACTACCCATATACGTACAGGTATTCCAGGCGATCGGTACTGTCATGCAACTTGTATTTATATAACTTGGGAAGTATATTTGTGCTAAGTTGTAGAGAAGAAAGACACCTAAATTAGATTCTTTTTCACTTGCATCCTAATGGGAAGGTATATATTGCCTGGTTACCAAGCAGCACCATCACCTCTTTCTTGCTTTATGCCCCCTTTTCCAGGTGAAGCTGTTCAGCAGATCACAAAGCCTGACAGTATGTTTTTAGCACCTGGGATCTTGATACAGATGAGAAACAGTGGTGCAATGTCAAGATGGCAGCACTGAAATCAGTTGAATCTATGAATAATACCTAAGTCTTGCATGGTGGGGATTAATTTTTCTTCAAGCCCATTCAAAACCAAAGTGACCAATTGTGAAATCTGGAGAGAAAACCCAAAAACCTGTTGGTTGTCTTTTAATTTTTATCCTACGGCCATTGTGTATTTCCCGCTCAGCATGTGGTTTTTGTTGTACTAAATGCTAGATTGCAATGTTGTTCTTCTGATTTACTTTGTCTGGAGATATCAGAATTGGAATTTTAGCTTTCAATCTTTTTGTGGCAGGAACAGCATGAAGGAAACTGTTTGGGAGAGAATTCATTCAGTGAAGACACTCTGTTAGACATCATTCCTTCCCAAGCTATGTAAATCACGGTGTAGGGGGACACTATGAAGCAAAAAAGGGAATTGAGCAGGACAGGGAGTACTGCTGCACATGTATATCTTCATGTATAAATTGGAATCTGAGCTAGGATCACCTAGACAAGATGTTCATACTGCCCAAGAGCAAAAAGTTGCTGTTGCCCCAAGGATGAGGAAAGTGAGGTTAGTTGTACAACTGCTCTCCTCCTGAAAGACTTTTCTGAAGCTCCAGAATTGCAATCAGTATCAGAAGTAATAAAAACCTGAGACTGCAGCTGCTCCCTATGTGACACGTATGTGTCAGTCACATACTTAATTGTACACAGTTGAAGATAAACTCAGGAGCCTGTTTTGTAAGCCCTTTAAAACATTTGGTCATAAATTTGACAACAGCTCATTGCAGTGACTTTGTGCATGTCTCAGTCTCCACTGAAATACTGGTAGCTGTTCATACTCAGGATTTTTGTAAGACAAGATTCTAAAAATACATGAGTATATATGGAATGTGAGAACTTGTTTGCCACAGACATTCTTTCATGAGATAATATATTAAAAAAATGGACTCTTCTCTGAAAAGAAATACTACCATCTAGTAGAGCATAATTATCAAGGGAGAGCAGTACCTCTATCAAGACTGTACTTTAGAAGATCATTGAATATATAATAAAATCATAATCTACATGATCGACTTCTTTGAGGGCCACATGTTAATTTAACATCAGGAATGTGTTACATTTGTGATCAAAGCATGGCAATCTGGCCATTGAAACTAGCCAAGCTGTCCCACTGCCCTATCAGCTGATGCAGAAAAACTAAGGGGAATTTTATGTGCTTGTCGAAGTATTTTTATACAATTATGTGAAAACTATAGTGTAAGCAGAGAATTTTGCAAGGTTTTCTCATTAAAAAGGATGTAGTTTTAGAACACAGGACTGAATCTTAACTTTGGTAACTAGCTTATCTCAAATTTCACATTTTGTCACTACCATCTGCAGCTTGGAAAAGCCAACACGTGTTTATGCTTATTTTAGCAATGTGACTGTAGATTTTCTAGTTTGTGAAATTGCAGTTGGTTGGTTGGTATACTAGAATTCAATGTCACATTTTTTGTTGGAAGTCAAAGTGAGGTCTCAGGGTGTAGTGCATGGATGTTTTATCTAGAGAAAAAGCTGACCTAAATGATTGCTTCCACATAGCTCATCTTATTACCTCTATCATTCTGCCTATGTAATAGTTTGATATGCAATTCCCCAAATAAGATCAATGAAATGAACCAAGTGAAGAAAAATTTAACCTTCCCACCTTTCCCTAAGTCACAGAATCACAGAATATGCTGAGTTGGAAGGGACCCATATGGAGCATCGAGCCCAACCCTTAGTCCTGCACAGGACCATGACCGATAGCCACACCATGTGCCTGAGACTATGATTTAAAAATCTGCGGCTACAAGAAACATTCATAGATCTACCACTTGCATAACATTTTCTGGTTCTGCCTCTGAATTTCAGCCTTCAAAAAAAAGCAACATTTTTCTGTAGCAGCAGAGATTACTGAAGGTGAAAACAATACAAATCTTACTTGCTAAGGACTCACAAAGCATCCTATACTCCTACCAAGTTTTTATGATGTAAAAACATTCACAATAGATTTAATGTAGCATATAACCAGTTGAATATTTCCAAACATTTTCATTTTAGTGATTTTATATTCAACTCTGATTAAGCCAGAGAAGTTTCATGGCTTTTTCTGCCCAATTTTATGCAAAAATTGGACATAGTTTCTGAAGAGAAAAAGCTGTTTCACAAATTCCTCCCATAAAGATGGAAATGACAGCCATTGTACCTACACAGTTATTTTCCAAATTACATTCACATGAAGGGTTCTGAAAAGGAAGTCACAAAAACTGGGAACATTGCTGGTAGTACTCACTTAACCGTATTAAATAGCCATTTATCGTGTCCAAGAGAGGACACGAGAGGAAGTAGCCAGTCTAAATTTCTTCCCTGTTATAACTGTCCCAACATGTGATGCTGAGTGCTGCTACAAGTGCTTCAATTGTGAAATTTCCTTTATTTACTTCAGGGAGAGTTCCAGAGACACAAAGGCCATGTGACCCCACACTTAGAGGGTCAAGGACACAAAGTAGCTACAAGCTCTTCATAAACAGGTAATCTCAATTCATATTTCTACAAGATGGAAGCTGTTTTATAACCAAGTGAAGCAGGCAACTAGTGTGGCAATGCCATTAACAGAAAATGCCTGGATTGTCATCTGGGCCTGTTTTGATAAAAGATACTATTTATGTAGAATGAATACCTTAATAAAGACATTGTATTCTACTATGTAGAATAAATAAATAATGTGGACCTAGATTCGATTTGATTTGGCTCCAAGTGAGACAGTCCAAATGCTCTAGTGAAATGGAACTTGGACCCTGAGCAATCCATACAAAACAAGCACATTCAAGATCTCCACCCTCACTCTTTACCACTGTGTCCTACCAGATGCCATGGGCCTCCCAGAACAACTGCCCCTGGCTGTGTCTCCATCAGAATCAGGCAAACAGCAATAGCCCTGTGGGTCTGAAACAACTGGGAAGCAACTCCACAGAGACTGTGGAAGGTTGGACTTGATGATCTTGGAGGTCTTTTCTAATCTTGATGATTACATGATTCTATGAAGGGAAAAATCTGTTGAAAGGTATGAACAGTCATCACTTTCCCTGTCAAGGCATTCTAGCAGGGTCCTTATTTGTCTGCATTCAGAATTCAGATGGGGTCTTGCCTTACTGTCCCATTAGCAGAGGCCTTATATGTTCTGGAGTGGCTATGGCAGACCACGTATATGATCCATAATTTTCAGTGGATTATTTGCATTTCCGTCTTAGTTCTTAGATTGATTTTTCTCATTTGTGTCAGCCATATCCAGCCCTGCATGGCCACTTTACTGAAGAGTTATAGGTAACCCAGGGACACAAGCAGTAAAGACCTCTGCTCTGCCATGAGGATTAGCCTCATTTCAGCCATGGCGTGTGCAGCAGCCCTGTAGACACTGACAAAGAAAACTGAACAATTGATACTAAATCCTTTTCAAAAGCCAAGGAAACACCACTGATGCTAAACAAGAGTTTTCCAGATTGGGTGTTAGCATAGTGCAGCTATAATCATGGCTGTTTCCAAACAAAGAAGAGATGTCAGTACTGTTAGCCTCTAGGCACCACAAAGACCAGAATCCCACAGTTAAGTACCATGTAATCCCTACAGACATCCCATTTAAATTGAGTTCTTGACCCAGTTAAACAGGAATTTCTTCTTTTAACCATGACATGAGTAATTCAGGCCCACAGGAAATGCTCCATTTAGATCAACTCCCAATTAAAGTTATCCCAAGTAAACAGTTTGAAATTCCTGACAAGTCAGCCATGATAACCTGGGCGATACGAGATATACCTCTAAAACTGCAACAAGAAGGAACTACAAGCACGTTGCAGGATAGTGACTGCTTTTGTGAAGAAAGAAGTCTCTGTCTACCTAACTACATACACATACATATGCATCATATACCTGGTAGTTATATCATTATATAGAGGATTTCCTTGCTGAATATTTTGGAGCAATTGCCTCCAATTAACAATCTGGGTATGATCTTGATATCCTTGATCTAAAATCATGCTGCCAAGAATAAGTTCCCCTCTCTCTTCTCCAAATTTTCAGCAAGCTGTTTCCCATACAACTTCAAGGACTGTAAACCCCACTTTCGGTTAAAAGCATCTGCAACTGCATTTCTACCAAGGTCACTGTGCTATTGCAAGTACTTTGACAGCAGTGGAGATGAAATGACTACTTTGGAAATCACCACTTTCCCAAACAGGAGGACAACCAACACAAAACTCCTGATGGATTTACTATCTAAAAAGCTTACTAATATCATCATGCTCAGTTCTGTAGGCAGCCCAACTGACACAGTTTACATCTCACAAAGTTAAGCTTGTAAGCGTATGCAGGGCTCTGGCCAATATATAAAGAAGACACAGCTGTCAAATCTGGCCTCTCTCACCTCACAGGAATAATAACAGGAAGTGTTTTACACAGGAAAAGAAAGTCTTCTTAATAAAGAATCTTGGTTTTCTGAGCTAAAAGTATTTTAATGCTCACAAAAGTCACTTTAGGTAATTTTAAGGCATATTTCTTAGGTAAATGTTGATCTTTATGAGGTTGCACTGATAGAAACTAAATAGCTAAACATCTTTATAGACGGATAGGATAGGATAGGATAGGATAGGATAGGATAGGATAGGATAGGATAGGATAGTTCAGTTGGAAGAGACCTGCAAATAATCATCTAGTCCAACTGCCTGACCACTTCAGAGCTGACCAAAAGTTAAAGCATGTTATTAAGGGCATGTCTAAATGCCTTTTTCAATTGGGCCAATGACCACCCCTCTAGAAAGGCTGTGTCAGTGTTTGGCCACCCTCTAAGTAAAGAAATGCTTCCTAATATCATGTTTGAACCCCACAGAAGGTAGCTTTGAACCATTCCCACGTTTCCTGTCACTGGATACTAGGCACAAGAGATGAGCAACTACTCCAATAAACTTGTTAAAATTTTTTTGAAACTGCTGGAATAGTTTTCTGAAGCAACTTTGCAACATGCAAAAGAAAAGGATGAAACTTTAGGATAATGGAAAAGCTTCCATGTGACTGGCTGTTGTTAAAAAATTTAATTAACAAAACTCCACCTCAACAAAACCTTTCCTTCTAAGTCACGTAATCATTCTTTCCTCATTGACAAGAGTACATAGTATATTTTAAGTTCATTCTAAGGATACATGTGTCTGCTCAGGTGGAAAACACTATTACTTTCTATGTTAAAACTGTAGTACAAATACAGCTTTCTGATCTGAGATTTCTCACATCTTTCTATTAATTAAATTGAAAATTCCCTCAGTTCCCTAAGACATTAATTCATTCTAATGAATTAGTATTCAAATACTTTAATTCCCATTCCTGGAAAATTCTGAATAATGTAACAACAAGTGATAAGGTTTTCTGAAGCTTTTTCCTTGAGAAAATAAGAAATGAGGAATTTGCTTCATCCTGTAGAATTCCCAGAAGGGTATGGGGCTAAACTCTTTGCCTGTTGGCTTCACCAAACTTAAACTAGCTAGATCTGGCTCACCAAATGAAAAAAAAAAAAAAAAAAAAAAAGTCACAGTCCAAATATGTGACCTCACATTAGTGTGAAAAGCACTTCCAGAAGAATGAGGATATGG
>JAWWEU010000160.1:17628056-17751674 GCA_035583155.1 Acropternis orthonyx | reverse complement strand
GATTTATTTCTTTATAAAGGGCATCAGTAATATTATTCCTGTTACAATATTTTTCTTTTTCTGTAAAGAAACATTTTATAACTTATAACTGACATTGCCCTGGACTTCGTAATATTGCACTAGTTAATGTACCTTAAGCTCTCTGTCCCCAAGTCAGTGCTGTTTCGATTGCATGCTGTATGTACCGCTCACTATGACATTTCCATGAAGGTCAGTCAGTGCTGTGGAAGAAATCCCTGGTGGAACTCAGAAGAACAGCCGACAGAACCTGCTAAGTTTGGGTTCCACCTTTTCCGTGTCTACAAAGGACTACACGGCAGCTGCTTCATCGCAAAAGTGTTTGTTCCACAGGAAGGAAAAGGTGAGTGATGAAAAACATATAGGCTGATTCCAAAATGTAAATATCACTGAACAGCAACCTCTCATGTAATTGTTCAACAGTGATGTGCATATTAGCTACTATGTCATCTCGTTAGATGAGTATTCTAAATTGACAGACTCCAAATTAGGCATGATCCAGTTGTGATATCTCAGAACTGACGACAGTGAAAGCTCTTGTCCATAAAGACTATGCAAGAGCTGATAACAACCTTCTCTGACTACACGTGTGATTTCTGCGAGCATCAAACACCGTATGGGCTGTTTTCAGCAACCACTTTAACAGAAGCTTCAGAACAGCAAAAAAGTTTACAAAGATGCTGAACGCAAACATTTGCTGTTCAACACTGCTCCAAGGAGTTAAAATTTTTGTATGCCTGGACAGGAAGCATAAGCTAGCAGTGAGTGTGCCAAATCAATAGTTTTCCTAAGTGTCTATTTCTAGATGCTAATTTGTTGTAGGACTCTGTTAAATGGGAAGGATGCTTCTTTGGCAACTGGATCACAAATATCCAGAAATAACTGAATCACAGAAAATTCCACAATGATCTTTCCTATGGAGCTTTTTGTTGTGGAAGAAGAAGGGACAGGTTTCAGGCTGACAAGCCCTTTCACCTCTTCTCCGTTCAGAAGCTCAGGACTGACCAGTTTGAAAGATTATCCTTTTACATATAAATCTGGGTTAAAATTTTATTAATATGATTTTTGTTGGGATAATAATTGAGTTTCTCAGAAGGAGTTCAGCAACTGCCACAACAAGGTGTTGGCCCCTCTTTAACGTGATAAAAAACTGTCTGTTGGCAGAAAAATAGTATTATTATGAAACAAATCCTAATTTTTTTAGAAAAGGATATAAATGAGTCAATTTTCTAAGTCACGGAGAATGGCTGGAAGGATTCACATCTTATCCCTTGCAGACAGTTATTTTTGTCTGCTTAAGGGATCTAAAAGCATAGATGAATCTGATGAAAACCCAATATGCAAAATTATTGAGATGGGTGCTCAGCAAGAAAAAAGCATCTTGCACTGTTAAAGTTTGTTGAATTTAAAACAAAATAATAAACTATCTACTAATCAGTTAAACTTTATTATGGGGAAGAAAGAAGCTCTGTTTTTCAGTCTGGTTCCCATGGAAGCCAGGCATATGAAATTACAGTGGTGTGTCTGTATGTGTTTACATGTCTGACTGTCCTCAGAGTGACTTGGCAAGCAAATGGGAAAAGGTCTCAGAATAAATTAAGTTTCTGTAAGTGTCATGAAAAAATAGGTGTCTTGCAAAGAAAATGAATCTTGGTTAAGTGCCTTTATAGAAGAAAAGGCTTCAGCATGAGCTTGCCCCTAGTTAGACCCCAGAGAGTCCACACAGGAGAGACCTCAGAGAGGGCTTCAATCAGCATTTGCACCTTATTAGACACTGAAGTCAATTAGCTCCAGCATACAGATCAACAGAAATGGGTTTCACTGACACTTGTGTTTGGGATCTTCATTACATCAAGGAAACATTTACTAAATTTCTAAATTGCCTCCTTACAGTTTTCAGGTCCAGAATTCATTATCTTGTCTAGTGAACCACCAGTGACCTTGCAACTGCCTGGATCAATTGTGGTAAGTGTGAACATAAAGGATTTAGAACTAAGCTAGTGACCTTTTAGCTGGGGCTCCTTGTAAGTTGCATCTCAGTCCCAACCCAATATCCTCACCATGTCCTCCTCTCAAAACAAGTTAGGGCTCCTGCAGAGGTATTGAGACTTGAAAGGAGGTGATTTAATTCTCAGTGCTATTTAGTTATTTCCCCTGGTGTAAAAATAGCTTAATTTATCCTTCTCAGCTAAGAATGTTCACTTTAGCTCAAGACTTTTGAGACCAAGATTATACAGCAAATATGCAATGTGACATCTGGTGCCGATGTATGGGACTTCTCAAGCTTGCAGGCACATCCTTTACCTTTCATTAAGATAAGGTAAAAAGCTGACAGCATACAGCAACAAAAATGAGGGCAAAGAGAATTTGGAATGACTCCCAAATCTAGAATGACCCTGGTGACTATAGGTCAGCTGTTTTGGGGGTTCTCTGGGTTTTTTGAAAATTAGAAATGTTTGTGATATTAATTTATGAGAAGGCAAAGAACAGCATAATATTGTGACCAATTCTATCAGTTTATGTAGAGACAGGAGATTAGGGGGCCTCAGTAACAAAATTCTGTGGAACCTGAATTGCTTGTAACTTGGCACTCATTCTTCATTCTTTGTTGCGTGTTCTTAGACTAAAAAAGGGAAATCCTATTTGTCCCAAAGGGATCTCAATGTGATTCTACTCAATGGGCAGTGCCTTGAGGTGCAATGTGACATTAAGACCAAGGCAAGAGATGTTTTCAACACCGTGGTGGCATATGCAAACTTGGTGGAACATTTCTACTTTGGCTTGGCTTATCTGAAAGGTAATGAGATACAGCTAAGTACAGTAACAGCTCCCTCCCTCATGGCCTCTGGAGTCACTTCATTAATGAATTCCAGTAAGATCCTTTGAGATCTTCAGATGAAAGCAGATACAAGGCTTAAGCAAAAGTAAGGTACATTGGTTTAAACTGTACTGCTCTGATGTAAAGCATGTCTATCGTAGAACTATGCATGTTACTGGCTGATACGCCCAGTCAGAAAAGGCTGTGTCCCAGCCTTTCCCTGGTATAATACTGAGCCATTTAGCTCCAGCAGAAATTCCAGGAAGCGCTGTACTGAGGAAGGCTGTATTCCTAGACAGGAGTACAGGTTCAGCTCTGTCATCTACTAGACCCACATCTTCCTAATCCATTTCTGGTGGCAAGCATGGCTGGGACACCAGGAAGAAGCATACCTTGTGTGATTTGGAATGAGGATTACAATGGGATGCAGAACCTGAATAGTGAGCAGAATGCACGCTCCATCAATTCTTGAGTGATTCCATAGATACCACACTAATTCAGAATCTAACAATTGTAATCCTAAATTACATACCATTAACCTAAGTTCTCCATCAAAGGAGCAGCAATTTAACCAATGACACAGAAAAGTAAATCTCACTGGCATCCACAATCCATTTTATTTTCTATTGCTAGTGATGCACTATATGAAGACAGCAGAACTTTGAGCTGCTGTAGTATATCCAGATTTATCACAGAACCCAAAATTCTCATTTCAGGTAAAGAATTCTTCTTTTTGGATGAGGAGACCAAACTCTACAAAGTGGCCCCAGATGGCTGGAATGACCAGTCCAAGAAGAAAACCTCCATCATTAATTTCACACTCTTTCTAAGGATAAAATTCTTTGTCAACCACTTTAATGTTATCCAGTAAGTGCACAGTTCTGCTGGCTTCAGGAAAAATAGTAGCATTTAGGGATACTGTTCAAAGTTCCTCTTGTGTTTCTAAACCTTTTTGTATTCCAGGCATGGCTTGACAAGGCATCAGTTTTACCTGCAGCTTCGTAAAGATATTTTGGAGGAACGATTATATTGCAATGATGAGACTGCCCTGAAACTCGGCGCTTTGGCTTTACAGGCAGAGCTTGGCAATTATGCTTCTGAGGTGTGGATAAATAATACAGTATTTCTCAGAGGTCTCTCTCAACAACTTTTGCATCTTTTGTTTGTCATATAGAGTTTAAAGAAGAAATGTGAATAGCACAGAATTTCAGTTAAGCCCTAATCAGTCAAATCCTCCAGATTTAATTTTAAAAAATTACAAAATTTTCCCAATTAAGGAGCAGTAATGAGCCAGGTGAATTTAACAGGAAATATGGCAGAAGGATGAGAGACTCTTTATCCTTCATGACTGATAACCTATCCTAGAAACACCAGAAAATCTGTACACAATTTCCAACATAGGCACAGCTTGGATGTGCAGAAGGGCTTAAAGAGAGTAGTAAACATGGAAGAGAAAAACTAATGAACACTCCAGAATTCACAGCTATTCTATGCATAGGCTCAGATATATAAGCTGCAAAGACAGGAAGGTCACGGATGGTATATCTGAACTGGCTGTCCTAGTTTTGAAGTGTATAGAAAATACCCATTTATGTTCTCTTCCATATCCTAAGTTACATAAATCAGTGTAGCTCTACTAACTGAACTCTGAGTGGGCTTGTCCATCTGGTTGAATCCATCATGGCAATGGGTCCCCCACTGTAGGTTGTACTGATGCAGCTGTAGCTGTCAGCTCTAAGTGTGGGACATACCTGTAGGACACACCTTTGTCCTCTCTGCACTAAGAAGTGAGTGCTTTGAGCACCTGGCTGAGCACAGGTACAAGAGGCACAGGCTGTCAGGGCACTACTTGCTGTTCCCCACCTTCCTCTAGGAAATGGCAACAGGGTGACTTCTGCATATGGGCCACCCTGCAAATCAAATGCAAAGAATAAGAAAAGTCAAGTAAGAACAAAAGGCTCTTGTTTCTCTGTTTTTTCATTCCCCCCCCCAACCCAGATGCATGGAAAGAACTATTTTCGTGTTGAAGACTATGTTCCAGTAAGTCGAATAGAGAAAATGACCCTGGTATATGTACAGCGAGAGCTTGCTAAATTACATCGTATGAATCGCTCTCTATTTGAGGATGAAGCTGAACTAGAATTTTTAAAGGTAACTTGCCATACCCCAAACATTATTTATTTATTTTGAGCTAGAAAGCCCCTCTCTATTTACCATTCTCTATTATTTCCTTCTTGCCTGATATGGTGAACAAATTTGAATGGTCAACAAAAAACTCAGAATTTCATTCTGCTGTAGGTACTGTTATTTTCACTGAGAGTTTGCATAAAGTGTTAAAACACATTTCAGTGTATTTTCAGCATCCTAAGGCTTGATACAAATTTTTGGCATGTTACCAACATGTCTGGTTTCCAGATGATTATAAAACATGGGAATAAGCACTTTTTTTGACTTCTGAAATTACAGCAGCTGTTCAGTCCCTTTCTAAACACGTAGTGATTGTTTGTTTAAAAATATCTGTGAACCCTGGAAGTGAGGGACTTATCTGAAGTACTTTCTCACATGACTATTTCTCTAGGGCTCTAAAGTGTCATGATGATATGAGATTTACTTTTTTTCCTGCTAATTTCTCCTTCTCCCCAAAATTCTCTGCTTTTCATCAAATGAAAAATATCCAAGATTAAATAATGGATAAATATCAGGAGTCATTTTGCTGCAGTGCAACACACTTTAATTTATAGCATCATTTTAGTTCAGTTGCTATTTAATTATGTTAGTTCCTCATCTAACACTGTCAGTGGAATTGCAGAAATACATTGAAGCTTAGTCCTAATGACAGTTCCATCATGTGTGGCAAATCCAATGAAGAAAAGCAGCTTTGTTAGTATCGGCTTCAATGAATAAGTCTGTAGGAGGAGCCAACACATCATACAAAGTGAGAAAGATAGCCCCCATGGCAAGAACATGTAAATTCCAAATATGAAAGGGATTAAAAATTAAAACCCAGATTCAGCTAGTGATTATAGATGCCCCAGTTTTCAGGACCTGAACATTTGCACAATGGATACTTTCTGAAAAACAGATCTTAAAGTGTTTTATTTTGGTCACTGAAAATCTCTATTCATGGTTGAGAAGTCATTTGGGGATTCAATAGAAGCTTCCCAGAAAGAAAAAAAAGTTTTAAAATAAATTCATGTTGATCTGAAGATCACAAAAGACGACAGTAAACCCTCCTCATATTCTATAGTTCTGTAAAGGGTCACATTTTAACATTTTTGTGGCCAAATACAGGAGGTAGAAAGACAAGCATCAACACTCAGAACCTTTGGGTAAGTTCCTCAGAGTAGCCTCTGCACAGTTTACGGGCTCAGGTAGAAGCTGGCTGCTCAGTCTCTTGAAGTATAATCCTGCTTAGCTTTTTGCACAGCAATGTGCAAGAAGTGACACTGAGGATCTGCTACTATAAAGTCTGGCACTGAATGGAATTCTAGGGCAGTGAAATTCCCTCCAAAGTCTCCACTGTCTTTAGATGAGATACTTTGAGGTACAATTTACCCAAACCTATAACTAAAATGCTGGCAATGGAAATTTATAATGTCTAATTGTCAAAGATGATAGCCATGAAGGAATGGACATATATACCTGAGTGAGTTTATTGCAAGCTGGAGCTGTGATGTCACTGCAGTTAAGATTTCCAGTTGATCATCACTCTTGTAGACAGGAAGCCCCACAAGCCCATAATAATGTCAGAGTAGCTCTGGCACCAAAATATGAGTAGTTTTACTAGGATCATTATATGTTCAGTACGTCATGGTTTCTGTGTTTGCTCAGGGAAACAGAAAAAAACAAGGTTTCACAGTAGTCAGCCACACTAATCCTGGGTGTATTTCTACTCAGAAATACACACAGGTGCCAAGTGGCAGTAACACTGAGTACCTCAGTGCCACTGTAATGTTTAGATGATTGTGCAGGAAGCTACATAATGCCCCTATATCTTCAAATGAAGTATGTGGGAAAGTGTTATTTCAATTTTACAAATGGAAAATTAATGTATGTAATGACTGTATGACATCCCACAGTAAGGTGTGAGGCTGTAGGTCTGAAAATGTGGTAAGGGTTTTCACAGGATTCTTGAGAGTGAAAGAATGCTCATTAAACACTCAAAAGCATTTCCTCTCCTGTCTACATGCCTTTTCTTCCCATGGATCTTTTTCAGTAATGCATGATAAAAGCCCTTTTTCTCTATAAGGTGACTCAGCAACTTCCTGAATATGGAGTGTTATTCTATCGTGTGTCCCAAGAGAAGAAAGGAGCAGAAGGGGACATAATCCTGGGAATCTGTGCCAAAGGCATCATTGTCTATGAGATCAAAAATCACACAAGAATTGCCAGTTTAAGATTCCAGTGGCGTGAAACAGAGAGAATTTCAGCTCATGTGAGTTGGAACTAACTGAATCTCTTCTCCACTCTACTACTTTACTCCCCTTCTTCCTGTCACTTTGATAAATTTATTGCATTCAGAGCCAGAATTAGACTCATTCTGTATAGGCAAGTCCTTTTTGAAAATAGTTTAAAATCCAAGCTGGATCTGGATGTGGATATGAAGAGATCCAGTTTTTTGTGAGGTATAGTTCTGGAGGGTTTTTTTTGCCAAAGCTGGAGTCAAATTACTATAAAACTGAATAATCTGATGTTGAGTATTACAGAGACTATGTCAAACCTCTCTATGGCATATTCTATTTTAATTCCTCTCTTGTCTTTACTGCTCTGTTTTTTCCTTCTGTTTTCCTGCCTACGCCAGCTCATGGGATCATGTCTCCCACTTTCAGATCTCATTATTCCTATCCTCATCTCTTAGTATGTCCATGTCTAATAGAAAACTAGTATTGGTGACAATATTGCGACCCTTTCTAAGTGGGATTTTGACATTAGAGGTATATCAATCTGCTACCGTACAGTCTAGGTGTCACACTGCATCACATGTTTCTCCGCTTGTATACTTTCCTGAAATGGTCCTGCTGCCCCTTAAAGATATGTTCATTTTCACATTAAGTTTGTTTAATAATTTTAACTTCTGTAGGGCCAAATTTTGCAGTTTTAGCAACCTGCTCTCAATGCATTCTATGTCCAAAGGCTTGAATTTTGACATAGAAGAGTTTTGATCCCAATGACAGACACCTTGCTAATAGCTTTGAATTTAAAACAGGCATTTACTGTACCCAAAAGGCATGCAGTCAGGCATAAATACAACTGGACAAAACAACAAGATTATATAAATGAACTTTCAGTGCTTCAGTGTAGTGATTGACATATGAAACAAGCTGTGCTTTTTTGTTTTTCACTTCAGAGAAAAAAATTCATGATTGAAAGCAGCTTCAGTGGCAAGAAACACACCTTCATTACTGATACAGTAAAGACATGTAAATATCTACTGGACCTCTGCTCTGCCCAGCACAAATTCAATGCACAGATGAATTCTCGGCAACTTCGGCAAACTTCATCAGGTGAGGTATAAATGCACTTTCATTATTGGGGCCATAGGACAGGGTTAGGTTTTAGGAAGGGTGCATTCACCAAAGCAGAGAATTAGAACCTGCCACATCAGTTTCAGTCTGCTGCAGTTAGAAAGGAACGTCTCCTTCTACACTGGAATTTAGAGGAGTGTAAGTGTAACTTGGCATGTGCCTGTGAATGGGCATGTGTAGCAGGTGAAGAGGGGTTCTCTGATGATAATAACTATGAAGCTAAACTCAGATTTAAAAGAAAAAAAAAAAAAAAGAAAAAAAGCATGATTTCCCTTCAAGAGACCTGCTAAGAATTCTGCTCTCAATGTAACCTGAAAAATGTTCAACACAAATTAGAAGTATAGTAGTGCCCAGATATGCTGGAGCTGAATTTAATTCTTTGCATAAGACAGGAATTATATCCTATGGTTCAGTCCCAGGACAAACAAAGGCACGTGAGTCATACCCACTCAATTGAGGAGCTGCTAGCAGCTATTATCTTAGATTTTGCCTTGTCTGTGGAAGATATGAGTAATACCTCCTTAGACTTCAGATTTTCCATAGTTTCTAAGGCAAGGTACTGCTCAACCCAGGGCAGCTACATAGCACTTCTCACCCACAGTTCTCAGCATGCTCTGTAAAGATGGGTGAGGATCATTATGGGGAAACTGAAGCACATAGGAAATAACACCCTAAGCTGACAACTGTCATCACTCTTGACTTCAGTGAAGCAACAGGAGTTATCACTAGCTCATCCACTGCCTTGAACAGAACCATAATCATTTACAACCCCTGAGTATCTGACCCAGTGAGCTGTAGCAGGAGAATCAAGTGTCATGCCTTATCTGCTGGCATACTCCTTTCTGTAGTAAAAGTGTGGGCAACAAATTACACTGCGGAATATAACAGGACGATTGAAATATTGCCTCCTTCCCACTAAAATCATTTCATAAAAGGTGAAATTCCATCAGCACAAAATTGTTACCATGCAAAAAATGCTAGGATGGCACTCAGATTCAAGGCACCTTTTGTTGCTTGACACCTGTAGCTTCAAAGATAATTTAGTGGGACAGTGTTTTTTAGCATACAAATGATTGCTAAGAGTGAATTCTAAAGTTTCCTGTGTCACATTTGCTTGTGATAATATATCCTGATAAAAATGGCTACATTACATATATAGCAGAATAAAATGATTGAGATGTAAGAAAATTATAACCCAAGTCCTGATTACAAGTACACCAAATCACTGAAACAAGCCAGACTTACACAAGCCATGTAACCACAGGTTCTGAGGTTCAGTGTGTGCTTGCTGTCCCAGAAAAAAAGCTTTGTGAAGGTAATGACATACAGTAGTTCAAAATGCTGCATTTGCCACCACAGAGAGGCTGTAAGGGATTATGAGGCTCTTTCTGCATGCTTCTGCTTCTGCTGCACTGTTCAGATGTATGTCACCATCAGTTCAAAACTTGATAGCAACCCCCTACTTCGGAATCACCATAGCAACTCTCAGACTGCGCTAATACTGTGGACATTTAAGCCTTCTGATGCCTTAAGAAATGCCTTTGATCAAAGTCACTGAGGAAAGAGGGAGTCTAGATTTAGTGCTGCAGAGTTGTGTTCAAGAAAGTTGTATTCAGGCTAATATTTATTAGGAAAATACACAGGAGGTTAGCTGTCATGTACAAGCAGAATTAAAGCCCGTATTAATGCTGGCGTATATCAAGCAGAGATTTTGTTTTACTTTCTAATGTGTCTCTAATTGTCTGCTGTCCTTCTCTCCTCCAAATCCCCTCTCCAGACCACCAGTTGAGAACCTAAATAAATTAATGTCTCTTTTAGCACTATCTTGTTTCAGAAAAATGAAATCTTTTGAGGGGACAGATCTGTATATAGCACAGCCCAGGTGTCACTAAGCAAATAGTAGATTTCACACAAAGGTGGAAAACTGGGTAGCAAACATTGCCACCAAGATGGGTCCCCTACTTAACTTCACTTTTGCAAATCAATCAGCTCATTGGCACCTCTCTGAACTTTGGAGAGCATGTGTTAGTAGAGCTCCTGTCTTCTCAGATATACTTATAATAGAGTGGAGGGTCTGTGAAGGATGAGAAATTACTACCAACCTGGCTAATTCAGACTCTGTCAGACAGGTATTTCTCATACACCAAATAACTACAAAATACACTTTACAGAGGTATTCAGGTTTAAATTATATAGGGTTTTACATTTCATCTGTCTTCTTGGAAAGTGGATTTGTAGTATAATTCACAGAAATGAAATCTAAATACAGCATATACTTTCTAAGAAATAAATGGATTGAAAACTCCTTCTACTCACTCCAAGGCCTAGATATTCTCAAGACAAGAACAATGTATCTGTGATGTCAATCTTTTTTTTTTTTTCTGGCGTGTTCAAAAGGTTAGATGAAAAGTTCCTTTGAGCTTAAAAAGATGGGCAATATCAATGGATTTGTCTTTCCTTCCTCTCCTCTCTCCCGTCTTATTCAGAAGACAGTAAATTTTTGGAAATAGACAAATCAAATTCTGCATATGCAGCTCAGCATGAACACCTTGCCCTTATCCAGAGACTGTCACGTTCAGAGAATGTGCTCTATGGAGCAAACCTGGAAAACCTTTCTGCTGGGATAAGTAAATCTTGTGATAACCTCAGCGTGGAAACCAACAACAGAATGAGGGACAAGAGCAATCTTGGCAGGTAGGTTTATTTCTCCCCTCAAATGTGTGTAAGAATACACAGTCATAGACTATGTAATTGCAAACCTCTATGGTAAACTAGGAAGGAAACTTTTTTTTTTTATTTTTTAAAGCTTTTATTGTGGTCACACCAAAAGTCCTGGGACTCCATGGTGCTAGCAGTAGTGCAAACACAGGCAGGAAACTAACAGACTAACAGATAAGAACTTCAAAACGAGTGACATTTAAACTTGTAGCAGACTCGGGAATGAACCAGTTACTGGGTTATGGGGAAGTATAAAGACAAGGGAAAATAAATGTGAAATCTGTCTCTGTGTCTTCTCTGGAAATGGCAGTAAGTGAACTAAATACACAGTGGAAGCTGTTTTTGATCAGGAATGGAGGAATCAATACCTAATTTATTTCTGCATGTCTAAAGGTGCAAATCATAGGGAACAGTGTAAGAGCTTCTCCCTCTTCATTTGTGTTGGTACATTCACCTGTGTAGGTGGTTACTATAGCTGCACACAATCTCAAGGCCTTTGATGAATTCTAATGCCTTTTAGAATACTAAGAGCCAGAATAGAGCCAAGAAGAACATGAATTACCAGGAAAACTTTCAGACACAGTTTTGTCTAAATGAACAGAAGGCTAAATGAATCATGATGGTGTGTTTTCCTGATGCCTGCACTCAGCTCTGTGAAAAACACAGGGTATAATCAGTCATATGAGTGGTCTAATGGCAGATGTTATTTAGAAGCAAATGCCAGCAAGGATAAATTACCCCTCCCCTACAATGAAATGTATCCCAGAAAATCAAAATACTCGTTCAAAAGATATAAATATGTGCATTCCCAACTTGGCTCTGACAGACTGACAGTGAAGAGTGGTAAATGCCATTGCTGATTTGTTATTGAACATAGTCTTCATTTCCTGCTGTGCAGATCCTTATCAGGTCTATCCCAGTCAGAAATGCATTTGAATGGAAAGCAAAGGAGTTATGACTACCTCTCTATCCATTCAACTCAGAACACAATCAGTGGTGAGTATAATAGTCATAAAGAGAGACAATACCCTTCTATATTTATTGTTTCAATAGCAGAAGACCAAGATATATTCATATATTCTACTTACAAATTAAAGAATATCTGGTTGTACTTCTGGTCCTGGGAATTAACCCAGAGTTTAGCAAGACAAACTGTTTTCTTCCCTTTAACTCCTGCTTTCTGTCAAGACCAGTGGCAAGGGTCTTGATGATAAAATTGTTCTATAATGGTGCCAAATGCTCTACAGGGATGTAATTCAGTACACACAGAGACTCTTGCACAGGACAATATCCCTGTGCTCAGGGGTCATTGTTTGGTTTGCAGCTGATATCTACAACCCAATAAATAACGCATGAGACAGCACAGGCTCCAGGCCCCCCTCTCTTCTTGCATTTGCATGACACTAACCCGACAGAGGACTGCATACCTAATTTTCTAACAGAAGCCATATTGCATGCACACAGTGAGCAGATCTATGGAATATGAAGCTATGCATATTTGGTTAGTCCATTTTAAAATCAGAACTGTACTTTCAACACACTGTGGTAATTGCACAGTATTAAGTCGTGTTAAGACTACAGAAGTTACCAGTGCAATCAGTGTTGGTTGGATTGCAGCTTCAGAGCCAAAAGTGCCCACAGGGCCCAAGGCCAGAGTTTCCAAAGCAACTCATAGGAGATGTGTCCAAATCATATTCATGTTCAATGGGCACTACATGCCTGACTCTTTAAATACCCTAATCTTAATAAAAAAAGAAAAATGCATAGTCTCATAGAAAGGAATATAATAGGAAGAGCTTACAAGCTCTATACATAGACTTTTCTAAAGAATGCAAACTTCTGAACACGTGTTTGAGCTTCCTTCCTGAGTTATATTGATTCAGAAGTAATGGTAATGTTGAAATCAAGGACAAAATATATTTTAATTTTTGAAGCTCCATTTTTGCGTAATATAGAATCTACTGTCTCCCAGTATTAATCTACATTTATTCTAGCTGTTTTGTTTCTGCAGCACCTGGATCACCAGCCATCCAAAAAGAAATTTTGCTAAGTGGTCTAGAAAGAGAAATCATTTGTGTCAGCCTAAAACGTGACCCCAAGAATGGATTTGGTAAGTACGGAACATGTTACTGGGACTATCAGATCCTGATGCTAGCACTGATACTTGCTGAGTCAAGCTAGGCAAGACTGTAAACTTGTTCACCCCATTTATTCTTCTTACAGAGTAAGACTAACAGTCTTTGTAAAGGACTTAGAATTTCCAAGACTGAAAAGGACTCAGGTTTCCTGGTCGCATGATGTAGAATAATGTTTAAATCTACCTGAGGAGCTTTTATACCATTTACCTCCTGCAGGGGTTAAACACTGCAGGTCCACCTCATTTATGACTCTTGTAAAAAAGTAGTTGGAATCTTTACAAGCAGCAAGCCAGGAGAGCATTCTTATTGAGAAACTGTATTTAAATAGTGATCAAAGTCAGCAGCACACTTTAATTATGATGTAAGTTTAAAGCTCTCCCAAATCAAGACTTTGATGCCATGTAAATCAGAGCTCCCTATTCCTCAGACCATGTATAAAACTTACACCATTGGAGTAAGAGCCTTTTGTGCTCCTATGATTCATATTTTCTAATACTGTCAGTGTCTCTGCATTCTCATGCTATCTCGTTTTTGCAGGTTTTGTAATTATTGGAGGAGAAAATGTAGGAAAATTAGACCTTGGTATATTTATCGCTTCAATTATCCCTGGGGGACCGGCAGACAGAGCTGGAAATATCAAACCAGGTCATTATCCTTAGTTTTTAATTAGAATTAAAATATTTGCATAGTTTAAAGTTAGCTACTCTGGATTAATTTCCTTACTTAGATGTGCTTTGTCTTGTTTTTATCCTTTTTTTTTTTTTAAAGGAGGACGACTCATCTCTGTGAATAATATTAGCCTTGAGGGTGTTTCATTTAACACTGCAGTTAAAATCATACAGAACTCTCCTGATGAAGTGGAGCTCATCATCTCTCAACCCAAAGGTATAAAAGTAAATGCCTTTGCTGTCTATGGAATGCTAATATTTAACTCAGGACATTCGTATTTATTAGGCAGTGGGATGTATGTTCTTGCTACTCAGTGCCAGTTATAATAACCATATATTAGCAGTGAAAATAGTCGACTTCTAGTAGGTATCATGTGATTTCTGTTCTACATCAGTGTGAAAAAGTTTATTATGGCCTCCATTGCTGAACACTAAGGGAATTTGGCATTTCTTTCTCTGATAGAGAGTCATAGTCCCCTGCAGTGATGAAGCAAACACATTTCTCCACACTTATAAGAGCAGTGCTCCATTTTACAGTGACTAACTCATTTTATAGATCTGATTTCACAATGAGTTGAAAGAGGGAGTTACTTTGTCCTCCTATGTCTGGGCTATAACAATATTTGCCTTCAAGTTTACTTACATTCAACAATGTTTTATTTTGGTATGACTTTACAGACATGTATGAAGAAGGATTAAATGAAGAAAAGAATCTATCAAGAGGAAACAGCACTAGTGGATCTGAGATCTCTTGTGCAGAGAGTGGGAGAAAAAAGATTCAGGATTGTCACACAACTCTCCCCAAAGAACAGGACATAAATACAGATGAACTTGAGAAGACTCTTTCCTGGAGTTTAGCACCAAAATTGGGCTCTAGGATTCCACTTCCTTCAGCTGATAGCTTGGATATAGAGGTAACTGAGATTTTGATGCTGCTCAGTAATGTTATGCCCAGAATATAACATATAACAACACAGCAGCTATATTAAGAATGGAAAGTAACTGAGAAAATTTTAAAAATATGAAAATGAGAAAGAAAATCTTGGAATAAATTAAACTGGAAATCTCAAAATGATAGATATGTTTGAAATATGTGAATAAATGGGGAAACTGTTCAACAAAATATTATTAAAACTTTTTCTTACTTTTCTTGCAATTTCTTAAGTTTTCAACCAGTCACAGAACAAAAGCATTTTGTGTCTAATTTCTTACTATTAGATAAACTCCCTATATATACTCAGCTTATGCACATTTAGACAGATTGTGTTTTGAGTAACATTAGCATAAGCTTCAAATAATATCAGGGATATAAATTCCAGGCTTACAGTGATGCAGTGATGGCAGAATCAAACCCTTTATATCTTCCAGAAATGCTCAATTCCTTTTTTTTTTTTTTTTTTAAACTGAGATTCTGTAATCTCATTAGTGTTTATATTTTTGAGACAGGGAGCTGATTCTTCCCACTTACCATCTCCATCAGAAAACAACTCAAAGGAAATCTATATGGTGAAGCTTGTTAAAGAAGATGGGACTTTCGGAATCAGTGTGACTGCAAGTGTTACTCTTAATCTTTCATTGTGTCTGTCAAACTGTTACATGACTGAGACCAAAGGCTCTGCTCATTCCCCTGTTCTTACCTGCGCTGTCTGTGAAAGAAGTGTCCTGGCATAAAGCATGTGGCAGTACAAACCCTTTTCATCCTTACTAAATTTGAGAACAAATCTACCACCGAAAGTGGAGTTTGGTCAGGGAGGGATATAGCCAGAGACTCGAGAAAACACGACTCAAAGAATTCTGCAAGTCATGACTGATTTTGTTGCTCCTCTGCAGCTCCTGTAACTTAAAGCCTCTGTCTGTAGAAGCAGATTGCACAGGACCATGGCAGGGCTCAAGCAGTGGCCACAGGCACCGTTTAGTTGTTGAGAGCCCCTGACATGGCTTTGGCCTGTGCCTCAACAAGCAATATAGGAGAAGTCATCCCATGCTGGGGAGTTTAAAGTTTAGCTGTACAGAGTCAAGATAAGCCATGGATCTCACTCTGAAGGCCAGAGAAAAGGCCCTAGACAGTTTTATTTTGTAATATAAGGAAAAACAGTTCTCTGTATATTTAGAGGACCAGGGAAAGCAGCAGTGAAAACTGTCTGACACATTTAAATAGTAATTCCTTGTCCTGCCTATCAAAGTTGAATTTACCCCTCCACGCTGAGATGTCTTTACAGTCTTTGCTGAAATTGAGTGGGAAACAACAGCCACTTCATTGCCCGCAGAAGAAATTAAGGGCTGTTTTTTCGTCTGAATTTGGTCAGAGGACGTAAATGGATGGAACATGATTCTTAGGTTAATCTAGAAGTTGTCTGAGCTGCACAAGTTCAGGTCCATGCTTTATATATTGTCTGAAAGGTTAATAATTGCAGAATGGATATTGCATAACTTAGAAGCTGGGCTAGAGACTAACTGAAAGATGCAGCCCCATCTTTATGTGAGCATAGGGAAAAATTTATAAACATTTAGTAAATATTTTTATATAGCCACAGAGACATGCATTGCACTTTCCTGAGAAAATAGAACAAGGTTACTGCCTATGGAAGTATATTACAACTAGACAGGAGTTTGGAGTAACATCCTCTTTCTCTTTTTTCCTATATTTATAAAAAAAATAATTGCTGAACCAGTTGCTTTGTAATGCATGTATAAGTTGCTTTGATTTTTATCACAGGAAGAAATATGAAGACTCCACTCTAATCTGTGGGCATATGTTTTGCAGGGTGGAATTAACACTAGTGTGCGTCATGGTGGGATATACGTGAAGTCAATTATTCCCAGGGGACCAGCAGACAAGGATGGACAAATAAAGATAGGTAACGTGTCTAGCAATAAAACTCTGGGCTGCAGAACTCAGTGTTAGTGTGGACAATGAAATACATTTGGGATTAGAAGTTTTACAACTGTGAAATGTAATATGCAGTCTATCATTCCTCAGCCTGTCCTTGTACTACATGTAGATATTCCACTGAAAAACCAGAAGCCTCACACCAACATTGTAGAGTTACTCTCTGTAGGTGCCATCAGGCTACTGACTGACATCTATTTTCAGTGTTACTGGTATAACCAGATGCTATCACTGCTATACTTACAGAATACCCTGGTATGTTTTAAGTGCTAATAATAGGATTCTGTACAACAAGCAGTATTGCTTTCCTATAAATTAACATTACTTTGACACATGTAAGCATGAAGACCTACTGTAACATGAGTAGCCTCAAGGTTTACACCCTCTCAATCTGAACATCAAAGCAACTTGACCATTTTTTTTCTTTTCTTTTGCCTCAGGTGATCGTCTGCTGGCAGTAGATGGCATCAGCCTCTGTGGCATCACCCACAAACAGGCTGTGGAATACCTTAAGAAATCTGGCCAGGTTTGTACAACAGCAGAGCTCAACAAGATACCCAGTAGACTAAACTGGGTGTAATATGAAGCACAGTAGCAAAGCTCAGCCAAAAGAAATCCACCCCCCATGCCCAACCCCACCCTCACTCTCCCTCCAACCCCATTCCCCTAAAAATGAAAGTAAAAAGACTTAGGTCTCACTGTGTACTGTGTAACTGGAACCTGTTCATCATGGTTTTAGATTGCCAGCCTGGTTCTAGAAAGGGGAAACTACCAACTAGCAGAGCCAGGTGTGACTGCTAATGACAGAAAGGAGGACCAATGTGCAGTTGTTTCTGTGGCAACATCCTTCACAGATGGTCCCAAGGACTACTGCCTTTTGACAGATGGTAAGTGATAAAAAAAGAACTCAGAGTGACTTCCTACAGTGTGCAAGAAAGGAATGAATGAAAATAATTCTGTGAAATGTCTGTGAGTTGGAAGGAAAGCTGTGCACTGAATAAAATGATAATACATAATAATACATTGTATAAATGATGTCAAATATTAATGACATAATCAAAAATCAATTCTGAACAAAATATTTCTGATGTACTTAAAGTTGCTGAATTTATCCTATACATAAATACTGCATCTCTCAGACTTGGTGAGATGGGGCTGGCAAGGGGACGTCCCTGTCTGTACTCTCTGGCACTCTCAGGCAGGAAGCAGCAGTGTCGATGTGGCCAGGCTGTTACCAGGAGAGAGCATTGCCAGCACAACTGCTGAAGCTGTGACAGTGATGAAGGCCCAGGGCCAGGACTGGAGATTGCCATCACTTAATTTCTTAAAAGAAGCGGATTCAGAGATCACTTTCACAGAATTTAGCAAACAAATAAATGCTGTATCTATTACTGAAGGTTGTCTCATAAACACTAAGTTTGAACCATACTTTTCCATGGAGAAGTTACTCCTCTACATTGTCCCTAGGAGAATGGAATTCAGCTACAAGCATGGAATTTGGAAAGGCCTGATCTCTCATTCCAGCTTATGCTGGTTAGTGCTGGACCTAAACTAACATTGGGCATCTACAGAATAGTAAAATCTACGCAACGCTTACAGAAGAATGTCAGAAAAGAATAGCATGTGAAACTATGTTGGTACAAAAGGCTATGGACTCAGCAGACTGTGAACACAAGGGAGAATAGATTCCAGTTCTCCCTATTCTGCTTGTGAGATTTCAAGAATTTACGTAAGATAATTAAACCCTTCTTTTGCCATTACTATCTCTGCAGCACACAGGGAAAATGTCTATTGAGAATCTAGTACATCATCTCCTCATATGCCATGGTTCCCACATTTTTTCCAATCTCTGCTTTGAACAGATAATACATTTGAAGTGAAATTAACAAAGAATTCTGGAGGCCTTGGATTCAGTGTTCTGCAAACGGAAGGAGATGCCTATGAACACCTCGGAGGAGATATCGTCAGGATCAAAAGGCTGTTTCCAGGGCAGCCAGCTGAAGAGAATGGGGAAATTGAAGTTGGAGACATCATTTTAGCTGTGAATGGGAAACCTCTTCAAGGGCTCTCATATCAGGTACTGGGCAGTACTATTACGAGGGCTCTGGATGGATAAATAACAGGTTAATAAAGACAATGAGATGAAACTACATTTAAACTTAATTCAGAGGGAGGCAGAATTTGCATATATTGAACCTCATCCTTATGCAGGAGTCTTCTCTAGAACTCCTATGGAGAATTTCCTTTCTTACAGAATTCTTACAAAGATTTCTTCTGCTAATTTAGTTTATAACTTTCAACCACTAATGCATGAATTCTATTGTTAGATGCACAGCAGTTGTTAATTAGTTGGAATCTGTGTTGCTGTTACGCATGATGGGAACATTTTTTCCCCCTGTGGTGATTTATGATTTGTAATGTCATGCTAAATACAATGCCCCAGACTCAAATTTCCACCAGGTGAGGCAAATCCCGTGTAATTTTTTTTACCTGGAGGAAGAAATGCCATACTCACATGAAGAAATTAAATAGTAAAAATAGGCTATATGTGAATTTATTTTTTTCATCGCAATATGGCAGTTTGGGGAGCTATGCTGATGTTACTGACCAAAGATGTGTCACTGTCACATGTGGTTTGAATGCAATTATCTGAACATTCTATTTTCTTCAAGTGGAACAGAGGTTTGTAAACAGCACTGACTTTAGATCTGTATTCACATATGAACTATGGTCCACTTATATGATAATACTTCGGTAGCGTATTTTGGCTTTCAGCCACTGCTGAGAGGCACAACTACCAGGAATTTAGCATTCACAATAAAAATTGTCTCCATCTCATTTGGTGAAATGGTATGTGCTATGGACTGTATTCCATCAGAAATATTATTCCTTCTTTCTGCTTAGGATGTCCTGCACTTGTTGAGAGGAGCTCCTCGAGAAGTCACACTGCTACTTTGCAGACCACCAGAAGGTGTTCTTCCAGAAATAGAGCAGACTGCCCTGGTAAGGCAAAGCTTCTGACAGAAACTTACTTCTGTAAACCTGGAAAGACACTACCACATTTTCCATCCAGTCTTGAATAAGGCAACCTTCCCTTTTCTCCAAGGCCCTCTATTCCATTTCTTTCCCTTCCTGGCTTCAAATCAACCTCTAGAGTTCAACTGATACATCCTTAGCAAACAAAATAATACAAATCTGGCAGATGTGAAACATGTTTATCCCAGTCCAACAACTTTTGAATTGCAGCATTGTCATTGGAGTGAAATAGCACATACCCAAGCAGGTCTTCTAGGAGTGATTCTAAAAATCTCTACTAAATCCTCAGTCAGAAACTGCAGATATTCCCCACTGCAGCTATTGTAACTCATGGGCTTGGGGTAGCTATAGTACTCCCAAAAGTGAGAGGAAATTAAAGAGCTTTTCCAATCCAGACTATCTCTCAATGAAGTTAAATAAATGAAATAATGGTTTCAACTGGTTATCTAGCTTCTTATGGACAACAGAACCTGCAGGGAGAAAAACAAAACACAAAGGAAAAAAACCTCAAAGAGCAGAGCCTGCAGAGACTAAAACAGTGCCATTAGATGTGCTAGCATTATTATTCCTGCTTCTTGAACACAACTCATAGACACATACACAAGTAGTCTTAAAATGAACATGCATTACTGTAGCTCCATGCAGAATGGCCCACTCATGGATCCCATCCCAGTAGGATTTATAGTTGTCCATGAGCGGACAGAAAGGACTGTGAGAAGCATCTCCAGAGAACAAACTGGCTCCTGTTGCTCCCCTGCAATGTGCCCTTGGTTGATCTCTGTGGTCAGTTGCACAGGAGTCAAATCTGAAATCTACTTCTACAGAATGAAGAGAATATGAATATAGACACAACACTGAAGCCTGAGATGAACAGAAATTTAAAACAAAACAAAACAAAACAAAACAAAATAAACCACCAAGAAAGGAACCTCTAGAAAATAATTCATCAGGAAAAGTGAACCTGTGCAGTAGTTCCAACTGGAACTCCTGAAGAATGTGAGAGATTAGCATAAAGACACAAGAATTATTTGGTGAGAGACTACCTCTCTCTACTTTTTTTCCCCTCCCTTCCAGCTACCATTTGATATTTTTCGATTCACAAGCTTATTGATATTGCCTCTTCAAAATATTTTGTTCTTAAAGGAAAAATTATGAGAGATTAAAAAGGACTTACACTAACCTTTCTTTACTTTGATAGACTCCAGCACCATCTCCAGTTAAGGAGTGTGTGGAAGAAATGCCAGGCGGCAGAGAAGTAGGAAATAGTATGGATCAATGTACCAGTGATGCAGGTAGCACCTCTCCAGACCTAGAAGACTGCCTGGATTCTCCAGTGCCAGAAGATTTCAGTGAGCCTCCTGAAGATGACAGTTCAGCTTATGAAGAGCAGGAAGCTGAGTTTCAAGGAAAGCCCACAGACAAACTAATGGCTTCCAGTGAGAGTTTCTACAAGTATTTTTGGAAGTTTCATCAAGAAGCTTCCAGTTCTGAAATATTACACTCCCTAGAGGAAGAAATGAAGCAGAACTGCTACTCACCATGTGAATTTGCAGAGGCCAAAAGGTAGGAAATATCGAAATCTGCTCTGCAGCCTTTCCTTCGTCTCTTAGAATTCTGAAATTTAATTGCTTAGGTTTAAGTACAGGGGTCTCTGCTTCTAATCACTGCTGATTACTGAAGATTTTGTTTTACTATCTTATTCTGACTCTCCTAATCTACTTTCCCTGTTTACTGTCATCTTATTAGAATTTTACATAAGCCTGCATTGCAAGACAGTTGTACGAGTGCTGCACTACTGTAGTCATATGCACTGTTCAGCTGAAGCTGGTTGCCATTTGAAATCAGTGGAAAGACTCTTGTCAACTTAAATAGGAACCAAATACTTTCTTATTTATTATATGATCTTTTAATTTATTTTTTTTCAGAATTAAGTTAAATAGGCACCAAATTTTTTTTTAATTGTGTGATCTTTTAATTTCAAATTTTTTCATAGGAAATAAAAAAAAATAATCAGAAGACAAAGTGTGATCAAGGAGAAAAAAAAGGTTATTTTCTGTTTTCTGATCTTCAAAAGCCAACAGAAGCCCTGAAACAGAGGAATCATACAATAAAATATAGTGCAAATGGACTCAGACTCCTTTTACACTCTTTTGGATCTATTAGACACTGGGAAACAGAAAGTGATCATTTTCATCATCTTTCCCAGTTCAGAAGAATATAAATTATCAGAACTGAAAGAACTGGTGCAAAAACAAAGGTCTCCCAGAGGCCTGTAACTTACAACTTTAGTAATTTTATTGAGAAAGTAATTTCTGTTTTTCCACACACTCACTTGAAATTTGTTACTTTTGACACTCATCAAGCAGAGACCAGACCCGGTCTCTAGGTAGTTACTGCAATCAGGTGACTGCAAGTCAACTGGGGCCATAATGGAAAGTCGTAATTTTAGCTTCTCTTTGTTGAGAGGAGAAGCTTCACTGGATTTATGGATGAAACTCCTGCTTACATATCTGCTTCTCTACTGCTGAGAGTAAAACCAGCAGAAATACGTCTGTAGCAAATATATTTTCCAAGAGATACAGATTCAACAAAACAAAGTTTATCATGGGAAATTCCAAGAAAAGTTTTGGATTGTTCCCAAGAAAGAAGTTCTGAAGTAAATATTTTTGTATGATACATTTTTAGTATTATTTAGTTTCAGCTTTTGCATTTTCAAAAGGCAGTCAGAGCAGGTTTAGATGGCATATATTTTAAATATAATCTCAGTTTAAATGATCCTCCCAGCTAAAAACACACAAAATACTCAGAAGAAAATAGGTCTTAATAAAGGAATTCCTTTTGATTAATGAAGAAATTTCTTCAGCTTGCTTAAAACATTTCATATGAATGTATACATCTTCTGATACGTGTTTTAGAAGTTCCCTGCTCAGGGTTTCACATGGAAAATTCCTTTCACTATTCATCACCACCAATAAGAACCTTTGAAAAAGCTGCTTGGAGAAATTTCAACCCATAGCTCCCCCCGTGAAGTCCAGGTGCAGGGATCACGGGACTCTGAAAGAAATTCAAGCATCTCAGTGGAGCTCGTGTGTGGGCCTGTTACATCCTGTGGTGATGTAGAAATGGGGTAGAAGCTGTGCTATGATTAAGCCACCCACTGCTGGCTCATTGCCTTGAGCTTGTGTAGCTCTGCCAAACATCTTTCATACCCTTTGAAGGTCAGTCAGCACTCCACTAGCATGTGACAGCTTCTATGACATCCACTTGGCCCAATGTCCATTGAACATATTCTTTTCTTTCCTCTCTCCAAAAGAAAGAAGCAGACTTGTATTTGCTGCTATCCTTAAACATTTCTTTTAATTATCCCACTCTTCTCCCACAGTATTGTAAGTATCTTGTCCAGCAAAGTAGAAACTGTCATCCTCATTCTCAGCTTTGCTGTGCTGCTGGAGATGGCCATCTTCTCATTTCCTCCCTGCACAGACACACACCACCAGCCTAGATCACTTCCCTCACTGAGGGTATACAGCACCAGCCTATATGTTTTCCTTACTTTCATCAGGATTTTGAAAATGCCATGGAAGGCTACTAACTATATCCAACCAAAGTCCTGTTATGCTACTCTGCTTTATAATTTCCTACTATAGACAACTTTTGAAACAAGAGTTTAACAATGGGAATCTTCTGTGATTTCATACAAGACATGCAATTTGCTTTCCTTTTAGTTGTCTATGTGTGCTTGGGAGATAGTAGGCAGTTCATTTTTATAAAAGAGCAAAAGATCCTGGGTGACTTAGACATGAAATGACATGGCATCTTTGCCATGTGAGGTGTTAATAAAGGCTATGCCATTTTAAGTGTTTTTAAGATGAATGAGGTTTAGCAATATTTCAATAAGGATGAACATGAAGAAAAGTTACTTTAAGAAAAATGGTGTTTCAAGCATTTTTATAAGCTTTAACAGTAAATTGAATGACAACAACCAAAACAATATTAAACACAGCATATATGATTACAGTCTGGGTGGGAACATCAAAAGTGCTGAATACTTTGCCTGCAATATAGTGGAATGAAATCAATAATAATTTCAATTCTAGTAATTTAAGAAATCCATTGATTTCTGTAGGACAACTTGTATGCTTCAATGCTTACAGAAAGAAGTCAGGACTTACATTTTTCATGGAGAGAGAGAGAGGAATCATTTAGTATTTCATGTTTCTGGTCTGCGCTCAGATACCAAAGAAAGACCTGTAGAAGCCAGAAATGCGGCTGCCAATCCTTCTTGAAGACAAATGCAAATATAAAAATTGTAGTGGTATTGTAATTTGCATACCACTTACCAGAAAAGTTAATTAATTTTTTTTAATGTAAGATGAAATAATTAATGGTCTGGGCATTGCCCAATTATTAAAAAATAATCAAGAAGCAACCAAAGTACTAACTACTGCCTTAAAAAAAAATAGAATGCAAGATTTTTCAAAGGCAGTTTTCAAGTTCTGAAAGCTTTTTAGTCTTTCAAGTAGCTTAGCAAAATATTGATTATTTTTTTTGTTTTATACTAACATTGGAGGATTCAGACAGCAATTCAATACCATAACTAGTATCTCAGTTAAAGTGAAAATAAGGTCATGCATAAGCAGTAGACTTGTCAGTGCCCATTTACTAAAGCATATGGCAGAAAATCTGCAATCTTTTTATTTTCCAGCCGCGTATTTAATAAGAGTCATGCTGACCTATCGAACACAAAATGTATGCCTGAAACTCTCTCTCTAACCCCTATTGATGAAGAGTATCTCACTATCAGCTCAATGCCTGTGACCCCACTTTCACGAGGAGGAAGCTCTGAGACTCTCTCTGCAACCATTGCGACCCCACAACCACCTGTTTGTGGTCCTTTATCATCCTCCCTGCCTGCCAGAGAGACACATGACAGTGACAATGAATGGGAAGACTTGGAGGAACCAGAGGAAGAGAAGGAAGAAAATGAAGATTACACTCAGGTATGCAATAGGCACCAGATTACTGACAGGTAGAACACAAGGGAAAAGAAGCAATTTTAAGAGTGTTACATTCTTAAACATTGATTTTAACTAATTTTCTAAGCTATTTCTACATGACACTTCTTTTTTTTTTACTTTCACAAATATCCAGACTATTCAAGTAAAGCATTCCTCCACTATGCCCAGCTTTCCAGAATTGTTAATCATTTGCCTTACGGCCATTTCCTTGTTATTGACATCTCACTATTTGTCCAGCTTTCCATCATTCTGCATTATTATTCTCAGTGTACCAAGGCCTAAAAGACCTCTAGTAGCCTCTAAAATTGTACTTGGAGTCAACTACTTGGGTTTTTTTCTGTTTTGTTTAGAGCCCATGTGGAAAATCACTTTGCTAAGGTGATATTACTGTAATATCCTGATAAGAAAGTATGATCTTTGTGCTAATTACTATTCAAAATATAAGGCTCAGTCCTGCCAAATGCAGAACGTCTTGCATTCCTACTGACACTAATGAGCTTTGAATTCCTATTAATTTGAGAGCACTGTGGACAAAATTGAGCTCCACCATTTCCTTCAGTGGGATAGAAGTAGCATTAACAACAACACTCTTTGCCCCCTGCTATTGCAACACTTGTCAGCTCAGAAGACTCCAAGCCTTTCTTTATATATTTCAAATGCCAAAATTCTAGGCCTGAGTGGCATTCTCTGCTTTATTAGGACCTATGAATCAATCAACATGAACCTCCACGAGGTAAAAAGAAGCAAAATTAATTCCGGAACATGGTCAGGGAAACCCTTATGTATACTCTTATTTATACCATCTGAGGATATGATTCCTATCTGCATATAAAACATAATGGATGATGCTAATGAAGTGACAGAAAAGCCTACATCAAACATATCTTATGCTTGTTTTAATAGGAAATGGAGATATTTGTGACTTTGACAAGGTCAGAGAACAACGGTTATGGATTCTCTGTAGTTCTTAACAAAGTGGACACCTGCCTGTATGTTGATGAAATCTTGAATGACCCTGCCCTTTCTGATGGAAGACTGAGAAGGGGAGACAGAATCATTATGGTACAGTAATTGTTTTAGTTTATACAGAGGAGAAAATATTTGCAGACCAGTGTAATTTAGCTTTGGCATTCTTCCCTTGGTAGCATCCAGTTTATCACACATTAAGGTACGCACATGCAAATGAATCATATAATAAGTCTAATTCTGCTGACTTCAGTTGGATAAATTTCAGACTGAATGGATTGCATGACCAGGCAAATTACCTGAATTATCTAGCAGTAATGCAAGACAACTGAGACATTAAACATCTTCCCAATTAAATGACATAAACTGAATTAATGTAATAAGATAGGTGATGTACAAAGGATGCAGGAGCTGTGTCCTTTGTAATGTAGGAACAAAACCTATTTTTCCAGCCAGGTTCATGTTCAATTTGTTGTATTAGACTCTCTTCCTTGTTTTTTGCAAGAAGATCTTGAATTTCAAGAGAAAAAAAGAAGCTATTTCTATGAAAGCTCTGCATTCAGAAAACTAAAAATTCAAGAAAGAACTCTTACTGCAATTTTAACTGTTGCATTCACTGTCATGAATACCACAGCAAAGCAGTAACAAGAAAGTGAAAACTAATTTAAGTTCATATTCAAAACTCAGAGTGGAGGGAGAAGTATATGATGGTCAGTGAGATCTATGACATGATTTTACCTGTTTGTCATTTAGGTGAATGGAATTGATGTCACATCTTTACCATGCAATGAAGTCCTGACTTTACTGCAGAGCTCACCTCCTGATCTGCACCTTGTGGTTGGTCGTGCTGACAGTGACCCGCGTCCCTCTATTAGGCCAGATGAGATTCCGGAAATTACTCTCACAAAAGGTGTCAATGGACAGCTAGGTGTGTAGGGAATACTGTGCTTGCTATTTTGGACGGGGATTACAGCAATCATAAGATAATCATAAGCAACTGTGATCTTGGATCAATATGATTCAGAGTGACCTTGACATCCTTATGCTCTCCGCCACCACCCATGAGCAAGGACTGAGAGCTTTATTTTGAGCAAGGCCTAAGACCGAAGACTAATATATCTTATTAGACCAATGAAGATAGTTGGAAAAATTATCTTTGCAGTATCACCCTATCAGCTGAAGTTTCTTGCGCATCTCCAGTCTCATATTTTTGTGATATTGATATACTAAGTTGTGGATAGTTAGATAATAATGTCTACTACCTGTGGAGATACATAAAGGTCTACTTGGAGAGAAAGATTAAAAAAAAAGAAAAAAGAAGAAGAAGAAAAGGTAAAGTCTGAAAAGGATGAGCCACAGGTTGGGGCTACAATTTGCTATTCAAAAAATCTCCACTCAAATCCTTGATTCACCACAGACACAGGGCTTTATCTACACTGTGCAATACAAATGATAAAAGAAATTCCCAGAATGTGAGTATCTTGGTATTTCTGCAGAATGTGGTGAGTACTGCACACAGATAAAACTGTAGACTCAGGAAATAGTATGGCTATATTTGCTCATGTACAATATCATGTTTTCAGGTGAGAAATCAGCTTCTTCAGAAAGTCCTTAAGTGTCACTGCACCGTTCAGTTTTCCACCATACAGGTATCTCCTCTGTTGTTGGAGGCCTCCATTCCCTGTGGCACTCTGAACACTGCAAGGCACTTAAGCATTCTGGGAATGAGGGAGTTACTGCTATGCAGCTCAGTGTGCTATTGAATTGACTATTGAACATCAGGTGAAATAAATATGGAATCACTGAAGCATAGAGATGGACAACACCACTTAAGTTTTTCCATACTTTTTCTAACATCTAATGGCATTTCACTCTCTCAGTCCAGTTTGTATACCCCATATTACTGGGGTGAGACTGTTATTTGTAATGTCCGTGATTTATTCAGCCTATATTTCAATGACTCACATCAATTCCACTAGACTTTATGTCACTGACAGTGAAATTCAAAGCACACTGCCACAAAAGATGCTTTCTCTGCATTATTCTAGGCTTGAAGCTGACAGGAGGAGCTGGAAGCAAGTTACAAGGTATTTATGTGCTAGAGATAGTGCCTGGCTCTCCTGCCAGTGTGGAAGGCAGTTTGCAGCCACGAGATCAGATTGTTTACATCTGTGGATTGTGGACTGAGGGCATTAGCCTGGATGATGCAGTGAGAGTGTGTGAAGCTGCCACCCAGAATGTTCAAATCAAAGCCACAAGGTAAATCTGCGCATACTCGATCTCAATCCTAATGGTGAAGCAGGTTTCTAAATTTTACATCAGCAAGTCAAACAATCCACACAAGACAGACTACAAGAGAAATGCTTTATCTCAGAGGTCTGAATTTTGCAACCTGATAAATACTCATAAGATATCTCAACTCCTTGTAATTACAACTAACACAGAGAGTACAAGTAGACTCATACAACACAAATGAGAACTCTTCAAATTTCATTGTCCAAATACCAATGTGAACCCTTTGACTGTGAGGCTGACCACCAATTTCATATATCTTGTTCCCTAGGGAATATCTTTATATTTACATCACTAGTGTTAATCTTCTCTGTACAATCTCAGATTCACAACTATAGGCAAGAAACTACCTCTCATGGGAAATTCTGAGCTACTTCTAACAGCCAAATGTTTTAGAATGGTACTAAAAATGCAGCATTTAATCTGCAGTATGTAAAAAAAGTCATCCAAAGCTTGAACAATAACCTGCAGTAAAGGATTTCCCTCATTAGTTCATGTCTTCACTTCAGATTTATTGTGTTCCACAGTCTGGTATAGCACCAGCACAGGTCCTGGACTGATACAGAAATAGTTTCCAAAAATCTCAGAGGAACAGTTAAATACTAGCCCAAAAACATGTGAATAACTAAGTTATATAACCAGAGTGAGTGATAATATGGCTGTCACAGCTGTTTTAATGTAGTTTAAACCTTTATCAATGTTTTATTAACTTGCACTTGTCTAGCAGAAGAAGAAACTGCTGCCTCATTATACTTAATCAGTTAGTAGGCAGCACTCCCTGATCGTCAGAATTCACAATCTAAGGAGACAAACAGAAACAGGGGAAACTTACAGAAGAGCATTCCCACTTTACAGAGGGGTAACCAAAGCTGAATTCAAAATGTACCAGAAAGCAGTTCTGTTTTGGGACAGGTGATTTAACATTCTCATTCTTTCCCCAACCCATTTAAATAAAACGTTTCACTACTGTTAAATAAAATCAAGTATATTATATACTGATATAAATGCTCTTAGAAAAGCACCATTTACAAGATCATAGAAGCACAACTACAATTTAGACAACTACATTTCTAAAAATAATTTTAATATGTGCTTTACAAAGCATGCAGCTCTTAATGGCTCACATATTTCACTTTTTCTGCCCCCAGAAATGGCAATCCAGTGGTTCCTATAGAGCAGGAAAATAGTAAGTAAGGCTAATATTTTTGGGGTTTAGTTCAAAACTTGTTTCTGATTTTGAAAATAAGCATAAAGTATTGAATCGTTGCATTTAAAAAGCTATTAACAGATTGTAACTTGACATTCAGTATTTCTGTTATGGCCATTCTAAGGGTCTGAAGAAAATTTGGTAGCTATTTTAAGACAGAAATATATAGTTCTCTGTAAAAAAGTAATTTATTGCATTTTGCATAGTCAGTTTCTATTTTTAATTTGTTTTATTAAATGGAATTTTTATGGGGACATACTTCAACATCTGCTTTGACTGAAACTATTCTTTAAGAAGTTTTGCAGTACTTTTTGAGCTGCTATTTAATATGAGCCACTACTTCATCATCTAGACCACCTTTTTAAACTTATCAATAAACTATAGAAAATGAGAAACAGGCAGCACCAATATCTCTCAGTTAATATAAGAACGTTCTTGTCAGAGGATGATATTTAATGCTATAACTGATACAAAACTTCAGTAAACATCTTCACTACAAAGACTTGACTAATATTGCTTTAGCAGTAGAAGGAGCCTCAGCAAGCAGAGGTTGCATCTGCACCATCATGTGGTAGGACAGGTATCACATCTAGGCCATTGCATGCTAAGTGTATTAGTTACAAAAGTAGGATTTCCATGTACATTTGGCTGCAGCATTAAGTCAGGCCTAACCTCAGTTTCATTTACCTGACTGGATATCTGAATTTTTTTTTTTTTTAATCATGCAAAGATGACCTCAAAAAGTAACCCTGGACCAGACTGTTCACATGCCTACGTGCATCTGAATACTGGCATATGGTTACCTGAAGAAATTATTCCTAGTCAAACTAGTTACAGATTTCCTAACGACCACATTTAGCCATGTGTTTGTTTTTACAATCTGAAGCAGTTTACTACAACACATGAATACTACAAGACTCTCAGTTAACGTAGTATAACTAAAGCATGGCAAATGCATATCCTAATAGGACCTTGCATAGACAGCCTTGCTGCATGAGCTTTGCAGATTTGAAGATTTCTCAAGCCACCTTTAAAGTAAGCAACATATCTGATACAGAGTTATGAACCCTACACTGGAATGGTTACCTGCAGCTCCTATAAAACAAGATGTGTAAGGGCCTGCACCTGGGCTGGGGCAATCCCAAGCACAAACACAAACTGAGTGAAGAATGGATTGAGATCAGCCCTGAGAACAACTTCAGGTGTTGGTTGACAAGAAGCTCAACGTGACCCAGCAATGTGCACTCACAGCCCAGAGAGCCAACTGTGTCCTGGGCCGCATCAAAAGCAGCGTGGCCAGCAAGTCTCTACTCCGTGAGACCCCACCTGGAGTGCTGCATCCAGCTGTAGGACCCCCAGTATAAGAAGGATGTGGACTTGTCGAAGCAAGTCCAGAGGGGAACCATGAAGATGATCTGAGGGCTGGAGAACCTCTCCTAGGAAGACAGGCTGATAGAGTTGAGGCTGTTCAGCCTGGAGAAGAAAAGGTTCTATGAAGACCTTACAGCATCTTCCTAAAGTAGCTACAGGAGAGCTGAGGGACTTTTGACAATGGCATGTAGTGACAGAACAAGGGGTAATGGCTTCAAACTGAAAGAGGGCAGGTTTAGATTAGATATTAGGGAGAAATTCTTTACTGTGAAGGTGGTGAGACACTGAAACAGGTTGCCCAGAGTAGTTGTGGATGCCCCATCCCCGGAAGTCTTCAGTTCCAGGCTGGATGGGGCTTTGAGCAACCTGGTCTAGTGAGAGGTGTCCCTGCCCATGGTAGAGAGTGGGAGCTAGATGATCTTTAAGCTCCCTTCCAACCCAAACACTTCTATGATTCTCTGATTCTTCTCTTTTATAAGGCCCTTTAAAAAATCCATAGTAATTTTGTATTTGGTGTTCTGTTTGCTATCATCGCTGACACATTATAGATAAACCTATAATAATTTGTTATTTAGAAAGCAAGCTTTCATTTTTATAGACTCTCTAAGTTACAAAAATGCATACTAAAATTGTAACTGCAACAGGTAGCTTTTTTAAACAACCAAACATTCATCATTCTCTGTAACTCACATATTAATAGTACTTTGTGGAAGACAACTAAGATCTCAAAAGTGGGTGTGGGTGGGTAGAGGTATGTTTCTGTGTCTGCCTGATCATTGCCACATGTCTAGAATTATTCAGTCTGATCTCTGATTATTGTTGCAATTTTTAAAATAGCAGTGACTGAGATGCAATATACCTGCAATTGTTTATATTTAATTGGCAAACTTAATTGTGCAGTAGTGTCTCAAACTGCCTTATATACTATCAGTACTGGATATTGGTGTTTTGTTTATTAATCTAAGCACAGAGTTTACATTCCCATGATTATATGAAGGTTAGCAGGAGGCCTGTCAAAACAAACATTCATGTATGTTTTTAGGGCCACTGGCTGAGACAGAGAAGGACAATATTTCTTTGTCGAATGAAAACCTGAATTGCCAAGAACAGCATCTGTTGCATCAACAGGGTAAGTAACTTTGCATTTTTCAATTGGGATTTGTAAAATTTTGTGCCCTCTCTGAAAGAAAATAAGTCTATAGGTGGTACCGGCAGCACCTAGGAAAGATTAACTTAATAAAAATATCTGCCTCCCCTGGAGTTTCAGAGAACATTTATACATTACCTGTTGTCCATCTGGTGTCTCTGATGCTGTAACATGCAGCTTTTAAAACTTGTTTTGAAACCTGCTCACTGGGAGGTAAAAAGACTCCAGGGATAATGTGCAGAAGGCTCAATTCACAGTTCAGGAGTTTGAGCCCACGTAAATCCACCGGATTTTTTTGTATTTTACATATAAAATAGAAAATGTTTTATTATGTCTCTGAGTAAGATTTTCAGTTTATACCATAAAACATTTCACCACTACAACTATGTAAAAATTATTGCTGCTTTTTCCGCAGAGAAACATTTGGAGGAAACAAACTGCAGTGCTCAGCGAAAAACTCCTGATTCTCCTGAATGTAAAGTAAGTGACAATTTTAAGTGTGAGATGGTCCATCAAATGAAGTGAGCTATATAGAGTGAGATTTTTTTCAATAGTGGTATTTAATGTATTTTCTTCCTCTCCAGTTTCTTTGAAAATATGAATGTAATGCACTTGGAGAGTGTCCTGTAAAGTGTGGAATTGCTTCAGCATTCATGGACTAGAATGCATTGAGCACTTCCTGGGGACAGACTCTGCTGTTGCTGTTTTTCAATGCTTAGAAAGAAAGCAGAACAGGAAAAAGACAGAGAATGTCATAGCATGGGATTCTGCGGAAAATAAGTGTAATTGTGAAACATTTTCCACAACAATCTTTGAAACCTGAGATTAAACCCAGAGGGTGGTCCTGTGCAGGGCCAGGAACTGGACTCGATGATCCTTGTGGTTCCCTCTCAACTCAGCATATTCTGTGTTTCTGTGATTCTGTAATATATTTAATTCTGAATTTCTCAGATGGATATTTGAAAAGAGGGTAAAATTACCCGAAACCTTTGGTGTACTATGTAGCACTGACATAGACCATAATGACTTGAATTTGGCAAGAGTAATGCCATTTTTGAAATTACGAATTCCTGAAATATACAGGAATTATTCTTTGGGGGGAAAAGGGCTCAACATACAATGCTTCAAAATTCTTACAAGCACAAACATAACTTCTGTTTGTGAAAACACATGCAAAACAATGTTAATTCAAATTATCCACACAGGGACTGATATTTCATGTGAATAGATTTACTAGTTTTCTCTTAATTGTGGTTTGCAAAAAAGACTCTCTCTTGTTAAAATTAGACCTCCAACCTGGCAGAAAAATTTGAACAATTTTCTCACTTTTGATTAAGCCATCACTATTACTGCTCCTTCTGCACCATTTAATCCATGATGGTTTATCTGTTCAACTTGCAAAAATAATTTACAAGACTGATACTTGTGACATTGGAACTTGTCATGCTTCAAGACATAAACATTTCTAGTTCACTGCTATTTCTGATGTAGTACTTGACCTTAAAATGCAGCTGATTTTAAAACCAAATGAGGTGCTAAAGCCAAAGAGATGGGTATGTTTGGGTTACAAGATTAAGATTCTCATTACAGAACAATAAAAGAATGAACTTTGTACTGCGTTACGGTCATGCTGGAGATAAGAGTGCCCTGTTTGTCAATGAAGGTGATTTATTTGATATGCTATAAAAGGATTACAGAAGTACACATTTCTTTGCTCTTATGAGGTTATTTTCCCCACCAGTGATTATTAAAAAGAGTATGAAAATAAGTATGTAGTATTTTCATTCTCATACATACACACTGCTGCTATGTTGATCCTTGGAAGCTCTATACATGTGTTCAAGAGTAGGATATATGCCACCATCTACATCAGCCAGTGAGGACTGTGAAGCATAATGAGGTTTCTTGGTAATAAAAATGAAAACAAAATACAGTCCTGAATAAACTCCACTTTAGACTGCATCCTTCTCTGTTGTAGGACTTCATTATTAAGATTGAACTGGAAAAAGAAGAAAATGGAAGTCTAGGGTTTGCACTGGTAGGTGGAAGAAATGGCAGGGCTATCCTAATAAAAGCCATCAGCCCGGACAGCATTGCAGATCTAGATGGGAGGCTTCAAGTTGGTGACATCCTGCTTAAGGTAATGCTTGTTCTTCGTTGCTTTGGCCTACATTTTCTCTATAATGAGTATTTGTTCAGTATAAAGGTTGTGCAGATTGGAAATCTGATGCTGCTTGGCACAGTAACATGCAGAAGGTGATGTCACTCTGCTCCTGATGGTCAGAGGACTGTCCTGCGGCCCCACCCTCTTTTCTAAAGTTCAGCCTCCTGCGGGAATGGGCCTCTCCACAGCTGATGATTGGGAACTCCAGCAGAGGCAGACCCAGAATAGCAAAGCAAACAGCAAACTGTAACTACTCTACTGTAATTGTGAGCAGCGAAGATTGCAGATGAAAGGATCAGGGAAACAAGTGATAGCTGACCAAGCATGCATGTAACAGCTAACCAGGAGGGTACTGGGAAGAACCTGTCATGGTGCTGATTAGGTATGATGAAGACAAGCAAAGAACACTGAAATTAGAGCTTTTGAATATTTCTTTAAATTATTACTATCCTAACCACCTTACCACCTTTTCATATAAATCAGCCACTTATTTTTTTTCCCCCTCCAGGAGTTTCAGTACTTTTTATTTGCCTGTTTTTCATTTACTTCCATTGCTTCTCCATCTTGTATCTGAAGAATGGGCGAAACAATGCCCTCTTACTGTCTCAGACTACACTTCTGTCCTGCTAAAAATTATAGTATAAATATGTAGAGAGGAGACAATCAAGCAACTCAGGAGAGAATGAGAATTCTCTCTCAAAAATGGGAGAAAATGAGGACATATGAAGTGCAAAGAAGTTTTGTAAAGATGGCTCAGGGCTAGGATAGGTGTTTAGGAAAAAAGCTTTCTATTACAGGAATCTGAAAATACAACTAATTGTATTTTTCAGGTGAATGAGACCTTTGTCTCTGGTCTGCCACGCCAGACAGTTACAGATTTGCTGCGCAAGGCTCAAGGCACCGTTCAACTCACAGTCTGCCGAAGCGTGGCTTTGCACTGGGCTTACACAGGCAATCAGAGCAACAGAGCTTCCCCCCCAAACACAACAGTAGAGTCTGGTAAGCAGCTACATCTGCTCAGTGTATCCTAAAAGTCGGATTATATGTTGCCTGAATTAAACAAAACAATTGTTGCAAAACAATTCAATGTTACAGTTAGTCCTGATTCATAGCAGTAGATACAAACACATTCTTCACCTTGATCTGCATCACTGGCTAAACTATTCAAGATGCAGGACCACAGGAAAGGAATGCCCAAGTGCGATTTTTAAGTCTAGGAAGAGCAGAAACAAAGCTGCAAGACTTTAGCAGCAAGATGCTTTAACTCAGCTTATGTTTTTAAGTCATGAATCTTGGTCTGATTTTACTTCATTTAATACAACTCACTGATGGAATTATTGAACCAGCTGCTAAAATACACTTCCCCATAATTTCACATTGCACCACTCCTACTTATCTCTTGGAAGCACTACACCTCCTGTTCTGTCTGGCTGACAGATCCCCTCTCTTCTGTGCTTGTTCATGACCAAATCCAGAAGCCGCTGCTCCCGAGTTGATTATTATTAATTTGAGAGCACGCTCACCTTGCATAGGGCAGTACTTAAGAGAGCTGACTAACTCTATGGAAGAAATTTGTGCTCTATGCTCTGCTGTACTGAATACACAAAAATTAAACACTAACTAAAGCTGGGAGTGGAAGCAAGGATATAATATTACCAAGAGATTATGGGGTTATAGTCCTCAACTTTCTATTTCTCTGAATGCTGAAATGTTTCCTATAATGTGGACAAACTTCAGTGGGAAGCATGTAGTATTCCTCCTTCTGGTCTACTGGTTATAAAGTAGAGGCTCTGTTTCCAGTATTCTCAGTCAAGAAGGCACTCCCATTGCTATTTTCATCTTACATGACATGGGTGAATTACAGTTTCTGGGAGGTTTAAACTGTTTTCGTGGACCAGCAAAACCCAATGGTATTATAGAAGCACTGACATCAAAGTTAATCTATGGTATTTGCCCCTTAGCACTGCAAAGGAATGGGCTGGGTGAGGGAGGGCAGATTTAAATTCTGTTTTAGGTTTTTTTATAATTGCTGTTGATACATGGCTGTACTTCAGTGTATCTTTCAAGTCTTAATTATGCTGGCTTCTTCAGTGGTGATATGGTATTTGTGCTGTACTAACCCTCTCAGAGCATCCATGAAAGGGATATTCCATGACAGTTTCTAGCACTGTATCTCAGTGCCTCTTCCAAGGTCCAAGTCCTTTGTTGTAGATGTCAGAGAAGAAATGGAACTATATTTTCATGCATTTTATTTTGATTTTGTTTTCTGGTATTCAGCTAGTGCTGAGGAAAGCCTGCGAGCTCAACCTGTTTTCAGTTTCAAGGAAGAAGGTTCCAACCAGATGTGCAACAAGGTAAAAGCAGAGAAGTTATAAGAAGTTACCAGGCAATGTACTCATATATTTGTTTACAACATGGGTTTGCTGCAATGTGAGGAAGAACCACACCTTCTTAATGATAAAAGATTAATGACAGGGAAGTGTGCTGCAATGACTGGAGCTGCTGACACTGGAGTGAGTCAAGGGATTCTACTGAAATAAGAGCATATGATTAGTATAACACATAGGCTAAATGGGTGGGGGGAAGGAAGGTTGCATATGCAAGTCTTGTTCTGATTCTTTATAATACTAAGATGAATAACTTATTAATTTTACCATTCTTTCAGCATTTCTAAACTATATACATTAAAAGTATTCTATTCCACTGTCTTCCACTGATATTCATAATTCCAAGGCATCCGAACTCCTTCAAACATGGTTATGTTTTGAAAGTTAGTAAGTTCTGCATGACATTCCACATCAAATTTCACAGCATCTATTATTTCTAAGTTTACAACTGTAGAGATCCTCAGAAAATGTGAGAAATTTAGATCTTCTCAAATAAAAATAACAAATCCTGATTCAACCAATATAATCAAACTAGAAAAAGAAAAATGGTAGAAATCTTTGACATGAATAAGCTGAGAAAACCTTGAAGAGGAATTTGCTTGAGGAGATTTTAAACATACTGCTGCAATAGGTGTTGGAACCAAACTTTTAGAGATAGGTGAAATGTAATATCAAAACAAGGTCATGTCTAAGGTCTGAAAAACAAGTACACCCAAGAAACAATATCAGAAGAAGGAGACAGTAGTAAGGGTACAGGTTCCTTATCAGATCCCTTAGTAAGGTATTAAGGCATAAATTTGGTTTTAAAGTAGTTTTAAAGAGAACATGGTTAAGGCTATCTAGTTCAGCACAGTTATGTGCCTAACTTTAAGCACCTGCTGAGTGTTTTTGCTGAATTGGTTCCATTAGCTCTCTTTTCATTATTTCCAGCTTGCCTTTAGCTGTCTCCTATGAATAGAAACTATTTATGTCTTACTTTATAGAGCACAGCTCCTATCTACTCCAAAGATGTAGACTTTGAAAATGACAAACTACTGAAAAAAAATATGGAAAAAAAAAAAAAAAAAGCAGAAGTAAAATACTTTTTCTTTGCAAATTAAAACAAAAGAATCAATATAACAGTTTCCAAACTATGTAGTAGTAGGCACAGAAACTGGGTAGATGAATTCATGGTTAAATCAGCAGCTATGAAACTATTCTACTTTCCTTTTCCTTCTTGAGTGAAGGACATGTTTCTGTCAGAAATAAGAAGAAATGTTGATGAAAGTAACTATGTTCTTGGTGTTTCTATGTACTGATTTTTCAAGCTTTTTCTTATTTGAAACCTGCAGGATCCAGAAAGTACACGTAATTCTCCTCTTGAAGGTCAGCTGGCTAGACAAGACTATAAGGATATCATCAGTAACATTTCAGACAGGTAAGTCTTTCAAATGAAGTAAAACTATTAACATAAATAGTATGGATATTTATTCTTATCTTTCTGGAGCTGTCCTAATAATGGTATGCAAATGCACTCATGTCCCAAATGACAGTTCTATTGGAATGCAGCTCCATCTGCAGTAAGAGCTGCTAAACAGCTTCAACACAGCTACTAAGACAAATGGAAGGAAAGCTTCCAGGTGCAGCCTTTCCAGCAGGAGGGGGGAGAACAGTGGTAGCACCATCACCTTGGTGTGGGCAGGGTGTCCATTGGTTTTACTAAGTGTTCCAAGCAGATCTTGCAGTCTGGGCTGGACGCTGTGCTACTATGGCTGTAGTGATCGTATATAGGAATAACAAATATCTTTCCTGGTGGTTTTGCAAATAGGATGATTTTATGGGCCCATGTTCAGTAATCTGAATCTTTTTACTATCAGTATTTTCCAGTATTTCTATTTTCTACATTCAAAAGTTTTGTGTAATTTGAACATACACAGCCTGCAATGGTTACTGATACTGGTAAAGCTGCTACTGATTATCTTATTCTCCCTCTTAAGTGTACCTTTTACTATTTCTAACATTATGTATTATGATCACATATAGGACAGGATAGTGTAAGACTGTAATATGGTTAAGCCTACTAACATAGTTAAATGTTAGGTGTGAGGGTATATCAGTTAGCCAGTAGAGGAATACTTAACCCATTCTGCACATGTTAGAACTGTATTCTGGATTGCAGACTTATCTTCCACCTAAAACACATTTCAGTGCCTTAAAATTTTCTAAATACTTTAGGAAAAATTAACACTCAAAGCCAATTAAGCTATGATTGCCTGACAACTGAAAAATGTCATACATGAAAAATTGTCTACAACTGTCAGAAACATTACTTCCAGTCATTTTTAGCAGCTTTTTATTCAAAGTATGTTCTTATCTCTGACCAAAAAAAACCCAACAACAGCCACATACAGATAATAGTGTTTTTCACTAGCTGTATTTGCAAACAATACTCCAGACAAAATGCTACTACTACTCCTTGAATTTATGTTCTTGAGAGTTCAGACTAATTCTTGAAAATAATTGCTCAAGAAAGTTAAAAGTGATAAAAAATAGATTAAACACAAAATCGTTATATAGTTTAGAGTATCAAAACTTCTGCCACTTCAACTAATGCTGTTTTACAGGTCACACAAGTATGCAGAATGTGAAGGCTGCAGAAGAGAAAGTCAGCAATCTGAGTCAGATAACTGGAAAAATGAAGATGATGTTATGCCCCACAGGATTCCTGTTCTACCAAGAAGTAACCATGCAAAAACTTCTTCTGTTTCTTTAATGTTATAGCCCAGCTTCTCCATATACATACATTGAGAACACTAGTCCCTTGTATACAAGCTAAGGATTTGCTCTTTGAGTCTCAAAGGGCACTCAAGACACAATTTTTACTACTAGCCTATATGTAGGCCATCCAAACTTATGCATCTCCAAAAGAAGACATACATCAGGAGCTCTTTTATCTCTCCCTTACTGTTCCCCTACAACTGCTCAAAAAAGTAAATTAAACACTTAAACAAAAACACAGAATGAAGGGTCAAATTCTATCTCAAGACTCTTTCTCCAGAATCACTGAATTTCACTTCACAAAACAACTTCATTAAAACCTCTAGAACTGATCTGCTTAAGCACACACTGAAGCACTTTCACAGCTCAGGTGCCAAAGTCTCTCTGACAGCAGAAGAGTTTACAGAAAGAATCTGCCTAGTTGTTCCTTTATGAAAATTAAGTTCCTTCTGCTCCAAGTGAGAATAATTTGTGAAAGGAATCACACTGAGGATGCAGTATCCCATAGATACTCTGAAATATAGGTTTCTCTCTCCCTGCTTCTTCTTGCCCTGTGGAAGCAATGAATTGCTGATGACTCTCATCAGAAGCAAACCACAGTTATCTCCCTCACACTACCAAGCCATGCTGGCGAGCAAACAGAAAATTATAACTGATCTACTACCTGCTCAGAGGTCAGGGATCTTAAATTCCATTTGATCTGGAAGGAAAGAGAGGTGTATGAGAAATAGTGTTGTCTGTCTGGAGTGGGGATCTGTTTTCACTGGCACTCTCAACCAGCTCACAGAAACAGCCTCACATCTGCGAGGGTTAGAGAACAGAAAGTGAGCAGAAAGTCTCTTAGAAGCTCAGGAATGGCAGGGGCAAGTTGTAGCCCAGACAAAAACACAGCAAGCACAACACTTTTCTAACAGAGAATAGTTAAGAGTAGCAACAATATCTTACAAGAGGAGAATAGAGCATTGTTCCTTGTCTTCAGGCTACAAAAAATGTGTGAAACATATAGTCGGGTTTACTTTGAGACAGTTGACATGTTATTCTTTGCCAACAGTAGCCTATGAGTTAAAAAGTCAAATTCCATAATTCCCCTATCTCAAACCATTAATTTTTACAAAACAAGCTACTGTTTTTACTCAACATAGTAACAAAAGTTTTTCCAGTAGTGATATTTCTGGAGTTTGTTACCCATTTTATTAATCTGTCAAGTATTGGATCAGAATATGTACTTTTGGATGAGCTAATTAGTAAAACTGAATCCTGACTTTGGTGCATGAAAGATACTTCACATCTTTTTCTTGAAGTGGAGTGTGAGGTAAGATGAGGGGGAAAAAATATTTTCTTACTTCAGGAAGGAAGAATTTGCAGTGATTATTTATACCAGTTGGGTAGGCAATACTAATTTTCAGGGAAGTGTTGGAAACACGAAGATGATTCCCTGTGAAAATGTGGCCAGAGTATCCTATAACAGTATAAACTAGCATTAAAGTTTACAATTCAACAATAACAGTTTATTCAGAACAAACTGTATTTAGAAACTGTATGAAGAAATAAGTTGCAACAGTTGGATCTGCTTCCAAATAACATGAAATGTAGCGCTGGTTGTATCCATGGTGCTGACTTATTCTTCTTTCTGCTGTGAACATAAGTAAGCCAAAAATATTTTCTCACATTTTCTCACATTTCACTTCCACAATATAAGCAACAAAATGTACATACATACTGCAGCTCCCTAGTTTTAAAAGCCAAGACTTTGCATTATGACCCATAATAATTAAAACCTTTTGTTTGGTTTTTTGTTTGGTTTTTTGGTTTGGTTTGGGTTGGCTTTTTTGTTTGTTTGTTTGGGGTTTTTTGGGGGGTTTTTGTTTGTTTGTTTTGGGTTTTTTTGTTGCTGTGTTTTGTTTTTGTTGTTGTTGTTGATATATAGACAGAACCTTTGCTTCTGGAGATGAACTGACTCAGTTAATTAACTTGAAACCATCACGGTTTGGAGTAGATCCAAGGACTGGCATCACAGGTCTTATTCAAGGCCTTCAGTTGCGGATTGAGAATCAAGAGGTTTTAAAGGAGTTTATGGTAAAGTGTAATTCCTTTTTAAGATTCAACTGTTTAGCATAGCTAAGAAAGTGACTTTTAATAGCTTTCTGCATACTGTATGGGAGATCAACAGGTATATCTTTACCCACTTTCTCTGAGAACTATTGCAGTCAGAATGGGGTTTCTACTCTGATACTTGCATGACACTACAGTATTTGGATCTTTCTCTTTCTGTGCAAGTCAGGCTTCCACTGTTCTCTGTCCAAAGATATTGTCCATGTGGAATGAAAATAAATCACAAACAAAAGTAGAGTATGATTCACTTTTTCCTAAACTGACTTCTTCTTATTGCTCCCTCAGATCTGCTGAACATCTGCCTAAGAACTATCCCAAGGGCTGCACTACACAAGAAATCCATGCTTCTAGGGATTCACTAATGTAGAAACATTTTGTTGAAAGGAAAATGTTTTACACAATGCAACAGTTACCCACAGAACTCACTGCCACAAGATGCTATTAAAGTCAGGAACTTTGAGAAAATAAAAAGTAATGTAACTCCACAGATAATTAAAACACATAATTACATCTGATAGCATTTAAATCAGGAAAAAATGTAAAATTAGGAAGGCATATAAAATCTCTTGTTTCAGGGCATAAATAGAGAGCTCAGTTATCATCAAATTCCCAAAGAACAGATTCATAACTCTTCAACACAGTACTGAATTTTCCTTCAAAGGACGCACCAGTGAAACAGATTGCTGCCACTTGTCCATAGTAATTGCAACATTATCAGTTTCTTTCACTTGCCTTTATATCTCTGACTTTCTGGATACAAAATCCCACAGGCTCAAGTGTATAGTACTTGCTGACCTTCCCTAAAGGCTCAAGGGCATGTATGAATTTCCATTTATTCCATTCTATTCCATTACTGATGTAGGCATAGCATACTATGAGCTGAGTCACACATTTGCACAGAAAACATAAAGATCTAATACGGAAAGCACTGGTTACCAAAGCCAATGGATATTTTATCTGAGTAAAACCTGTAGTAACTGAGGAAGGTGTTCAAGAACTATCACATGTATTTTAGCCCATATAGACTGTATAGTGATATTATGCGATGGCTGGGCATTGTGCAATGCATATCAAATACGTACAAAAATTAAAAAAAGTCAAGGTAACTCAAAACTCTAAGTGAAATGAATTTGCACATTCCTGTGTCCAAAAACACTGTGTTCTGTTTCTCTAAATCTAAAATGAAGTACTTAGCAACCATGTGATTTGCACTTAATATCATAGATGCTGTTTCCTATATTAATCACCTTCTCCATTGCTGAAAAGTACTCACTGTCATTATTGCACTGTTAATAGTGCAGTAGTTAGTGGTTTAGTCAATAGGTTATTAATTATAAATGCTGACATTTGGCCAAGACACTATTCCAAACATCTATCATAGAGCAATATACAACAGGGACTTGTAATGACAGAGGCTGGGGATGAGGGTTGGAAATCTCCCTTGAGAACTCTAGAAGTGTTGTTCAGGCTGAAGAAAATACAAAGCAACTTGAATCCCTTGCCTAGAAGCTTAGAAAATGGTGGACTGACTCTCTTCTGTAAGAAGTCTATTTGTCAGTCTTGGGTCACATACTGCAGCGAAGTTTGCTCACACTGACAATGTAAAAGTTGTCTATAGAGGATGTAAACAACATGGATTGACTATTTCTTTCTGATCCAGGCTTTAGAACATGTGAAACCAACAGACGACTGCAGAGCTGGAAAAGCACCAGAAAACCAGAATAAAAACAGATACCGAGATATTCTTCCATGTAAGTATGCCCAGTAATGAAAACACACATTGAGTGAACAAAGACATCAGAAAACAGAAAAACAGTTATAACACTGAGATGTAGGAGGTGCAAATTTCACCACATCCTCAGTCACAGAAAGATTCACTAGTAATGAAATAATTAATTATGATTAATGAGATTTTTCCAAAAGAGATAGAGTTCACATAAGCATGTCTGTATTGTACAATCTGTAATTTTCTGAAGTATCATCTTCCACAAGCAGGACTTGGTCTAGTAGGGAACCAATTGTCCTGGTGTTTCCTTCCCTTGTTCTCAGAGTTACTGATCTACATTTCTGTGGGCATTGAATTATACAATTTCTTTAAATCTATTTAAACATAGAGCAACATCTACTGCTTGTGACACAGTGGAATGAATTCTGAAAAGTACAGTGGAAATCATGGAGTTACATAACTCTTGGAAAGATAAAGATTTTTTTAAAAGTATTTTAAAGCGTAATATCCAACCAGACCCTTCAGCTGCTCAGCTCTGATCTGAGCCAGAAACAAGTTCCATCACTGATGAGAAGTTATTTTAGAAAGATTTGGGTCCAAGCGCTGAATGACTGCCATTAACAAGGATTCCCAAAAAATAATGTACAGCCCAGTGTTTCCCAGAGAGGTGTCATGACTTTCTGGACCCTTGATGTCTTTCTAAACTGTAGCAGTTTTCCTAGTTTATAACACCAATATCCAGTGACAATATTCCTACACAATACATTAAAAGCAGCACTGGACACACTATTTTGAATCACTGCTAAAAAATGCTATGGTAATTAGAAGGCTTATCAGAATGTTACACAAGTAAGAGAAAGAAAGCTGCAGTGAACCGTACAATTTATCTGTGGGAATTCCTATTAGCAGTGATTAATATTAGTGCTACTGGTTAAATTCTATTCTAGAATCCAGAGCCATACTTTGCTGGAGAGACTGATGTTTCCTATCTTATGAGAGCTGGAGATGGTAAAACTCTATTTCAGATCCACAGCTGAAAGAGCATCTTTCTGTTATCTCACAGATGATAAGACACGAGTTCCTCTGGGAGAAAAGAATGGCTACATTAATGCAAGTTACATTAGAATGAAAGTTGGAGAAGAGGAGCATTTTTATATTATAACCCAAGGGCCTCTGCCATCCACTATTGCGGATTTCTGGCAAATGATCTGGGAGAGTGAATCAGATGTGATTGCCATGATGACAGAAGAAGTCGAATTAGGGCAAGTCAAATGTCATCGATACTGGCCTGAACCTCCCAATGACTCTAAAGACCTGGCTAATTTCCATCTCAGACTAGACAGCTACCAGATTCTGGAATACTTCATAATTAGAAAAATAGAAATGATCAACAAGCAGGTAAGTTGAGCAGACTTTCATATATGATGAAATTAATTATATATTGAACATGAGTAGATACTAGTAGTATCATGTGCTCAGATTTTTTAGGAATGTAAAAATCTGAATAACAGGCATGAAATGAGGGTTAATGAGACAATACTTCTTCGCACATTGCACAAGCAATGGATCTGATATTACAGACATTTGGACAAGAACTTCCAAAAACAAGTCCTCTAATAGGCACAGCCCTGGTGCATTTAGTGTTTTGCAGAATTGCTTATGTTTCTCATCAAATCACATCTGTGCCAGAGTGGATTCATATTCTGTAATGGTGGCTGGATGGAAATAGGGGAAGAATTTAGAACAAATGATACTTTTGTCATTCACAAAAAGACATGAATACACATGAAACTACAATTCTAGCAGCACATTTTTAGAAACTTGACAAATACAAAATCCAGGTATAAGCACATGGAAACCAGGGCAACTATAAGTCTATCAATCTTACCTCAATAGTAAGTAAAGCTTTGCAAAACTTTATGCAGGATATACTATTTAATGGCATAATTAAAAGATTTGTACCTGTGCCAGACTAACTTGGTGTCTTTTCCATCAAGATAACAATTTCTCTATTTGAGGAAAAGACAATTCACCTTGTGTCACTGAGTGTGAAGCACAGTAAAGCATTTGATGAGAGTCTTCCCAAAAAACTATTAAGAGGGGAAGGTAGGACGTTATATGTGATTGTTTAAGTGACAGTGTTAAGCGTGCTACATAGGTACTGGACTAATATCAAACTACTACAGAAAGTCACAGGTTTACTTCAGCAGAAATCTATCCTTGCATTCAAATCCTTCTGATAGTAAAAACCCAGGCAGTTCTTTAGCATTCAGCTCAATGTGTTTTTGTGAGCTGGCAACAAGAAGTATTGACCAAGGGCTATTCAATTAATATTACTCTTTATTTAATCTACATTTTATTTAGTCTTGTAAGCATTTTTTAGTTAGTCTGTTGAGTATCTAATCACAAGTTATTCTTTCATATATGTTATCCAGAATAGCATTTATGATCTTACTATTATAGCTGTCATATTACTAGTCTTCTATCAGTAAGGCTTAATTCAGCTAAAAAAACAGTTTTAGACAGTACTGTAATGTTCTAATTTAACCAGTGGTTTTGCTTTTTCCATTCTAACCAACAAATGAGATAACTACATCTTTTTGAGGCAACAGAGTAACTTCAGTGTCTCATCAAAATCATACAAACTAAATTTCCTAGGCCTATGTCTTCTGAGTGCATTTCTGGAAACCTAAAGGAACTTTAATAGAGTCAAGTATGAAAAGCTGAAGAATTGTAGGGTAAACAAAAATTGAGTAAGGAGGCTAAAGGAAAATTTTTAGTAGAATTCCTTGAAAATTGGTTTTAGGACTGATAATTTTGAACCTTTTTGTCTCTCTCTTCCAGACAGAAGAGAAGCGCATTATAAGTCATTTGCAATTCACCGCTTGGCCTGACCACAATACTCCCAAACTGGCTGAGCAGCTTGTAAAATTTATTTGTTACATGAGAAAAGCTCACAGTACAGGACCTATTGTTGCTCACTGCAGCACTGGCACTGGAAGAAGTGGAGTTTTGCTGTGTGTTGAAATTCTGCTCAGCTATATAGAAAAAGATTTACGTGTAAGTATCAAACAGATCATTGTTAAGTATTACAAACTAAGATGGATGTCAACAACATGGTGGGGGCATCTTAGAACAGTTATGTCTGTTAGAATTCACTCTAACAAAATGGGTGATTAAACCCAGCTTTTTTTTTAAACAACAAAGATAATAACTACAAATATGCTATCCCTGAAAGAACTGAGTCACAGCTTCCCCATATGAATACGCACAAAACTTATATAGAAACTATTCTCTTTTTATAGTTCAGCATCAAGCAGATAGTGAGAGATCTGCGAGATCAGCGTTTTGGCATGATCCCAACTAAGGTAACTTCTCACTATTCAATTAGATTATGATTATACACATCCACATGCTTTGATAAATCTGGGGCTTAAAATATAATTTCAGTGCTCTCATTTGTTGAAAATAATAGCCTTCTAGGCAAGGGGTGTCCAGTTTAACATATGAAAGCCTGTCCCTTACTAAATAATTGAAATAAAAGCCAAGCAGCAATATAGTACGAATACAACACACTCTCCCTCCTTTTCTGTTTTTAAAGTAAGAAGAAAAGTAACGATCTCAAAACCAGTGTGAAACTCTACCCTGCAAAATGCAGCCTTCAGCTGAATTCTTGCTATTGCTGATTTATCATCACCAAGTAAACCCTTCTACTGCTGAGTTAAACCAACTCCTGAAAAGATTTTTCACACAGGAAAAGACAAGATGCAGCTAACTCAATTTAGAGAAAACAGGTGGTGGGAATAAAAGCAAGAGAAGACTAGGATAAGTTCTTCCTATAAGCACATATTTTAGCAAAGGCTTTGATATATTTTTCTTCAGGGTAATGATTGAACATGTGTCTAAAATTAAGCAGATAGATAACCTTCACTGACCTAAGTGAGAGTCAAGCACATGCTTAAGATACAGTGTTCCTGAACTTTTACAAGTGATGGAACAAAAATAACAAGGATTCTCTGTAATGTGTAATATGCTTTTTTATTCATGTTACAAATATGATGATGTTGCAAACAGTGCTTCAGCTACTCCATCCTTCTCTGTCTAGAATTTATTTGAATGTAACCAGGTGTTTCACACTGGTGTCTCTATATACAGGATGAGTATTTATTCTGTTATGAATTTGTGCTGGAAGTTCTCCAGATCCTCCAAGCAATGGATTCCTACTGAGCACAATATGACTCTTCCCTGCTGCTATTACCCTTGGACTCCAGGATCCACTCAGCTATTACTTTAAAGAGATGTTAAGCCAACACAAACAAGTGTTCTTTTATATGCTTTTTTAGATTACTATGATTTCTAAGGCATTTCAAAACCTTGCTTAACACCTCCTGGGTAAGTAATTTAAATCTTGGTTCAAACTTTGGAGAAGCAGCCAGCCAGTACTGCAACACTGCGGTGTTAAATTGCCATGGACAATTTTTGCATTCTGTATAATAACCTACTAATTGTTAGAAAAATATTTTGGGACTGTGACAAGGATATAGCAGCATTTGGAATTAGCTTTACTTTTCAGAGGGCAACTATAAAGATCTAAGATTTTGCTGGTGTTAGTGGAAGATTAGTTGTCCCTCATCTGTTGTTGTGCACTATTGGCTTCTGGACTGCAAATCAATATTTACTAGAGTAGTTATGCTTTTGTGGGAAGGACTCAATTTGGTTACTGTTGGTTGCTTGAACAATGTAGAACCATTTCCAGTCATCACTGCAGCCCAGAGGTTTATACAACCTTCACTGGATATCTTAAATCAAAAAACTGACAGAAAAATAGGATGCCTTTAAACCCTTGTTGGTTCTCTTCAGAGGAAGAGCCCAGCAATATAAAGATGTAGACAGCACCAATATTCTTTCATTCTACATCCATGTAAAAAGGAATGCAATACGAAGCCAGGTGAAATGACTGTGTGTGCGCTGTGGCACACACATACATTTCATCTTCCCCTGGTCCTTTCCATTGATCAACTCTTGTAATTCTTAACAAAGATTTGAACCAATCTATGGGAAGTCCTGCTGGTTTTGGCAGAGGCTGAATCAGGTCTTTAGGTAAAGAACTCTCTGTACAGTTAATTTCTCTTGTAAAAAAGTGTTTCTGTTCATGTGAATGGATTTGAGCACATATCTGCTGTCAAAGTTATAAGATTGCACTTGTTTCTAATAGTACTACTTCGAAGTCCTTTATCTAGAAGGTGACATATATGGAAATGATTGGATGTCCATTGGAAGAGTAACTTCTAAACATAGGAAACTGTAACTAATGAACTGAATTGTACATATTTTTAAAAATTCTTTGATTTCAGGAAAATAAAAAATATTAAGAGGCATTGGATATAAAACTGTTGTAGAAGCAAGACAATAAAATACCTGTTTATTTTCATCATAAATAAGAGATTTATGGTTCAGAAAGAAGAGGGGATTAAATACAAATTAAAAGTATGAGTTCTAGAAAAATCCACTGTAATACAATTATAATTAACCAAGGCCCATTTTTTTCTTTCTGCCCTCCAATAATTTGCTGGAAGGCAGCAAAAGATAGAAATGAAATTTATTATGTGAGCCAGATGCTAATTTCAAGCACATTGATAAAGTTTCAGAGTAATGCTAAATAAATCCAGGAGTAACTCTGGATTTATATTGGTATAAACATAAAGAGAACTCAATATTTTGTCTTCAATTCATTTGTTCCTTCCTCACAGCATCACTCTCCATACGTTCTCCAGTTACTATCTTTATGTTGCATATAAGGGACTGTTTGCACAATTTTGTCAAATGTCATCAGCCAAATTTTTTTCATAACTTTGTTACCTTCATTTGGTATTTGGCCTTTCACTTTGACTTTAATTAGTGCACATGTACTAGGCAATGAATGCACTACACTGCACATGAATGTACAATTCACTTTTTGTACCACAACAACTTTAATAAGCTTCTCAGTGAAAATATTCCTGTACTTTATGCAAAGGTGGTTTTTTCTGTGCTTTAGAACAGGTATTCTGGATTTAGAAGACAATCCTCATAGCACTATTTGTTTCTCCACATTTGTGCATCATCTTTGCAGCTGTTTGACAGATATGTTTGCTGTTTGACATAAGTTTTTCCTGTTTTACAGGGATATTAAAAAGATTTCTGAAAACCAACTGTTTAATTTCAATTTCTTTTTATGAAAAAGCATCTGCAATATTTAGTAGTAACCAATAAGAGCTCTAGGGGAAAATATTTTATTAATTAGGGCTTATATTTAAACTTCCTCTAAACCTAGATTTTTGTGATGATGGTACCTTTTGTACATCCCTCTAAAGCAGGTATTACTGACCTCTGAGACATTCTGCCATGTCTCATGTTCTTATTCTTTGGGAACATAATAATTAAATATCTTTAAACAGATACTATGTTCATGATCCCCATAATGACATCCTCACTCAGACTGAGCTTTGGTTTGGATGAGACATACACTTTTATACAGATCTAGTCCTCTAAGGCTGCTAACAGAGTAAGATAAAACAGAATTGTCCTTCCAGCTATTCTGTAATCTGTTTTATAACAAAGAAACTCTCACTCACAGATCTCTGAGGCTCTGAAACCAACTTTAGATGGAGCCAGATAGATGTTATTTACCACATGCTGCGTGACAAGCCCTCCATCTGTCAAAGTTCCGGGGCGATCCTACAGATCAAGTCTCTCAATCCACGGCCTGAAAACATTTTAAGAAAACTGCAGACTTGCAAGGGTTCTGCCCATTTTTGAAGCTAAAGGCTGTCACCTCAGTTTAGGTCTGCTCCTGATCTCCACACTGACAGCCTAGACAAGAGATAATTTGGGGAATGGAAGGACTGACATGATAGACACAGCTTCATCCTGTTTGGAGAAAAAAACAATGAGTCATCACCGGAAAGTGCTTGGCAGATGTGACTGCTATATATGCTCTCTTGGAGATGATAAAGAACCATCTGTTGTCAGCTCCTTCTTTCAAGGTAGGATTCAGAGATTCAGCTTCCAGCTTTGCTGCAGACTTCCTGAAGGAGCCAAACCACTGAAACAGAATTACCTGGACCTCACAAGTTTTCTTCTTTTACACTGCACTACCTGGGTACACTCACATCCTTTGTATAGGACCACTGAGCTCAAAGTGTAGATAAACTGAGAACAGTCAGAAGACTGTTGAGCATTTAAGTACAGGGGAATCTGGCTACATCCAGCAACTGGTAAGCATTTCCCCCCATACACAGCGCAAATGAGAGTCCCACTTCTGTGTTCTTTATTCATGCAAAACTCCCGTGGACTTCAAGGCTCACTAGTATGCATTCATTTGGAACAAGAGATAAAGAGCTCACACAACTTGACAAGTCAGGCTAAAATGGAAAGAAAAGAAAACCTACTGTCCCCTTTCAATCATAGGGAAATGAGGCAGAGGTTAGTGATTTGGTGAAGGTCTGCAGAGTTTTTGAAAAACCTGGGAACCAAACCCAGATGATGAAAGCTCTGATTCCTTGTCTACACATAAGACTATCTTTCCTCAGTCAGAATATAGGATCATACTGGCCAATTTCTGATGATTTATTTAGCATGTAAGGTGTTCTGACTGGAATTTGCACACATCCTAATATGCAAGAGATGTATCATGGTAGAGCACCTCAGACTGCTTACTTCAGAAGTGTCACTGAGATCATTATTTGTGCTTCTAAATCATGTGTACTCTACTACCTAATTGTCAATGATGACAAGCTGCAGTACAAATACAAACAAAAAGGACACCTTTATTGAAGGCAGTACCTGCCATAACAAGCACACAAAACAAGTAAGCATACGCTAGTCCTCAGATTCATATTGTAACACAAAAAATCATGTCACTGATATTCAGACAGTAGCTCTGTCCATGGAACAGCACATCTTGTAATTGTACTTTTGGGAAGTAACTCTTCTATTGTCAGTGAGATTGCTGATAAGTTTTTTTATGTCTACCATTTTATCCCGATTCAAAAGCAAGTATAGCAAGAACACCCATCTCATAGCTGTTAAAGTATGAAATGCGAGCATGTGAGCAGAGGGAAACAGGTGTCCCCATTTTTTTACTAACATCTTCACTGAGTTCCATGGACCCAGAACTACTTCGTGGAGATGGCTCTGTGTATTCTAGTACCCCATCTGCAATGGACAAGATATCTGAAAATATCCACACGTGCCAAAATGGCTGTTATTGAACACAGGAACACTGTCAGGTTTACATAATTGACTTTAAAAAGTATTGACTTTAAAAAGTACTGACTTGGCCTAATATAATCATGCTTCCTTTAAATTTTCTTAGAGGCCTGAAACATAAGTCAGTAATTTTTTTCTGTCTTTTCAGTTGAAGTTTATGGCCTTACTGAACAACAGACCCTTACATGCGGGAACAAATACCTGAAAACACGGCCGGTACGGCCAAAGAGCAGCAATCAGTGCCATCTAGGGGCAAATCGCGATTGCGACAGCATTAATCGCAATCGCTCGTGCCCTTGGCAGGGAACCACTCCATGCACTTTCATTGAGGTTCGCCCGAAAGCGTCACCAAGCCGGGCTCGGCAGGACTAATTGCTGTCGCTCCAGCCTGGCTGCCGACAACGATACAGCCACAGTGCTGCTGGTCCTACAGAGTCTAAAATAATGGTAATTCAGTACTCAGGCAGCCTCAGGAAAAGATATTTAGAAATCTGACAGGATCTGTCTAAATCTGATGAAAGCCTAACTTATTAATAACCTTGACCTTAAAGCAGGAATGCTTTTGGAATGAAGCCCTTTCTTTCTTAGTGAAAATTATGAGAAATGGGAAATCTTCCTGGAGTTTTACAAGAACTGGTTTTATGGAAAACTGTGAACAGCTGAGTCTAATTCAGTTGGGGTCTATTTAGTGTAAGATAATCCCTGTGAAATAGTTTCTTTTGTCCGGTATATTGTGAAGTCATCTGCACAATGAGCGCTAGCGTGATGACCCAGATCAGTGTGATACTCATAAGGGTTAACCTGAGCAGGCCCAAGCCTGTGCTGTGAATATCTCTTAGCTTCAGAATAAACACAGCCAGCTAAGTGTAACAGAGGGCTTGTAGGCAGCTTCCCCATGTTACTTGAAATTATGCCACTGTAAGTTTCTTGCCTTTACCTAAAACTGCAGCAAGAAGTTATCACATAAGCATTCTTTCTATTGGACGGTAGAAATACTGAATGGAATTGTTTTCTTGTGAGAAAATTTTACAATAATTCGAATTAACAAAATGGGGTGACTCTTCCATAGACAGGGTCTGCACAGTGGGCTGCATCCAGACCAGATGCCTGTTAGATGCTCCACAACTCAAAGAGTTCTCAACATCTGAAGGATTTAAGTTTATCTATACTACCCTTTCTCCCTTTACAGTGTTAGGGCTAATAAAGAGCACTTTAAATGATACTTTGCATAATCTGAGTGCCTTACTTACTGAAATTACATCGGAACAGCAACTCCAAATGCAAAACACTCAGTTACCAGTGAAGGACAATGGTATTTCTCAGAGCTGTTAAATCCCAAAGCTCACTCAACATGAAGATTGCCTACCTAATGCTTGCAAGGATGACCAAATACTATTGTAATACTACAAAACATAGATGCCAGTTGAGACCTTTACACTGAAAAGAGAGCTTGCCCTTGCAGGCTAAGCAGACTGAGAGTTATAGTCCACTGTTGGATCTTTTAAATGTACAGTAATGTGTGTGATGGAAGGGCCCAGCACTTATAAAGATATGTGTAACAGTTAAGTTTTATGATTTGCACACAGTCTTCCACTTATGTAGCTCTGTAGGTTTAGAAATAAGTTGTAAAACCAGAAGAGTGTTCTGTGGTGCCATACAGATATTAATTTTTTTTGTCTTGGTCACTTTGTGCACACCAGGAATTATAGAACCTTATACTTCATTCATGCATCTCAAGACTCAATAGATGGAACAACTATCAACTATCAAGAACCACAAAACGGAATAGTTGAGATTAGAAGGAACCTCTGGGAAGCATCTAGTCTAAACCCAACAACTCACAGCAGTGTCACCTAGAGCTCAGGACTGTGTTCAGGTGGGTTGAGGATATCTCCAAGATATCTATGACCTGTCTAGACAACCTGTTCTGATATTTTACCATCCTCAGAGTAAAAAAGTTATTTCTGATGATTAAATGAAATTTCCTGGATTTCAGTTTGTGCCCATTGCATCTTGTCCAATCTCTGGATATCACTAAGAGATATATGTTTTCATCTTCTTCTTTACTCCCTCCTATTTAGGAATTTGTATCTATTGATAAGTTCCCCCCTAAGTATTCTCTTTCCTCCATGCTAAACAATGACAACTCTCTCAGCTTCTTATATGGCAGACATTCCAATTTCTTAATCATCACAGTGGCCTTAATATGCCAGTACTGGCATTTCCTCAGACAGAGGATAAAAGTACATCCAACAGCTGCATCTCTAGTGAAATTAGGAGATACAGTTTTTTGGTGCCTACTAACATAGGAAAGTTTTTTGCTGTCTTAATACCACTGAAGGACTGATGAAGGCCTGAGAAATCAATATGGGAGTTTACTCAAAGATGCAGAGTATTGAGCATCTCTTGGATGTCAGTCTGCAAGATCTGTCAGTGATCATCTCTACTTTTTTCGTTAGTCTTAACTCTTCCATGTCCTCCCATATGAAGTAGGTGGCTGTTCAGAATTCATTGCCTTTTCTGTACAGCACCAGTTACACATGCATGCCTGAGGGACAGTGAACTTTTTGCAATCCTGCTCTGAATTACACTGCTATTTAGCTTGCTCATTAAACCATTCAAAACCAAAAAAACAAAAAGCAGCTAAAATGCCTGAGAGCAGTACACCCCCAACCAGGCGACAGGCACAATAGGGACTATACAGTAGCTGTCCAGCACCCCAGCTCATTACACAACTGAGCAATTAACTGAAGTTGCCTGTGTTCCCTCTCCTCCCTGCATTTGCTCTCTTGAGAAATGACAATTCCTTCTCCTCCTTCCTGTTCAACCCTCTTTGAAAGGCGTGCCACTGATTGTAGGCTTTCCTTTCCCATCACACTGCTGCAAAAAAGCTCCTACTTCCATTACCACTTCCTTCAAGGTTGGAGTAGATTTATCCCAGGCAAAGCACCAGTTGTAGTACCTCTTGGCTCATTCAGTACACCTACCAATAGCTCCCAAGGCAGAAAGCACATGCTGTGAGCTTGCTTTAATGCGGCATCTTTGGATGAGTGACAAGGACACGATGAGAAATAATGAACGTTAGGGAAATGTAGCTATAGCAACACTAGTATTCACAAAGCAAATCGCCACCAAGAGTGCAAGGAAACTGCTGTTATTGTACATGTAAAAGTGCTGATAAAGCAGGAGCTTGGGCTACAGCATCAGGAGAAAGCATGCTGGGCTTCCAGTCTTGCCACAAACAGTAACATATGCAAAAGCACACCTAGAGCAAACAGAAATAGCTCACATATTTTCAGAAATGTTGGGTGAAACAACAGATCAAAATCTGAGTCTTTGTAACAAAATCCCTAACCTCACCCCCCTCTTTATTTTACTGCTTCAGATTTTACTGCAGGTTTAGCACCATGTCATTAAAGGAACTATCCTGATAACATTCTCATGGTGCTCAAGAGGCTGCCATCATTCCAGAAGCAGGAAATGAATCTTGGTCTCTCATTAAACTCTATTGCTTCCACCTTTTTTTTATCCACTGAAACCAGGCAAAACTTGTAGTTGAGTATTCAACAGGAACATGGACAATGCTTTCTGACTTTTTTTTTTTTAAACCTTAATTGAAATAATTGAATGACTCTTGGGGAATTTTGCCTTTCACTAAATATAAGAAATAAAATGTTAGTTTATTTAACTTGTAATAGCAGTACACATATTCCTCCAGAACTCCTAGGTTCCTCTCTTCATTATGTCAATAGTTCATTGTAAGACAATTTCCTTGACAATATTCATGCCTCATTTTCCTTGTCTATGAAGATGCATGAGTCACAGGTAATGCTTGGGAAGTGTCAAGTGAGTACTCAAGGAAAAGACAATACAAGGCATAAAATATTCTTCATGCTTGCACTTTTCAGTTACCACACATTCCCCTTCACCTCTGTGAGTTAGGACACATGTAACATGTATCTACCTCTATTATTAGGAAATTAGTGCTGCATCATTAAGGGAAACATTTCACTAAGAGAAAGAGCAGGATTCTGCTAATGTATCATTTGAAAAACGAGTAGGAACAAAGGGGTTATTTGACAGCTAAAAATTCTGCTAGCATCACCTAAATTGAGTCACTGAGCACAGACTAAGCATCATTCCTTTTGCTTGACAGCAATTTTAGAGCAAAAGACCTAAAACTGTTCCCGTAGTCAGAAATCAGACAAAGCGTGGAATGCCAGCAGCACTGGGATGACTGCTCAGCTCTATAGAAATGCCCAGCTCTTTCAGAGCAACACTGCTCTAGGCAAGAGCATCTCCTTCCAGAGCACTCCATGCCAGCTTCTGCTGAGATTTTCAATTTCATAGAGACTTCTCCACCTACTCCCTTTCTCATCAACATTTCCTTAGATCTCTAGCTAAGAGCTGGGTGGATGTTGGGTTATATTCTTCTGCTAGACTTTTGTCAGTGGCTCAAAAGGCCAAGTTCGGTTATCCAAGGAGTCCTCCTGGGGACTTACATAACCCTCTTTTGAGCTCTATCAAAGCATCTGATGAAATTCAGTTACTTCCGTAGAGTTCTGAGGACACAGATTATACTGGGAGCACAAACAACAAGCAAATATCCATTCAATAAAACATATTTCCTTCCCATTTGTCAACAGTTCTTCCCTCTTAGTTGTTCAGTTAATAGGTCAACAGGTTTGCACACCTCATTTCTGATTGTGTACCTTTACTCCCAGTATTTTATAAAGTCCATGTGGAATCCAAAGCGCAGCTAGACTACTTCCAGGTAGTTAGGACTGCACTGGTCAATGGCCTGTAGCCAACTGAAGAGATTGTAGTCTTGGTCTGGGAAGAAAAATGTTATCAGAGCTGCTGCTCTCTGCAACTTCATTTCAGCTTGCCTCAAAATCATTACATGAATCAAATCCTTGAGAAGTCTTCAAATAATCATCCATTTACAGGACTCAGAACAGACAATAAGTTTCTTACCGTAGGCTAGGCTTCCATTTAGCTTTTCTAGGACCTGTACCACACTGCTCTGATAGACGAGCTAGTCCATAATCAAAGCATATTTGGTATCATTCACTTGTCTGCTTCTTACCAATTCAAGGTTGGTAAACTTTAATTATGCCCTCATCTCTTCTTTTTCACCACCTACACCAAAATTATCTGTAACTAATGTGTTTGTGAGATGTGTTCTGGCTGCTCTTCTCCCTGCCCACCAAAGGGAGGACACCCTGTCCTCTACACAGTATTCAGCCATAGGCTTTACACATGTTCAATTCCCTTTGTGGTTTCCCTCCAAAATGTCAGCACTTCTCTTCCTGTCAGGCTGTTCTGTGCACACTGACTGGGATGTGACTGATCTTTTTTTAATTCTCAATTACTTCTTCAATAGCTGAGGGCACCAAGTGTGTATATTGCAATTGGCTTGGCTTCTGGAATTGATAGAATATACTCATTCCCAATCAATCTCACATCACAAACATGCAGGATCTCCACTGGTCTGTGAGAAAACTGGCAAGATTGGGATGGGCATCTGTATTAGTGTGAATGCATTCACCAGCCATCCGAGCAGGCTGATGATGGATGCAGGCTGCCAACAAACTATGCAGGAAATGGGGCAAGCAGGGAGAATTCCCACCCTTCTTTAACTTGTTGTAGTAATGGTTTTTTTCTTTGTTCTCACCTTCTGCCAAATCACAGAATAATCTACATGAGAATAAGACATCCGTTCAATCCTCAAGACACAGTAAAGGGTGTGCTTGTGTGGGAGTGAATGTACATAACACTGCTCTCTACAGAACAGAATTAAAAACATTCAGCATTCAAAAAGTGCCTTTTTACAGCTACTCGAGACTTTGTAAGTGGGGATTTTACCTTCACACCTGTCTGGGTAGAAGAATCTTTCTTTCCGGAAAGATGCCATGTGTATAGTGTGGTGTTGAACATAACTTTCTCTCTGTGTATGGACATAATGGCTTACTACTGTGTCATAATAGTTCCACGAATTCTTCAGTATCAGCAGAACTGTATCGTCCTCTGGTGCTGGTCAGGGAAGCTGAAATAATGGACTTATCCACCACGAAACTCCAAAGACTCCATATAGTCTGCTGTGTTAAAGGTCTAAGGTCTGTCCAAGTAGCTTTAGGCTCATGCCCTGAGCTCACTGTACCCATGTAAATGCCCACTGACTGGACAAGCTTTCAGTAAAGGCCCCATCTGTGTGTAGCTTTGTGCTCACATGAGCATGAGTCGAGGGCTAACAGAGCACTAACAGGATGGATGGTGACAATGACCTGTCAGAGGGGGAAATCACCCTGTGAGGATATGTGTGATGGACCCACTGGAGTGAATTAGGTCACCTAGTGCTGTCATAAACAATAGAGCCAGTACTCAAATAGTGGCAAGCAGCCTCATATATGAAGGTCTTTGAACAATTGGCTCCACTAATAAGGTTACCAACAGTGATACTATACATCATATCAATGATACTGTACATCACCGCAGAAATGAGCTTGCATGGGAAGGAAGGCAGAGGTCTGAGAAGCTCAAGGCAGACAACCTGAATCCTTAAAGTGAAAAATTTTCTCCAAAGTAGTGAAAAGGGTATCTGCTTTGGACTTGATAGGATGAAAGTCCACCCTGCTTTGTAATCAAACCTAATTCTTTCTTACCAGAGGATGAGAAGATAAATAAGCTTCAGCAACAGGCTGTGATTGTTTAAACTTACCAGTGGCTTCAAGGTCCCACTTTGACATTCTTCAATGTGTATCCACATTCTGAATTCTCGGTAGCAACTGGATCCATTTTGTAGCCTTCACAATCTCTTCTGAAAACTTTGATCATCATTTTACTGATATCCTCCTTCTCAATTCATTCTCTCCCATTACCAATTCTAAAAAGAGATGAAGCAGAAAAGGAGACTGATTAGTAACATTTCAGATTTTCCACCCTTTTTTAAAGGCCTCACAAAACCTTTGGCAAATGCAGGGAATCCTGTCTTCCAGGAGATGAACTGTTTCAACATCTAAAAGACACTAGGAGAAAATCTTATTGGTTAATACTTGCTCCACCTTGTGAAGCTGCGGAAATGCTGTACACAACCAGAGTCAAAATGTGCACTTGCAGAAATGAAAGGAAAAGCAATAGTGCTTATACTTATAGGACTTAAAAGAACTAGGAAAAAAAAAAAAAAAAACGGAAAAACCCATTCACATGTATATGCATGCAAATCAAATGAGATAATGTATATGAACTTCATGCAACACCTTTCCTCTTTCCTCACCAGAATTAGCCTGCTCCTTTTCCCTTCACTGAAGTGCTGTGCCCACTGCCAGACTGACACCTCATCCTAACTCTGGGCACACATATCTAACTGCTCACAAGTGGTTTGCTGAACAAACCCACAATGGTATATTCCAGGTGAAGGCATATATGTGCTTTGTGCAAAGCTTAAACGTGATGGAACCTGGTTATATTACAGGGGCCTGGTGCTGCATGATGAGCAAATGTGACCTGCATAATTTAGTTTTTATACTGATATTCTGACCAGGCTCATAATTTACATGCCTGCAAAAACCCAATGCCAAATTCCTCGTATTTCATCTCTGTTCCGTCCCATCAGCATTTCAAGCCCTTTGATCTCCAAACTATACAGTGTTCAGTTTGTATCATTATAACATTGTGCTTTGATTTTGTGCTCTTGTGATTCTGAAAATAAAATCAATAATTTTTTGTGTCTTGTTTCTGGGGGACTATTTTGGAAATTTGTTTTTATATATTATTTCACAGTGATGACAAAAGGCTTGTGATCCTTCCAGTTTCCACCAGATGTCACCAGGCTCTCGAGTTAGGGTAGTGGAAACCTGCTTGAGTGTCAGTCACATACAGTGTCTTTCCCTTTAAAAGAGAACAGGGTAAACTGGAAAATGTAAAGAACTGAGAACAGTCTTCCTTTGTCAGTGGATGAAACGCTGCTGAATTGCTAGTGAGCCAAAGCTGCTACGGACAGTTTAATCTGAAAGGAGTCATCCTCCCTTCACTTACTACCATGGAATAACACCACCACAGTTATGCTCTTCTCTACCTGAAACACGCATCATAGCAGGAAGCAGATACAATAACATGCACAAAAGGAAGTTTGTATTACTGCTTGTCAGGCTACAGACTCAGACGAAGTATCCCGTCTGAAACTGCAAAGGGAGTAATGAACTAAACTGAGCACTCAAGTCAGCTTTCCAATACCCATTTTGAAAAACATTTGCCAGTAAGCATTTTGCTTTTCAAGGCAGTGGTTCTCCTCTGAGTTTTACTGAGTGCTGAGCATTGTGGTGTCCTGCACAGCATAAATGCCTAAGGTCTCACTACTCAAATATGTCTGTTCCCCAAGAATAAACCAGCTTGCCAAGAGGCTCTCCTCATGCATCCCAGTTGGCAGAAAAACACTCTTAAGGGTCTGCCATCAGAGGGAATGGTTAGTCTCAAAGAGATTAGATGCACAGACTAAGTAAAATGAATAGAAGTTGACAAATATCCAAGATGTATTTTTGAGAATGAAGAGGTTGAACTGAAAATGAATGGATTTTAATGAGAAGTGGGAGGGAAATTCACCATGAATTGTAGACATCTATTGTCCCAAAAGGGCATTGTTCCCCATAGCCTCAGAACAAACATGAAAGGCACACATTCCATGAGGTATTGTTGGAGCTGGCTTGACTATGGCAGCTTGGGCTTGTATAGCACCTTTCATGGAGGGCTTCAAAACATTTTACTTCTGAGAGCATTATTTATGGGCTTTTTACAGACACAGAAGTACACATCGAGGCAAAACAACTTGGCCTTATGGTGAACAACTCCCAGATCTGGGAAAGTGAATCCTGATCAGTATCAATGAACCTCTGGCCTAGAGCCTTATTTCTACAACCTTCCTTATAGGGAAGCACAGCGGCTGGTTTCTACTGCACCAGCTCTCACAAATGACATTGTACTGAAGAGATCTTTGTCCATAAAAATAGCAAACCATGTTTGTCCTGTGTAGCTGGGAACAGCCTGCACATTGCTCCCTACAGTGTACACAGCAGCTGAGGGCATGCAGAAGTACAAACACAGTTTGGCCTTACTGGTTTATGCCCTGACAAGCTGACAAAAGTCACAGGGTGATTCAGGTCAGGAATTAGTCTCATGCATTATTCCTGTGACTTAGGAGGTAACCCTACTTAGTCTTGTGCCCTGCTCACTGCAGGTATCAGTGTTATGTTCTCTTCCTGGCCTACCAAAATAGCCTCCAATCTAGGACCAGAATACCCTCACTTTAAGGTGTGAGGTGTCTCTAAGAGCTGTATGTATCTTTTGCGAAGTTCATGGCTGCAGACAGAACACACACAAACTATTCACCACATCATAATTACATGGTCCCAATTCTGCTTCCTAAGAAAGAGAGAGGGACTACAATTCCAGCCTGGGCTTTCTCTCCACTGTTTTTTTTTTTTTTCCACATGATCAAAAGTGATCTATACAGTTATCACAAACACCTTCTCTTCCTCTGGGAACTTCTCTTTCTCCTCAACTGGGACAATGACTAAAACCAGTATCATTATATTTCCAATGCTTCATTTTCTGGCAGACTAATAGTTTGTCTTCCACCCATAAACATCTTGCTTTGACAGGTCTACAGAAATAACCAACATTTAAAAGGAAAGGCGGACATTGTAACACCTTGTCATCTGGTATAGAATCAAATTACCCTTCTTTTCTCCCTCCCATCAGCATTCATTGTCACGCATATCCATGGCAAACCCTGCTTACACACACATGAATAGGAAGTGACTATGGGACTGGAAGCACAAACCTCTGCCACTTGTAGAACATTCTGTCTCTCCTTCACTATAGGCAGACATGATCACAACTGACATGATGCATTTGCTCACACGCCAACCAGCCTTATTTAGTTTGTGGTGAAGCCCCTGCTATTTATTGAATGTCTGCTGCTTCTGGTACCCAACTCAGCTGGACTAGTAATTGTAATAGCTGGCAGCTCTTTTGCACTACCTGAGTTGCAATCACACCCATGACCACAATTTTGCTATGAACTTGAAAGACCATCTGAACATTCTGCTTGTTATTTGTTTTGTAACTAGTGGGAAATTTTTGACCTTTGAGGCTATCGTAATGAATTCAAGCCATAATGCAGAAGGGTAGCAGGACTCTGATCAGCTGAACATTAACTTCCAATCTAAAAGGCCCATACTTTACTTCTCTTTTTTTGATCCATCTGCCTATTTCTCTTTTTTTGATCCATCTGCCTTCTTAATATTGGTCTACTTCTTGTCTCTTAATTATAGCTCATCATTTTTTCCCCAATAATAAAAAAACCAGATGAAGGTAAAAGAATGGAAAATATAAAAACCCTAATGAATTTCAAAATATATCTGAAAAGCCAGGCTCTCTTTGATTTCCCAAAATCTAGACAAAACTGCAGAGGCCCCCAGGAACAATTCTTGTTTCCAAGCAGTGCAGCAACAAGCAATTTGAGCCAGGGATTACTTTAATTCTTCTCTAAAAAAGATTCCTTAGAGGACAACTCATCTTGAACTGTCCTGCTCTAATGAAGTATTAATAGACAGAAATCAGTTTCCAATATGACTGCCATGTCATGCTCTCAGGAATAGGTGCACCTACCTACCATGGCTCAAGCTTAGTAACTTTAGCCCTGCTGTACAGAGGCAGCCTTATCTGTTGCCTGGACCTGTTGTAAAGCAGAACAGCAGTCATTCTGAGAAAGCACATAGAAATATCTGACTCCCTAATTGCACCAATGGTCCTTGTTTCCTGTATTTCCTTGACTAAGAAATGAGTCTCACAGCAGCTGATTATAGAAATCTCTCTGTTGTGAAGACTTGTGGTTTCTCCCAGTCATGCAGTCCCTACAGGCATAGTTGCATTCCAGTCTGAGTTTAAAAAATTGCTAATGGAAAATACTTCCACACCCAAAGGCTAATTACTTTCTCCCTCAGAAGTAAAATCTTGTTTTTGTTATAAATTCACCACCTCTTAACTGCTGTTTTCAAGGGATGGCAGAAAAGCCTAAAAGGGACAAAAGAGACCCTGTAGTGCCCCTGTAGTAATGCTCTTATGCTTTTGCCTGTTAGACCTGACTTGTAAGTAACTGATAAGTGTTTAAAACTGAGTTTGGTTTCCTGCTGATTCATGTCTGGAAATCCAGAATATGACAAATATATTAGTGATCATTCACTCAACTTCCTGTAACTCCCTATATACTCTTATGAGATTCAATGTTGCTGGCATCAAATGCCTCAAAATAAGAGAGGCCTATCTTCCAAACTGTAAGAGTCATTGAAAAAATAAGTATTTATTTTTCAGTGAGGCGTTGGAGTAGTGTTGCAGTTGCTTGAAGTAATATGTTCGGATTTTCTTCCCCAGCCACAAGCATTTTTAACTTACTAAGCAGATGACTCCATAACCTGGGTCTTCAAGGGAGAAAAAAACAAACACAGTGGCCATAAAACTTCTCTTTAAAGCATAAGACTTAGTGATGCTGACAATTCCTACATGATTCCAAATGAAACTGCACATAGGTCACAGGTGGTAGGAAATTTCTTGCTGGTACCCACAAATTCAGAGGATCTAATTGCCTTCATAACCCACCATCACGAAAAAGGAAAAAGATATGGCTGTAAAAATGAACTGTGATGATATTCTCAGAAGGAAACATAATAGGTTAGCAGGGGCCTTGGTGTTCTTCAGAAGGTTCCTCAGTTTCAATTATGAGAGGCACTGGGGGTCACACATACTCCAGTTTTGACACAGTAGTTGTGACTATCTAAAATGACCTGCACAAAACCAACTTCCCTCATTCAGATCCAGTTACAAGTCATACACATTTTAGGGAACTACCCTGTTCCTTCTCTTTCCCTCATTGGACTTTGTGATATTTAAGAGCCAGAATCTTATGGACTTCACCTCTGTCCAGATTTTGGCTCAGCTGCCTCTTCCAGCACAAAACAAAGCATACTGAGCTCTGACAGTCTCTCAGTTGCCTATCTTGTTTGAAAGAAGATCACTCCGACTGGGACATCTGGCAAGCTAAAAGTAGCAGCACGATGTTGGGAGTGAGAAAGCCAATGTTGAGAAATTAAGTCATTTGGTTCCCGAGCACAGCTGGCTGCCTTCATGTCCCTGAGAGGACTAGGGCTTGGGGGAGGTGTCTAAATTGCATATTTCAAACTGTCCTTATTAACTAGACATTTCATTTAAATTGTACTTAGCACCTGCCTCCAATTACCTGACTTCAAGACCCATGCGTGACAGAAGCTGGAGCTCTGATTAAATCCATGCTTCATACTAGTGAGCCATTAAGCCAAATCAAGGCTCACCGCTCCTTTGAAGGAGATCGTTTGTCTTCATTAAAAGTAGCCATCCTTGATTGCCCTGACAGGAGCCTCTCCCTGAAAGATAATAAGGTCTGTTATTGTTGAGAGGTAAAATAATGTATTGCAGCCCTCTAGAGAGTGATTTGTATTTATTAATGTTCTCACAAATTACTGTACCCTGATTAACCTGTGACTGTGACAGGCAGTGGGGTGCACTGCTCATCATGGCCATTCATGCCAGTCACTGTCTCTCCTCAGATCACTAAATAGTAACAGCACATAAGGAAGTGGCCTCCTGCCCTTTAATGATGCCTTGGGTCTGTCAGAGAGTGGTGGACAAAACCTTAGCCAGGTTATGAAAACCCAACTAATCATATCTCTGATCACATCCTAATCTTCAGTCCAGATATGTAAGACTACATAAAAGTCCCCTCCTTTGCCATTAATATGACTATAATACTGCATATTCTCACCAGTATGAACCAGCATTTTACATTTCTCATCCACAGATTTTCAAGTGTTTTACAAAGGGAGATTCAACTTCAGTGGTGGGGCAAGGGAAAAGAAGGAAATTCATAAGGTGACTTTCTCATGATCACCTGAGAAAGCCAGGAAAAAAAAGAGCAGGTGCAGAATTAAGGTCTCTTGAACCACTGACCACGCCATTTGGCACGTTAAAAACTGTACAAATCCTAATGCTCTTTTCTTTTGTGACAATCAAAATCGAACTAGAATCAATGCAGCATGGTTAACATATTCTTCCACAATGACATTGCAAGTAAACCATCACCAGAGGTCTTGTGCAGGGGTGACAGGAAACACAGAGAAGATTCAGTTGTTAAATAGCTGCAATACCTACTGCAGTGAGACTGTTTGCTAGTCCCTCTCTGGGTTCAGCCCTGAGCCTCTTTTGTCCACCCACTCTGAAAATCTGAGGTAATAGTTTGCTACAATAGCCAGTTCTGGCTAAAATAAGTTCATTCCATTCCCTGGCCTTAAGATAATTTTCACAGAATCACAGAATATGCTGAGCTGGAAGGGACCCACAAGGATCATCGAGTCCAACTCCTGGCCCTGCACAGGACCATCCCCAAGAGTTACACCATGTGCCTAAGAGTATAGTCCAAATGCTTCTTGAACTCTGTCAGGTTTGGTGCTGTGACCACTTCCCTGGGGAGCCTCTTCCAGTGCTCAACCACCCTCTCAGTGAATAATCTTTTCTAATATCCAACCCAAACCTTCCCTGACACAACTTCAGGCCATTTGCTTGGGTTCTGTCACTGGTCACACAAAGCAGAGATCAGTGCCTGCCCCTCCTCTTCCCCTCACAAGGAGGCTGCAATGAGGTCGTCCCTCAGTCTCCTCTTCTCCAGGCTGAACAGGATGAGTGACCTCAGCCACTCCTCATATGGCTTCCCCTCAAGGCCCTTCACCATCTTTGTTGCCCTCATTTGGATGTTCTCTAATCCTTAGTATCTTTCCCATACTGCAGTGACCAAAACTGAACACAATATTCAAGGTGAGGCCGCACCAATTTTCAGCAGGTCCCTATGCCAGTTCACTTTCTGGGGGAAACAGTGGTACATGAACACTTCTTAGTATCCAGGTCAGGAAACAGGAATGTGTCTGAAGAGCTCTCATCTGTACTATCAAACTTCTTTTAGTTCATCAGAGTTCATATAGGGATGTTTGAGTTAGACCACTATAAATAAAGGAGATACAGTGTGGGAAGAAGTTGAAAGAAGGCAGAATTTTAAAGCAAACTCAAGCAGGATTTTCCACTGAAGCTTTAGGGTATAGCCAGGTCCAGTTACTTCTACTATATTTCCAAGTCAGAGAAGTCAATGATCATGTTACTAGTTCTCACAAAATCCATAACCAAACTGAGTGACAGAAAACGGGTTTGTGTTCTGGGTCCTCTAAAGCAGTGAGAGGAACTTTCCAAGCAGAAAACTTTCACAGCCAGTTATGGAGGCAAGGGTGGACTTACCCTGCTATGGAGCATGATAGTCAAGGGGACCCATCATATGCCCTTCTGTAAAATATCCTTTTGGTCTGTAATAGAAGAAAATACTTGATTGCCAAAACAATTCATTTAGACTGTCTCTATAGCCGAGAGATGCCCAGGAAAATGAGAAGTTGCAGTATCCTGGAGGCTGGTAAACTACTCTGGCAGACTGAAGCTCCATCTTTTTCTAAATTTCAAATCTCTTTTATTTTGGCAAGTCTTCTGAATTCCTTAAACACACACTTTAACAGTTGTTTGTTTAGAATTGATTTGCTAGTGACATTAGCCAGATAAAGAAGCATGTGACCTTAAAATTCTTCAAATGTCTCTTTAAAACTCTTCTTCATAAAGACCACTACAAAACACTAGGCAATGTTTAGACAGCTGAAATATCCTCACACTTGTTTTAAGTATCCAACTGTCAGGTCACAAAGAGTCTGAGTTTGCTACAGCCATCCCTTCTTTAGTATGCCTCTAATTCATTAAGTGTAGCAGCTCAGAAGCTTTTATTTTTGAAGATAAAATTCCCTGTCACATTTGCCCTGAAAATAGCCAGCACTCTGAAACTACCATTTATTAAACATATCCTTATTCTTTACCTCTACAGTATACATCCTTCCTTGTGTTTCCCTTAACTCTTGCTTCACAAGTGATATTTAGATGCCATATGGAACTACTTGCAGCATTTTCAGTGCAAGTTTCATTGCTATCTACTGTCTTCAGCAAAGTTATCTAGGAAACCTTATTTCATAATTCCAACTTTTAAGTTAATACAGTTTGACTTGAAAATTTGTATTAATTTCATCCATCTTATATAGCACATAGACATCTCTGGGTCAAGAGATACATGAAATCATTTTAAAAGTGTTATAAAGTATGTTTATTGTTCTGCACTGAAACTTTCTATAATTCTCTTTCTCTTGGAATTTTTGAAATAAAACCTAAGTAACACCCAGGGATCTAAACCACAGAGCCCATTTCTATAATACATCCCTTACATGAATATTCTGCAACTCCACATATTAGCCATAGAAGTGATATGGGAAGGCATTTTACCTACAACTACATACTGAATAGAACACAGACTTCACCTTCTACTGTATTTCACTCTGCCATCAGAGCTCTTTGACCCAAGACAGTCAGCAACTGAGAGGTCAGCAAGAAGAGAGCAAAGTCTGACTGACTAACATTGTGGCCTGACAGTGCCTTACTGAGAGCAAGCTCTCTGCTCTCACAAGCAGCCTGGGTTCCTCATCATTCCTCCCATGCAAAGTAAAACCTGTCATCTCTCTTAATGTGTGTCTGAGAACATCAGCCACTTATGAGAAGCTCTGGCAGAGGCATTTTTGTTGGAATGTAATGTTCAGGTGGCTTTGATCGCGCCAGTGCCATTAAAAATGGGGTAGTGCTGTGTATCCTGTGATTCTCTCCACACCACAGCATTCTGGATTTCCCTACTCTGACCTTGAAGTCTTTAATTATTCCATTACACCAACCCTCTGCCATTTCCTCTCAGCCCAGGAATCCTTTGGTATCCTGCCCTGTTATCTCCAAGGCAAATATGAATAAGGGTCTTGATGATTAGATAAATAGTGCAGAAAACAGATGTGAGGGGCTGCAAAGTGTACACATTATGAATAGTATTGCCAAAACATCTTTAATCCCTTAATGAGGGCACTTTGTCAGGGTAAGAGAAGATAGACAGACTGAGGGATTTTGCTGCAATACACAGAAGCCCAAAGAATGCTCTTAAACTAACAAACGTAACCAACATCACAACACATTCTTACTTCTTATCTTTGTACTCCAAGAAACTTGCACTTATTTGCACATGTTTTCAGAAATGCCATTTTTATTTTCATGAAAGGGTTCTCTTTCATATATTAAAATATTTGTCTGTGACTTAAATAACAACATAGAGGGAGAGCTGTAAATTGCAAGACAGTTGAGAACAGCTGAGATCTACACACCTTTGCCAGGCATTTTGGGCAATACTACTCATTATCTGCTCACAGAAATTGCCACAAACTGGCCCTGTTCTGTGTTTGAAAAGCCCTCATGTGCTTCATACATTTCCATGGGAAAGTCTTCATGTGCCCAGAAAAGTACCAAGAAAATACAGTCTAAGGAGCTGATGGTCTGACACTGCCTTACTTCCCAGAGCTCTGGAGGGTGCCTGCTAATCCTGTAACACATCTAGGCCTTTCTGGGAGACAGACCAGATTCCTGCCCATGATCAGAAGTAGCATGCAAGAAGGCTTGTCTTGTGGTATTCTGGCATTTCTGCCTCCAGACCCAGATGGAAACCAGACGTGCAAGAACATCTTATTCCAAAAGCTTAGAAACTCCAAAAGTTTGGGTAATATTTGGTATTAAAATGGTGAGATGAAAGTGGGGAGAGAGGAGAAGGGTTGGCACAAACAACTTTTCCCTGTTCCCACCTAGACTTGTGTTATGGTAAGGTGTTTGCTTTCTTTACTTACTCTTTCCTCTAAGATGTACACCTAACATGCAGGAGAATTTAGGATTACTGATATCAGTGGCTGCTAGTGCATACTCACTGATCCCTGGTGTTATCTGGCAAATCAGAAGTTAGACCCTTAACCTTACAGGCAGCAGCAGCCTAACACTTGACACTGGATAGAAGATGCAAAAAATGTTGGAAAAAAGAAATAGGAGTAGCATTTTGTGTACCAAACTAATATCACAAGGCACTGTACTATCTATGCAATTGTTCAGAACAGTGGGAATAAATTAAGTACTTAAAGTTCCTTAAACTCTCAGTGCAGAATTACCATTAGCCCTTTCCTTACAAGAGTAAAAAGCCAGGCATGGAAAAGATGAGTTCTGCCTTCTCCATATTAAGAATCTGACACAAGAAAAAGCTACCTAGAAAAAAAATAGTTGGTAAGATTTAATGTGATTTTACTGTATAAGAGAAGAGACACAGCCACTGTTTTCCCTTTAAGTGATAATCTACTTCCAGCCTTGGCTTTTAAAGCTTTGTGCCATACCATTCTCAAAACACACTGCAACCCGACAAAACTAATCTTATGTGAAAAGGGTAAGGTAAAAATTGGGAAAATATCTAAAAAACTGTGTCTTTCTTTCTAAAACCCAACCAAACAATCTAAATCTGCATGTGTGAACACAAGCCTGGTAGGGGGCATCCAGGCCATCAAAGCCAGTCCCCCACAGCTGCAGACAACCAAGCAACAACTGGGCTGGCAGATATATGCAGGCTCTTTAGCAAGATTTCCCAGACTTCCAGCATCTGGCTGGGCTGGAAAACCCCAGCCTGTGCTGTGGAGCATTAACACAGAACTTCCATTTCAGATTCCAGCTGGAACTAGGGGCCATAAAGACAGCCATGAAAAGAATCACTGTTAACAAGAAAAGGAACCCCTTGAACCAAACTTTTCCAAGCTGCCAAGATGAGCCACAGAATCCATTTGAACAGACATTGTTTCAAGTAGAACAGAACTGGAAAGATGAGTCTGCATCCATCTGGTTGTAATGCAAGCAAGTAGAATATTGTTGTCTCCCAGCATTATCGAATAAGGAAAGGCACTGATATCTTCTTAATATGAAAGGGGTCTCTGCTGGATGTATTATTTTGTCTGCTATCACAAAAACTACTTGACTGTACTGTGCAAATTGTCTCCCACTGGAAATGAGACTTCATTGTAATGGGTGCTGTGCAGTACCTGCCTTCTAAAATAAATATATGAAATATCATATCTGATTTTATACATATTGACACTGGAGATATATCCAATACCAAACCCCCTGCCCCAAACACTCATTAAGTTTATAGTAAAACTATCTTCCACTTTTTTTGATTCTAAGAATGACCAAAACCAAAAAAGAGCTAGGACAAAACCAGTAACATTTAATTCATTTTTGAGAGGGTGGCTTCACTCAGCATAACCCTTCCTGTTGCTTACAGAGAGATTGCCAATTAGTAGTCTAAGTGACACTGCCACCATTTTTTTTGTTGAAGGTTTCAATTTCTCCTATTCTCATGGACATACAATCTTCAGAGGTGAGTTACTATAAGCCTTGAACTTCTGAAGTTCAAACCAGGTATTTTAACCCTGTCTATGTTCCATTAGAACTTCAGTGAACTCAGGCAAAGTTGCAAGTACTTAGGACTGTCCAGATCAGAAGGAGAAACGAAAAACTAGTCAGAACAGTCCAGACAATTGTACTACTCTACATATCATAGGAAATAATCAGCTTCTAAGGATCTCCCACAATTTTTGTACAGTCAGTGGCTGCTCTGAGTAGGGCCCGATCATATATTATACAACCTCGGGTTTTGGGAGGTTTTTTTCCTATGCTAAATCTATACACTATGTGAATCCAAAACGCAATTGCAAAAAATTGCCGGTTATTCTAGTGAGAAGGGGATTTACAAATCTCAGAGCAGGAGGCCTTTCTTACCTGTGATAATCAACAATATCCACACTTTGGTCTTCCGCCAATTTATTTCAAATGGCATGAGGGAATAAACAGGATTAGCCAGTCAGCCCCATTTCATGGCCTTGATCAGTTTGTAAATGAACTTCAAGACAGTTAATCATTCTTCAAGTGGGGAAGCTCAGCATCACCAGTGATGAATGCCTATATTTTGTGACAAGGTCTATTTCCATTTGCGCTGAGACTTCCTAAACAGCACACATGTGGCAACTTGTGCAACCACTGCATAATGAACTGGATTGGAGAAATTGAAAAGCTTTTCACTCCTTCTATGTACAGAGTGGGCACAATGCCAGACCTGGGATAAGGAAAGGTGCCAAGTTTCCAGTTGTCATGAGTCACTACTGTTCAAAAAGAAAATGTGTGTGTATATAAAACATACTCAGCACTTTCTCACTTATACTCTGCACTTTCTCACTTTTATTCAAAGTAGCGAAATTCAGGACAGTTAACTCCTGTCTAAAGTTTTTAGGTGAGAAGTGGGTAGTCTCTTCCTCCTAGTTCAGTTTTGTATTCTGCAAAAGTGGGTCAACAGCACCTGTTTCCAAATGCTACAAAGCAGCCATGGAATAATGCACATTGTCTACAATTTCATGGGACTCATCTGATAAAATTACACCTGATATGTCTGAAAAAATTAATGGAAAGCAGTGACTGCAGCATAATTAAGAACAGATGTAAATTTAATTGCAGTCACACTCATTTTTGCCTTTAGTTTAACTGAGTGCCACTTTTCCATGGCTTTATTGCTTCCAGTCCCTGAAGCTTGCTCAAATGTTGCTATCTTTGGGTACGTGTATAGAACAGTAGCATGGTACTGTGTGCGAGAAATACACTGCTGTTCTGAGTTTCACATCTATAAAGCTATAAAATTATTTGTCTACTTGGGACATTAGATGATAGTGATTAAATTAATCTAGATATACGTACTATAGCAGAAGTCAGAATTTGACCATCATGTAGAAGATCAGTTTCTGCTCTTTGAAAATGATTACCACACCAAGGTCTGGGGAGCTCCATCTGATTTATCCCACTGTGTGATGAGCAGTAATTAAACAGCATGCAGAGTTGGCAATGCTGTACAGCAGTTACCTTGAAAATGTGACAGCAATTTAATGGATCACTACTTAAAAATAGTATGTCTCTCTGAATGTTTTGACCCAGTAGCAGTACAATGATTCCCTCAGATTGAAGAGAATAAACATTTTCCTTTATTTTTGGCAGACGTCTCTTGAAGAACTGTAGTAAAATAAACTTGAAAACTATGTAACAAAACACAGAGAAGATGATTACTGAGCAAGGAGAGCTTCACTTATAGAGTGAAGCAACCAGTGATTTTCAGCAACATACAGAACTCTCATAGCTTCAAAGCATCAACATAAACAAATAAACCCCATTTGCTGGGGTTTCAGAATAGAGCTCTAATTATACCACACCAAGGAAGTCCACAATACTCTTGGAAACACAGATCAAAGAGCCAAAATATTTTGCAGTATTTTTTTATACACTGTAACCTTTGCTGGGGGAGGGGGAGCGGGAGAAACAAACAAAACAAAACAAAAAAGGAAAGAAAAAAGAAAAAAATTGCTTCTAAGTAGGGTGAGATGAGAGGAAGAAGGGGGAATGGATGAGTGGAACCCCAGACCAAGGTCTCTTCCCTTTAGAATTTGTTGCCCATGTCAGCATTCAACAAGCCAGTGGAATTGTTCCGGGCAGACTTTATTAATTACTGTTCAGTAGGTGGCAGATGATAGTGCCCAAAACTGCAATGGTCATTATTCCACCAATTATTAAATGCCTCCTTGCCACCCAATCCCATCACATCTTGGATGCTCAGCAAGGCCGGCCCCGGTTAGTACCGGGTGCTGTAGGACAGTCCCGAGGATTTCACTGTCACTGTCCAAGCTCGCTCGGTCATGGCAAATGGACCTTAGGACTTAAACGGTGGGGCCAGTTCTGCGCACGCTGGGCCTCACCTAAAAAATCCACTGCGCAGGCTGGGAGGGCACACCCACGGAGGGGGAGCCCTTCCCCAGATCTTCGTTCATGAAGTCTGGCCATACATACATACATCCCATTCCATGTGCTTGCCAGAGCAGCAGTTTTTACATGAAAAAAGCAAGCACAAGCAATGAGCAGGCATCTGTGATGACCTACAGGGGCTGCCCAGGGGATCTGCTTCTCTTTGGATTCCCCACCTAGAATTTTGAATACCTTAAGAAGAGCAGCCCCTCCTGCCCCACTTTGTTCTTTAAAATCCTGCACCTTGTTCTCATTGGGATGCCATATCTGCTGACTGGCTGGATTGGCATGGTAAGATTTCGTTCATATAAACCTGTACTGCTCATACAGGAAATATTCTTCCACAACACTGGCATCTAGAGGAAGAAGCCAAAGCAAATGGAAACTCTAAATACCGTTGTTGAGTGAAGCTTTCCAATTTTGGCAGTGTAACTGGTATGCTTATTTTTAGAAATTAAAATACTGACTCCATCCTGCCCCCCTTCAGATGGAAAAAAAAGTCATGCCAACCTCTATCGATGAAAAGTATGTCCAATACTTTTGGGGGAAAGCTCAGGAATAGTTTATACAAGGAAAATATTAGTCCTGCATTTTCTGGCCAAATCAGTGGCAGCTTGGGTTATCTGCAGCAAACAAGCCAGTTAGACATGCTCAGAGAAATGTCAGGCTTTTCCAGCCTGCTAACTCATAAACATAATTCTGGTCAGTAATACTGATTTTTCACTTGTTTATACCAGAATCTCTGCGTAGCTCTTCTGCAGCAAACAGGTTCTGCATTTTAGTGATGCATTCTGATATAATTGTAGGATCAAATCTACATATACCTGCTCCAAATCCGCCTTCTCTTCTGGAGTGGAGTCTAACCAAACCTCAGGAGCAAACACCATCATGACCTTGTTCAGCATGTTAGAGGAAAGACAACATGGTGACTGCAGCAGATGGTGCTAATTTTTTTTCCCCCCCGTGGTAATGTTGTACTTCTAGTTTCAGGAATTAATCTAATACAATATACTAACAACTGCTCTGCTGCTCAGGTTTTGTGAGAATAGATGTTTTGGAGATAAAGATAAGAGTCATATGATTCTGATTGCTGGGAGATTCCAGCTATTGAATTCTTAACCAAACTCTGCTTATTTTGAGGTTCACTCATTACTTGAAAACCAGACGGGATGAGGAATTAATTTGCATTGCCTGAAAGCTCATACCCTGGGAACTATTTGTTGTATTCACCTTTTTATTGCTAAGTTGTTCTTCCAGTTCTCAGCATGCTTTTCTGCTGTGTTCCAGGAACAATAAGAAAGTTCTCCCATTGCATACTCAATGCATGAATTTCCATGCCTGCAGCCTAACCCCATAAAGCCTAGAAAAAGCCAAGCTGGTGTGGCCAAAGATTTCCTTGAAATTTATGGAGTGCTGCTTGGGTTCTGGTAAGCAGTGTCTTAACAACAAATTTCTTGTTTACTGCTCATGATGAACAATATTCAAGTTTGTTCTTTGTCATAAGACACACACATGTTCCTGCTGAAGTCTGCTTTTGCTGTCTCCCACACAGCACCAAATCCACAACCTTGTGTTGCTGAAACAGGACTGTGGAGAGAATTTTTTTTTCCCACGCAATACTGTTACATGCAATAGTAGCGTCTCATAATGACAGGCCGTAAGAGGGCAAAGAAGGAGAGAACAGTTTGCCAATGCTGCCCCATTACAAAGCCTGAGTACAATCCAGTTTACACTTTGCTTCACTATTGATTTGACAAGAACACACTTGAACTTCCAACTGGAACTAATTTATCTTTCAGGATGCTTTTGTTTTGTCATCATTTTCATTTCCTACAGAAACACACACAACCCCCTTTATATGTTCGATGGTTGAGGACCCACCTGCTGTGGCTTTCCAGATAAATTTTAGAAAGAGCTATTCATCACTTCAGTATTTGCTAACTTGCCCTGTACCTCTGTGTAGATGAATTTGAACATTACACTATAATCAACATGTAAATGGTTTAAAAACACAAGGATTTCACTAGTCTCCATAGAAAAGGAGGGCTGATCCGTTTAAAAACAATATTTCTCCTCTTCCTTTGTATTGTTTTTGGAAATTTCCACATTGGAAAAAAGCAGACCATGAGCAAGCTGTCCAAGTCAATAGATTAGAAATAATTTTGGTTTATGAGCACAAGTAGACACATAAACCATCTTTAGGCAATATCAAGCCAGGAGCAATGTGCTGAGAACCAAAGCAGAGTCACTGGACTCTTACGCAGACAGACCACACTTTCTAAAAAGCACAACTTGTAAAATCTATAAGGATTGCAGAGCCCACAATGAAATAATGAAGGAGAGATTTTGTGTGATTCCTCAGGAGAGGGAATTATTACTTGTCTCAGAAACATATAAAGAAAAAACATAAGATACTTTAAGCAGGAACATAGAAATGCTAGTAACATTGTAGCACTGGATAGAGGAGAGAAACACAAAATTTAGGGCTTTTCCCCCTGACCACCACGTCTTTAACTTGTTAAAACTATGTAAACAATGGCTAGGTAACCTTGATTTTTTTTATTTTTAATTGCTAGGTGCCAAATATCAAAGGCATGATTTTTTTCTATCATGGTAGTGGTGAATGAAAATTTAAAGTCATCTAAGGAAAAGAAAGACAATTAAGAAGGAATAAGCAGGGGGTTACAGAACCAGAGTAGTAGGGTGTAAATTATGAGGAATTCAGAGATTTCAGATCTTCTGAGAGGACCAAACATGTCCTGCCAACTTTCTGGCTTCTACTTGAGAAATATTTTTTGGCATTTATTCTTGCATAGTGCTGAAGTGATACACAACGTCTATCTTTTCTGAGGGCAACACAGTCCATTTCTGTTTAACTTTCATTGCAATAAGAGCAAATACAATTCTTTTCAATGCTGCTGAAGAATATAAATTTGTATCCCTTGAGAAATCCAAACTTAACTTTTCTCTTACTGTAATGCAGCTACAAAGAAAGGTGGTACTGACTAAATGTTAGTTTGTCAGTCATAAAGTACTGACCACATCTATGCATGTATCATGGACACTCTTACAGCCCAGTTAAAATGTTTTCTTTAGTCTCCTAAATAATCTGAATCTATATATGTACATTGTACTGAAACAGCTTTTGAAGCCTTTTCTATCTTTAAAAATGAAAATTAAAAAGTAAATACATGTAGGTACCTTTCACAGAATCACAGAATGGGTAAGGATCACAGAAAGGACCACTGGAGGTCCTCCTGTACAGCTTCCCTGCTCAAGCAAGGTTTCCTAAAGCACATTACTCACAATTGTGTCCAGACAGCTTTTGAATATCTCCAGGGAAGGAGGAGACTCCACAACCTTTCTGGGCAGTGTTTGAGAGTTTCAAAGTTTGGGTTTTTTTTAAAAAAAAGAAGAACAAAGTCAATGGAAATTGGTAAAATAACCTGGAAAGTAGGAACTAGAATTTGGACAAGGTTTTCAAACAGCATGATACAGCTTCTCTGTCTTTGAAGTGGATGTGCTATGGTACTGCTGCACAATCTGACACAACTGTAGGACTCACTGCTTAGGCATTTTCCCACCTGTGCAGTGGAATATCACAACAAGGAAACAGGTGGATATTGGCTGCTCAATATAGCACTGGTGTCTTGCTCCTTTTCATACTTAGCTGATAAACTCTGTTTAGAAAGCACAGTTTTGACCTTATTCCTCCTTTTTTTGTTATTGTGCAGCTTAACAGGTTCTGCTGAGTATTCAACGATAGAACAGAAAACACATTTTTAGACATATATATTGATTTGGATTGTACAGGGAGTCTGATCACCTAATTCAGGACTGTAATTCCATTTCATGACTTGACATCTAAGGTAGACATTGTAACACTGAGTCTTAGCTGCATAATGCTTGGGATGGAGTCCAAAGTCTATTAGTTCTCTGTGCAAGAGGAACTTGCACTACATAGCATTATAGTATCACCTAACTTAATGTGAAAGAACAAAAGCAGTAAAATTATGAGATGGTTCTGCTGCAGGGGAGTGAAGCTGTACAAATGTCTTCAAAAAGTGTCAACCATATTGAAAAAAACAACTACTGATTCACCAGCATGTAGGATATATGCTGGTGGAGCAGAAGGGGGCTCCCAGTGTCTCTGCTGTTCCTTTCTCCATGTCCCCTAGTACTTACACTTATTACTTTCAGCACAAATTTCATTAACATCTGCCTGGAAATCTTTGTGGCTATTGTTTCACTGGTGTTCAAAAGCACTTCCAGTCTTGTCAAATGGTTTATGTAATTGCAGGCGCTCAAACATTCAGGTGTAGGATGTAACATACTCCCACCCTGGCTCCCTTTTTCATTCTCTTTCTTCCTAGCTTTAATTTTCAAGCACTGATCTGTTTCACTTGCATCTGGGATTTCTTTCTTTATAAGCTATGGCTGACACATGTTCTTCTCCAACCAAGAACTAGACATATCCTTGCTAATGTCACTCAGATGCTGAATTACTCTTACATGAAGTTATCTTGGTTTTTTTCCAAAGCAGCATGGTTATCATCATGTCATGTTGCCTTCTACAAAGTCCTGGGCAGGTCCTCTGTTTGTAAAAGATAAACAGCTCCATGGATTCAGTGAACTGCTACATATTCATTTAGAGGAAATTAACAGCTATTTTCCCATGCCTCACTTGTCTTCTCATTTTTCCCTGTAAGCTGCTGTTTGGTAAATCCAGTCCATATAGGGGAGGAAAACTGAAAAAAAAACATGGTTCTGTCTTTTTATGTTAGAAAAGGAGACTATTATGCTAAAAAAAAAAAAAAAAAAGTTACAGAGGAGAAGAAAATTAACCTACCATTCTACCACCTTCCACCTTCTCACCTCCCATTTCACAAGATGCGAACTGGGACTGTCAATGAAATTCAATGGTTTGCGACATAAATCTGAAGAGAGATTATTGTATGCCATGCATGGTCAGATGGAAGCATTCACTGCTGCAGGGGGCACAGAGCTAAGCTCTGAGTCAGGGCTTTAAAATGATCAGACATAACTGCAGTGATGTGGTCTGAGAAAAGGAGGATAACTGAATTTCATACTTCAGGACATGAGCTGATTATTTTCTGAACTCTGCAGAGCAAACAGCCTTCTGCTGGATTTTTTAGGTAGGCTTCAGTTCGATTTTCCAGGGTCAGAGCTGAAGAGAGGACACTAATGCACAAAGGAGGAGAATACACTGTGATGAGCCTTGGAATCCTCTTCCAATCCTCAGGATAAAATAGGTATGATGTTGTAAAGGCTGTTGTATTTTCTTCATAAAGTAACTTTGCTGATGAACAACGGTGCTTGCAGGGGGAAAATGTCAAAATTTGTGCAAGTGTGACCAAATTTTTCTCATTTTATTTTTCTTCTCAATGTGAAATTTTGTTTTGAAATTTAATTTCTAAGTACAATGTACAAGCATTTTTAAATATCAAAGTGAAGCAATGCTTTTAAACTACTGAAACAACATTTCAAGAAAATCAACCTTGTTTTTCAAGATTTCCATTTTTTGTTCCAGTAAATAAAAGGAAATACACAGTTTTTTTACCCTCTCATTTCCCAAAGGGAGAGGAAAAAAAACCCAACCAAAAAAATCCCACACAAAACCCAAAACCCAAACCACAACAGGAACAAATCTAAGTCCATTTAACTGCTAAAGGAGATAAGAGTAGTAAGATATTTTTTTAATAAGAACTGGTTTGTCATAAAAACGTCAGAGTAAGGCTTGCAGGCATTTCCATGGCAAGCATTAGTAACCACCAGAGAATCAAAAGGAGGTTGTTTTTAATATTTGGAATATTTCTTGAGTTCTGTTCTGAATCATTTTGAACTTCAGAGTCATCAACCTCTTGCTAGGTTTCAACCATGATCAAAACAAACTAAATGGGACATTTTGAGCACTTCCCATTTCAAAGCATTTTGCACCATGAATTTGATTCTGCTTAAGTAAATCTCGTAAAACGGTAAAACATCTTGTAAAAGCTGCAGAGAAGAGCCTGTCCTACACTGCCCTCCATGTCCCTAGTTGTGTTCTGTCCCCATGATCTGACACAAACAATGCCTCCATAACCTCCCAGCCTCTGCAGGAGCAAGGAGCTCCAGTCCAACTCTCATGTACTGAACAGAGGTTGGAAGGGTTCAAATATGGGTCTAGATGTCAGTAATTTCTATTTCTCATAAATAAAACTTTTACTGACATTTAATCATTACTGAGGTGAACAGAACTAATTTGTTTCCCCTAAACCCTCTTCTGGGTAAAATCAGAATTTCCAAATATTTTTTTGTTTGGACAAGAAAAGTAGTAAATTGCATGATACTTCTCATCTTTATATGCCAGGAAAGGATCATGGTGAGAGAAAGGAAAAGAGACAACAGTGGTAAACATGGTTTGGAACAATCTTTCACAAAGAGTCTTTGGCAACAGATGAGAGCCTTCCACCACAATATCATTATTTCCAGCTAGCAAATTCAGATTTAATGGATGCTCTCAGGAGACCACTGTCCTGCTACTATGAATCACTTGCATCACTGTATGACCTTCTGCAAGCCCAACAGCAAATCTGTTCCTTGCATTCAAGCAGAAAATAAGGCTTTGTTGGCCACTCTTCATGTCAAAACCAGTAGCACAAGAAGTGCAAGGCTTATTACTCATTTATTGACTGCAAGGACCACAAGAGCATAACTTCATTCCTCCTCCCTCTCCAATATCAGTCTAACATCAATTTTTCTCCTTTAAATATTATCTGTACTACATTAGGAGCCCATAGTTCCAGCTGAGAGCATGGTGTAGTAAATCTTTAATGTAGATTTAACTCAGATTTTTATGCATGGTTGCTCCACACTGGACTTGTGTGTCTGTGCAGCAGTGTTGTGGAGCTATCAGCTTAAGCTAACAGGCCTGAAGCTCTATGATTGACAAGAAAGGTACCAGAGGGGATCAGCTGGCTGCACATAATTTGCATTTAGTGTTGAATCTGGTATGGAAACTTGCTCTGAAAATCAAATCAGAGCACTGCACTGCATATTCACACAGCTCTTGCTGCCATTAATCCCCTTTTTAATCTCTCTCAACCTCTCAAATCCCCTATTCCTTCTCTTCCCATGCAGATTCTTTTATTTCTTGTCTCTCTTTCTTTCCTCCCACTGAAAGACTTTCTCCTCCTCCGTGCTGGCTGTTTTCTCTCCTAAACTTCTTTAGCAACAGCCTTTTTCTTCTCGTCTCTTCTCGTCTCTTCTCGTCTCTTTCTCTTCTCCTTCTCTTCTCTTCTCCTTCTCTTCTCCTTCTCTTCTCACTCCAGCCTTGCACTGACATTCACATCTGGTCTTTCCAAAGCCTCATTAGTTTCTGGGGTTGAAACCACCTATTCTTTTTTTTTTTCCCCCCTCACACACTCACATAACACTATATGTCTGTCCAAGAATCCTTGGTGAAATATCTGTATTTTTCCCCTTCTTCTGGATCTGTTCTGCCTGGGCCCAGTGATCCTGCTCAAGTGATGGGGAGTTGCTGATGTATTAAATTTCTTCCTCAGAGTTTGTGTATGAGAAGGGATATCTAAAAACTGGTTGCCAGGCTGGAAGATGAACCCATACAGTTTCCCTCCTTACACTCTTTCTCCCTCTACACTGTACATGTGAGGGCCCATTTCATGCAAAACTGATTTGGAACTATTTGTAAATGAGGCCTGGAATGCGATACTTTTCACTTTGACAGACTAAAAAGTGAGGAACATAAGGTGTTCCAACTTCTAGATACATGGCTGTTTCCAGCTTCTTTCAGAACAGACCAAAGGAGCTGGCACCATGCTTAGTTCTCAATTCCCGCAAAACCTCTCCTGATGGAAAGACATGTAGCAAGGCAGCCACATGGTTTTTGTTTATTTCTCTTTTATCAGTCTCTGTCATGAACCTCTCCCACCCCACAAACAATTGAAGTCTCAGAATTTCATCCAGGGCTTTCCATCCCTTCTTTTCAAAGGCTTTGCTCTCTCAACATCTTCCAACATATCCGCAGACAGAGGTTCCCCTGGGTCAGCTGCCAGTCTGCACAAGTATAAACCTATCTCAAGTCTGGTATTATAACTGATCGCAGTTGTGGTAGGGTAGTAGGAAGGGAATGATCTGGCTTCTCTGTTTCCTTGAGACTCAGCTGGGAAGCTTAAGGCAAGGTCTACTCCATAACAGTATTTTGGAAAAATCTTTAAAAAGTGATGAACTTAGAGTCAGAAACACAAAAATCATCTTTCTGAGTTTGTTCTGCAAAACGTACAGACTATTTCACTTTGTGGAACTGCCTCAAAACACTTCAAAGCACTTATCTGCCATCATATGGTTATATGTATCTCTGTGTAACAGATCCCATTGCCTGTGTAATTTCAACAAGGTATTTCAGATAAGATTAGGAAGAGAAAATCCAGTTTGACCAAGGAGATTCATATTATAGGTAAAAAGCAGTTTGAAAACTGATGCCTACTATCATATTGCAGAGAATTGGCATTCTGACTAGATAAAGTGTAAACTCTTGGGTGCATATTTTTTCAGTGAATGCTCTTGAAAATCCAATCATATTAAAGCAACAGTAGGGTTTGAGTTTTTTCATGGACTAAGCCAATAATTATCATCAACGTTTTACCACTGAGGCACCAGATTGAGTTATTGTGGGCCTGCTGTTTTTCAAAATCATTCATAATGCTTCTGAGCCATTTACAATCATTAGGAATTCTTCTCATACTATCCATGTTTGCCAAGGGAAGCTCTGAATGCATCCCAGAGACATGAAGCAATCAGCTGATGGGCAGACACTGGATTTCTCTTCGCTGGAACACCAGGCCAGACTTCATTCACAATTTTCATAATTCTTTCCTGTCTATTTCGAACAGGTTTCAGATTCCAAATTCCTTATCTCACATACTTTTATCCACATTTCAAAACAAGATTTAGATATCTCTTTAGCATGTAGGTGAAAATATTCCACTGCTTTTTGGTATCTATTGTCATCAGAGCATTGAGATACTGAGATTTTCTTGTACCATAGAATGATCCCTATCAAATCGTGATATGGTGCAACTGGAAAGACAAAAACTGTTCAGCTGTACTGTTCAGCATCTCATCTGGCCTTGAAAACACCTCATAAATATACTGTTGGCAAAGAACCTGAGGCACAGGTTGCTACAGATGAGACTTCTGAAATGGCTGCAGTAGAGGGAGCTGTTTTACCAGCTAAGGCAGAGAGAGCAGTTTGGTATTTGCATCTTGGTAGGTACAAAGAAGCATTTTCAGAATTAAGTACATCAATTATTCCTTTTGACAGCTGCATGATGGTGTCTGTTCTAGACTATCTAGCCTATTAGTATCTACAGGTTGTAATTAAGCACTGATTTCTGTTGAATATTAACTCCTTACTCTTTCAGCAGTACAAATAAATACAATCAGATAATCAAGTAAGAAAAGTAGTTCTTACTGTCTTATTCCACTACCCTATAAGTGAATCCCATAACCTCCAAGTGCCCGATATTCTAGAAAACAGCTATCAAATATCAACCTAGAGGTGCTCTTCACCTCAAAAGGATGGAACAGCTGAGACTGTGCCACATAATGAGATCACATTCTACAGGTGTTTTTTCTGACCATGAGATGTCTTTCTTCAGGCAAAGACTTGTGCTTTGTGGAAAAATGCAAACAAATATAAATATGTTACAAACAAAAACATTTTACAGTTATGCAGGAAGGGAGGTTGTGTAACCAGCTACTCGCCAGAGGCAGCTCAGAGAGCACCACTACTATTGCAACTTACTTCTCTGGCTCATCACTCTTCAATTTAAAAGCCATGTGTTTGGCCAAATGAACTTTACTTTGCCCTTATGGCTGTCATCTACTACCATCCCTAGCAATGCAGGAAATCAGAAAGAGGGTGACACAGAGAGGGCTTGCAGGGAGCATCTCCTTGGTGCATTGCATTTGAACCACAAAATCAACAAGGTGAGTGAATTTCAGTATATAAAAGAAAGGAAATGTTTCCAGTGTCGACGTTTGTGTGGGGTCCTTTCTCTTGTGTTTTTCTGGTGTGCTAGTTTTATCTGGATTCCTTACTTCTTCAGCTGGAGAAACAAACAAAGTGGAAAAGTCTCTTGTGGGAACTGAAAAACAAAGTATCTTGCCACTCCTTTCAAAGAATGTTTTAAAATTGATCTCCTGTGTCAGGCAGTGAGATTCCACAGCCCACCTGTATCCTGGACTTCTAAAACTGGTATGCTGTAGAGATGAGGAGTCTCTCTCCTTTCCTTATAGGAAAAGACTAGAAGCAAAGCCCTGAAGGGTGGCACTCAGGCTCAAGGACATGTTGATATACAGAATACTGTGTGGACACAGAGATCCATGTAAATGTATCATTCTATACATTTGGGTATGCTTGAGTGTCTACAGAAGTGATATCTGTTCATTTTAGGTATGCTGAAAGAAAAATAACACCATGTGAATCAATGCTTCCACTGATAAACTGAAGGAACCGTGTATTACTTGCCCACAAATGTTTGAGTATACCCTGGAAATTGCCTTTAGAAACGTTGTCAGGTAGAAACTTTGCAATTTATAGTGCTGCATCTGGTCCTTGACGCAGCTGGCTCAGACACATTTTGAAAGAGTCTGAGGACCTCAATTTAGCAAGGCTTTTTACATAGTACAGTGATGAAAACCTAAAGTCCCATTATGATGTGGGCTTCTTTGGTAAACTAGAGTACTTTAGGTACAAGAAGAGCCAAGTGTATAACGTGCCTTGACAGGTGGGGATCTTGTCCACCATCTAGATATATTGTACACATAAAGTCAGAGGTCAGTGAATTTTGCTGGAAGCAAAATTAAGAACAATAGCCCTATCCTGATACTAGGTTCATATGTGGCATATTTGATGCTATTAAATTGTAATAACATCAATTGATGAAAAACAATTCTTGGATAAAACACAGTGGGATCAGCCAGGATAGAAACAAAACAGAAAAAGACTTGGAAAAAAAGCTGGAGAAACATTCCTCTTTGTTGAAGTATTGCCACTTCATCACCCTCTTCAAGTGCCCTCCCATTTTTGGGCATCCAAGCAGTACCAATGGTCAAGAATACTTTTTATATATCATGAGCTGGCTGGTAGGATATACCTTTTTTCCTGGAACCAGCTATACCACAATAATCCAGGATTTTGTCTGCACTGCTGCAATACATCTACCTGTGACCAACTGCACATGGGCCACCCAGGAGCACCACCTGAATCAACAATGCAAAGCAACTTACCTCTTTCATAGAAGAGCAAAGAGAGATGAAAACACATTGCACTGGGGCTTCTTGCTATATACTGGTACAACATGGACCCACTTAAAGGCCCTGGCATTGATCAAAAAGGGTTCAGTAAGTAAGCTACTTACTGGCAGCTAATGATAATAACTATCAGGGAAAATGTTTAGGCTCTGCAGGGGAAAATAGAACTAAACCAGGAATTTAGCGTTTATCTTGTGGTTTTCTTTTAGAGGTAAGGAGTGTCTGAATATGCTGCAATGAACTGGAATCCCAAGAAAATTTTAGGTCAGGTATCCTATTAACTACTGTGCATAGATATATGAAGGCACTTCTGTTCACAAGACCAAAATCCGCAATTTAGATTAAATTCAGCAATAGGTCTAATCTGAAATAGGTATAGATGAAAAAAAAAAATCACTACATTTCAAATATTTTGGATTTAACTAAAAAAAAAGTATCTTATTTTTCACTTTTGAAAGTGTTACTTTTCAAAATTACCTTATGGGTTACATACTTTCAGCCAAATTAAGGCATTTCAAACAAACAAACATTATTTGCACCACTTTACTGCATGGCCTCTGGGCAGTGGATGTTCAGAACGTGGTTTACATCTCTCTCCACCCTTCCTGACCTGCTCTCTCCATTTACTCCCTTGATGTGTACATGGTGCTAGAAATCCACGTGCTTCCTGCTTCTTCCCATTTACAAAACAGTAAACTACAGAAACCTCCACATACACAAAATTAATAAAAAAGAAATTTAGTTGATCACATATTTTTCTAATAGATTTTTGGCTTAGTTACTTTGGGCAGAATTATGAAACAAAAAGGACAGACTCAAGCTGAAATGACTAAATACCAGGCTGCACAGCCTGATTGCTACCTCAGGATATCTGGAATGATTCCAGTGGAGTCCAAGAGCCTGTTTCAGGGACACTACACACACAGAGCTGGTGAAGTACAATGACACACTTATGGCTGTGGGCAGCCTGACATCTGCTCTCCTGTGAGCTAAAAGAAAACAGAGGAGCTGGGCAGGCTGCACACAGTTTCTTAGCAGTTACCTGCATTGTTAAGATGTTGTTCATAGGTGAGAAATTGCTAACCAGAGGTGTTCTCGTTCCCTTCACAATTCCTAAAAGCCAGCTTTGCAGTAAATTTTTAAAAATCATTCCTATTTTGATCATGTGCAGCCTGGAACAGAGGCTCAAGTTTCACAGAACTTTTACATGTATTAATTAAATCAAACTTTGTTCAGCAAAACACATCAATATATGCTTAGTTCTAAGTATTTTAGTCTTAGCTGGATTTTCAGCTCCTACAGAGGCACAGCCTCAGTGAATGCTGCCCTTTTGTCTACCTGAGTCATCACAGCAAAAGCATTAAAGCCCCTGGCACTTTGTGGCGCTACACACACATTGCAAATGCACGAGGTGAAACATCTCACTCCCAGCCAGACAAGTGCATCAGGTTCTGTGAGGTGCATGATCTGATATCTGGTTCCTGATGAAGTACAGGGCTTGGAGGCTTACTGATGTCTCAACTGTACCTGCACAGCTTGAAATGATTTTCCATCCTACCAAAGCCTTGCTTGATTTGTCTCAGCAAGTAGCCCTACCAATTTGCAAGCATACTGTTCTCTGTAGAAGAGTGAACTCAAAATATATTTCAATATAATTTTCTGGAATGGGAACAAAGAACATCAACTGTGTAGTATTCAGTTTTTATATTAGCCTTTGTCACTTGTATGAGAAAAAGAAAGAAATATGTAAATTCCCTCTTCTATAAAATTGCACCCTTGGGAAAATGAAAATTAACTTCGATAATTTCTAAGAAATAATCTGATTGTATGATTCCCATGAAGACCCATGGGTTCTCTTAATCTAAGTATCTCATTATCTAACAAATGAATCTCTAACAAATTAAACTTACAACAAAACACTTTAATTAGACCAAATAATATTATCTGTATTTTAAACATCAGTTATTATCTGGCCTAGAATTCTGTTTGTGTGCACGTCAGGCAGCATGCCTAGGAGATCCTAACTAATCACAGACCAATAGATAAGTAGGACAGAATCACTGCAAAATCTCCATCTTAAAGGGAACTTTGTGCTGCACTCAGTTTTAGGAAAAAAAATTGCTGACAGTACCTCTTCTTTAATCAGTACTTAGAAAACACCTCTGACTCAAATTTTAACTTGTGCATAATTCTGGTTGCTACCAACTAGACATATTTTATGTGTGAAATTTTAACTTTACGATTCTTATGTGCTTCTCAGGCTGGAGTTCTGAAGAGAGAGAACAGGTAACTTCTGATAGAAATCAGAGAAAGTTTATAAGATCCTATTGATTATTAGGAAGATGCTTTAATCACTGTCTTTTTAAATATGTGCTTTATAATCCATTGCAGATTTAAAAATCAGAATGAAATAGGATTAACATCTGTGGAAAATTTCATGAATAGTTTGTCACTGCAACTCACTTGCCACTACCATGCTAAGTCTCCAGCTCTCCCACATCCTCCCATCCAGCCTTTATCATGACAACTTCCATTCATTCTCCGGCTATATATCATTGTTGGAGGGGGGGCGGGGACCAATGAAAAAATGCAACCTCTCCAAACATACCTGTTAATTCCTGGCACTCCCAGAGACAATGAGTAAGAATCTGCCTTCATTGCTGCCATCTCTTTGGAAGAGATTTTCCTATCCCCAGCACCACTTACATCTCTGCAGTGATTTCTGCAAAAGCTAATCTTGAGAGATCAGCTCCCTGAACTTCAGAGGTGGTACCACTTTAGATTCAATCTTGTATTTGGAAATTCTTGCAACTGAACTAACTAAACAGTCCCAAATCCATACAGGACTTCAGATTGGTCACCTTAGTAAAAGCTGCAATTGTTCAAAACTTCCCCGTAGTCTTAAAGAGATCCAAAGGTCCAAAACTTGAGAGACTTGAGCAGCTATAGAAAAAAGAAGCTCTGTGGCACCAGCAGCTATGAAAGTGTGGATTTCCTGAGATGCAATAGAAAGGCCACCACCTGACACCAGGGTTACCCTGATTATTCAAATGTTCACAGCTGAGAATACTGTCAGATGGCCAAGACATGGGAAAATGGCCACAGCAGAGGCAATCCAGAATGCATCAGCTGCTATGTGTGGTCCCTTTTCATTTTCCAGGGAAGAAGCAGTAAATACTGTGAAGAAAACAGTAGTGACTTACTGCTTACATGCAGATTACAACAAACAATAACGAGGTGTGCGTGGTCCAAGAACGTAAGGGGAACAAAGAAAGGGAAAGATGCTCATCCTGGGATGCACTGCCATGATTTTAAGAAATTTTGCTCACGAAGTATCTGCTGTGTAGGTAAAGAACACCATTTGGACTTGAAGCTGGATTGGTTAAAGTACTCCAGACGAAGGAGTTCTGAACACGCAGAACTACGAATGAGCACAGGAAGCCCTATTTACTTACAGCAATAGTTGTATAATAAATATAACAAACACATATACATATATCTATGTATGTATATAAATGTATGGTGAAAACATTTCACAAACATCTATTTCGAAAATTTTTTCAGCAAGAAGACTGACATTTTTCTTCTCTTCCCATGTGAACATTTTTCAACTAGAAACAGCAATTTTGCTTGAAAGGTAATTTTATTTCATAAAACTCAAGTTTAAAGCAGCTTAGAAGTTACAACACATGGTTTGATTAAAAAAAAAATCTCCCCTTTTAGTATTAGAGAAATGCTGGAGGAGGGGACAAGCAAAACAGATTTTTGGGTTTGTCTCATGGGGAATAAAAGAAAAAAAAATAATTCACAGGCCTAAGCAAATTATTTAACAGCTCTCATTGCTTACTGCAAAGTGTCCTCCAGTCCAGTTTTTTGACTTAGCAAATGTGGTTTCTTAGCAGACAGTATACAATGCTAGCTGCTATCATCCATTAACGCCAACATACCTGAACCCTGACAACTGCATTTTATAAGTGGATGTTTATATTTGATTTTTGTGAAACCACAGCATCTCTTTCCCTTTCAGGCTCAATAAACAGCTTAGTCAAGGTTTTGACTATCTGTTTCATTTAATTACATATCCCTTGATTTATGTTTCAGGAAAGGCTGTAAATGAAGACATCACATTTGCAATCCAACCTCAAAATGTTTTCAAAATCAGCAACAGAAATCCTCACTGAAGTCTTATGAAAACAATCCCCAGGGGAACTACATACAGTGCAGCCTGGTCAGCTTCTGTGTTTATCAAACAGAAGAGATGAATGGCTGACTTTGATTTTTTTCCTAGGTGTGCAAATAAAGAGATTAGATTTGCTTATCCCATAATGTTTACCTTCATCTGTCAGTGTTGGGAGCTGAACACGCTGCTTTGTGCCCCAGGGGAGGCACAGGCCAGGAGATATAAGGCTAAGCTAATGTGGCTTGGCAGAACTAGATGGTACCAGAAAGGCAGAAGGAGGCAGAAAGTCAATTAACAAGGATACAAGGCATCAGAAATCATAAACCAGTTTCTAGGTGCTCAGTCAACCCACCTCACTCAGCCATCAGAGACTCCAATGAGCACGTAAAAGAACAGAAAATAAAAGAGGTAAGACTCCTAAGGAAATGTACACCAAACTCTCTTCACAGCACACCAGAGTTTTGGGGCCATTAAATGCAAATTCTGACTGAGACTCCATGTTTATCAAGTGACCTGTTCTATTAATAGTGGAAGAAAGTCCATCTCTAAGTCTTCTGTTCCAAAAGTGGTTCAAGGCCAGTGACATACTAAAGAGCATCAGATCCGTAATCCACTCCACGCAGAGCTGCAATCTGGCATTACACCCCAGTTTATGTATTACTGGCAGGGAAAATGACCAGGCAGGAATAATTTCAAATAATTAATCTCATGAACAGCAATTCTAAGGAAAGTTCAAGGATATGGGATAAACATGGAGAGTCCTGCAGGATATGTAATCTTGCATTATGTGATGCATGTTTTCATTCAAAGACAGGAAAAATTTAAAATCATATGGGACCACCATGATCATCTATACAAAACCACACAGTCATTCCTACAGCAATGTTACAGTACAAGGTTTATCTGTAGTATACCTCTTAAAGTTACCATGGGTATCTTTTCAAATGCCTGCCAGCAACAGAGAACCCAGCACACTTTTGGCAAATTATTGCATTAGTGAATTATATTCTGTTACAGAAACTGTTAAAATCTTTTTTTATCAAGAGATTTAAATAGAAATCTCTCCCTCTTGTGAGTGTTTTGTTTTAACTTAGATAAGATTAATATTTTGAGCTTCTTAAGCCTTCTGATCTAAGGCAGGTGTTCAAGACTTTCAATCATTCTTTTCAAATTGTAAAGGAATGGAAAAAGACACAATAACTTTGAAAAAATCAGCACAAGAACTAGTCACACTTTGAGCCAGTCAATAGATTTTTTTTATTTTTTTTTTTTTTTTTTTTTTTTCAAATAAAAATGTTCTTTTGGGAGTTAGTGATTCACCTTCACACAGTGCAGTGGTTGAGGTAAAACTTCAAGAAGGAAGTTCAGGTCCAGGATGGAATTTCTGATCAAACTGCAAAAGCAGCCTTTGGCAAAGGCAACAGTCTGTAATGGGTAGTTGATGCATAAAGAAAAATGACAGTGAAGTTTGTCCTCTAGGAAAACCTCAGCAGTGCTGTAAACTTGGGTCTCACAAGTCCTTGGTAAGGGTTTTTTGCTAAGTTATTTTGGAATGTTCCAATTTGCACAGCAATGTACCATAAAAACAGAATTGGAAGTATCAGTTTTAAAAACTGGACTTCTTATTTGCTGATCAGCCCCAGATATTTTGGTGAAGATTTCATTAGGGACTAATATGCAAGTACAGAAGCAATACACTTCCCTTATCCTACTTGCCATTCCTGTGATTATATTCTGGCAGCAAGCAGAGGTTCAAGACAGAAAGTTTAAAACAACTCTTTCCATTCAAAGATTTTCTCAGTAAAAATGTCCTTTCTATGTTTCTCTCTAAAAATCAAATGTGCTGTTTCTATGTAGGTCATTCTCCACTAAATCACTGGACCCACATCTCCCCCAGAAAGAGTGGAGAGGAACCTGATCATTCCTGCAATGGCTTTCTCACTCTTAGGCTGACAAGAAAACTTAAACCCTTTTCATGAGGCTTATGGAATGGTTTATGGGGAGGAGGTGCAGAACACAGGCCGGAGAGTGCGATGGCCAGGGTAAACCTGCAGCAGTGCCAACAGCTCACTATACCAATTGCTGTGCAGCGGCTTTGTACACAGCAGTCTGGAGATGGAGGCACCCTGCTTCTGTTCTCACACACTCTTTATTAAATAGGCTTTTGTTAGGCTTATAGTTAAGATTAATGCAGCTAAATGAAGTACTAGCCCATTGATTCCATATTTGATGGGTAAATTTCACAACTAGAGAATTAGTTAAAATATCTCACACCCTACAATGTAATGCCTTTGTGAAGTTGAAAAAACTATTCAGTAACAAACAGCTGCTGCTGATACTAAAGTTATTTCCCATATATTGAAATGCTTTTGATTCAGATACACAGGAAAATTATTTAAGACACTGGTTACTCTGAGACAGGAAAAGCTACTTTTTATAATTCCCTTAGTACCACCCACTGTGGAGCAAAGGCTTATGCAAACAGCATCTTTTTAGGATTTGCATTTCGGCATGTAAATGTTTACATCTAAAATTCAGTCCTCATCTTTTTTTCGTACCTTATAAAAAGACACTGAAACCACACTGGAGCTAGGCTCTTACACCATGCACACCTCACCTCTCCCACTCCTGGCATGACAAACCTGGGTGTTGGTTTCCTCTGTTCCATAGCTGTCTAACATCAGGAGTAATTTAGCCTCTAAAAGCTTTTTTAATTTCCATAGCAGTGGTAATAACATGAGATGTCTTTAAAAGCACACTGCAATGTCATCGATTGCTGCATCTTATATTGGCCCATAGAACAAGAACAGCAAAAGCACATCGCTGAACTTACAAGTCTGAGTGGCTTTTTGTAACTCTTGCAGGAGGAAAAACCATTACTTTCAGAAGACCAACATGCAAAGAAAATAAGCTCAAAAGCACTACAGTTCTTTTGGTTGTCATGAAAAGCCAACTTCATGATTTTTTTGTGGTTTGATTTCTGATTCGGGGATTTGACAACACTGTATGTATTTTCCCAGTAAGGAATGGAAAAATGAATCCAAGTAAAGATCCTTTTTGCTTATTAAATCTCTGTGTGCCTTAGAGAGGTCATCCTTGCCATTGTATACTCTGTGCTACACCCCTGACTGTGCTCCTTGTAACCTCTTTGGCTGAACTAGTTACTTAATGAACTGTAAGGAAACACCAGAATAGGTTGCTTGCCCCAGGAATATGCTGAAATTCTGGCATGCCACTCCAAAACTCATAACTCAATCACTTTCCAAACATGCTTTTCAACAGTCTGAGGACTCCATTTGGTTCAATAGCCTGTTAGAGTCCATGCAGTAGAGCTTAGCAGATTTTACATCAAACCCTCACATCTCTAGCTCAGTGTGTTTTATTGGTAGGCCAGGGAAAAGGGAGGAGGGAAAAAAACACTGAAGAAATTTTATAAAATACCCTTCTCCCTTGCTCACCAAGTACTGCAGCTTTGAAACAGCTTGTACAAATAACTTCAAATTTGGTCAAATTATCAACTGCCTACAGCACACTCATGTGAAATTTGGAACTTGACAGAGTAAGAAGGAAAGTTCTTTAGTAGAAATGGCATTAAAAACTAGATTTATAGAGGAAAGCAAGTTTTGCTCTCACATAAAGAGTGTAAGACTGTGAGTTTGACTTACAGAATGGCATTCACTTAGATCTGAATCATCACTATATCCTTCACATAACAAATTAAAACTCAGAACATTCATGCAGTTTCCCCAAGTTATCTTCTGAAGATACAGCAAGAGATTGTCTCTGCTTCCAAGTTCTGCAGTACAAATACACAAGACACACAGAGGAAAGTTGTATTCACTTCATTTTACAATCTGGCACAAAAAGACCAAGTGAATTATCCGTTGTTGCTGAAGGAATGGAGCTAAAGTCAGATATATTGGATCCTGTGACTGAGCTTTGTCTGCTTTCAGATCTGTTTGCATCTTTTCCTTCACATTTGTTGGCATTTGGCAATTTGAGATCTCTTGATGAAAAAATTGGAAAAGTAAAAACATATTCTTACTTATGCTACAGTGGAAACACATGTTTATCAAAGGAGTGCAAAACATTACACACAGATTATTCAGAAGTTATAAGCGTTTCTCACACTTGCCATTGGTTCACCTTTTGAGAAGTTAGTGAACTGATTTCTGTGGGTATTGCAGGACTTACATGAGTTGAAACTTTATTAAAGTTTCAAAAGGGATGAATCCACTCCCCTTTTGACCCTAAAAATATCTGTAACCTAACAACTACACAAAACAATAGTGAAGTGTGACTAAACGTGAATGGCAATGTACTGCTGACAAGCTCTGACCATTAACATTTTTCTTTCTGTTTAACTCAGCAGGCGAAAGGCAGCTAACAGAAGCCGTCTGCTGTTATGAGCACTCAGAAGCATCTCACTGTGAGCATGCAAAAGAAAATAAGTGCAATTCTCTTTGAGAATGCTACTTTCTAGGTTTTCATTATTTCTTTACAGATTAATTGTGGATACATGCAAGCAAACATATTTAGAAACAGGACTATTCTTCTGTTGTGATCTTTGGAGCCTTCAAGCCAAGCAGGTGAAATAATTGAGACATACAAGGCCAACATCTGCTGGGCAATTGTACTGATAAGATTAATTTTGCCATGGTGTTACTAAAAGCAGAATATAGTCCTTTTATAGCTTAATTGATCACATTTAGATGTTTGCTGAAGTCTGAATACCATCAAAAAGCTTCTTCATGGGTCAAAAGTAAGTCTCCCTCACACTAGTATGTAGCCTCATTATTAACTGATGTGCTGAACTCAGACTTCAGCAGGGTGTGGGAAGGCAACGAACTCAGCTCTCCTCCTTTCTGGGGGAAATTATCAGCTTCTCTGTTCTTACATAAATGGTGTGTTTTGCTTTGCTTGCAGTTGTGTTTTCAATGAAAACAATGGGCCCTGCTCAGTTCTCTGCAAAAAGACTTGTAGGTGCCTGTATTCAGGAGCTGATTCATGGCATGGATGGATGGAAGAACCTGTGTGCTGTCTAGAATACAAACCTCTGTTCCAGAGAGGGCTCTGTGCTTAACACTTGGAACTGGTTACTCTGTATGGCTTCCTGCTCCTAGCGCTGGTTGCTTTGATTCCTCATTTGAGACATCTACAGTGGCCCACCAGGTACCAGGAGCCTTGACACTTAACATTAAATTGTGAACTCTACTAAGACTGGGGAATTCTTTCTGTGCCTTGATCTCCTATAATCTACAAGACAGTAGTTGTTTGTTACTTTCCTCTAGACCATTACAGGATTGGTCCACAAAAACTATTCCAGACAAATCAACCAGTTAATAAAGGGGCATTTCAAAAAATATTGTTACACATTTCTCTGTCTACAGCTATGACAAGAATTGGATGAGACTAATCCTTTGGCTGCTATAAATCAATGTTACTATTGAGATCGGTGCAGATTCATATCTTACGAAAACCTGGGCATTAAGATCAATTAAAACAATTATCTTAGCAGAGAAATAAAGGTTATACAGCAATGTTCAGCTACAAGAATGCCTCTTCTTGTAAATGTCAGATTGTAGTTCTATGGGTTATTACTGAAGGCTTCTATGGTACTTAAATATAAAGGGGCAATTTTAAAGTACAAAATTTAAATAAAGAAAAAGCAAAGCCCATGCTCAGTGAATTATGAAGAGTCCATGAAGGGTGGTAAGTGTGAGAATACAGTCCCTGCTCATAGAAAGAGCCCTACTGTATGTTCCTACAAATATTGATGTTTGAAATCCAAAGCACATGTGATGCATTAGTGTGAAACAGCGATTACATACATGCTGCTCTCTGCCCTGCAGTTCAGGAAAACTCCTTATGTAATGAAGAACTGAAAGACTTATGAGGGAATCCAATAGACTGTTATCGTGTAAAAATACCAGTGCTCTCCAAAGTCAACTCACAGTTCCTCAAATGTATGCCGGTATGTGTTTTGTTTTCCAATAGGCCTGAGAGAGAAGGAGCTCCATTCATGTCAGACCCTGTTAATCTCATACCTACAGCTCAGTCTGTGTGAATGGAACAGTGACTTGGGAAACCATTGCTTTTCTTTCCAGTCAATTCTCAAACACATAAAACCTACCACAGGAGATCCAAACACACTCAAACAATAACAGGCAATTTTGCCAATTACAGAAACCACTTATGGGCAATAAGAAGGGAACTTTTCATCCAACTCTGATTTTGGGTGTTGGAAAATTAAGAATGATTTCTTGATGTTTCCTTCATCTGCTTCTGTCAATAGCCTTCTGAATCCTGAAGGTTTTAATCGTACACTATCCAAACGAGTGGAGCAATTACTGATTTAAGGATTTAAAAATTTAAGAACAAAAACTCAAGCAAAATGTAATAACAGAGCTCCGAGTTTGTTTAGTCCTAACATGTTATAGATGAAAATAATTATATTTAATGGGATTCCAAAAAGTAGGACCAAGCACAGAGTGTTTCATAGGTCAAATTCTGTGCTCTTTTCAAACTAAGCAAAGCTCCCATTAACTTAACGGCAACTCAAAAACAGTTGTGACTGCCTAAGAAGTGCTTAATAGGAACTACTAAGAGATCTTAATATTTACTTCAGATCTAGCAAATGTTCACTTCCATAACTTTGGGATGGTTTGTTTTACCTATCATGCCTTATCTTACATTTTAAAATCCCACTGACCCTAAAGATTATTGCTGCTATAGAAATGAGACCTCTGCTTTTGAGAATTTCGCAGAAACTGCATGCCAATCCTTTGTCCTGATCCAGATCTCCAGGAAAACGATTGGTACTGTCTCCTTCAGACTTTAACACAGTGTATAATGGTGTATCAGTATGACAGACTGTTACATGAAATATGTTTCTGTAGCCAAGCTAGCACCACTAATTTGTGCTTCTAGATCACCTAAGCCTCAGTAATATGGTGCTAATATGAAAAAGCCATAGGACACCTGGGATAATGGGGCCTCAGACTCATCCAGAGATGGAAATTTACAATAAAAGAACAAGAGTTCTTTACATTCCATTAAAATAGATCAGGTTATGTGTACTTTCATTGAAGACTCAGTGTGGAAACTTTCCTGTCTGCATTTCTAAATGGCTTTTGTGAAGGTCAGTATATTATTTGTAGCTCAACACGTGTTCTTGCACTGCTAGGTCACAGCACTCCTGTAAGCAGAAGTTGTTCGATCACACCTTTTTAGAAGAGGGAAGTGCAATTTATGTTATTATTGTGTCCAGAGAGCAGAATAAGCATGTCATCTCTGAAGACCTACACAAGTAAATCATGGCTTTCACTCCGCCGTCAGTTTCCTCAAGAATGATCTTCATGACAGTTCTTACATTTGATTAGATCTCCAAAGAAAGATTTTTTTTTAAATTAATGCAAATTTTGTAAAAGTAGAGGGCACAGAACTGAAGGATAACATTATCCATTCAATAAATAGGAGCTAATGGAATAGACTGATATTCTGGAAATTTTCCAGGGTTTTTTGTTTGGTTTGGTTTTGGTTTGTTTGGGGTTTTTTTGTTTTGTTTTTGTATGTGTTTTTCAAGACCAAAATTCACTGTCCTTTCACTTACTACTATGTAAGAATATCAAGTACTTGCATTGTGGAGTTTTCTGAAAAATTGGTTTGGTATAAAAAAATATGGGAACATTTCCCAATGCTGGGAAAAAATATGTAATATACAATATAAATTACAGTATTGACATGGGACTCTCCAGATAAGGTGATATAGCTTCATCACTCCAGAAATGACAGTTGTCTTACAGTCTCATCTGCAGCTCCACAGAAATCACACAGTATTTCGGGTCGTGTTTGAAGTACTGTATGCCAAAAAGAAAGAATGCAGGAAAGGAATGATCAGAGAAGAAAGTAACCAGTTTGCTTGAACAGCAAAACGCAATTGTAAATTGAAGAGAACTCTCTATTACAGTTGGCTTATTCTACAAAGAACAAGAATTTTATATTCCTCATAATTTGCCCTGGATGTTCACATTTATTTAACTGTTTTGCAAAACCTAGTAAAGTTTCAGTCTCCATGACATTGTGGCAATGAGTTCTTCAGATCAGTCATCTGCTGTGTAATTTTTACTGTGTTGCCTCCTGATCCCTGCTTTCAAAGAAGTGTCCAATATATTTTCACTAACTTCTTCCTTAAACTTTTGCCTTGCTCATTGCCTCTTGGCATTTACAAGTCTGAGACCTTACAGCTACACCGAGTTGTTCTTTGGTAGCTCAGCTTGAGTTTGCAAAAGTTCCTTTTCCAGTTTGTTGTGTGTGAATTGTCTGTCAGAACAGAAATTAATCACGTGAACAAAAACTAATCATGTGTCAGTCTGTCCAAGGCCTGAGTTAATTTACAGTCAGTGGGTTCACTTCAGACCAGAGTTGGAATAGGAACTAAAATATAGCTTATGTGGACAACTGGGTCAAGGTCTTTCCCTAAGCTGGCATGACATTATAGACACATTCCAGGCTCTACGCATATAGAAAAGACTCCTGCCTTCTACGAATAATTATTTCCAAAAATGTATTTAAATTACCAACACCCATAAACAAAGCATGAATCACTGTGGACAAGAGATGATCAGAAAAAGTAGGATATGCTTTCAGAAAAGCTTTTTGCAAGTTCTTTACCAGTCTAGTATCAGATGAAAGTGTAAAGAACACCTGAGAGACTGGAAAATGGTAAAGAAGACAGAGCTCTGAACAAATAATTAAAGATAAATACACAGACAGACAGAGACATAGGCAGACTTCTAGTAGCATCAGGGAGAAAAATAATTATGAGAAGAAGTGTTTTGAGCAGAGCAAGGAACAAGAAGGGAAGAAACAAGACTGGGGCACTAAGGTGAGGTAGTTTTGTGAGGTGGAGACCATAAATTGAGTGGACCCATTCTGACAGAATCTTGACATTTCTCAAGTGTAGAACAGCGCTATTTGTGGATTTAATGAATACCTGTTTCTGAGTTGGAACTGGGAAATATTTGGCTTATGAAAAGTTCCATGTTCTTTTCTCTACCAAGCCCTCTGCAAAGTCCCAGCATGGGACTTCCCCTGAGCACCAGGAGAACATTCTGCATCACATCTGCAATTTTCTGTAGATGGGCATCACTGAAGTGTCTCCCTTGACTCTGACCCACAGCCCTCAGATCTAGACACTATTCTTCAGCTAACAGCAAAGGGATATTGAGTGAGTGCTTGGTGACCAATATCTCAATCATAGGCAACAGGTTTTACTGTGGTGAGTATAATACAGACTTTTGCAAAGGCTCACTGCCTCCCTTTCATGTGCACTCTACAGTAACAGGAATTTCTCCAGCCTTATTACTGCTACTGTCACCAACTGCTCTAGGTGGGTGGCCCTAAGACTTCCAGGGACCTGGTGTCTGTAGCTAGGGAAAGCTTAGGTCTCCTAGCTACAGTACTGAAGGCTTTATTTGCTGGCAGAACTTCCGGCTCTGGCTACTGCAAGATGGGCTGAACATCCTTCTGCCCCTTACAAGACATGGAGACAATTGCAGTGCACTGGGCAGCTCACCAGTCAAGGAGTTTCAAAGCCAGGATCTGAGTGGGAGCTGACAGAAGTGGAAGGAAGGGAAGGCTTCTGGGATTATTAGGATTATTAAAGCCCACCCTTTCTGAAGCTATGCACGTGCCTAAGCAAATTCTGCCATCTGTACTTTAAGCTCATAGGAGATAAGCAGAGGGAAAAGGGGTTTTATCACATGTGCTGCAAAGCCTTTGTAAAGAATGAAAACAAACTGTGGTGTTGACTTTGTCTATGAAAAACAGCAAGGCCTCAACCATGTCCATGTTTTGTCAAAAAATATTGAATAAATTAGTGACTGTAATGTTTTCAAATTGCTTCCAAACAGCAAAACAGATTTTGGCATAAATAAGAATCCTCTCTCTTTACTGAAACCTTTTATGGAAAGTTTCAGTGCAGAAGGAATGCTTAGCATCAGAGTCATCAGGCTGGACCTTTGCAGCAAGAGAAACTTTGGTAGAAGATGGGGCAGAGAATACAAAATTGTCACTCCACAGTTCAGGTCTCACTTTAAGGCCAACTGGATTTACTTAATGGGTGTCAGTGAGGCTTCATTTATGGAAAGCAGATGAATGTTTCCACTTCGCACAGTAGCTGTACAGATCAGGATTTTGTCCCTTGGCCCTCCAAGGTAAGTTTGCAGGGGTCTCTAATCTGTCTCCAGTCTTCCTTTGTCAGTCAAATACCATGAAGTAATTCACATGGTGATTTGATCCTCTGAGCTGATTTCCAACTGACCTTCTTCCTTCTTGGAAGTAGCACTCAGTGGCCTCCGCACTGTCAATATTCTCTCCAAGAACATCTTAAGTTTGCTAGTTTTGGGGTGTCTAATCAAGACATAAATATATAATAGTCAGTCTTCTTTATTCCACCCTAACACCTATACAGAAGGCAAATTCCTTCCAGGTTCAGTTACTCAGTTTTATAGTTGTCTCCTCTCAAGAAAACAACTGTTGATTTTCTAAAAGTACAGCTCAGGTACTTGAGTCACTCTAAACTTTGCTCTCACTTTGATCGGTGGTTTTCCTATCTCCAACTTTTGCAATGCCAGCTGAGGAAATAAGTAATCTCAAAATTAACTTCACATTTTGGATATAGTACAGGAGAAACTACAGTAGAGGAAAAACCTACAACCACACTGAGTACAGCTGGAGCATGGGAGATTTAATCTGCCTTCTAAAGTATTCTGAAATATCAAAACAAAGACAATATTTTGAAGTAATTTTTCACTCTCAGTTGTACAGGGTGACCAATATCAAATATCTTACAGCCAGTAACATATAGGCATATCTTATAGCCATTAAGATTAGGCATATCAGTACCTAAAATTTTTTAAGATGCTTACAGGACTCCACTCAAATTAGCTGTTAGAACTAAAATTTCACATGCTAAATGTCTGCCAGAGAATTATTATGTTATTTTGAACATTGTGCTGAAAAAGATTAGATGTTTCCAGCAATGAAATTAGTAAGAGGTGTTGTTTTATGCATGTTAAATACATTTTGGGTTTTCCCCAAAATTGCTTGTTTAGTCTACTGGCTAAAACATCAGATCTAAGACTGAGGGAAATGCTCCCCTTTTATCTACAGGGTTTAATTGTGCCCAGGTGTCACTGGACATGGAATCACAAAATAATGGAATTATAGAATCATAAAATCATTTAGGTTGGAAAAGACCTTTAAGATCTTTAAGTCCAATCATGAGCCTAAAACCATCAATTGCACCTCTAAACCATGTGTGCCACATCCACACATGAAAGTAGCCTGACTTGAACAAAAAGAACTCCGTGAAACTAGAAATACCCCAAGACAAGGGCATGTGGACAAGGTAATGAGGAGCATGAAGGAGAAAAGTGATGATGATGATGACGATATGGGAAGGCAACAGCTGGAAAGCAAGTCAGAGAAAATCTCACTCTTGGAGTAGTAAACAAGCAAGAAGTACCTGTAACCAAATGTTTCACAACTCACTGTTCCTTTCATGTCAGCATCCCCAGACTACACTGGCTATTTGGTGGATGGAGCTTTGGGGGATTACTGATTTGTTTTCTCCAGGTTTTGTACTTGTTACTGTTATTTAAAAAATTACCAAAGACATTCACAAAAAGACTACATGTAGTACCTAGGGGCTGCATAGCCAACTGCCATGGAAGAACACTGAGGCCTGGCTTAGACCTCTGCTTGCCTATCTCTGCATTACTTTGCTGTATGTTCCTGGAGCTGTTTTCATGAAAGAGATCAGCATTTTCCTGAAGGAACTGGAGTAATGAGCACAACAATGAAAATGCCAGTAAACAATATTCAGCTGGCTCCGACTATGTTGGCACCTAAATTTTAAATTAAAGCAAATTTAGACCAGCTAATAGATTCTGCTCGTTCCTCTCCTCATTACCCAGCTAAATGTATTAGGGGAGCTATATATGTAAGACCCCGACAGAATCCAAGAGATTCAAATAGAATCCAAGATATTCAAACAGATTGTTTCTAATTGTTTTACTGATGCCCAAAATATCTAAAAATCAGTTGCGCACTTTGGTTTACAAAAGCAGTAGTACACTTCTAGAGTTATTGCAGAGCACACCATGTCCTGCGTGGTAGGAACTCGCTCCCCTAAGAAATTCAGCACCCAATGAAACAAAATGAACGATGTAGAAACATGGATGGGCAGAGCCACTTCCTTTAGATTTCTCTGTTCCCTATTAGCATCATCCAGCAATGGCAATTGGGACACTGCTGATTTTGCAACAGAAACGACATAGCGAAAAACTAAGAATGCATGAAGTAATCAATTTTACAATTCCTTAACTTCTGATCTTTCACTCAGTGTCCACCTGCCTGACAACAAGCTTCACCTATCCAAAACTCTTGGGTCATTTATCAAACTAAACTTTCAGCTTTTTTGGATACTTTCAAAATTATTAAATTCTATAGAGATGATAGCAGCTGAAAAAAATCCCATCAAAACTACCAGAATCTCAGTGTAGAATTCCACTGAACCTACTAAATGTATATATAAAACCTAGACGTTTAATAACTCATAAGTTGTTCAGGATATCCAGATGAAGAAAATATTGACCTCAAAATTATCTTCATGAGCCAGATACTGCACTGGAAACACTGTTTGGTTTTACCTGTGTTTGCTTTGTGATTTCTAAATTTTTCATCTTTTTAGAAGTGTTTGTGTATGGCTCTAATGAAAGAATATCTTTTCAGTTGCATGAAGCACTGATTTTAATATAGGAAAAATCTGGTTAAAAAGTTGGATGATCAGTATAAAATCAATCTGCATCTGCTATTGCATGCATTGCAGACATATTCCCTTAATATTTTTTTCTTTAAGGTGTATTTATTCTTCTGTTTTCTGTGAAGGTCTGGTGTTCCTGACCTGTTCATTTTATGACACCTTTATGGTCAAATCTTAAGCATTTGCTGTGGCAGTGTCCTAACTTACATACTTCCCTGTGCTCAGTATGTCGGCTCAAATCCTGGATATGTAGATACCTCATCTGCTTTCTAGAAAGTTGTTACTCGGACAAGATTCTGACAAACTGGAATGTCAGCCCAGGTTTTTTGGCAGGGTGCCTCCCTTTTCTGTTTCCGTAAGAGGCCTTTACTTTCCCAAGCTCCTTGTCCCACTGGTAGTTTCATAAAAAAGCTCAGCATGTCCCTGGAAGTTCACAAAGCCTTCTTCATTCATAAACAAGCTGCTTGCGAGCCCATGAACAGAATGGCTCTATCCGTGACGTCTGATTGACCTTCAAGAACTGCACACATGACAGAAAAAATAATAATAATAAAAAAGGGGGCAGAAAGTTTAAGGAAATAGACAAATGAAGAACAAGGGGCCCATCAGTGTGTTAGTAATGTGATGAATGCAAGAATTAAAGATATAAATATCATGACGGGCTGTATTTGCATTGCCACAGTCTGTTTAAAAGAAAGAACCCCAGAGCTAGGAACCGATGCCTCTTGCATCCATAATGGCTTCTATATAAAAATTGTCATTTCCTTTGTATGATTAAAATAAAGAGTATCAGCAAAATAAACTCTCTCTTCCTACATGTTTCTTTTAGTGAGTCTACTGCTGATAGAAGATGCCAGTTTAACAAGTCTGCAGACAGAGGCCTTCTGTCTTCAGAATAGGTACAAGACAAGCAGTGGCAGGGAGAGGGTCTCTGCCACACACGCAGTTCGCTCAGACCAGCAAGACCACCCCAAGAGGGAAAGGAGTGTTCAGTCCTTGGCCTCCTTACTGACAGCAGCAGCCTGGGAGCCAATCAGTGCCCTTTGCCAGAGAAGTTTCAGGCAGTTTGAAGTCTGAGCACTTGTCACTACCCTGAAGTTAACACTTCGTTTAGCTTTTCTACAGGGTGCTACTGACAACTCCTCCTGAGAATGTAAGGCATGTCATTACTGGTCTCTACCATACGGGCCATTCATGCAATTGCCATTTCTAGTTATTCCATTAGTCACCATTCCTTGTCATCTCCCATGTTTTATCCTCTCTGGCAACCTGTTTGCTCTCTGACTCCCTCACAGTGGAATTTCTGTCCCTTCTTTTCCTTTCCAGTTGGCACGTTGCTTATCTTCCCGTGTTGCCTTTCCAGTGGAAACCCAACAGAGCAGCAAGGACTTTCTAGGCTTTAAGCAGTTAACAGCTGACCAACACCCTCTCTCTTCTTCAGTGAACTCCATGCCCACACATTTCTAACCATACATTTTGAAAGTCAGAACTTCCCGTTTCTTTCCCCTCTACACACTGCCTCCTGACTCTCTGGGACAACAGTTGATGTTTCTGTGACCTCTGCAGTGCGAAGCCTCCCACAGCAGAGTGTAAGTGAGCCACCTCCCAAGTACCTGCTTTGTGATACTGAGAATAGGAGAAGAGATTGATATGTGGTATGTCTTTTTTCCTACTTGATCTCATTTGCTACAGTGGCAGAAAGGATGCTATGGACTTTCACAGTGAGCAACATGGTGACAATACAAGGCCAGCAATGGAACAGAGTTCCATCCTGACTAAGGGTGAACACAAGCCACGTTCAGATTCTGGCTTTATCTTATATTAATTTCCACACCAGACGCTGAGTTTCCAACTGCTTGAAAAAACATCATCATTTTAGGTAACATAACTAATAGTTCTCTATCAAGATGTCTGAATTAGTAATGGGAACTAAATTAGGCTTTATTACTCTAGAAGCAGTCACTCCAATTTAAGACTAAGTGATGCTGGCAAGGTTCCATAGAGAAAATGTTGGCAATTTCCTAAACTCTAAGTGCTCTGTTGGTAAACAAGAACTTTCTTCTTTAGGAAAGTGAATCCAAAATACCTCAGCAGTGTGTTCATCATAAGAAAATTATCTTGCAGGCTCAAGGTCAGGTAGCAAGTCAGGGAAAGTGAGGTCGGTTGATACCTGCCAACAACCCAGACCATGGTCCTCTTTGGTGCTTTGCCAGCCTGATCTCTAGAACTGTAGGCACAATTAATTTCTGTAGAAGTATTCAGGGAAACAAGTTATGACTTGCTGCTATTGAGATTAAGCCAATGCGTGGTTTTGTTTAAGAGGACTAAAACATACCTGAACATGTTCTTTGGTACTAATCTCAACTAGCACAGAGCAGTCCTCTGCCATGTTACAAGTTTCACTTACCCTGTAACAGGGTGGCCACATCCTAACTAATCATTGCAAACTGCTAACTCCTGAACCATGCTCATGAACTGTGTACAAGAACTCCAGGTAATGGAAGAGAAGCTATGCCAAGAACTTTTCTAAAAATCTGCAAGTACAGAGAAATTAGTTCCAGTGCTGAGGAACACGTCCTGGCAATGTTTACTTTACTACTAGATGAAGCCTTCTGGGATCCTTTTTACTGCTCTATTTGCTGGGCTCAGGCATCATTGGCAAAAATGACGATGTCTGAAAGTTCTGTAACTGTAGACATGGGTCCCACATACTCGAACACATTCCCTTTACTGTTAACAGATATTTCTATAAGCGATAATTTTTCCTCCTCTGATTCTCAAGAATGTAATAATTTTCAGGCTACGGTCAAAAGAAACAACCAGCTGTTTATGCTGATCCTTGTGTCTTTGGTTCAGTACTAATCAGCTTTATGAGGTACTCCTAGGTAACTTCTCTCTGTTTACAGATGTCAATCCTTTTTCAATAAAAATTAATTAAGCCTCCTTCAACTATTAAATACAATTATTAATTTTTCAGCAGATGCATCTTCCGTGACCCTATATGAACTTTTACAGGATTTCTGAATGCAAGTTGAAGGCAGCAGTTTAAAACAGGAAGCATAAAAACAGACTTTTAATGAGGAAAAAAAATCCTATTTTAAGATGAATTATGATATTTCACAAATGTATTTCTATCTGCACTGGAAAAAAAATTAAATATTTGACGGTGTACAGCAAATGGAAGCACTAAGCCAGCTGCATCAACAAAGAATGTTGTAAGAAGCTGGAAAACGGACAAAGAACAAATTTGCAAAGAAAGCAATAATGGATCATCCATATCTGTAGATATCAGGCAATGTTCCTACAGAGTAAGTAAGAATAGCAATTGTTTTAATCTTGGCCCTTCTCTAGAGGAGTATCTAATATGATGATATACTGCAGTTGGTGGTCCATGCCCCTCTGCTTGCAGATCACGTTTTGATCTTTAGATCTGGTAAAGTCCAGAATTCAGGCAAACTCCTGTTTTGGGAAGGGCTTCATAATTTGTTCTGCAAGTCCAGATGCAGCAATTATTGCTTTGTTGACTGAATGGGGAGCTCTCAGAAATCCACCAGCATAGCTGCTGGCTTCTCCAATGTCAACAAGAAACCCCTGGACATAATCTGCTTGGTTTAGAAGAGGGGTCCTGACACTAACTCTTCCCAGAAAGTTCAGCACCATGCAATATCTCAAAGAGAATCATTACCCTCATGAATGGTTATGAAAAATGAAACTGGTTTTTTCCCCCCCATTTTAATTATTTCCATTCAATAAACCAATCTTTCCTATTTTCAGCATCAAATCACACCAAACTTCAATTAGTCCTGGTAACCATTCATTTCAGGCACATTTGGTCATATTCTCATGTCTTCTAACCACCCAGTAGAGACAATAAGGCTTTATTATTAGTATACAAGAAATTGAACTGATTTTCACTAATATTCCTTCAATGTCACAAAGAAGAAAGGCAAATGAAGCCTGGTCTAATTGTCTGACTCCACAGAGGTAGTGACCAGCATCCCATCCAGACATAACCTGGAATCCCCAAGAACTCTGTTTCATCTCTCTATCCATAGATGACTATTGTGAACACACTGGCACACAGAAAAATCATCATCTTGGGTATCACAGGGTAAAAAGGCTTGGAAAGAGACCTTTAAACTCTTTTGTTTGTGCAAAACACCAGAGGATATGACACATAGAGTCTGGAAAGACATTTAAGTTTTGGAGTACCTTGACTGCATGTAGAATAAGCTGGTAGGTAAACAGCTACTTACACTCAGAACACCAATATTTTACCTATTCTTTCCACTCATCATTTTACACACTCCTTTCCTGGTCATTGTGGTTGGAAAAATTAAGTTGCTGCAATTCCAAGAGTTGGTTTTATACTTGGCTGAAGACTACTTTGCAGCTTCTTAGCATTTTTTATTATAACAGGAACTGTGACTCAGAGTATAATTCAGGCGACAATGTAATGGGAAGTGTTAACATGGAGGTGGAGAAGATCACCTGTACATCAAGTGTAACAACTTCTATTAACTGGTGCACTGTTCAAAAAGACTCCTTGTTCAACTCAACCTCATAGAAAATCATTAGAGGTTTTATAGAGTATTTTTTCTACCAGGCATCCTTTGATTGCAGTGATCTGTCACCCACTGCCTCGAAGCTACTGAGTTTTATAGTCTTGTCTTAAGAGTATCAAAAAATGCTATGTAATGAACTAGGCAAAGATTGTGCTTGAATTTTGTATCAGACTTTTACCTTCTCAGTTTGTGGTGATGCAATGAAACTGTTCCCCAAGGCATTGAAAAGAAAGATTCTATCTTCTTTGGGGATATGCCTAAAGTGAAATGTTTGAGACCTCAGCAGGCATGGACAAAATTAACTGGCACTCTGATCTGGTCACAGTTTTCCATTTGTGCTTTTGTGGAGCAGAACATGTACTTTACTACACCCAAGTAAGAACAGAAAGAGAACCATCTTAAAGGTTTTTTCCAACCCAAATAATTCTATCTTAATGAGAATTTGAAGACTCTCACTAAGGCTAGTACCTGCCAGTTTTTATGACCATCTTAAATTACTATATTTGGTAAGAACTTCAATTTTACCAACTATAAAGTGTATAGTCTAATTTTAAAAATTTTTATAACTACACATATTTCAAGTATTTTCTATTGTTCAGTTTTCCTTTTGAAACCTGGGCTTTGACCTTTACCTGTTGGAACTACCTCAGCTGCTTGGGAACAAAGACCAGACGCACCTCTGATTTTCCCAGATGTTCAGCAGTAAGAACCCTACAAATTTTAGTGGCTTCAACATAACCTTCTTAACTCTGATGTTTTCTAGCAGAGGTTATGCATACATCTGCTCTAATGTTAACTTCCTATGTCTCCTCTAACCCCCTTCCTCCCTCTCCTGGACAATCAGAAAAAAAATACAAAGGTCACGAACCTCACTGCAAGCATCTCTTCCTGCTTCTTGGGTGGTTTTCACCCTGACCTTGATACTCTTTTCTGTTTCCCTAGTGGCACCTCATGTTCATGCCACTCCCTCCTGTTGCCTTAAGAACAGGAACAGAAGAGGGAAAGAAAGTCTGGCAATTAGAAACATACCCTGAGATTTTCTGCTTCTAATGTCTATTGCAAAGAGGCTGCTGTTTCTCAGTTAACAGAGAGTAAAACAAGAGAAAATTAATGAGCTTAGCAAATTGAGGACAAATTGAATAAAAGGGGGCCAAATTCATCCCTGATGTCTTTTATTTGAGGGCAACAGATGAATAAATTTATCTTGATATTTTTAACTGGGTTTTAAGGACACAAGTGAGGACTGAGGGTTTTGTTATTGTTTTCGTGTTGCTTTTTTTCTTAACTGTGCAGCATTTAGTACTTCCAATCTAAACTACTTAATTAATCTTCTGTAACTAAATATTACTATTCTACTCATTTAAGTAATATGATAGAGAGTGGAAACATCATTATCAAATGGCTGAGTTAGTATCACTATGGAGTGAAATAGCCACTGAATAGAAGCATGACCTGACACAGGTTACTTTTGCTCTCTGTGCCTCTGGATACCCTCAGCCTAGATCACTCCCTTAACACAAATTCTGCAATACAGATACCATATCCTCACTATGCTTAAGTAGTTATTTTTTCTCCTTACTGACTTGGTCTATGTGAATGTTTATTACAATGAAATGTTTTCATGGCTGGATTACCACAGAACTATAACAAGGACACTTGCATGGTATTCAGGTGCCAAAAGTTGCTACATACTACATTCACTGCTAAGAGGTGTTGACAGCACTGTCACCTAGCAGACTTACCTGACCTTGGGAGAGAAGCATTTTTGGCATGAAATTGTTTCCAGTGAATAAAATACTAATTTTCATTGACCACATTTAAACTGTAAATTTACTATAACATAAGTCACATGCAAATGAAAAGCCTTAAATCAGGTGTGGAATGTACTTGTAGACAAACACTTCTTAGTAATAAATTCAAACGAAGCAGCAATTGCCCTGCTGTGGCCTAGGTGAAGCATTTGCAAGTGCTGCACAAAGAACTGGCTATTCACATGGCTCTGGCACTCCTTTCTAGTTTCCTGCTGCTAAATTACATTAAGAGACTCTAAACATACTTTCTTAATATCCCTGCCCCCGGCAGGGAATTACTGCGGTTGCCACAAGAAAGTTACTTGATCATGATGGGGCAGGAAAAGGGTTTGGTACAATCCTGAACAAGCGATCCATGTAACCATTTCTGGGGTCCCCATTCAGCCTGCTATCTCTACTCAGCAAAATACACGGCCCCTCTGTTTTACTTAAATAAGAGGTTAGGTAAGATGGACTGCAATGAGAGCTAGCAAGTTTTTAATTTTCCCAGTGATGTCAGTGGAGTGTTGGAGGTTACCACAGGCTGTACAACTGGGGTTACAGACAGTAAGCTCTGCAGAGCATCAACTGTTTTTATGATTTGCTTTTTCTAAAATACTTATCACTAGGGTCTGAGTTTTAACTGTGACTCCTACTGTGCTATTGTAATATAGCATGACATCTGCATAGAAATACAGACGTATCAAAAGATGAAAACAGAAAGCCACAGTATTCCAAGAGTTTGATCATTGAACTGGTCTGATGCCAGGCAGTGAACTGCCATGTAGCTCAAATTAAGTCATTTCTCTCTTTCTGGGTCCCAGCTCACCTGCATCCAGTTTTCAGATTTACCATTCTTAAAATTTGTTGGTTTTAATTCATGGCAGTACACACAGCAGAGCTGACTCAGAAAGTGTTACTCAGTGAATTAAAACAGAAAGATGTGGCTATATCCCTGTGTCTGAATTTGCTGATCATATATTTACCTCTGAAATGCACATTGCTAAAAGAATATTCATCAACAATTCTGAGTAAATAATCCTCAAACCTCTGTCTGGGCTATGTTTCCTGACTTAAATGCCCTTGCCAAATTGTCATGTTACTAAACATAAACAAGCAACTTTAAATCCATAACTTCATATCACAAGCCAGGCATTCTGCTTAATGATGTCCACAGTAATTCCCAAAACTCTGATGCACTAAATGGTTAGAAATGGCCTATCTTGATCAGGTGGATGGGGGTTTTTCTCTGGCTCAATTTTAATTTCTATCTTAATTTAAATTATCATAATTTAAAAGTCTTAATTAAAGGATCTTAATTTAAGTATTAATTTGAATAACATAGCCTTACATACTATAATTGGTCAGTGGAACTAGATAAATTTATAATTAATGACGACATTATTTAGTAAAATGTCTTCTTCAGGGATTGCCAGTGTGTGCTTGTATGTGTTATTATAAACATACACATTTCTTTCACCAAATTGACTGGAAAGTCCAACATAGGGTGGATATTTCTAAAGATTGTCTTCTGAAAACATGGAGTACACTCAATCTGTGCTACTGCCATCTGAGCTTTTAACTGCAGCAACTACAGGCTCTGTCAGTAACAACAGTGCAGGATTACAAAGGGCAAAAATGTGAGTTTTCAACCTTTGACCTGTCTGTGCTCTCTCAGTTTATCTTTGACCTGGTTTCTTACATTGATCTCAGCTGGGAGAAGTTCATTAGAGGTTTTGTACTTCTCAAAACAGAATTGTGCACATATCATCCTTCCCACTGAATCTCAAGTCAGATGTGAACAAGGCAAAGCAACTACATCTGTTTTGCCTCGAGTCAGAACTGCTCCTTGCTACCATGGCTCTTCTACTTCCTAACTTGTATAAACAGACTGTACTTTGCACAAATTCCTTTGTGTTCTGGGACTTTCACTGTCAGACTTGAGCATCTTTTCTTGACCATGGTGTCTTATTTTTTCCTTGTTTTTTTACGAAGTACTGTTGCCTATCAGAGCTGAGGAATAGAATACTCTAATCCCATTCTGTTATTTTTATCTGATGGCGAGAACAAGCACTTGCTTTTTACAGATGCAACTAGAGAAAAACAAAGGAGTTACTCAGAGGCTAGCTCAGAGACTGACAGAACACCTCTCATACTGCTACTATTGGATTCTGGCAAATATGTAAAATAGCCAATGCCTGCAGCACATTGTCACAATGTCCCTCCTCAACTTTCATGGTGTTTGGTTCTAGATTTGCAAAGCAGTTTCAGGGAACTCAAATCTTCCCATTTGTAAAATATATCTATTAATATTTACTTACATTACCGGTAAGTATGGCAATAGGGTACAACACTTAACTGACTAACATTTGGAGAATACTTTGAGGTCCATGACTTACAAGCGAATTTGATGCTTCTAACTGGGTGCAGCTGCAACCTACTAACCTATGTTTGGACTGAACTCAAGACAAACCAGCCTACTAGCTGCTGTGACATGCATTTGCTGGTCTCCAGCAAGTTTCTGTTGTTCAGACTCCTCTGTGCTGGAGCTGAGTCTCTTCACTGTTGCTACATCCTCTGCAGTGGGGACCATAGAAATGAGGTGCAGGAGGGTTTGCACTGTCTCTTTTACTGAGTTTTACAGACAGTGCAAAACTTTCAGGTTTTGAAAATGTGTGTGTGTGTGAGACAGACCAAGAAACACTCTCTCTGATTGACTTGATCTAGTACTGTGATATAGATATATTTGTGCACACAGAAAACTATGAATGTCTGCATAAATAAATATAAATCTCATATGACTATATCGGTATTGTTAATTTTAAGTTTACGCAAAAGTACTTTTACTCACAGTGAAGCTAATAAAGAAGGGAAAAACACTTCTTGATTACATTTTTATACAACTAAAGCTTGTTAATTAATGAAAAGATGCTTTTAGTGAAAAAGTCACTCCTGATTAAAAAAAAGATGTTGCTTTTCTTCTGAAAAGTCATACAATTACTCTTGAGTGTCATACTTCATGGGAGAGATATGTAAGGAAAGCTAAAAAAACCCACTCATCCCTTTCTCTCCAAGCATACATGGAGTGTTGCTCCTTGTCATATGAATGAAAAGAATCTGTATCAGTGTGTAGCCTGCTCAGTTCATCATGAATACAGCTGCAGCTGGCCAGGGATTGCACATGTAACAGAGTGATAATTCCTAACTGGAATTCTATGGTTGCTTTATGAAGGAAGTTGGGCAAGATAAATACAATGATCACTTCTAACTTTGAAGAAATTAAAAACACCACCCTGGGAATCAGTACTTCTCAGCTTCTAAATTAAGAGGTGGCAGCACAAAGAAGCAAAGTGATTGCTTAGGCCTGATGCAACAGGCCTGCAGGAGATGGCTAAGTAAAATTTCATTGTCATGATTCCTGTCTGCTAAGTCTTGTACCTTGTTTCTTACAAAGCAAAACATGGTAAAATTCATACTTTTTCATACAGGAAACAACTGCCTTTACAGCAGCTCACACTAAGTCACATGATTGATTTTCTTAATTTAGCAAGTTTCAGAGGCTGCCGTCATCATTGCTGATTCATTATACTTCTATATTATTCCAGTCCAACCTTTTGCATGAACTATAATCAAAAAGACTGTAACTTCATAGGAGTTAACTGTAATTGGAAAAGTACAATGCCTTTCCCTATAACCTCTGCCTTTGGTCTCACTGTGGCAATTCCTCTATGATTATACAGTCAAAAGGACAACTAACTTTGCTGGTCTTCCATAGGAACTCCACGCAAAGATCTAAATCCATTTTAAAGAAAGTGAAATTCTGATTAGGAGTACTGTTCTGGAATACATTGATGCTCAGTTTAGAGGTAGAACCATTACTTTGGCTGAGCTGCTCCATAAACTACACAGAGAACAGTCTTGATCTAAAACTCACTGAACCTAATTCCTGTGTCTGAGATAAGGTAGGTAGATGAAAACGACTCAGAACTAGCAGAAATGTTGCACACCATTTGGATCCCATAGGATCTCTGATAAATGCTTAACCTTTTAGTATTGTTCTGCAAATGGTTGAATATCACTCTGAACTCACTTTAGAGCTAATAAAGTTATTTATCTCTTACAAGGTTGGTATGAAGGGAGGAGAGGACAAGGTGCCTTTGTAGGGACTGACTCATAGTCTAAGCACTGGCAGAAAAAAACCTGCCTTAATGTTTTTGACAGTCTGTTGTTGAACCAAACATCTTGTTCCCATAAGATGCTTTGCATCTATCTATAGACAATGCCTATATGATCACAGCTGAAATGTAGATTATTCCATAATGTGTAGGACCCTTACCCAGACAGAGATAACATCATTTTGCTTACCATACATGCCACTAGAGCTGAAAAACAATCTGAGACTCCACAGCAAATTCCAGCATTGCTGCTTTTTCAGAAAGAACTTTCTTCTTCCGCTCCAACTTCAGCTTGGTACCTATATAACATAGGCACTGTGCCCTGAAAATATAAAACAAAACAAACTTTGAAGTTCCTTTAAACTAATATAACTATTTCATCCTTCTAGCACATGCCTGTGTGTAGATTCCCATTCTGCAACTGATATTTATTGATCTAGATTCATATGATCCAAGAAAAGCTTGACTGCATTGCCTTGTGGTAAAATTATAACGGGAAAAATTGGAATGTGGGGAAGAAGGAAGGAGGAAAGCCAAGCTTTTATAACTCTTTGTCAACCTGGTTTATGTGAGCCTAGCCAACCCAGGGTCTAAATGATCTGTTACGCTTAAGAACTGGATGTGAAAGGCAGCACTGTTTCTGAGCTGCTGGTGCCCCACAGAATCAAAATATTTCTGCTAAGCTACAATTTAAACAGTCATACTCCAAATATGGGAAGCAGCTCCTGTGAGGAAGTATGTTTTCCTTCTCAAAGCACTTTACCTTCAGTGAGTAAACATTCCTAAGTGTAATAATAAAAGCACTGAAGTTTAGGTGCATTTTTATTTTGTGCTAATAGAGCAATTAAAAGTACATATTGTCTCAACTTCACATTTTTATTCTAAAGAGATTTCAATGGTTTCCTGTAGATTCAGGTCTGATCTGAACAGCCTTATCTGTCAGGAGAATACAGAACTCTCCTGCCCTTTTGCTTTCATTAACATTATAATTCTTATGGTTCCTCAGTCATGACCAGTTTCTGCTTAAATTATCAGACCGCAATTCCCTGATACTGTGCCTTGCTCTGGCACAAAACTCCAAGGAACCATCTAGCAGCTGAACGCCTCCTATCTGTCACTTGTTCCTCTGCCTGCCTCTAACATATATACTGTATTTTTCACTTATCCTCACAGACTGCAAAATCAATCTGAGTAAAGAAAGATTTTCCAAAACGTGAAACCACATTTAGATGCAGACTCCCAATCTTCTTCCTCCTCCACTCCCATATAATGCAAGCATCTGTGAATTTGGCAGATAATAAAACCACCCTGATAGAAAACTGTAGACTTTCTGACAGTGATGAATAGACCCCAGGAGAGTAAAGAGACTTGTGCCAGCACTCAGGTAATGTGTCCAAAACCGTGCACATGAAGATTGTGAGAAACATGTATGGTGCTGGGTGGAAAGGGGGAACATTTACTCTTTTCCAGTGAGTCTCTACAAAGAGTTGCCAAGCATCACATGAATCAGAACAGAGCTGTATTTCTCAAAAGATACATCCACATAAAGTGAGAAGATTTTTCAAACTCTTCAGCAGCTATTTACCAACCTTTATGCACACCCAGATTCTTGAAATTTGTATTGATTTTATGTATATACCTACAGAGTTGCCTGAGCCTTGAAAATCTGGCATCTTTTCTGGATTTATAAGCCTTAAAATTCTGAGAGGAGTTCTTTCAGTAATGTACTCAAAGGCTGAAAATGAATTTGAAATGGCATATGGCTCTCACACAGCTTCTCTGCAAAGAATTTATCCATTATGGGAAAGAAAAAGGAAAGAACATCTGGAGGTCTGTTGAAAAAATGTTAGCAAGAATGAATTCAAGCTTATTTTTCCCCAAAAACTTCATGTAGGTTAGAGTCTGAAACAATCTCAGCTGAGGCTCAAAAATAAGGTGATGCTCTCCTCACTGGATCTTCAGCTGTGTTCAAAGATGGATGTGTTCAAAGGATACAGTAGGGGAAGAAGCCAAGGCACACTGTGAGGATGGCTAACAACTAGAGCAAACCTCTGAGACCACTAATTAATTTTTAATGTCTCAAGGTCTTCACATGAAGATTGGCAGACATGCAGACTGAAAGATATGCTTTATTCAAACAAAAAGGTTCTCAGACTCATTGCTTAAGCAACCAGATGAGGTTCTCTGGCCTGTTACATCGATAGGCAGGCTAGATGACCTAATGGTCCCTCCTGGCCTTAAAATCTGTGCATCTAGAATTACATACCACTATAAAACTTAGGTAAGGGATGGCAGAATAGAGGCCAAAGAATTACAAAGAGTATTTATAAGCCTGCTACAGTCATCACTAATGTACATATAATTGGCAAAGCATTTACATCAGAGGCCAGTTGTAACACATACGTTTGAAGGCTTGCACATTTCATTATAACTGAATTACTGAACATATCTAAGCCATTTATAGTGAACTATGGCAAACTCTAAAATAAAGTAAACACATGTGCAGGGTTTATTGATGTGGTATGGCTGTTCTGATATTTAAAGGCATTATAAACGATTTGCAAGGCATTTAATAAAAGTGACCTACATTTGTATAGCGCCTTTTATCCTGAGGTATCCCAAGAATTCTGTACAAATTGCAACTGGATTACTCCAGGCTGACACCAGTGTAGTTCTTCTGAAGTCAGCTGGGTCACAGAGCCATCATGCTGGAGTTAGATCACAGTTAGTCCAATCCTGCATATACAAATGGTGAAGGGGAAGCAGCAGTTGTTTCATAGGTTTCACTGGACCTCAGTCCTTAAGAAACCATTGGATCATCTAATCTGACATTTCATATTACTTAGGGCATGTCTGACAAACAAGCAGAGGAAATGGCATCTTCCCTTACATGTCTGAGCATTGCAACACTCAAATCTCACATCTAAGCTTGACTCTGAATAGTATCTTTCTTACATATTCTTCAAAATAGAGGCACTGATTTCATCAATTCCATGTACAGAAGCAAAATGACTTGCCCATATATACTGTTTGATATTTCCATTTCACGGACTTTCTACTTAATTACAAGATCACATTGTTCCTCTTACTTTCAGCATTGCACTAAGAGCCCTCACTGGGATGGCTATTTATAACATCTCAGTCCTCTACATTTCCAAGACAGAATCTCATAGCATGTGGGAATACCTTGCCTTCCTAGTCACCAGTCTTAAAACTCCATTCACATTCACTCGCCCAGATGATTCCAATCACTCCATGATAGAATCATGCCATCTTTATTATTTACTATTTCATTAATCTTTATTACAAAACTGTAACTCAAAACTCTATTTTATTATTTAGTTTGTTGAAGAAAATATGAAATGTATTGCAGAAAAAGCAGCGTCTCGGGATCCCTCCTAGCATATCTTAACAAATAAATGAGATTTGTTGGTGATATAACTTTTAATACAGTTTTTTCATTCAAGCAACACTGATCTGTGCAAAAGGGCACTTCAGCCCTGGTCTCCATCTGTGTCTTGTAGAAAGAAAAATGAATAGAGAGGGAATTTCCATGCACTCCACTAGGTGCTCTGATTTGATTATCAAAGAATTAGGACTGGACTGGGCCAGGTGATGAGACATTACAAAAACACCTACCCTAGAATGCAGCCAAAGCCTATCAGCACTAAGCCAAAAGCTTTGGGGAAAGCCATGTGTGCTGTATGAGAACACTCCTCATATCAAATAGATCAACAATCCCATCAGAAAGAGATAATAGGTTGACTTTTGGAGATGGAAAAAAGGAATAAGTCTTTTGACCAAAGCTACAATGTGGTAAGACATCATGGAACTGAAGCACTAACATTCCTGAAAATGGCATTACAGTATCTTTAATTGAGACCAAATAGTCTGGATATAATTTTAGGTCTTCTCCAAAAACATTACCTGTAGCAGCCCAAACCCCACAAAACTCTGGCCTCTAGCACATCAACATTTTTTCCTAGGAAGGATCTTTCTAACAAGACCTCAAACCAAGTGCTAATACCCTTAACTCTCACTTTCTATGACTGTTGTGTGATAACATAGCATAATGGCTGTTTTACAGAGACTTGATAATGGAAATGGAATGCTGAACTTGTTAATTTTTTCAACTCTCTGAAACTAATAAAATATATGACTTCTCCCTACAAACTATGCCTGTTTTATTATTATGTCTTCATCACTACAGTCACATTAGTAATGGAATCTGAATTCTGCTGTAGTACTCAGATTGCATAGTGCTGAACTTTACAGATAATTAATGCATGTACTTACTATAACCTGCAATAAAAAAAGGTTAATTTTTGGCAAAATTCTGTGCTTGACCTGTAATATATTCACTGTCATCTAAAGGTAGCTGTTTAGAATACTCCTTAATTCACTGTGAGAATCTCAAAACTGGCTTTACAGAGTGAAATACTCTAAAATGGTCAAAGCATATGACAGTAAAGGACCTTCTACTTGCATATTGTGAAGATCCTGTATTAAGTAACATTCATGAAGTATTTCACCCTCTCATTTTCACCAGGGAAAAATATAGCAAAACCAATATAACTAGAGTGATATGAGGTTCTTTTATCCCATTTTGGCAGGGAAAGATTGTAGATTTTCCATTTTGTTCTCTTTTTAAACAAGTTATTTCTTATATCTCTTTAGATCACAGTTACACAAACAATTTTCCTGGTATGACCAAAGGGCTGTGATGTCTAGCAGGTGGCAAGAATAAGCAGCTGACGGATGTAGGCAGGCTTGGCAGGGACAGGAAGAGAAACCCCTTACACTCAGCTGTGAAAGGATTTGGAAAATGGAACTGCAACCTCAGGAACTTGAACTTGCTAAAGGCTAATGACAAATCAATGAGAGACTCAGGATATTCTTAGATAAATGCTTTCTCTGGTGCCAAAGCTGACCTAAGAAGTTCCTGCCCTCCTCTGCACCTGCTAACTCTTTTTCTCTCCCTCCAGCATTGCCAACTGCATCACAGAAATGTGTCGGATGAAAATGAAAACTTTTAACCCTATTTCAGTTCTGGTCTACAGAGTGGCTCCAAAAATTGTTATGATTTAAGTGAAGGGCAGGGAAGTGTGGGTACCTGGACAACATAATCATAACAATGACAAATACATATCTCCTGAGTTTTGATATATTGTTTGATACCATACTTCATCTGATTAAACATTTCCAGGGAGTTCATGAATAAATTCTCCCTAAGTTTCACTGGCCTTTGAATGAGGCCCAAAAAGCAGGTACAGTGTGATAACAATTTTATTCTCTTTTGGCTAAAGATTTTGTTAAAGAAAAACCACTAGAAAGGATTCAAACTCTCCAGAATGTAGATCTGTCCAACCACTGCTATTTTCATCATTCCATATCATTCTATTACTCCTTTTAAATTTCAATTTTTATCTTTACATTTCTGTTATGATTTTATCCTGCTATTCTATCTATTATATAGATTCACGTGATTTTACAGCTGCCTCACACAGTCTATGAAATCTCAAACACACTTGTTTAGACTATGAGCTTGTTTATTCTGGACTACCATAACTGAATACACTCTCTGAAGCTAATGTGATTAGCTTGGCCAAGCTGATTAGTAATGAAGAATGTCAGGAATTCCTCTTCCAGATGTAGCCTGCGTTGCTCAGAACTTTCTCCAACAGAAGCACATTTCTCAAGCTCTATTTAACTTCACATAGATGGGGAAAATCCCAAGATATAAAATTAAAGAGGCAGAAGGAGGGGTGGGAGAAGGCAATGATTGCCTTAGATGTGTTCACACTTAACAGAATTAATGTTTGCTGATACAATAGAACCTAAAGAGGCAGGCACATCGTTTAATGTGTTAGACTTGCAGACCTTTGACTCTTTTATGGTTAATTAGCCTTTAACTTAAGAAAGCCCTGAGGTCATAGAACTTCCATCAGCTCTGAATTCAAAGCTTTGCCCTCTCTCACCCTGGCAGTTTACAGTGTAATGATGATTGATAGCCAGATGAAAGCTTTAGCTGGGGCCTGTCTTTCTGCATTGTGCTGGAAGAGAAGTGTAATGATATATAGCTGCAATGGTTTCAGAATCCATTTGGGTTGATTGTGACCTTAATTACCCACTTAAGCAGGTTTTGGCCAAATTGATTTTATACCGCTTTATTCTACAGCAGGTTAAAAATTAGCCCTGCAATCTTAGATGCATTTTACAAGGTTTCTATTCCCTTGTTATCTAAAAAGCCCCCAGTGAATCTGATCTCGAGCTGATTCTCATGAACTAGGGTAAAAAGGAGTAATGATACGTTTTAACAGTGACAGATAACACTTAACTGCTATCAAAGTTATACTCAAATGACCAAAGATCTTCTTATATTTGGTTAATGAGCAGTTTGTGAGATAGACTCCCACCCAAATGAAAGCTTTTTTGTCTAGACCCAGGAATCATAGGCAGCTTTAAAAGTCTGTTGCAATGGGAAAACTGCACATATACAGGATCAAAGTGGCTGACTTTATTGGCCTAAGTAGCATAGAGATCAAACTAGCAGAATATTTGGATCAGGAAGAGCCATACTTCCCCTCAAGAACTCCAGCTCTATATCACATAAGGAGCATTATGTATAAAATCATTCTAGACAGACAGAAAGGGAAAAGGGATTATAAAGACATACTATCCTTTCTGACATGAAGAGAATCCTTCAAGACAAGTCAAGGCACAGGAAAGAGAAAGACTGGACTTTCTCACTGCGCACTCTTTGTGGACACCGGATAATACCCAGAACATTGTTAAGACTGTTACAGCAGGATTTGGGCTATAGTCAATCCCAAACTTATCTTACATCCTCAATGAGAACAAAAGTTTCCCGTCAGAGAGAACTGGGGTTTACGCTGCCTCCCTGGGTGAGATCCCACGTGCCGTGGGGAGGAGGCATGGTAAGCCCATTCTAGCTCTGTTCGTATTGGTCAGACAATATGAGCAGACAGTGTATCATAGTATTCTTCCTAAAGTAGTCTTAAAGCTGTCTTTCACAAAAGATCAGTATTTGCACATAGTCTGGCCTCCCACTGGGACACTGGCATATCCACAGAGCTATAGGCTCTCCACATCTGGGTGCTGTGGACTGGTGAGACTGTTGAGCTCTGACATGTACCACAGTCCAGCTGACTGCAATGCACTGTAGATGTAACTTCAGTCCTGTGCAGGACACAACCAGAATCTTATGCATATAAATGCACAGTATTTCTCATTTCTTCACTTTAACATGACACCCCTGATTCTTAAATTTTAGCTATAAACCACTTCAAAACCTTCTCACATAATGTTGACAATTTTTTCTAATTGGGATAGATGGCTCCCCTGGGTTACAGAGTAGGGACCAAACAGCATGTTTACTTTCAGCTGTAGCCTGCTCAAACTATCTGAAGACCTCAAGCAGAAAGAATCATATACATATCCAGCTTACTCATGCACAAAAACTGTAAGACATTCTCCAAAAATTTGCTGGTACACCAGGGAGTGTGGAAGCAAGACAGTAAGGACGGAAAAACAAAATTTGGTAGGTATGGCTTTGCAAAATAGCTGTTGCTCACTGCTAGAGACACATCAGGGATGCTAATCATGCAAACTAACTCTGTAGCGAAGACATAGTCCAGTTGGTGCAAGGGTGCAGTACGTGCATTTCCAACAAACCCTTGCTAAGCTGAAATATCTGTTCCATAAAACAAAATAGTCTCCTGACTTGTGCATGGCAAGTTCTGAATTATTCTTTTGCCACCTATGTTTTAAAGAAAGCCCTTTCTGTTCTGCTTTATTCTACCTGACACTGATCTCCACGTGGTCCTATTCTCTGATAGAACAGTTGTTCGATGCCAAGAGGACTACCTTATTTAGGCGCAGCTGCGTGCCAGGACTTGCAGCTGATATTGCTTTTAACTTTTATCATAGCTTTCCAACTGTTTTTTTTTATTCCCATTGCATTCTACTGTATTTTTTGCTTTCTTCTAATTTAGCATTAGGAACTTTCCTATTTAAGGTTCTGGAATAAAAGTTGTGATTTTGCCTCTCTACAGAAAGTTATTCTAGCTATATCCTTTGCAATCCTGATGATGAGGTTTGAAAAGACAGATACCATGAGGGTGCTCTTATTTGGGGATTCTTAATTCTGCAGTGTGCAGTTCCTTAAAGGACTAATGTCTTTGTTGAGCTAGCTTGCAATACTTAAATTTGCTAGACTTTTGCTCAGTTGTATGTGTAGTTCCTTTTGGCCAACTATCACCAAAAAAAACCAGCTAGTCTGAGCTGCTTGCACCTAAAGATACAATATTGTGCATTATGGCTGTTGTAAGTAATGACAGATATTTGTAAAGCTGATCTAAACAATCCTCCCAGAGCAAGAAAGCTTTTGTTAAAACCACTAAGACAGACAGAAGTTATTTTGCTGTTGTTCCTTCAGGCTGTCAGGCTCCTCAGTAAAGTGGTCCATCCTGGAAAATGACCCACCTCAACGAAAAGCCCCCTGCATCTTGCTGGCAGAGCCCCATTAATATGATGCAAATCTTTGGCTCTCTCCAATGATCAGTCCACATGGAACAGCTCTTGAATGTCATTTCTTCAAAGAAATAGAAGTAGCCCTCACTAAAAGGAACAGATGTACACATACTTGGAAACTCAAGTCTTTTTTTTTTTTTTTTTTTTTTGAAAGAAACATGAGTTTCATTTTGGATCTGCCAGAAGACACTGGTATCATCTTCCTCTTCTGTTTCTACATAAAAAATGACCCACTTAGCACATTTATTTCCTGGAGTCAGTAAGGGACCGCACAGTAGACACATAGAGATTAAACTGCCTTTATACTGGAAATGTTTCTATTTAAAATGCAGTTTTTGGTTAGAGTGTTCTCACATGTGCCATTGCTTCCGCCACATAAAAGAGGGAGCTTTGATATTCTCGTTCATGAAACACATCACCACACATTTTAATAACCCCAGCACAAAACTACTAAAGTTAAACCAGCCCCCTGGTCTCTATATTGTCTGATTATTGACATATGTAGTGATTCTGAAATCTGCTTGTGACTTTATCTGGATGGGATGAAGAACAGATTTGCTTAAATTCTTGGTGACAGAAGTATAAGGAGTATAAAGGAGAGCTTATTTTTCATCACAATTGTTACTAGCTCAAAAAGATCTTTCCCAAAGCAAAGTTATCCTGTGATATCTTGTAAAAGAACACTACTCCACTCTTTGTTCAAACACTCTTTAACTCCACATCAGCAAGGCAGAATCATATTAGCCAGCTAAGGATTCTAAAAAAATGATTTTACTGAGGCTAGAGCTGGGAAAGATTCAGATGCACTTCCATGCAAGAAAAGCAGAACAACTTTGCTGCAAGGGCAGATGAGAAAGCTACCTGTAATGTTGTTAACAACTTATTGACTCCAACTACTTTGATGAAGCCACTTTTTTTTTATTCCTGCAGTCCTTCTGCTGTGGGCTGGAAAGGCAATGCCAAAGGAACACAGTTGGAAAAATATTCCATGAACATAGGAACATTCAGCACAGAGAGAAGTGAGTGATTGAAACCAGATGAAGCCAGCTCATGATCACAGCTTCCACTGCTGAATAATGAAGTCCATGTAAAACTGCCAAGCACTCCCCTTGCCACGTGAGAAACCCCAGGGAAAGCTGAGCCTTTGTCTGCTTTTGACACATCAAGCAGTGCGGATGTTATTGACTGATAGAAGGTCCACAGTATCCATCACTCCCTATGGCTCTGATGAATATTAGTATGTCCTGCCACTTCCAGACATGGGCCAGTTATCATGCCAGAAGCCTGTTGATTGCAGATCAACAACTTCCCTAGTACTAATTGTGTCTACCTACTAGGAGTTTTCTTCTCATCAGATGGCACACAAGGGAAACACCCCTTTCAAAAGCTATAGTATAAATTAAATGCAGTTGGGCTTATGTTTTTATCACTGAAGCATCTGGACTCTAGTAGAAGTAGCAAACAGTATGTATGCAGCCTGGTAGGTAGAGAATTACAGAGAAACTCAGCAGTTTGGTTTTGTGTTTTTTCCTACACTGTAGGGCTTTAAATAATCATGGAGGTGTCACTTCCTCTCCCTATGCTTCAGCTACTGCATTAAGAGCTACACAGATAATAAACTATATAGCTGAAAGCTAACTCACCTGTGTACATGCCAGTTGCAGTCACACCCTTGACTACAGACAGGCATTCTCATACATTTTAAGCTCTTGGAGCTAAAATGTTTTTGTTCAGTAGAGCACTGCACATCGTTCATGATGAACCACTTTGAATGTTACTACAGTACAAACGATAGTTACATCAGTGGTCACCTGTCAGCAAGAACTCAGAGAAAACTAAGCTGCTAGTGCCTGTGGCAAATAACACAGTCTAGGGGCAGATTCAGAAAATGACTCTTTCATATTTCTTCCTACAACTGGACAGCTTGGTTGAAGCTGGAAAATCAGTCATCCAACTGATTCAGAAGAATTAGGATCATACCCACAAAAATCAGTAATAGTAATAAAAGTCATTTAACAGTGGCATGAATATCTGGGAGAGAAGAAGGATGTTCTCCCTAAACTGTCCCCTTAAAATACCATTAAGAAGAACATGAAAAGGAGAGACAAAATGTGATACTTGTCAGAGATGTCCAGAGGAGCATACTTACGATATTTCCATCAGTGAACAGCACTCCACAAGATTTAGTACTTTTTGCACTTTCAAAAAGAAAAGCAATAATGGCTGGAATGTTCCTCTGTGTCTTCTCCTCTAGGAAAGTCAGCCAAGAACCTTTCCAAACCTTGCTGACTTACTTTCCACTGCAGCTTTAAGTGAGATGAGAGGGTATCCTCACAGTTGTCATTCTGATAATTTGGTAATTAACATAATTATAAGTACAGAAATTCAGATACTAAATGGAATTGACGCTAGTCACTAAAAATAAAATATTTTACCTCTGTTTTAACCTCAAATGATAGAGTTATGGAAATTGCATCATTCTGTTATGCAGTGGTGGTTAGTAGGTGTCACGTAACCCAATCCACAAGCGACGTGTAATCAAGACAGCAATTCACCTGTGAAACAACGTGACATCCTTCATTCTTGCTGTTTCTACTCAGCAAGTTTTCAGCTAAAGACAACTTCAACATTCAATATTTCAAAGTAAAACTGCTGGTTTAGCTTGTATCAAGGTGCTTCAAAATACCAGCCAACTTAAATTCGGACGAGCTGAACAGCCTGAGTGAATAAATGCAATGCATAATGTAGACCACTCGAGGGAGCATACGAGTGGCAGATGAAAAGGTCAAGATGATAACATATTTGTGAACTACAAATAACAATTTCCTTAATAAAGTAAAGCAATAGTACAATCACCAAAGTCCTATGTTTTGATACGGTCAGACAGGACATGAGGTTTCATAAAATGATCTTGCAAGAGCTGCTTCTAATAATTAAATATTGTTTGAAAAATAGCTTTGCAGTTTGAGGCACTGGGCCAATGCCCACCCTCCCCACAGCCTACAATCATGTCACTCTCAGTTCAATGACTGCCTGAAGGGGGAATGTGCTGTAAAGACTAGCTGAGACATTTGGCTTCAATATTTTTACTGATGGAACATTACCTCAACTAAATGTATATTTTTTCCATGAAACTTAAGTTGTGGTCATGATTCAGCATTTAATATTTTCTGATTTTCTCACATTTCTCCCATTGGAATGGAGGAAAAATAACAATTATTTCCCTCTAACACATTTTTACTTAGGTTTTTGGGGGTTTTTTAAGAATACAAATGTCAGGTATTTGAAAGTTAAACAGAAGCACTTTTCTCACCTTCAGGTTCTCACATAAAATAAACTTGCCTTTTTTTAGCTGACTGCTAGCAACAGAAGTTACTACTGAGATGCAGCTTGGAAGGTGAAGACTTACACTGCAGGTGTACATTAAAACCCCTGCAGCTGAGAAGGGCTTGAAAGATGAAGAAGGCAAGAGCAAGAGGAAAACAAGAGGGGCAAGGGGATATATCCTATTCCTGCATCTCCTATGCGAGGGCAAGGACAGTCCCTGGAACTGACAGAGCTCAGTGGCAATTTTGCCTGTGCATACCTGGAGATTCTCATCTTTCAAAAGAAGAAATGAGATTGGGCACCTCTATTCCTGCTTTCTGGCTACAAGAGGGGACCAGTTGTGCTATTCAAGGAAGCAATATCTTATATTCTCCTTTAGTCAACTGCCATCACCAACAGCATGTGCTCTTGCAGAATGTGGTCCTGCCAGGTCAGGTAATAAACAACATATAAAGAAAAGGAACAAGTTGAGAAGTGTTCAGGGGAATGCTGCTGGAAATTACAAGACTGAAAATGCCTGGTCCTTATGCACTCTGATGTTCTGGTTATGTTTTTGCCCTTACTCTCCACTGCAGGGGATGACAGAAACTGCTCCGCACAAACTCCACTAAAAATCCCCTCTTCAGTCTCAAAAAACACCTGGCTTGAATGCCAGATCATATTTCTTTCTTTCTTTCTTTCTTTCTTTTTCTTTCTTTCTTTCTTTCTTTCTTTCTTTCTTTCTTTCTTTCTTTCTTTCTTTCTTTCTTTCTTTCTTTCTTT
>JAWWEU010000160.1:17604241-17627956 GCA_035583155.1 Acropternis orthonyx | reverse complement strand
CTTTCTTTCTTTCTTTCTTTCTTTCTTTCTTTCTTTATCTATTTTAGAATGGACAGGTTATTGAATCAGCATGAATGGGGAAAAGAGATGCATCAAGAACTTCAAGCTACATTCCATGAGACCAAACCACAGAAATTTTGCAATCAGGGCAAAGTCCATACTGAGTTAGTTCTTATCTCTTCAGTTTCTAACAGGAAAGTCAGAGGATGGTAAACCAGCGTTGGGAGGTATTGAAGAGAAATATATAGAAATAAATATGTGGAGGTGCGTTTGCAAACTGATGCTGCAACTTTTGTATTGACAGGAGTTTTCCATAAATTAGTCTTAGGTATGTCACAAGAAAAACAGAAAAACACAAGATTGGCTTCTCCTTCTTAGCAGTGCTTTCTGAGACCCAAAGATATGACCCAGAATTTGCCCTGGACTCAAAGAGGGACATCTTCCAGCACTGTTACAGAATTTCTGGGAACAAAAAGTGGAAACTGGAGATAGGAAAACTTACTGAGTTATCTAACTCACCTCCATACTAATCCAGAACTACACAAACCCCTAATACAGTCTCCAAGGTATGAACTACCTTGACTGGGATGTCTGTGGTATTTCTCTATACTTATTACCATGCAATAATTTGCCACAATGTGGACAAAACATGAGAAATTCCATGTTGAGAGTTCTTAGAACATTTTCAATTTGGGTTAGAAAGAATCTGCAATCTCCTAAATACCACTGAAAATATGACACAGGAATCCCAATGTGCTTGCATACAAACCATCACCTCAAAGGCCTTTTCCAAAAGCCTCCATCTTAGTTTCTCTGAAGCAACATGTATGGGTTGTTTGTTATGTTAACAAACTTTCAGCAGCACTGGCATATTCGATATGTGTGCCTCATTCCCATGACTCAGGGTGCTACCATTAGGTCAGGTCAGGCCACAGGTGCCAACCCCTACATTCACTGTTCTCCCGTGACAACAGATATTTGCACCTGAGGTTCAGTGATGATGGATTCTGCTTTGTTCTAGGTCATAGCTAAAACAGGAAAGAGGAAATCCCTGCCCCATCATTTTTTCCCCTCTTACCTCATTTTCCTTTCTCTACCCTGTTTGGAAAACAGTCTAGCTTGAAACGATCTATAAAAACAAATTCCTTCCTGACGGCAAAAAGCAATGGAATAATTTCTGCTACTGCAACAAATGCAGCAAGCAGATAGTGAGGACAACACCCTCGTTTGCAACCAGGTATGATTGACATCAGTGGCAACACTCTCCTTGAATCTCTGTGACAGCAGTGTGGATCTCAGTGTGGAGGCAAATATCCTCTTTACTCCACTCTGTAATAAGCTCCACAGGAAGGAGAAGCAGCTTCTTGCAATAGTGGGAAGATTAATAAAGAAGGCACAAGGAGAGATATTTCCAAATGTGATTGATGTTCTAGAAAGAAAGTGACGTATTTCAAGTCAAGAGTAGTATTGCAAAGAAGAACTGACCAGAAGTACTCCAACAAATCATTTTTCCTCAGAACTTGCTGATTTAGTCAAATTGAAATATTCTGTATAAACAGCTTTATATCCCAATCTCTGAAAGTTTCCTGTTATTTTGGGACAATAGTTTCTTGAGGACACAAAATTATTTCCCAGAACTAAAACTAATTTTCAGAGCCAGCTTTATTCCTGGCCGATCAAACATGCTAAAATCATGAGTCAGGAACTTGTGGCCCTAAAACTGTATTCTGGGAGTCTTAAAAATTGAGGTTAAATGCAAAAAACATTCTTAATTAATTTGGTTTTGAGCTTTGAGCTATCAGAGTTCAATTGTGTCAAGCTGTGCTGTACATTTTTTTGCACCAAGAAAAGCAGGATGTTATTTAAAATAACTAGAGATGAAATTTCATATGACTATGGGAGCTAAAGAAAGACACCTTGACAAACACGAAAAATATAATGAAGCTATTCAATTCCACAGAAACAAGATGCATCCAGAGAGCTGTGCAAGGTCTGCCTGTATAAGCTTTGTTTTATATTAGTTAAATAAAAAGCTATAAATAACAAAAACAATGCCTCAGAAAAATAGCAGGGCATCCTTTACTTTAAATGGAGTGCAAGTTCACCATTTTTACTAGGAGATTTAAGAAAATTTGAGCTATCTGGATGTTTGTCTCTTAAAAATTGTGGTAGCTAAATATGCAGCCATGTCAGCACATGGAAAGGGAATTTCATTCATGTAAGATCTGGCCTCATCCTGAGACTCATTAATGTTTTCCTGGAAAGACTGCTTAGTCAAGATTATGAAATAACATTTAAAATATGGTCTTTTTATTGATCTATGTCATCCTTTGACACAGCAATTCATGTAGGTGACCTTGAATTTAAGTACACAGTTCCAACAAGCAGGTAAACCAGCATACACATCTGCAGTAATCCTGGCAAATACAAGGCTGGTTTTAAAAGATACTGATGCTAGGAAGTGCCATGGGAACCATGCCCATCACGTGAACAAGTTCAATCAGTCTGAACCAACAGATGCTCACACCTAGTAGCGGTGAGGAAGGGCCACATCTCGGTGGTATGCCTGGAAAGAGACACAGGGAAAAGCAGCTCTCCGGAACTGGTCAGTAAAGAGTAGGTACTACTTGGAACTCCTAGTGTTGTAGTTTTACTTAACTGGGAAAGATTTTCAGTGAATTTTTTTATACCACCCCGTGGTTCAGAGTGTGGGGGACCGCCCCTGCCCTGTCTGAGCTGAGCTGGGGAGGGACTGCCCCCAGCATCTTAGGACCTGCCAGAAAGGGGGGTCCCTGAAGTGAGGCATCATTAGAACTCAGGAGACAGGGGAAAAAAACCCCAGTGCTTCTGGAACTCACTCTCTTGTTCCTGGGTGCAGTTGGTGAGGGAAAGGACCCTGCAGCCCCTGCTCCGGGCATGTTGAAGAGATGCTCCAATCTCATGCAGCACCAACCACTTTCGGAGCAGCTTTTCACCAGCTCTTGTTGCCAGCTCTCTCGCCGCAGCTCTCACTGACAGCTGCCCGAAGGTGCAGGCGCTGCTGCTGCAGCCATGCTGAGAGCTCAGGAATTTCCCTTCCAGGAGTCTCGCCGCTGCCACTGTGTGGATTGAGACCGCCAGCCCCAGCTGAGTCATCTTGCCATGCGTGACCAACCATGGCCGATACTTTGGGATTTCCCTTTTTGGGAGCTGCACAGGGCTCTGCTGCCATGTGGCACCCAACTGCCCAGTGCTGGGTCATTCCAGGCCCACCATTCATGTGGTTTGCTACATTGGAACCCACACCACTGCCCTGGCAGCATAGGAATTCTTTTCAAATGAGTTATCTTTACAGGTTTTGGGTTAACCTGGGACAGGGAGAGGGTGGCTAGGTGATATTTTCTGCTATTGTTTATTTTGTTTGGTTTTGTTTCTTTCCATTTTTTAGTAAAATTGTTGTTTTTCCTTCTTCATTCAGACTCCTCATAATTTCTACTTTGTCAATATTTGGGGGGAGCAAAATAAAAGAAGAAAAAGGAAGGTTTATCTCATTAGAAGTCACCTCCTGAGCATATTGTCATAAAACTAAGACACCTAAGTAGGCTTGGACTCTGCTGTGCTAGACTCTGCACATACAGACCACAGCAGAGCAAGAGCCCTATAGAGATTTTCATCTCCAAATGTGAAATGCACACAGAGTGAAAAAGCAAGACAATGCACAAAAATAAGTGGGCTGAAAGAGAGGGCTGAAGAAGCTACAGGGGTCAAAGTATTCTCTGACTTGAAACAGTAGGATGGTAATTGTATTCAATTCCCTGCGCTGAGGTAGACTTTACAAATGATCAAGGATTGCTGATTAGGGCTTATAGCCATTCAGATCCAGAGGCCCCCACTTTCCACTGTGGATCTGGGCCTAACCTGCCATATGCTGTGGTGGTGATCCTCAGTCAAAGGACATCCCTACTGGTGCTCGGGCCTCATAGACTGGCGGGCCAGTCTGGGCAGAGATTGTTGATCTGACACCTTCCTGCCACTGGTGTGGAATGTTCTCTGGAAGGCAAGAACTAGGATTATTTTGGAGACAGAGTTACTCTGGAAAGGACAAACCAAGTACTGTGCATTTCATAAACTATTGCCAAAATCTTCTTAAACTTAATTCATCAAAAGCTGGTTGGGGTTTTGGTTTTGTTGGTTTTTTCATTTTTTTTAGCTGAAACCATCTGAACCTCCTCACCATGAGTAGGGGGTGAGTAAGAGGGAGGGAAAAGCCCTCATTACCTTCAATCTCACCTCAAGCACAAACCACAAAAAATAATCAACCATTGGGTTTAAAGGCAGCATATCCCAATGTAAATATTGGTATTTTGGAGTACAAGTAGCTATTGAGAGATGAATAGCAAGGGGAACAAATTCAGAGGCCAAGCAAGTTAGTAGACGTTGAAGGAGGCTGATTTAACTCTCCCTTACATTGTTACAAGGTCCCTTAATTTCATGGGACTAATTCTTAACAGATCTAGCAGGATCAGAACAGTGCTCTAAGCCTGACCTAACATCCTAGATGTCTCAGTCTGTCTGCTCAGCAGGTGTACACCAGTACAGTCCCACAAAGCAACGGGTAACATTCCCAGGTGGTGCCAATCAGCATGGCAGCACTGACATCACTGCTGATTTACTCTGAAACTGAGAACCTGTATGTACATATTTCAAATTTCCGATCTTTTGCTAAAATGCAATCTGTTCAGTTACAGGATCACGGAGGACAGAGGTGGAGGAAAGCATTTTAAGCTCTCCCTTTTGTTCTGATGCATTGTACAGAAGTGTCTCTACTTGTTTTATTCCTCTCTGAGGACTTCTCTTTTTTCCTTCTTTTTTTTTTTTTCCAGAGCAGCACACAAGTGTTAGACGGGATATGTAATTAAACATTAAAATGTCACGTAGCGATTAAAAAATAAAGAGCCGCTGTGCTGTTTGATGGTGTTTTTCCATATATGCAAGCCAGGCAATCATTGGCATATCCAAGCCTGACCTTTGGAAAAATAAAATCCCCCTCATCTTCAGTGCTGCCTGCAGCCCTGCTAAAAAAAAAACCACAAAAAATCCAAACCAAAATAAAACAAAGAACATGTGACCACCTGCGTACATAAGCAGAGATCACTCTGAATGCAAAGACATGCATCTTTTTGTGATGCACGTTGTGAAAAATTTTGGGGTAAGGAAGAAAAATATTATAGTAACTTAGTAATGAGGAGTTTCCACAGCTAAGGTAATACATGATAATATGGACTGAACAGCAGTCCATTGTTTGAGAGCAGAATGGAGCCCTGTATGGGATCACTGCTGGATTCTGTACACCACAGATGGAAGGGAGGAATTACACCCTGGATCTAGGGGGGTGAAGGGGGGTATGCATTTCTTTTACAGTTTTATTGGCCTTGCATACAGGTCAGTAAGTCACACACTCAAACACGCACACAAACATATGCTCATGCATACACACACTGCAGCACAGACAATCTGTCAGAGCTGGGAGGCAGCTTGTGTAAGTTGAAAGTTTAATGAGTGCCTGACACTAAGCTAACAAGTTTTTCAAACAGTGGCTAACAAAAAACAGGGATCCAGGAGACTGCATTTGGTGCCAAGATATTTGTTTTAATATTAACAAGGACTGAATTCAGGCAATAAAAGAGAAGGAGGAAAATAATATCTTCTGAAAGTGCTGAAAGCCAAGTAGTTCAATATATTTGAAAGAACATGTGTGTTCAAACAAGATTTTTTTTTTTTTTTTAGGATAAGAAAGAAAATCCAGAAGTAAGTGGTTATCAACACAAAAATTTCAACAAATATGCACATAGCTAAACTTGTCTTCTATCCTGCATCTTTGAAACGTGCAATAATATTAGCTGAGGAGTATTTTTTAGTGCAGCAACCCAGATCCTCCACCAGAGTCACACTACATTCCCACAAAGGTCACGATAAGATATTTTAATAAGAGTACCCATTTTAATACTGGTGAGGATCTGGATCTCACTTCTCAGTTAAGGTAAAAAGTGTTGTTAAGTCCTTTACTACACATTCTCGGCTATTTTTGAGGATTTTAGGATCCAGGCTTAGATGATCTTTAAAGTCCCTTCCAACCCAAGTAATTCCATGACTCTATGATTCTATGATAATGCAATGTCTATGAAACATGGTGAAAAAAAGCTCCCTCATGCATCTGGCATATTTGCTGAAAGATACATAGAGTGTGCCCAACCCAAAGTACAGTCTCCTGAGATGTCTTCACAACACCCTCTTTGGAGGAAAAGATGTGTGCATAGGCTCCTGGTAACTTTTTCTCTGAAGTTCAAAGATAGTAACAAATCTAGCACAAGTTATGGCTGCTGCCATCATAATTGGTGGCAGGTTCACCCGTGAAAAATGCTTGCAAAAGACTACCAGTGAAAAGGGATTCATGTGCTGATCCTATGTTAGGACTTGCAATGTTATCAGTCTCACCTCTCGAAACTTACACTGAAAATGAAACTATACCTAATTTCAGAAGCTAAATGGGATTGAGCTTCTTTATAGTTGAAAAGGAGACCTCAAAGTGCACTTGGGACTCAAACCATGACTTTCTCCCTCTGATTCTACAGAGTAGCATCACTCTATTTCTAAAGATGTTGTACATCAGAGGAAATTATAAACTGCAGCCAAAAGTTACCGAGACAGTTCTTAGACAAGAGTCAAATGTTGAATGAAATTTTCAAATATTTGCATATACCTGACGTGCTTAGAAACCATGTAAGTTTGCTCCAAGCCTAGACAATTTAATCAGCTAATGGGATTAAAATACATATGTTTCCATATTCAGTGGTGCATAAGAAATAATGTAGTTGAGAATACTGTTTCTTTGAACCATTAGCCTGCATGATCAGGGAGCAGTTTGCAGTTGGGTCATCTGAAGATGCTTTTAAGAATCTCTACAAAAGCTACTAGCCTGTTGGTATACCAAGACCATAGTCTAAATTACTGATGAGTATTGCCTTATTGATCCCCTGTGATCTCCTACATTTCTCTACCATGCAGTAAGTTCTCATAATTTTTGGTAATTGCCTTCAACTTCTTTTCTTCAGCTTTCCTTACACCAAATAATGTGAGGAATGTGTACTAGCTCTTGTGACCGTGTAGAAAACCAGGGATCTTTCAGTCATTTTTGACAAATACCCTTTTGAAAATATGTTGAACTCTTTGTAGACACAGACATTTCAAATTATTCTTAGAGACAAGACTGGGTTCTTTAATGAGGGAAAGAGGAAATGTAGCAGAGAAGAAGAGAAGAGAGTTGGTTAACAAACACTACTAGTAACACTCAAGCCACGAAATACCTCTAAAAGATTAAAGTCAAATCTGACAAGGCAGCAACTTCATCCATAAATTAAACAAAATTTGGTTATCCCGAATCTATAATCCAGTTACAAAACTATGTAATTTCTACCTTCTTATATGGATCTAACATCTGGAAACTACCAAAAGTACCAACAGATGTCTAAATGCCTTTGAAAATAAATGCCCTAGGAAAGTACTAGGGATTAAATGGAATGAATTTAAATCAAATTCTTAGATCAGCCTGAGTTCAGCAACCTTTTATTTAAAAAGTTATTCTACAAAAAAAGGGAAATATCTAGGACATCTTGTAAGTGAAGCCAGAGCATTTGCAACAGCTGTCATGCCATTAGACAACCGAAAAAAAAATATGTAAAAGGAGATGACTGGAAGAATTACTTCACTGAACAAGTGGAGAAAGAGAAAACTTGTGTGATCTATTTGTGATCTACTAATGTGAGCAGCAAGCTAGAGAAAAGGAAAATACTTGGGACTTTTCCCCAACCATCTGATAACATAGTAAAAATCATATTTATAGGAATGATCCATTTGTACTCAGAAAATGGAATTTGACATGAAAATTTTTCTGCAGTAGGTACTGAACTTTAAATTTACATCTTATTTCGAAATTATTTCATGGTTTATTCATCATTATTTCAAATTTTAAGCCACACATTTTAAGAAAGAGACACTGTCCTTTTCTTTGTGTGGTTTTACTGCCCTTAACACAGGGGAGACCTGATCTATGATGAACACATATAGATATTTTAACAGTGAATAATCATTTTCATGCTACTCTTTTTTTCCTTTAGATTAACAGAAATAGTAAGATAAAAGCATACTGTCTTGGCTGTATGAACAAAACATCAGTCTTATAAACTTAAACGTGTACTACCTTCAAAACAAGTAGCAAGAGTTTTACAACTTAATGGACAAAGCCTTGTTAGAGCCCACTGGTATCTTGCTTATTTAGTAAATAGTGCTTTATTATCAAATAACACAAGTAAGATATTCTGTATCTTCAGCAACACTGAGAATCAACAGTTGCACTCTTCTAAATATCAGTTTGCATTTTGAAAACAATTGCTTCCCAGCAGACTGATCCTCCCTTTTAATACCAGACATGAAGACAGTTGTTGACATTACAGGGCAGAAAATTTTAAAAGCAAGAAATGGAAAGATTTCTGAACAGCATGAAACTGACCTGGAAAAACTCACGGCCCCAGAAGGTCACGGAGTGAGAATAAGTAGTGCAGGGTACTATTGAAAGACTTGGATCGTTTTTATGACCATTCACATCTTTAGCCATGTTAGGCAGAGATAATGATTGCGCTAATCAGACCAAGTTTCAGGGCATAAACTGTCTGTCTGTGGGCTGTATCTGCCACAGATTACTTGCCAAAATAGGATTCTTTCTCTTTTTCCCTCTCCCACCTCATAAAGTTTTGAACAATTAGCCTTCTACATTAACTGACATCCAGTTCTTTCTCCAGTGGTGGGCACTAGCCAGTGCCAGAGACACTGGACCCAATTTCTTCAGAATGTGTGGTTTCTGCAGTTGAGACTTTCCAGTGTGACTCTAAGACAATGCACCGGCAGGACCTGTGGAGGTTGGGAAACGGCTCAACTCAGAACACACTTGAATCATGAATGCTGTTTGCAGCACATGTAGCCTTTGAAACAAATTTATCACAGTATTGTAAAAGGTTACATTATATTTTTCAGTATAATTTGTGCCAAAATTTTTATCACTGTCAACTCTCAGAATTTCTCTGCCCCACCCTTCTCATCCAAGTTTTCATTGGAAAGACTACAAAGGTGATGTAGTTAGAGAAACCAGCTACAGACACATTTATCATTGTTTTATGGACCACCACTGGTCCATAAACCACAGTTTAGGAATTGCTGGCCTAAAGCATCACAGAAAAGCTAGGAAATAGCAGCTAAACTATCTGTGGGTTTAAACTACAAGAATAATAGCTTTGGCAAATCTCAGTCTTCTTTTTTTGACCATAAATGCTCTACCAACAAATTGTGACTTAGTTTATTTATTATTCACAATTGCTGGGCAAATAGAATCCACATGTCCCTAGACTTTGCTAGCATAAAAGATCTTGGTCTCAATTTCTATGCTAAAGTGAATTGGAACAGTCACTGTGTCGTTTCAAGTAGGTAAAGATCATCTTTAAATCAGAGCTCAGGGCTGCTGGTCAGTTTCTGACAGTTTTATAAGAAAATCCTTGTCAGTAGCTATTTCCTGTCTTTTATTGTAGGGAAACAGGGCAAAATGGTTTGATTTGATGACCATTTGCATACTGAACTGATGAATAATTTGTCCATTAGATGACTTGCCTACTAGAAATCAATGTCAGACATGGCATTAATGTATATGAGATCCTCTTGGTTTTCAAGTCCATACTTGCACATTTGAGACAATTATCTCACAATTCCTCATTTAGAAACCTGACATTTATGGCCCTAGTCCAGTGTTCTACTGGCAGCTAACTAGATGTCACACCTGTTCAAAAGAATTGTTTTCTGTTTAAAATAATTGTTACGATGAAACTGAAACACTCTGTGATTATTTAGATGGTGCCAAATTACAAGCTGTCAATTTTTACCTAATTTTGCTTTAGCAGTTGTAATACTCTTTATGTTATGCCTACTTTCATTGCAGCTTCTCAGCATATTCTGGGAATACCCAGACTATTTAAATGTATTTTTATAGTAATGAAAATATCAATATGTTTCCATATGCCATACTTTTACTCTTCTGCATAGGAGTGTTACGGTGAAATCATTTTCCCCTGCATCTGTGTCATAACTCAGTGCCTTCTGTAGGGCTAGCACTTAATCCTGAGCAAGGAATTGGGAAATAAGAGCCAGAAAAAGGAGAAAAAATATTCTAGAAAACTGAAGAAGTATTTGGTGACACAGATCCTCATCCTCCTCCACTATTTCTTTCTGTCTATAATGGGATGACGCAGTTTTGGCTAGCATTGCTTTACATAAAAATAGCCCCTTCCTCTCCCAGTTTGGTATGAGTAAACAGCACAGCAAATGGAAAATAACAGACTACTTAGTCCTAAAAGATATTTCAAACATCCCATAATATGTGACCACATAAAAACTGTTGACCATAGCAGATTATGGTCCCATAAATTTTCCACAAATTTTCCATGGCTCTAGATTAAAAAAAAAAAAAAAAAAAGGGAGAAAGTTTTGATATCATTGTGGTGGGTTTTTCTTGTTTGGGTTTTTTTTGTTTGTCTGGGCAGTTTTTTTGTTGTTGTTTTTAATACAATTCTGTAGTTTCCTTTCTGGCAGAAAGATGAAATATGTGAGCCCAGAGGGATTTTGGTATTTTTTAAGTGACTGAATTTTTATGATAATAAGCTCTGGTGATACAGGATAGCAAAAAGATTGTTTTGTTCCTTGAATTTTGATTAGAGGATAAACATTTTAATGAAATCTTGTAAGTTGTTCTTGGAGCTACATCATCACTATTTGGTTTAAGTTTTATTCTCTAATTTCTTAGCTGAAAGTTACTTCAACAAAAAATACGGGAATTGGTCCAAGAAGAGCCAATGTCAGGTTGAAATTAAAATGTGCTAGTTTATGGTACTGCCAAGTTATATGGGAGCCAAACAATATGAAGGCTTGCACAGACACATAACCAGAATCCTTTTATAAAGAAGTTTGTGTGAGGTCAGAAAGATGAATAGATGGGAATAGAAGTCTTATCTCCTGATATCCAGTCCAGTACCCCTCTCCAGGACTATCTCAAATGATGTCTTTCTCCCATCTTCAAATTTTGTGTCTGTTTTTTCAAGTGAACACTGGCATTGACACACTGGAGCAGCCTGGGGTCAAGTCAAATAGGCTCTTTGCTGACAGCAGTCAATGCCACAGGTTTCCAAGAGATATTTTGATCTTAAATATCTTAAAATAAAAATCATTAAAACCTTCTGCCAGGTTTCCTCACATGCCTTTTTACTGCCTCATTATTGCTCTCTTCTTTCTCATTTCAGCTGTAAGGTAAGCTGCAGGAATGTTAGCTGCTCTGTTTGATGACTGACTCAAGAAGGCAAGGCAATGCTGCAGTACAGTACCCTCTCAGCATTTCCTAATGTGTCTGTCTCTACTTTCTACCTGCATGCACTGGGTTCCTGCTATAGATGGTGGCTAGCACAAAGGCTGAGCACTCCCAGTTGTGTGCCTGCTGCCATTCACAAATCATAGAATTATTAAGGTCAGAAAAGACCTCCAAGATCATGAAGTCCAATCTTTGACCAAACACCACCATGTTCACTAAACCATACTCTACACAAACGGTCAGTTTTATGAAGATTTTGGACAAATCCAAGTTTCTGTTTTCTAAGCTATTTTCCAGCTTTGCTTTGTACCCAAGAGGTTAGAAGTGAGGACCACAAAGGAAAAGGCTTCCTGTGAGTTTCATGACAACCATAAGAAATTGCAATTTTTTTTGTTTTGTTTTCCTAGTTGCACTGAACCATATTTGAAGAAGAAAAGATAGAAAAAACAGACAAAGACAAACAATCAGCTAATGGTACAACCTTTCAAGCAATTCTAACTTTGAATTGGATTGGTATCCATAGCATAGTTTAAACATATGTTCACTTCAAGTGAATAAAAATGGGCTGTAAGTTGATCTCTGCAGTCTCCTTGAGCCTTCCCAAGTCAGACAGTTGCTCATTCATGCACCTCGTATTCAATGTGATCATACAGCACATCATTCTGTTTCAAACTTTCACTCTCAGTTTGGTACATGCATTCTGGTATCATTACACATGCATTAAAAGTCACAAAGCATTCATGCCACTAGAAACAACAACGGGTAGTCAAGTGTTGGGAAATGCTTTGCTTTCCTGCATGCATATACGTGCCTAGGTTTACTTTGTGGCCCAGTTTCCCCAGTACTCAAACTGAGATAATAGTACTGTTCTGTCCTCCAGGGCTGCTGGGGGTGGAAGCACAAGAGACTCTGTGTTGGTCACATAGTCCAGCTACTGGGATCAGTTACTTCAGAAGAATTTCTTGTTTTAAAAGGGTAGCTGAAGTAAAACCATACAGTCCTGAATTTGGGGTTGGCCAGGGATCTAAGTCTCAGGGCTGAGCCTGCAGCAGCAGCTGGGCCAGGACTCTGGATTCCAAGCTCACTGTAGAGGTTATGCCTTTTTGGTTTTGGTCTGGGTTCATCTCTACTTCACCCAAACCAATCACAGAAAGTGATGAAAGATACTCAGCTGGCCACTGAAGCACAGACACTGTGGTTGGAAGAACAGAAGATGAAACCCGACTGCTCCAGCTCAAAAATGAGAAAGTCTCCTTTAGTTTATACTGTCTAAAGGCCTGGACTTCATACATGGCTAATGTTTGCAAGGAGGAGGGCACTGAAATACACATGCAATCATCCATTCCCTGCTATTGTGTGTCCAGTAGCAGACTCCTAGTCAGAGCATGTATGTTTTCTCCTCTTACTCTGCCACTCTACTGCTGAATGATGCCACTCTTCTCCACCAGTTCTATTCAATCAATACACAACCCAGTGTGCAGAGTGGAGACTTCTCTGTTCTTTTTCCCTTCATCCAGAAATTTTGCAAACCCATTCCCTGGCTTGTCCAGTTGCAAGGAAAGCTCTTCCCTTTATAAACAAATAACAACAAAAAAGCTGCAGTCACAGAACTTTGCTGACTCTTCCTGTGCCATGTTAGACTGTACATGGTTCCCAGCAGCCTTTGAAAACCTGATGTATGGATTAGCTACATCAGCACACGAAGCCCTTCACATACACTGAAAAAAGAAATGATGTTTTTTTTTATTGCAAAAGACCTGCACTGTCACTGTCTAGACTTACCAGGCACCCATTCCATTTCAGTGCATCACAACAAGTTTAACTTAATGCATCTTAACAAATGAAAGCTCCCTAAACAATATACCATCAACAGGGCTTCATAATTTCAGGCTCACTGCTTCTGGGAGAATGTGATGTTCCTGTCAAGCTCGTATCCCTAGGCATAGCACTATGAAGGACCACTCATTGCAGTCAAACTAAAAGTAGGACCATTCTCCAAGTTCTGAAATATTTTGTTGGCTTAACAAAAAATGTAATTTCGGTTTGTTTTTTTTTCCTTTGCCTTCTGGGAGGTTTTTGGGTTTTTTTTTGGAAGAAATAAAAATGTGGCAGGACCCTCCCTCGAAATGTTTACTAAAACAAAACAATAACAAAAGGCTACAGATTCTTAATTAAGTATAAACATCAATATTAACTTATTCCTAGTTTGGGGGGAAATATGCACAATTGTTTACAGTTAAAATTTCCCAGATGGCATTTCAGAACTTGCTATTCTTCTGGCACTTCTTGTCACAGAGGCAGGAAAAAGAAAATGGATTTTTACAGGCCCTCAAATAGTAAATGGTATGACACAGATAGCAGCCATGCATGCATATATTTAATCACTTAATTCTTTGATATACAGATAAGGAAATCCAAATCAGCCAGCAAAATGGACGCTGAAACCAGTGGAAATATTTATATTAATTAAGTAGCCAGTTGTTGCTTAGCTAGAGTTACTTCATATACTTTATCACAGACTAGGGCTTCTTTCAGATATCACTGGCTATTTAACAAGCAAGAAGTTCTGAAATACTTTTCAAAAGGTAGGTACTAATTTCTTGGATAGTCTGAGACTGATGGAATTAGCCTTAACCACCGAAGTGTATTTTAAACAGAGATCATTTACTTGTGGACTTGCAAATGTATGACATGAAAGATATTATTTCTAAGACCAACAGAAGCAGGCACACCATTAGGGGCTCTATTGAGAGACAGTATTCAGCAAAACAATATAAAGGACTGTCCTGTTGTACAGCTCAGGTTCAGTGATGACCTTTTACAGTGCCCAAATACATGTTCAGTTGGCAGTTCCCAGCAACTCCATATAACTTCCACAATATAAATTGTCCAATTCCATGAAGGTTCATGTGGCCAGCTAAGAAATCTAGATTATACATGTTTTTCTTCCCAAGACTCTGTGATGTGTATCAATTAATGCTCCTATTTCAGGAGTTGGTTACAGAAGTGTCTTCTCCACTTTTGATACTAATACCACCCTTTGGACAACTCTTTTTTGTTGGAATTTGAAGTCATCCATTATAATAAGTTTATATTCAAACTTAAAGCCAAAGCTCTGGCTCCCCTGCACATGGACTTGAAAGATCATGCTTTGCTGTTCTTTAGGACCTTCTGATCTGGGTGCAAAGACATTCTATTAGAGTTTTGAAACTTCACATGGGCAGGGATTATTCTCCTGTGTTACAAAATGTTCGATCTGGGGTCCTGTGAAGCACAAATGTTTACAGCTGCTACAAATCCCATGTGATCTTGAGAAGTTACTTAAGCCTACATTTTCAGAAGTACCAATCCTTCAGTTCTGTGGGAAAGTTATCTTGAAGCACTTAAAATTCAGAAGGTAACTAGCATTGATCCTTAAGAAATCAATATCAGAACAAACATCTCTAACCCAAGAAGGTAGTCAAAAACCCAGTTACTTTTAAAAAGTTGTTTCTCTCTGTTTCTGCTTCCCAACAACATCTGTAAAATTAAGAAAGATCTAAATCATGGCATGTTTTATTGAAAACACATAAATCAGATGCAGGCAACTGGAGTCACGTAAGTATTTGAATAGACAACTAAGCCACAAGAACATTCAGTTCTACACCCAAGTTACGCAAAGCTGAGCAGAAATCCAAACTGGCTATCTATGGTTTGCTTGAGCTCTAATTTTCAGTTTTCATTGTTGAATTATGGTCCCTCTGCAACCTTATGGTAGAAAGAATTGTGTTTTCTCCTTTCCTTCCAGCTGTGCTGAGTGTTGAGTAGGGATGAGGGTGGTTTTGGCTTCTCTTTACTGAATTCTGTGATAAAAACTAGTGCTAATTAATGATCATCAGCTATCGGCTCTAAAAGCACCATGAAAAAAACAAGAGCATTAGCTCCTTCAAAGAAAACTCTGATTTTTATGAGTACCTTGTACTAAAACCAGATGAGTCTTATCTGCATTGTGTTTTCTACTTGGAAGAGCTACTGCAATGTAAAAAGCATAGCTTTTCTAATGCACTTACTAACAAAGTGAAGTGTGAAGCAGTGATCCCTTCTAGTTTGGGGCAACCTTGCAAAGCTTTTTTCCCAAAATAAATGAGAAAAACATGAAATGAATTTATGCTTCTTTGTGTCCTGTCATTTAATTTGGCAATTCTATTTTTATTGTTATTCCAAGAAACATAAAATAATCACAGTTATGTTGACAAACATACTGTGGCTACTAGTAGCATAGTCTATAGAACTGACCACTGTAAAGAACACAGGCCTGAGGGTAGTAACATCCAGACAAAAAACCTAGCAAGGGAAGTCTTTGGGTTAAAAAATCAAGATTCCCTTAACTGGAATTCAATAACTCTTCCCCACTTGGTGAATATATTGTATACCCAGACAGCCACCTCTGTTTTTATGGGAGTCACTTTGGCTGCAAGTCCTGAGACTGAAACCTCACGGTACTCTGGAGTTACTTTTTCTACTTAAGACTGCAACTGTTGAATGCTTTAGCACTGTGGCTATACCAGCCTATGAAAGCACTGGACTTTCATGAGCAGAGACAGATTTGTGGGTAGCTATAGACTGTAACACTGGCAACTGACAAGACCGAGACTAGACTGAGGCAAGAACATGTTCCACAAGATAACAGATTTTCTCTTGTTGGATAGTATTTCCCTATGGTTTAATTTTAAAAAGACCTTATCTTTCACATCTGGATATATACTCTGCAATGAGTTGTCTGTCTGAGAATTCATGAAAAACAGCTCATTGACTTTAATGGAAACATAATTTTGCTCTTAATGGTTGGATAGAATGACAGACCAGCTTATACTGAAACACACACAAAACAACAAAGATGAAGACTACAGCACATCTGCACTATCAGTGGCCTTTGGAAGTTCAAAGGAACAGCAGTCATAGCATCTAATGTAGCACCTTTCCACTCATAAGTACTATCTGTTCAAATCCATATTCTTAATTCCTTCAGTAGGTTTCCTACATACTAGTACAAAAGTTCCTAACTATAACTAGTTTTAGCACTAGAATCCAAACAATTCAACTTCATTAAAGCAGGCCACTAGATCTGACCATCTTACTCTGAAAATGAGAATTGAAAAATAATAATACTCTGTGCTATACAACATTTGGACACTTTTTTTTGGTAGTGCAGTATCTGATTTCTCTCTCCCTTTTTCTGTTTTTGAATACTGGCAATTCTCTGTCTTGTGGTTACTTTCATTTCTGCTTTGAATGCTTCCTCCAAGCTAAAGTGGCTGGCTTTTGATTTTGCTTTGTTTTATTCTTGTTTAAATGGTGGATTGGAAACTTCCAGATGTCAATATCTAGTAAAATTTTGTCTTGGAACAGCCCTTCCAAACATTCACTTCAAAACCTCAGCACTCTTCCAATACTGATTACACTGCAGTCCCCTGGCTGGTGAGCGTACCACCCCCTCAGGACAGCCACGCATCGGGCTGACAGTCTGCCCACTGCCGCTACTGCCACTTGTCCTTTACAAACAGCAGGTGGGTCCAGTGAGGGAGGTCACTGGCCCATGTGGCCCCACACTGCACATTCAGCTGTGGCCTGTGCTGAATGTTTCAGAAGGCATCCAGAAAGTCTTGGTCACAGCCAGTTGTACAAGGTGTATATGACTGGGAATGAGGCCATCACCACTGGTCCAAGACTGCATTAGAACTAGACTTACAATTTCAGACCACAGCAACAAATTTCTTTTGCTCAGATTGCTAAGGAAAAAAAGGTTGACATGCTGGCAGCTGTTAAGCAAATTACTTTTTTTATTCTTGGAGTGACTGTGAGCTTTCGGGCTATTCTGAAAGATAGGATTAGGGCTGAGGATAAATTAGGGTTAAGGACTACAAAAGCTTAAGAACCAGTCATTGGACCTGAAAGGTTGAAAAGCTAAGATGAATACTATTGCTGCCAGGGGGAATGGTTTTCAATATTTTAGGTATCAGGTTTCAGTCGTGTGATAGTCTAGTTTGGATTAAGAATGAGGTCTTGGACCAGCAGTGATAGACATGGATCAGTAGATGGATTTCCCAATGTCTGGATAGCTCAGAACAGAGCTATCAATGTCAGGGGCTGCTAGTCTGTAGTTACTTATGTTTCACTTAGGGCTATTGACTTGTGATAACCAGGAATAGTGAAGCTTCATTACCAGTTAGTCCCACACAGAAGATGACTAGTGTTGGCACAGGTGAAAGACTCAAGATTAAGAAGGAGCAAAGCATGGAGTTTCTGACATCTGATCTTTTCTTCCTGACTACCAGATCTCCAGGCAAAAATCTTTCTTAGAGAAATATACTGGTAGAAGTGAAGGTGGAATGAAAAGGCAGAATGTGTATATGTTGGGAGAATTTTCTCACTGCCTTGCTGTACATCTTCTACGGATAAACAATGCTGTCAAGTCTATACAAAATTCACTTAAAAAAACTAGACAGAAACATGAGTTTCTCTTTGTATACTGTCCAAATTCATGGGGTACTCCACTCCCACAGTATCACATATTCTACAGGTTCCACACCTGAAGACCTTGGTCTGTTTTTAAATATGCTACAAGCCTGATCATGATCACAAAGCAGTTTCACACTAGTGAAAGAAAAAATCATTCCATCGGGTCAGCTGGTGAAAATCAGCATAACACTGTCTTCAGTGAAACTCAGACAATATCCATACATTAGGAATATATTTCACTGAGTTCATTATCAAGGTCACTAATAACGTGAGTGGATTCTATCTACTACCTCTAATTAAAAGTCACACCAGACTGGAGTCAGACCACACTGCAAATCCTCTTGAGAGTAGATACATCACATATTCTGAAAGAGCGGTGGAGGAGCTCCATAGCATGAGAGAACATGCCAGCAAAAATGAGTTTCCGAATTTAAGAGCATGCTGAAGAGTTTGGAATATTGCTTTCAGCAAAACTCTAAGCACAGCAAAGATGATGATAACAAATTATAATTAACAAAAAAATAACATAATATTTTATTATATTCCAACTGAAACCAAATTTAAAAATATGGTATAAAGGAATTCTGATAAAAGTACTGAAATAAGAAAGATGGAACTGACCACTGGGAAGATGACTGCCAGCTGTTATCCTGAGCCACAACATAAATTATTTTGAAACATAATTACAAAGAAAATAAGAAACTGCCTTTCAGTTTCAGGCAGAAATCACAAATTTGTAAGGAATCAATTAGAGTGATGAGAAAAAAAAATTAATGTAATGAACTTTGTAAAGGCTAGGACCATGTACTAGATGACATAGAATGTTCAGTCAGTAAGCTACATAAACATTCTATGACTGCTTATATAATAAAAGTAATATATTTTTCCATTCTCCAGAAAAAACTCCGACCAACCAACCAAAAAATAATAGAAGAAAAACACCACAAAAAAACCCCAAACCAAACAACAAACAAACAAAAAAAGAAGCAGGGTCTAAACTTGAAAATGTGGAAAAGACAGACTGAATGCTTCTTAATTCATGTAAGTTTTATAGTTTTTCTTTGAATTTGCTCCCAGCTTCCTGCTTTGTCATTTTTAAGAGTCAACCTTTACTTTTTTGCTGTAATAATGCAGCTAATAACTAGTACATGTTATGATAGTGAGACAGACTTTTGGAAAGGATGTACCAAACCCACCAGAACAGTCCAAAACAAACGGTTATCAGTAAACAGGATGGTGATAACTTCCGCTCAAGAATCAGTTATTTGTGCTTTCCTCAAATATAAAACTGATGACAAGGTCACTCTTCATCATTATCTAGAGACCCTGCAAAAGCTGGAATTTCTTAAAGGAAAAAAACTGTTCTTTGGGTTTTCCATTATGCAAACCAGATTTGTAGCAGTACAACTTTAGCTCTGTTAAAGAAATGAGTCTATCTGTGTTTCTGTGGTCTCAATACATCCATGTTGGGTGATCAGAAAGCTCTGTTAGTCAGACCACTGTACATATATCAAGAAGTTTCTGCTCCCATGGTGTTAATATCCAAACACATGGAGGCAGACAAAAGAAGGATCATCAAAAACAAATACGCTCAAATTAAAACTGAAGGGAAGTAATTCAATTACAGTTGTGCACTAACTGTATCAAACACCTAGGAATATAAACTGAATCAGCAGCCAGGCCCCATCTATCCAGAGCGAGACTTAAACAATGTCAAAGTGCTCTTTCAAGAACAGCAATGCAGACCTGGGAGGTTTTCTATGTAAGGTCATATTGACCATCAGCATCCTAATTTTAGCTGTTTAAAATCTACATTTTCACAGAAAGCCAAAGGTTTTTTTTATTGTCTGTATGCACCTGCTGCATATAAATCCAAAGTGACTGAGAACACAGTGGCATCAAGTTTCATTACAGTACTGCAGCCAAAACCTCATTCTTAAACATGCTGGATCATTTTGAAGAGTGCATGTATGTGGTGTGGTTCCAGGGCTTTGACTTCCACTGAACTTCTGAAATGCCAGCTATTCCACACAATCTAACTCAGATAAGCTCTTATTCCTCTTCCCTTGCATCAGAAATTGATTGATTTTGTGCCTAAGAAGAGTGGATCTGAAAATACAACTGATTCTAGATTCTCTGTAGTTTAATAGCTAAGAGTGATTATCAGTGTAGCCCTATTTTCTTCTCAAATAAAAGGTACCAGCAGATTTTAAGTCATACTCATGACATGACATTTCATTAGGCCCCCATTTTTGAGAATCAGATTATTAGGAAGTGATTTTTGCCTGCAAAGTTAATGCACATGCCTTTTTTCACTGCCTGTTTACTGAAAAGTATGTATATGTCCCTGTGTATATTTTTTATTGCAGTCTATTTTTCAGTTTTTGCATAATTTAAAAGACTTGATGGAGGTAACAAATCATTGGCATGCAAATGACTGTGAGATGAAAATCTCATCATTGTGCTATGCCAACACAACTGAGCCTTCAAAAGTAGTCAGTTCCCCTTGCAATCAAAGGAGTTTATGTGGTGAAAAGCCCTCTGCAATCCATTGAAATTGTGTCCCTTAATGTTTTACAAATGCCTGCAGCCACAATGACTCTTTCTGAGTACTGTTTGTATCTTTATCCAGCAGCGAGGTCTTTCTTTTGCAACTAAAATCAGTGATTACAGAGGCAAAGGACATTTGCCTCTCTCTCTGCAGACATTCACAGCAGCTAACAGTGGTTAGCGCTTTACAGACTTCTTACTGGTAAAATTTAAAATGGTTTGCAAATATCATCAGCTCTATCTGCAGAGAAGTGACTTGTCCATGGTTACCTTGTGAACTAAGCACAGAAATCAGGCTCTGGTTGGACGGGAAGCTTACTCTGCCATTAGAATATAGTGATATCTTTGAATCATTGCATTAGTAAACATTCCTTTTGCCAGTCCTTGCAAATCCAAGTTAATATCTGAATGCTGGCAAAACAGTATACTTTCCCAGTGCCTTCTGCTGTGTTTCTGATAAAGCTTCCAAATACTTATGATTTTAATCTAACACCTTCATGAATTTACCTGAGCCATTTGCTTCATGTTTGTAGCCAGCTTGACTACATACAGTTTTAGAGAGGAGTAAAAATGAAGATGGATGTTTTGGACATCCTCACCATATTGTTGGAATGCATGTAATTGATTAACACATGTACATAAAAAAACCTATCTCTGTGCTAGTACACTAATCACAGTTAGTGCTTAATCTCAAGCATACACTGGCATACAACCGTTCTTACTGTTGAACTCTCCCTGACATAATCTTGGCTCATCTCAATTGACACCCTCTCAGGCAATGCCTGGGCATGGTATGAAAATTCAAGTTAGGGACTGTTTCCAGCTGACACTTTAAAGGACACTTTGCTTTGGGTGGAAGACAGTAAAACAGCATGGGCATGATCTGTGCCATGCCTTTTGATACAGGGCACAGAGAATGGGCCTTTGCCATTTTGTTTACATGAAACAGAATGAGAGAGCAGTATAAGAAAAGACAAAAGGGGAGACAGATTTTACCAGAACATGATTCAAGTGCTCCCCATATCATAAATGTGAGTGTAACTACATGGCTTTCTATTGAGGCTTATTCCCGCTGCTGGCTGCTCAGTGACAGTACACGTGTGGTTTTAGCTGGAGGTGTACACTTCAACTCTTGTTACCCACATTATTTTAAAGTTGTTAATGATGTCATTTTCATAAGTGGCAATGACTGCTTTGAGCTTTCATTGATTTCAGTGGGGCTGATCGTATTTGCATATCTGTAAAGATCTGCTTCAGTAAATAGTTGGCTTGATTTTCAGTGTCTGGCTGCAAAACTCAGTGCAATGCAGAGCTGCTTCAGATGGATTTTAAACTAGCTATAACTCCTGGGCAAGATGCTTTCTTGTACTAAGACCTATAATTTGTAGTTGTTTTCTCTTTGCTCACATTTTGACAGGCACCATTTTAGTAAAAGCCACAAACCCATTACCACTTTACCTACATACGGAGTCTAAGGCTAGTGGGTTATAAAGGCTCTCAGCATTACATTCTCTTTACCTAGAAAAAGAGTGCTCTTAGGAAGCAGTGAAAGATTGCTAGGCATTTGATAACCACCAGGTGAAAACAAAACAGAAGATGTTAATTATTATCTTAGAGAGCAATTGGATTGAGCTATTAAGAATGAATAGAATTCACCATGGTAAGCCTCCTCTTCAATGGAAGATTTATGGCCAGGACATATTTTAGTGGTAATTCATTTACATGGTAATGCAGACTTATTGAAGTTACATACAGGGTGATTAGAATTATTAGACACAGATGCTATGTTTGTTGGCCAGATGCAGGGAAATAGATTATATTCTGTCCTGAGTACATACTACATGCCGATCATTTCTATTCTCACTGTACCCCAGTGTGGCTGAATGTATTGAATACTTGTGAGTAACGGTGTTTTCTACCTAGTTTATTAAGGTGCATGTGTTAAGGTGGACATGTATACGTAGCTTATCTTCCATATACTAAGATACAACCTGTATTTTCCATTCACAGCAATAATGCCTTGTTGGCATATGTATGGCCCCAAGTCTCTATACCAGCTGACAGCTTACTGACTGAAACATGTGGGCTCTTAACAGCCCCCTCAGTTGGGCATTTTGTTAAGTTTTTTGAGGCAATTGTCTTGTATCTGTTTGACGGTACTACATAATTATTGGCAGCACCTATTCTTCCTTTGGAAATCTGTTTTGTTCAAGTAGCATCCCTGCTAGGCATTTGTGATGGTTTTCTTTTCATAACTAAAAATTTGTTGATGAAGGTCTCATTTTCACATCAGATTGTTGACTGTTGGCTGCAGGTTAGGGAACCAACCTCCTTCATTTACACCATGGATCCTCCCCTACTCTGTACCCAGTTTCACACCAGAAGTGTAGCAGTTCTTTTTTGATCTCTTAACTATAACAGCTGATGAAGAATAATCAGTGTTTTTTTCAGATAGTGCTGATTTCAGAATTTGGCAGGTGTAGTACTCCTGTAGGTTCTACCTAACACAACAGTATTAATTACATGTCTACACCTTCTTGTTTATTTGATTTTTTTCCTTAGCAAGGAAAGTCTCCTAGCAGAAATAAATTTTTTTTTTAGAAGCCTGAACTTTTTACTCAGCATAGTATAATGCCCAAAGCAGCTGTTTTTTGGAAAAAAAAAAATTAAGTTGCACTTTTGTGGGAAGAAAAATTCCAAATAAAAAATATTTAGGCCAAAATACCAGTTATTTGTTTTGGACATGTAGAGTGATGCAGATGCTTTGGTGTAGTTGCCTCATTTTGGAGAGGTGCCCATTTTCTTTTCTGACTGAAGTCCCTAAGTAAGTATTCCCCATCAAAGCTACTGTGTCACATCCTGAGGGGTTACCTTGGTACACCCTGGAAGCTCTAACACAGCCTCTGAGAAGCACTCCACAGGGCAGGGCTAAGGGAGAAGGGCAGCCATTATTCAGCTCCTGTGCAGAAAAGTGAGTGCATACCTCACATGAGCCCCAGATAAGCTGACAGAAAAAGAGTGAAGGGCATTTGGAGTCAGCGTGTTTGGTGGACTTAACAATTCAAAAATTATGCAAGACAACCTGATGCTTAAAAATAATTGGAACTAATTGCAATTCTTTGTCATATTAGCTGAAACTGCTGAGTTTATACCTGTGATGGGTTTGATAAACCCCAAAAAACTCAGATTAAGGTTTTAGTTTTAGCTAGGCCCCAATTTCGTGGGTCATG
>JAWWEU010000160.1:17550459-17597632 GCA_035583155.1 Acropternis orthonyx | reverse complement strand
GGTATTTCATCCCATCTGACGTCAGCTCGTCTATAAATCAAAGAGCAGCTCCCAGTGTGCTCTCTCTCTTCTCCCTCTGGCCGTGCTGAGGGATCCTTGTCTCTGCCGCCCAGAGAGATTAGGCCCCACTGCTCCTGGCCAGATATCCACAGTAGTTTTGCTCTTAGGGAAGTAAAATACCTTCGTATTGTTTGGGTTGCTCTTTCCCTCTCTTTTTGTGAAACCTCATGAACATCAGAGAATTCTTCATTTGAAATATAGGAGAAAAAGTATGTGCTCGTGGAGCAGGCAGGAGATGAGAATAAATGTTGCACTAATATTTTGGTGGTGGTATTCCTAAAACGTCAAGAACAAATTAGTCTTGGGTTAATCACAGATCAACATTTTCAGTTGTAAGTTTGAAAGGAAGGACCACTTCAGCCCAAACCAAAATGTTGCAGTTGGATTTGACAAATGATAATTGTTTTTTCCATTTAAAAATAAAATTAAGGGATATTTCAAAGTTTAAATTAATTGTATTCTGAAAAATGGAAAGCTCATTTTAAGGAAACAAAAAAGAACATACTTTTTTTTTTTTTTTAAAGCAGGAGTGCAGCTTCACAAATGAATAAAGAGATGCATCTGAAGCAAGTGTTTTTTCAGAACACAAATCTGCTTGATATTCAGTTGAAATATTTTGTCAAACCCTGAAGCTACCTAAACATGAGTAGTCACTGAAAGAACTGACAATACCAACCTGTGAGGTTCCATCATAGTTAAAAAATTGAAATGGAAGATTTCCATAGACAGAATCAGACATTGGGATTTCACTCTCTTGTGGGTGGCCTTCACACATTTTGAGCCAGCAGGAACTCCCATTTGATGACATACTGTGCTGTGCCAGAGGTTAAGGAGAGCAGGGACAGCTGTAGTGGTTTTCTGTGCAATTAACTTCTACCCTTTAAAGACACTGAGTAGCTAAACATAAACCAATATGTGAAAAGAGGGCACGTTTCTACTATACCTTTTTTAACTACATTTTGTCATGGCTCAGAGAGCATGTATATAATTTGTGCCCTCATTTATTCATTTAGAAACACTTTATCTGCTTGTTTATTTACTTCGGTTATTTATTTATTTGTGCCAACCATCTCATTTGCATACCTCACGTTACAACCTGGAGTAGGACAATTAATAGGACAATTAATATTTGTGAGAAGCTTTGACATTCTTAGATAACAATACATTCATGTATTTTTGGTAATATTTGTCCCAAAAAATTACAGTTTATGTCACATACCATCACCAAAAAGCATTTAATCCATGTCTACTCCATATGGGGATGTTACTCTTTGAGTCTGAAAATAGCAGCCACTCTTAAAATCAGAACAGAGTCTTCCCATGAAATAGTCTTACTCGGACAGATTAAATTCTGGACCGATGAATCAGAGTAAATGCTTTGACACAGGAACAATCAGAAGTTCCTATGGTGTTCCTATGACTACTTCACGTGAATGCCAAAAAATGTAGGCTTTCCAGGTCTGAGCAATTAAAAGTTGTCTAGGAAGTATCAAATCTAAACTATGGATAGATGTAATTGCAGTGTATTCACTAGAAATGGTGGAAAATTATCTGGAGCCCAGTCCACCAAGCTTCATCCACAAACCTAATTACTGGCAAATACATTTTCTTCTCTAAGGGAAGCCTTGCAATGCCATCCCTTTCCCAGACCATAAAATCTTTTGAACTGGACACAGCAAGCTGTACAAGAAATGTCCAAGCAAAATGGAAACAGGAACCTTAAGTCAAAGCTAAGTTAAAAGCCACACAGCTAAACACTGTCACTGAGTGCCCATCTTGGTATTCCTTTGCCTGTAACATCCAATCCTGATCCAATAGCAAGGGGCTACACAACACAGTAACATTTGTCACCTCCACTCTTCTTGAAGCAAACAAAACAGAATGGACCTACTGAGGCATTCTGTGCCTTTTGGTCACAGAAAATCTCTTTTATATGCCTTAGAACAGCGAATAAGAAAACACAATGGTGCCCAGTCTTTTTGGTGCCTACTTGGTTTGCCATCATATGGTCTCTGTATACTTATCTTTAAAAATGTTCACAAAAAATCCATTTTTGATAAACTTTTACCATAGGAATGAAACACATCCATACACTGTAGTCAGCCATGCCAGTTAGAAAACACTTGATGCAGAATCATGTTTAAAATCTCATGTTAAACTGCTTTCACTGTCCTGTATTTCTGACTTTGTTAACACTAATAAGCCCAGTTCTAAGTAGATTTGGATTAAGCATGTTCCATGTTCCATACACAATGTGGCTAAAATGAATCTATCTGTCAACATGGACAAACATAGACCTGTCTTCATGCAACGTGTGTTTTCCTGGGCTTGCACAAATTTGTCTCATGACACATGGATCATTACTGCTTTGCTGTCAAGATAAGTTTTTAAATTATTCTTCTATTAACTAGCATCACAGAATTATGTTTGACAGGCACCCTAAAGCATTAGATATGCTATGCACACTTTTTTGTTATGCTATCCTCTGCTAAGGTCCAGTATCTGGAGGATAAATGACACAGCTGAAGTTATACCATACAATGGCTGCAGGACTGAGACTCACATCCATGCCAACCCCATACCAACACACAAAGCATGGACAATACCACTTCCAAACTCATTAACAACATGGTTGTGTTGCAAACACATAGTGAATGTGGAAATGGCTTTTGTTCTATTATGATCTGGGGTCCAGCTGTGGGGGCAGAGATTTAAAACGGTACAACAGCTATAGGGTTTGCAGTCTGTTTCCAACTTTACAACATCCCACATTCTCAGTATTGGCATGTGACAAACAGTACAGTAAACTAAAGATTATGTGTCATGTTTCTAGTGGAGACTGCTGTATGGTTTCCTCTGCCCTCCTTGGATCCTCTTTACAAAAAAGGCATAATGCAGAGAAGTCTTTTTCCTTTATGAAACTGTCTGCCTTGATGCCTTTGTTAGTTGCTTAAAGGACTGAGATCACTAAAAAAAAAAACCCACCCCACATGAATTTCATCAGTAACAAGAACCAAAGTTATGTGAGTTACATATTGGAGATATTTTTCTTAGGTGACACAAACTGGAGGGATAATGTAGCCTATTGCCTGGATACCTCTTTATGCTTTTGCTAGAGATGTGTCGTTTTGACAGCTGCAGAAGTTAAAGAGTCTATTACCATTAATTATCAGGTATTAAACAAGATTATGCTTGTAAAATAATACTAGTAAAGTTGAGAGTGAACAAAGAAGTTAGATGTTTTGTCTGTTTGTTTTAAAGGACCCAGAGTAAGTGGGTGGTCCAGTATTGGGAAGACTATAGTGAGACTCAATTCAATCATTCACCTTGAAAATTCAAACAGGGGCGGGTGGTCAATGGTAAGTGAAACGAGCATATGAGCAAAAATGAGCATAGGTGAAGAGGCAAGTCTTTGCAACACTGAGCAGAATACAGAGTATAACTGACTTTTCAGAATTCATAAGAACTACAGGAGGTATGAACAAAGCCAAACTTCAGACTAAATTAGTTGTCTCATATTCTCAGTCCTTCTATAGCCAATAGAAGAATAAAGCTCCCTGCAGAGGGAAAGCGATTACTTAAGTTAGAGCATCAAATGAAACAATATCCTCCATCTACAAGCTCTTCACAAGAACAGATTACAATTTTATTTCTCTAACAACCAGAAACTCATGGTCTATTTGGTGCTAAATAGAAACTATTGCTCCTCTCCAGAGTTTGTAATCTCGGAGAGCACAGAAAAGATTCGATGTCTGGAGAAGAGGAGGTTAAATGACTTCCCTAAAGTGACACATGGAGTATATGGCAGAACTTGAAACAATACAGCCTCGTCTAACATCCTTATCAGGACTGGATGCAGCATGCCATGAACAAGGAAGGAACTGACCAGCCCTTCCTCTGAAACTGCATTCACTCATATTTGGTTCATATGATGTATTTTTCTGAGGTGTGAAGAAGAGGCATCTGCTCTGAATTAAATCAGATCATTTTGATTTTCCAATTCATTCAAGAAATAGAAATAATCACTTCAGCTTTAGTTTGTCCACCAGCCCGCCCAGATTCAGTGCCTCAGACTATTTAACAAATGCTGAACTTCACAGATGGAAGCAATCATAATTCTCTGTATCTCCCATTCACTTGCAGGAAAGGACACAGGAGAGACTCACCTGTTTCCCAGAGCTTAGATTTGTTTGTTAAACGGCCTGAAATACGAATCTCAGGGTAAGCTTTCTTCCTGGGCTTGGCATTTTATGTGCTGTCTCTCCTGACTTTATCATCCAAGCTTCAGTTTCTCATGTCTTAGAGACACTAATGACAGTGGTGTAAAGAAGTTGTTTGCATTTTAACAACAGCATGGAACAAACAGGCTCAGCTGAAACCTACCTTTGCAGGGACCAATGATACCCCTCTCACAGAGAAAAAGAAAAAAAAAAAAAAAAAAGAGAGTGAGAAAATAATAAGAAATACACTCATCTCACTGTTTTTTCAATGTGAACACTCTTGGAGTTAGGATCCAGTTCAGTGCCTACAAAACAGCTTTCAATATCAGGGAATGTCTCTTTTTTTAACCTAAACTGGTGGCTCTCCAACATAACTATCACCAAGTAGCTGTCTGAGTCTGTGCTATGAACAGGAAAAGTCATAATGCTGGAAAATCCTAGAACTTATGATTCAAGCCGATTACTTTTCAAAGCTCTGTGAAACTTCAAGCAGCCCTTTCTGCCTTTCTAATTCACCACCATCATGGTTACAACAGCCTGCAAGCGATAACCGGAATTCAACAAAATGGAATTGATCTGACTTCTTTTAAAGAACAAAGTCTTTCAGCCTTCTGTCACCATGTGGAGCCAGATCAGTATTCTGCCTTTATCACAATCATCCCAAGAAGTGGGAAGGAGGTTCAAGATGAATTGTCAGTAACCTAGTTAAAACTCTCTCATATGTACTATTGAATTAACTGTGCTGATATTAAGCCAGCTGTTATTTGTACTTCAGCAGTGTGCAAGGACCCCAGGCACTCGCCTGTGCTAGGTACTGTATTTCTGTTTCTGCCTCCTGTCTTGCCAACTCCCCATGCCCACTCTGAAAGAAGATGTGAGGCACTGAACTAGCCTTTTAAAATGTCATAGTGTACACTCAGGCCAAGATGATTGATGAGGGATGTCTCCAGCTGGGAAGGAGCCATGTTGGAAAGTCAGAAGCAGAACTGAGCCCAAAACATTTACTTCCAAAGTGAAATTGGCAACTCTCCTGCTGTCTGCCAGTTCCACTCAGCATTCCACAAGTATTTCTGGCATTTTCTACAGGAAGCAGCTTTGATGAGTGATTGGAACTGCCTTTACCACCTCGCAGGGCAGCTTCAGGGACCTGAAGCCATTGGGAAATATGCTGCAAGACTTCTCTTTAGCTCCTCAGCAGCACGATTTTGCACAGTAATGTACTACAGCCTCCATTAGCCACTTGGGACACAGCCTTATTCCTACATACTGCATTTCTAGGACCATGTCTCTTTCATTTGAACAAATACTAAGTTCTTTAACTTCAGAAATAGAATGTTATGTTCAAAGGGAGTATGAAATCTTGTCCTGCAAAAAGTTCTTTGTGGCAGGCCCCTTTATCCACAGGAAAATGTTTTGACCACAAGAGGGACAAACTATGACCGTGGGCTCAGCAAAACAGAGTAAAAATCTTTGTGTTAAACAGGATGATCAGGTCCCCTGATCGTCCTACCTAGCTTGTTTGGAAAATACTTGAATGTACTGAGAAGTTCCTAATGTAAGAACAAAAGTAAGTCATTGATAAAGCCTACCTAGATCTCAGTCTTAACCAGTATAATTTCTTCCAGGCTCAAACACCTTAAAAGTCATGCAGGTACTCTTGACTTAAAGCAATTTACAATGTTTGACTTCAGTCCAGCTTAACACATTCTCACTAAATGGACTCAAATATTATAAACTGATTAAGAGGGAAAAAATGGTAAGTTCATAGTAATCTGCATCTTCTCCAAGCATTTTCAGTCTAATACAGTTATTTTAGTGATCAGGTTTTGACCAGCAACAATTTAGAGGATTTTTTATCCTTTGGGCATTTTATTTACTTTGCTGAAAATCCAATTAGAAAAATATGTGTATTTTTTATATATATATAAACATATATAAAACTAAATTGAATGTCCAGGCTTTTCCAAAAGCGAGAAATTTCTGCTGAACTATTCTGGGGTTTGTTACAATTTTTGGTTTATGACTCTTCACTTAAATTCTTTTCTAATCAATCCAGGATTTTTTTCATGAATATTCTCAACTGGATGTAAAGTCAGTTTTTATTATACGGATTTAATGAAGGAACCTTGAGCAGCTGTGCAGTTTTTATTTCTTTTCACGGGGTTTTAGGTACATTAATCACAGGCGTGAGACGAACCCTGTAGCAATGAAGATAATGTGTAAATGCAGAATGTAATCTGCTAATACACAAATCAGAAGTGAAGCTGGAAAATGATGATGCAAGTTTCCTAAGCAGTGAATTGTTTCTCCAATCAGATGTTGCGTATGTCCAGATGAATAGGTGCAGACAGTTGGGATTTTTACTTTACTGTACTTCACACAAGCCAGATGGCAGCCAGCTCTATCCAAAGCCATGTAACCATATGAACATGGCATTGAGCCTGAGCTAGTATGTCTTGTTTTTCAGCACCCGCACATGGCTTCTGAATAGGACTTCTCCTACTTGATGGGCTCAAAAAAATGGGCAAAACTGACTTCATTCACCCAGAAAAGCATCTCTTCAGAAGTATCATTCCCATGTAGTTTCCTAAATGGGTTGTTATACAGTATGATGAAGTATCTCATTTGATTTGATGACAAAAAATTCAAGGCAAAACACATTTCAATACAAAATTCAGTTATGCCAAACAACATTCCATCCCACTAAATGGCTTCATCCTCTTTAGTTTCTTAAACACATATTGTCAAAATCAACAACAACCTCCACATATTAGTTTTCTGGAATGACATTGACTGATGACCAAATACCTCATGGAGAAATTCTGAGCAGCTCTACAGTTAATCCATGAGGTGAATTCCTATTGTAAAAAATTGGTATATTGACCGTCTGTAACTTTCCAATGAAATGGTTTTTTGTTAAAAATACATGAAAGTCTTGGAAACAAAATTTATTGTGCTTACCATTTCAACAGAAATTTACCTGTCTTCTTAGATCTTAGACTAAATTTCTGGCCACAATCACACTTGTCTGAGTGGATGTCTGGATGGACAAGTGACTTTACCAACTTAAATCTAGGTCTCATGACACAGGAGAAGCCAAGACAGGCAGCCTGGCATAGCTAAAAGGATTCCCACCATGGTGGTTTGCAGCAGTTCTTTATGAGCTAAGAGTGAAGGCAACACAGTCTTAAATTAACACAAAAACCTGTACTATCTTAAATAAGAATATATGATGAAATGAGTTCCGCATTTATAGTTAATCCTCTAGGGAGGAATACACAACCAGTTAAATTAATTGGATTATTTTTCTTCAGAATTTAGTCTTTTAAAGTGTTCAGAATACAATAGATAAGAACAATAGATCAAAAATTGCTACAAGCTGTTTGGAGCAAGTATGAAAACACGGACATTAAGAAGACCAAATTTGTTTTTTTCAAAGTTCAGGTGTGGAGATGCCTTACAGTAATAGCATGACACTGGGGAAAAAAAGACTGTATTGTACTGAAAACTATCATATCAAAGCACAGAAGTTATGGAACTAACATGAAAATGGAATTCGACTGCCATGAAATGCTGTTGTCACTCAAACATGCCTTGCAACACTGTGTCTGACTCACATACAAAATTCAGGAATTTTATTTGCTACTCTGCTTCAATCTTAAGGAGTTTTACATCCATTCTTTTGATCTTCCTGCACCCTTAAGAGGTAAAAAGGCAGTATTTCCTTATGTTACACATAGCAGACATAGACACAAAAAACATAAATGAGTCTTTCAAGCTCACACAGCACTTCAGAGAGAGCGCAGAATACCATCCAGGAGGCCTGACTGAGCATCCTCTTCTCATCACTTGACCAAATTTCCTCTTATTGTAGGAATTGAAAGGATGGAAGCCAATTAGTCACCTGTTTCATTGTTTGGCATTTTCAAGACATCTGACGTGCTTCACATCTGATGTGAAGCAATGTGCTTCACACACACAGGACCTCCTGCTACTCAAGGTTAAAGTTTCACACATGACCAGGACCTTTCAGTGTGTAAAACATAAAATTGTACACATCCCAGGCTTCTCTTTCTATTAAACAAATGTTTTGACCAGGAGCAGTGATTCTATTTTACCTCTGTTCTTCCTGATTTCCTATTGCTGTTTCCTTTCTTTCCACTCCTCTTCCTCTTCCAACACTGGTGCCAACATACTGGCCACACACACACACACGTCATGGTTGCTAGTAGCCAGCTGGCAGGTGGTGGGTATTTTTCTTGCAGCATATGTATGTGTGGATGACTGCTCTTGCTGTGTGACTAACTAAGTTGCTGGCAGTGCTTTTGGCTGGGTTATATTCTCTGGCATTATTTTAGTTACAGACGTTTGATGGGTTGACTCTCCTGTTTTGTTCTCCCAGACAGTATTTTTCAGTACGCCTTTTTTTCCAGCTTGAGACAGTCATGGCTGTGTGGGTGTCTTTTAATGATGTTTGCACAGCTCTAGACCTTTCTGTCATTTTATACAGCTGTGAAGGGAACCGTGGTGTGTAGGTATCTATGTGTGTATTCATGCAATGCTGTTCATGGTCATGTGCCTCCCACTTCTTGTAGGTGAATTTGCTTCTGATGTGCACCTGTGTATACATGCTCCTATGCTCTCCTGATTTTGCAAGTACATCTGTGCCTATGTGCACATCCTTCCTTTGGTGTGTCCATCTGTACAGACTGTGTATACCCAAATACACGTATTTCACAATATGAATGTGTCCTAAGCATATGCAGAAAAAATAATTTCTAAAGTATTACTAAAATTGCAAGCCAGACAGTAGATATGTGAAAATACTATAGTTCAGTTTGCTTGCCCATCCTGAATTCTGGCCCTGTGTAAATTTGTATCTGCTGAAATAATCTGAAATCACATCTGTAGATTTCTAATTAATTTGATGCTCAAGGCAGACCTGCTCTAGGAAGGTTGCATGGCAAACACACAAAATTTCTTGCAGTAACTACCTCATTTACTGCAAAAAGAGAATGAGGCAGATGGTTACAAAATGAAGCTCCTCTGGATCCTTGATCTAGCATGTCTTATTCCCCCAGACTTCCTACTGCAATCTCTCTATATCCTAGTCAGTCACCTTGACTAAGTCTTTATTCTGATTTCAAATAAAATTTCCAGACATTTCCAGCTTTCACTAGCTTTCCATCTCTTCTCTTTCCAAACTAGCCACAGTGTCAGGACCAGAACTGGTAAATGCAAATTCCTTCTGCCTATTGCATCCTTTAGTTACATGCCTACAATATCTATTCCTTCTTTTTTCCCAAAATATATAAACAATTTTCAATTCATATCACTTCTGCCTTCACTGTTAATTATGCAAAACACTCTTGCAATGTGCAATGTTTGACAGCGATAATAACACACAATTGCCAAGACCATAAGCATAAAAGTAGATTTCTACTATTCATACCATAAGCAGTTCAAGATTCCTGTAACACCTGAAGGACAGAATTTCTGTTTTTAGAAGCTCAGAAAAAAATAAAAATTACTCAAAGGAGTATGTGAAAAGCAATAGCCTAACTATATGATAGTATAGTCAAACAATAATGCATGTGTATGCAGCGATATACCATACATAACAGCAAGATACAATCCTGAAACATTTTGTCACAAAATGAGGTATTATTTTCCAAGCCTTAAATTCTGTTATTCTTGCTGGCATCATATTTCCCTTGAGTAATGAAAATTGTATATTATATATGCTGCTGGTAAAATGGTGACATCAGTCAACAAATAACGATTATAGATGCACACTATGAACCACATGATGAGAAGTGAACGAAAGAATAAAGGAATCCTCAGTTCTGTAATCACAGCCAGAACAGTCAGGAAAACATCCTGCAAACACTACTAAAGTTTCACCCTCACAAACATAGTGAAAAGACAGGAAACCACTATCAGTAAGAGCAAAGAAGCCTGTGAATCTTATCTACAGAAGCAAAATCAAATGCCAAAGTAAGAACACATAAATACAGTCCCCAGCTCATCATATACACATAGCTGAGTGATGACCTCCAAGTGCTGTCAGGGACTATATGCACATAGTCCAACTCAGTATTTGTTGAGAATAAATTAAAATAGTCCTAAACAGTCTTAAAGTATTGGATAAGTACTGTAACATTTCTTTAATGAATACGCTTCCATGAGCTAGTCTGAGACTTCAGTATTACTTGAAATAGGAGCCTTACAAAATCAATGTCAGTTTTGAGGATGCCAGACCTAGAGCTTAGTGCTCTGAGTACGCACTTGTAGTCACCTGATAACAAGTCTTTTCCAGATTCTTCCACTCGTCAGTCTCAAGGAACAAATGTGGATGTATGCAATGCATTATAACACAAGACAATTTATAGCCAGACAGTACAGTTAAACTGGCAAGAAACTTCCAGTGCTAAGTATGAGGCTCAATGGAGAAAGTGTTACTGGCTAAGCTGCACCAGTAACATTGAAAGAAATATTCAGGCCATTTTACTAGGGTTTCTCAAAAGGGAAATTACTTATGTTTACTCTGGAACATTCTTTAGAAACTTTTCCTGCTCATACACTACTATTAAACCATGCAAGTTTTTCTACTACTACATAGCCATTTTTCTTTAGCCTTGAAAGTGTACTGGAAATAGAATTGTTCAGAATGCAATATAATTTTGGTTTCATTACTATTAACAATAGATTTCACTTTCTATTGAAGATCTGTCATTACAATTCATGATGCACTAATTACGTCTCAGTTGCATAAAAACACAGATTTTGGGAATCACAAATGTGAATGACCAATGCAATCTGAAACGCCATGCATTTAAAACTAGAAGCTGGATGCATATAAGATAACTCTTTTCAACTAACTTCTTGATCTATCAATATTCTTTTCAAGAGCTCCATTGATAAAAATCCTAACAAAAGGCAAACACAAAAATACATGGACTATGCCTTATTAGGTCTCAATTTTAATACCTAAAAAATATGTCTGGAATTTCCGCCATTATCTGTTCACTGCAATAATGATGCATATGTGCATTAGAAAGGTTAGGTAACTCATATTTCTGCAGTAATTTATGATCTTAATATTTAAACATTTTTATATGATTTTCTTTAGAACAAGAAAGCCCTTCTCTTCAGTTTGGTACAGCAATAAAAATTTGGATTATCTCCAAATTAAAATGCATTGTACAGGAAAATTTTAACATATACCTGTATAACTTTTTCCAATTATTTTACTTCAACCAGTTGGCTGAATATGAATTCAAAAGTAGCAAAACTCATCATTGCTCTATTTTTTGCCTGTGTAAAATTTCAATGGAATTTCTTAGAAAACCTATTTTAAATGGATAGAGCTAGAATTTTAAGTTCACAGAACACACCTAGCCATATAAATTGCTCTCATTCAGATCTTCCCAGCATATAACCTGCTGTTTTACAGGCATATCCCCAAATGCCAAGTGCCAAGCATTCAGCATAAATGTGCAATTATAAAACATTTACAAGATTTTAAAAATAGAAAAAACTACAATTATTCTAAAGTAAGAGTTTATAAATAAAATTAATTATAACTTGATATTGAAAACTGAGCTCTGCATTGCTATTTGAGTAGCTCTATTAAAAAAAAAACAAGACAAAACAAAACCAAAAAATACCCAGGACACTAAACACAAAATTAAGTAATGCACCTTGTGATCTAAGCTAACTGAAATCATGCACAAACTTAGTGTTGTAATACATCTTTTCGCAACACAAAATGCAAGTAGAGAACAGAAGGGAATATATAGTTTATTACAGACTACATACATGTGCTGAAGATAGAAAAAATAATTTAAAAAATCAATAAAATATATTGCACAGGCTACAATATTTCATATAGAATATTTTTAAAAGAATGGTGAAAAGTTGAAACTACTCACTGGATAAAAAGACACTTTGTCCCAAGGGCAAGTACTGTAGTGATCAATTATATCTTGAATTGCAGAAACAAAATTAACTAACTTGATGGAAAGCACCACATCGCAATAAAATATACTATATACAGATGAACAGGAATTGAGAATGCTATTTATTTGAAACAGCAGGTATAATATACTGCACCTCTACACCTCCTGATGGAATATTTCTAAATGGGCTACCCATATTATGCAACATGACTGCACATTGATTTATGGAGCCAAAGTAAATGATACGCTTTGCCAATAAAAATTCCTTGCAAAGGTAGCTTTTTCCATTTAATTTTAAAGTGAGTATGAAAAGAAACACATAAAGAGGCAATGTTTTAACAAACATTGCCATGCAAAATGTATGCTAGAGGTATGAAATTATGTTTGTGTCTGTGTATGAGGGTATTTTCTGTACTGAAAGTTTTTTATAAATAAAAGATGGGTAATTACTTCACATATATGAGATAGCACAAATCGTACTTCCTGTTTGAGAGGTGGAAATAGTCAATGAAAATAATTCACTGGTTTGCTTTACAAGTGAATGAAATGCCCTCAGAAATTCTGTTACTGTGTGTTAACACAGCAATTCCATGTTGGTGTGTTAATAGTGCACAAGCCGTAAGATGTATGGATGTGCTACCTGCCTGGCAAGGGATAGGGGACTGCAAGCAGGTGATGGATGTAATGTACATCCACCATGTTATGCATTACATGTCATGGGAAGATTACAATGCCTGATACATTGAGGGTTATACACATTGTTAGCACATGAGTTTCATGATGTTTAGCTTCCATTTCACTTTCAGTTCTGCTATTTAGCCAGTGAATAAAGAGGTGGAACGGTCACTAACACATTAAGTTTAGGCAGCTATAGTTCCCCATCCTTACAGATATTTGCAGGATCCAGTTTCAGCACCTAACAATGAATTCATCTCATATAATGCTGGATCTGTAAAAGCCAGATGCCTCATCTTTTCCAGTTAGTTGTAGCTTTAATCTGTGGGGTTCACCAGCAGTCATATCCAGATTCTGCAGAAAACAATCTTACTAAAATAACTCCTTGACACGCACAGTGTAACAATAACAGTAAGAGGAACAAACACTTATTCACATTAGTCCTTTGTTGTTGGGCATATGAAGTAAACCCTACCAATATAACTAGGATAAACGTAAATTATATTGCATGAAAAATTCTACATCAGTTATAGGAAAGAGATAAAAAATTTTCATGCTAAAAGTAAGCATAAGCATTAGATAATTCAGCTCAACAAAGAACTTTACTCAAATCTAACTAAAGCCTCCACGCAGATGGAAAGATATCTGGAGAACTAGATCTCAATGCAACTTCAAATCACTTTTCACTATGACAATTCAGATATTTTTAATAGACTTCAAAATCTTTTGCAGGAGAATTTGAGGCTGAGAGCTCAATAAAAATGCCACTCTTAGCAGATGACCATTCCATGCTATTCACTCCCAACTTAGATGACCACACTTTCAACAGGTCTATAACATCAGTACCGTAACATTTCTTCTGCTTCACTTGTGACATCATAGTATACATACTTTCTCACCCCTTAGTGATAGTTAGATGTAATTATCATGTATCATAAATATAGATGATTATTATATGTATATAATTAATACATAATATATTATTACTACATATGATAATATTAAGAATATATGCTTCTCTCCCTGCACTGCACTAATCTCGTATCATCTCTTTCATCATTCAATCCCATGGCATTCTCTGTGTCACTTCTTCCTATCTCTCCTTATTTCAGCTCCTGTTCCTCTTTGCTGTGAAATAAAAGGATACCTTATCCTCCTTCCTATTAAGCAGGGACACCTTCCTTTGAGAAACCTGCTGCATAATTGGTCCTTCTCCTTCCTTCCTAAACTGGAAGCTTTTAAAATCTTCCAGCTGTGATCCTTGTCACCTGAGACCTGTTGCCCTCCCATAGAAGGTCAGCTACCATTCTAGAACCTCAAAAAGGCTCTATGTCTGGTCACTAGAAGGATTTTCTTGTATGCTTATCATTGTACTATTAAATCACTTTTCACTCCATTAAATCAGGGATTATTTAGCAGAGATCTGCAATGTGTTTTCAGTGACATTTACAACTCTTTTCTGCTGTAAAAGTTCATGAAGCAGAATCCCTGAACTTACCAGTTCCCTTCAGAATAGTTTGCTAGAATCCTTATTTCTTATCTGGGACTAAAGAGAAAAGAATGAGTGAAACGAATGAGTGAAGTTTCTTTGACAGTGATAAGTAACCCCATGATGAACTTGAGTTCTCTGAGTCATGAGCGCAACTTATATTAAATGCAGACTGTTAGCAGGAAGACGAATGCAGTAACAAACTGTCTTTGGGGATGAGGGACCACTGACAAGCACTGGAATGCCTTGTGGTAAATACATCCCTTTTGAATGCATCATCATCAGTGGATTTATTCCAGGTATGGAGTATGTTGCCATAACCCTTCAGTGGCTTTCAAGAACTTATAAAACATATGAGCAAATTAAATGAAGGCAGTAAATAATAATGAAATCATTTACATTTCCAAAGCACTTTGATATTAAGACTCACAAGAAATCCAATTATAATCATATTTAGGGATGGAACAATTTTGATTAGCACCTAATAAGGTTTTCCAAAATTCCTAATATAGATACCAGCTTCTTTGTGAAAATGCCACTAGGTACAAATACATCTGCATCTTAGGACACCTAAATATGTTTTTAAAAAACAATACAAGTACATAGATGTTCTACTACATTTAAGTTGCTATATAGGTTTCAGTTTAATAGAAATAACAGACATTCAGAATTCCTACAACAGGTTTTAACTGAATTATCATACTTTCTAACCTTTCTCTATAAATGCAGAAAGAGATGCAAAGAAACATCCTCACAGAGTGCTCCATCGTATATCCACAAGGAGGAAAAAGTCACTGCTGCCCCTTGTTTACCCTAAGGAACTGCTTTTCATATTCTGCACCATATTTTCCATTGTCCTTGATGTACTTGTTCCCCTGTCTAGTTTCAATGTCAGAGTTCCTGACAGCTTTGAATACCTCAGTGTCCTACCATGTTCTCTGCAACACTGCCATCCTTGGGAGTAGTGTCCACCTCAAATTAACACTATTTAGTGATTTAGTGATTTATAGATCTCATGGTCTGTACCTAGAGTGAATTCTGCTGCTACGGTAAACTTCCCTTGGACTGCAGCCTGGATCTACCTTCATGTTCTTGTAACTGAATATGCCAGCACCACTGTTTAAAACTAATACACTCTTCTCCATTCTGTCCAACTTTCAGTGTTGTCAACTAGTCATAGTTACTTTCTTTACTGTATTGTTTTCTTTACTGTATTGTTTTCTTTACTACTTCTTTACTGAAACTCCTCACCCTACTCTTTAATCCAGTTCTCCTTAGTTTCTATGACAGTGTCATTCAAAACACATTTTCTAATGATCTCTCATCTGCAGTGTTTATACAAACTACCGTCTTCTTTTCCTGGAGAAGTCAACCCATAGGTGTGAATTCCAGACCAGCCACTGTGCTGAGAGCTTTGAAGACAAATAAAACATGTCTCAAATCAAGACCATTAAATAGAAAGAGGCCAAGATGATTAAAGTGGATAAGGAAGATATATTAAGATAGTCTTTGTTATTTAATATTTCCTAAGGGCCCACACTGCAGATAGCAAGGACTGGCTACTGAGTGCGGAAATGAGCCATGGCAAATTTTTAACGTGCTTTGTTATACTTTACTAGCAAAACCCATTAAACTATAAAAACGTAACAATGCTCATAAAAACCTGACACTCCTCACTAAAGACAGGGCTGCTGGAAGCTGCCTCTGAACCAGCAAAACCCTGCTGAGCCACTTTACTAGGTCTCTGACTCCCAGCTCTGGGACATTGTGGCACCATGGCTGCTTTCAGCTCCTATGGAAGGAGCGTAACTCACCAAAAACATAAAGTAGAAGCTCAGAGCTTTGTTTGACTACAAACTTTTACTGCCTGCTGCAGCACTTTCCAATTTCAGAACACAGTGCTTCATTGCTTTACAGCTGTCTCACTGAGCAGGACCACAGAGGTTAAACTTTGGTGAAGCCAGAGGTCTGCTATGCAATCTTTACCCATCTCACTACTTTATCAGCTCATGCCTGTTTATCTAGTGGGGCTCCGGGAGACACTAAGATGCTTCTAATAAAGGTCTAGAATATCTGTTCTAACCTATACAGATTGTGCTGTATCACCTTAGAAACAGATGGCCATCCAATAGTATACTGAGCAAGAGTTCAGATATGTTTTCTGTTTGTCTTTAAAATATTTTACAATATTAATAGAGAAATTAAAATATTTTGCTGGCTATGGAACTTTCTTATTTGTTTGAAGTTTATATATAAACAAACAAACAAAAAACCAACAAGCCAATATCCCTGATCTTTTATTTGCATAATAGGAAGTGCACTATGCCTTGAAAATGTATCTAGCAGAAGCCGGTGAGGGTTTCAGTAGCCCTTATTTATGCAGAGAGTTCTTTCTACTATTTTAAACAGTTCTGAGGAAATGTCCATCTCTTGAAATCCCCAAAAGATGATGTGCTGCCTAAGAACTTCAGCTAATGCTTTATTGAACTGATTTTGAACTAACCAGGCAAATCCAACAGCCATCTGATGGGAAAGTGCAAGGAAGTGTCCATAAGACTATCACTCACAATCAGAAATTACTTATCCAATACTGAAAATAAGGTATTTAATTTACTTTGGAACTACTAATAAATTTAGCAGTTTTTAGATCCCTTCTTTCCATGAAAGCAACTTGTTCTGCACTTCAGAATCCTTCTAGAGAAAGATGGAGGCAGATGAAGAACTGAAATCATATTTAACATTTTATTTGATCTGCACAGCTGCTGAGATCTTTCTTAAAATAAGGCACTGATAACTCTGCAGCAGGAGATACAAGATCTTACCAAAGACCTAGAGTTTACAAAGCATTTAATGTGGCTCTGTTGGGCACAATCACACCCCACCTCAAGTGTCTATACTTGCTACTGCTACCACCTTAGTATAGTAATAAATGCTGAAATGGGAATTTAGTTTATAGATTCATTTCTTTGCAAACAGTTTTGCCCAGTTCACTACCTAGCCTGGTATGTGTCCCCCTTTTGCTTTAAAAATACAAGGCTGGATAAAACTAATTTTTTTCCATTTGCAAATGGAATACGAAATAGGGCTGAGCAGAAAACCAGAAGGTCATCTATTCCATGCTCCTGTTCCACAGCAAGCTCAATGTCAGCTCATCCTTCATCACAGACGTTTGTCTTTCATATCCATGAAAAGCTCCAGCCTCTTAAAGTACATGTATCTTCTGGCACTTCAGGGTCTTCCAGGAAAAAGGTTCTGTAAACCTTGTCAGTGAGAGGAAATCTAGCAGATTTGACACAGCTACTCCATGCTGCTTTTGCAACCGTTGTATTCATGAAATTGCACAGGCATTCTTATGAACGTAATAAAAGTTGGAATATGGGACCGAAAACCACCACATAACAAAGCTGAACATTACTAAGCATACAGGTAGTTTCGACCTAAAAAGTACTTTTCCACTCTAAAAAGTAGTGATTTCAAGGAAAAAAAGCTTCCTCCCTGCATTTCTCTGTTTTGGACATTAGGGATAAAAAAAAGGCAAAAACATTTTCTGGTTTTATTCCTATGTGTGTTGGGAATGTAGAGTTTATGCCTATCTGAAAATCAGTATCACAGTTTGCTGTATTCTAATCACAAGCTGATTACCCGTATTTCTGAATGTTCCTGTCCCACCCATCGCCATCAGAAATGCAGTACAGCTGGCCCAGGGAATTCATGTCAGCTTATGGAAACTTAATGGTGCTGGTGTACAAAGCGGAAATAGCTGTTTGATGTGGAAATCACTAGCATGTAAAAAGCCATGAACATACAATGCCATTATGGATGCATAAAGGGATTGCCATGCCATTAGATCAGTGTCCTTTTAATCCAATGCTGACTCACCCATCAATTACTGATGGCAGACTTTTTAGTATTTGTTTGTTTCTTTTGCTCCACTGATGTGTTGATAATCTAAAAAGTTACAGTAGAAGAACAACTTTTCAGAGTAGAAATTTATTGAAGTCATATGCAACTATACCTCTACGTATTGGAACAAAAAATAATCTAATGTTAGCACCATGATTCTTCTGGTCCAATATTTATCTACAAGTTTTTTTCATTAACTCTCTATAAAGCAATTCCAAGCAAGTCTTACGGAATTTCTGGTATTTCTTCTTTCTGTGGAAAAAATCCCTCTGCACAGAGTTTGGGAGAAAGAGCTGGGAAAGTGTTATTGTTTCAATTTCATACAAATAGGACATTAAAGGTCCTTTCCAACGCAAACCATTCTATGATGGGTGGTTTTGAATTTATATAATAAATATGCCAAGAATAGGCCTTACTTTATTTACCTCTATGTACATCTGTGATAAATGGCCGTAAAGGGCAATGAAACAACTGAGAATATGAGAGAGTAGATGCCACAAGATGCCAAGAACTAGTACAAGAACTTATCTAGAATGATGTTCCTATTTTTCTCCACTCAAATACTTCAAACCATTCTGGTTTAATTGGCATCTTCCTAATAGTTTGAGAGTTATATAATGTTAATGAAAAGTTAGTGTGAGATTGAAGAACAAAACATCTCATTTCAAAGCTTAATTTTTCAATTTACAGGGAATGAGAATTCTGGGGGAATTTCAACTGATGATTTCTGTGGTTGCTAGTCTGGCATGATCCCTTTCTGAACAAGCTGAGATCAATCATAGCAAGAATTTAACAACTGACAGGGCCAAATTCATCTTGGGTGCAACTCCAAAGTTAATGTAGTGACATTAAATTTTGGCCCATGACTTAATATAACAGAAAAACAGCAAACATCCCCTTAGTATTCTTTTACAACAAAAAAATACCCACATAGACCCAAAGTACACAACAGTGATCTGTGGAGTCAGTTTATACACAATGTGTGAATTCTGTTTACTATCAGAGATTCTGTCTATGGAAATCAGAATAAAACTGCACTTCAAGCTCTGGTCACGTTCTATTTTGGTTCTTGGGGTTTTATGCATATTGAATATAATAGGGGATGATAACCTGAATAACTTTCAAATGAGACAGTTGATGGTGAAATCCTCAAGAAACTAGTGTTCTGCACTCACCTACTCATGCACATTTCTTCTGGAGGCTGGAGGACAGAATAGGATTTTCTCAGAGAAAGGTGAGAGGTGTTGGTCTCTCCCCTCAAAAATTTGAATCTGAAAAAAATGAGAGAGATGTGGATTGAGAAAATATGGGGGGGAAAAGGATATATCTGGAGAAACAAATTCTGCTGTATTGTTGAATTGCCTGGAGAGGAAGGTAACTGCGTACACAGAATAAGAAATGAGAAGAGGATTCAGAAACAAGGCCTATAGAGGCAATAGCTCTCATTAGACCAACAAGTATGGCTGAAAAATTTAAAAAAAAAAAATCCAGCCTGTCTATTCCAGTTATCTAATACAAAATATTACCTCTACACTCAAATCTTGACTCTGACCATCATGGCCATCCAGAGCAAAGCCACAGAAGGACACTGCACTCATAAAAATAACATGTGCATGCATTTACTCTTTTGCCTGGAACTACACATTTCCTGTGGAAGTTTAATTAAAGAAAAAAAAAAGTGCTCGGAAACCTGTCAAAATCTCTCTTCATCTGTCCTGAAGAAGTCATCCTCACATTCACAACACCTGCTCAGGGACAGATTGCATGTAAATGCATGTGTTTTGCAGTATTTGGGGAGTTGAGAGAAGAACATCAGCATGGATCCAGACAATTACCATGGTAAGAGCACACATGCTCATGTCTCTGGTGGGAGAACAAAGACCTCATGCTCCAGAAAAATTATGAATACACCTAGGCAAGAAAATGCTTCTGCATCTAAGACAGACTAGGAAAAGCTTAAAATGCAATGTAGATTTAGTGTATTTGGGTCAAACACAGATGCTTGTTAAGTTTTTACACATTGGAAATGTCACAGCCTATCTGCCATATTTAGTATTAAATTTATTTATTCCTTACTGCCACGTCGCCCTTTCAGGGAAGAGCACGAGAATCACTTGTTCCTGTAAAGACACCGTATTGCAGCTCAAGGGAAAAAGGGCTGTAGGGGAACCAAGACCCAACAAATCAGAAACAAAAACAACAGGTGACCTTAAACATTAACGAAAACACAGTTCTTCTTGTGGGTTCTCTACCACTTTTCTCTACTAAGAAAGCACGGATACTCAACACAGCTCTCACAGCTCAGGGGAGACATGAGGGCCCCAAGCGTAACTCACTAGGCCAGTTCTCCCACAGGTGCGACGCAGCGGTTCGGCCAAAGCGACTGCAAAGGCTTAGAGAGGGCTGTGAATATTCAAGCTGGAAAGACAGCAGGGTCCCAGGCGGAGGTGCCGGCCGGGAATGCGCTCCCTGCTCCAGCCGGGAATGCGCTCCCTGCCCCGGCCGCGGGATCCCACACGGGGAGCCGCGGCGGGCCGTGCCCTCGGCGCGCGCCCGCCCCCTGCTGGTCACAGCCCCGCCGGTCACAGCTCCGCTGGTCACAGTCCCCTCTGGTCACCGGCCCCTCTGGTCACCGGCCCCTCTGGTCACATACCCCTCTTGTCACAGCCCCTCTGGTCATATTCCCCTCTGGTCACAATACCCTCTAGTCACCAGCTCCTCTGGTCACCGCCCCCTCTGGTCACAAGCACCTCTGATCACCATCCCCTCCTGGTCACAGCCACTCGGCGCTGCCCCCGCAAAACGCGCCTCCCCTGCTCTCGCCTGCAGCGCCACCCCGATCAAGGGAGTCCTGGAAAGATGCCAACTCAGAGGTTTGCAAGAAGATCTTTGCAAAAACCAGCTGTGGTCATCGATGGGTCCCAGCTGCTGTTGCGCCTTACCCCCGCACCCTTTTTCCGCAGCCTTCAAATTCCACTTGTAAACAGGAATCTGAAGATGAGCAGTCCAGCTGGCCATGCCAGAACTGATGCAGGATATACAAGGGTACACTACAGCCTCACCAAACCTATCTATCTCATCGCCCTTTCCCACTTGTTCTCTTGATAAGCACTAGTTTCACAGTGGCTCATCAGATTTGGATCCTGCCTGAGTTCATTAGGCTGAGCTCTGAACTTGCATTGAACACGGACCTCAGTAAGCCTTTGCAGCCTAGGAAACAAATTGGCTAAAAGAACTGGGAATTCAAAGCCCTATAGGATGCTGGCTGGAACTGACTGATGCTTTTGAAATATTTCCTTAAAATTGCTTTTGAACAGGCAATTTGATTTAAACACCACCACCACCCCTTTTCTTCCCTAAAGCTGTCTACTTTTGCTTCAGCCACAATCTGAGTGGTTTGATTGCCTTGTGCTCTCATTTTCCTTCCTTGTCTGTAGGTTCCTTCTCCCATGGAAAAAAGTGGTATGTATCCCAGGCAGTGCAGTGCCCATGCCCTTATGATGCACTCTCTCCCAGTAAGGAGAGATCTCTCAAACAGTGACCGCAGCTACTGCAGCTCAAGTGAGTTCCAAGGCAGAATTGCCATCTTGAATGAACCAGCTTTTCAACAAATATGAGTACCACTAGAATTTCCACTGGAAAAGTTTGCTTGCCTTAATGGGAAAAAATATAGCATTTTTTTCTTCCTAAATGACTTTACATGGTGGTGCATGGGTCATTGAAAAGTTGAAGGTGCTTGTAAAAAAAAGAAAATAAAGAATGGTCTTGATTTCGGTCAGTACCTAGTAACATCAGCTATGTTACTAGCTAATATGTAACTATGTTACAGCTAGCTAATACTAGCTGACACCTTTGCCCTTAGTAACCTATGCATGGAGGAAATCCTCCCACTGAGGCCGGAAGCTTCTAGGTAGCAACAGAATCAGAGATGCTTATCTGATAATTGTCTGTCATCCTCATTAAAAACATAAATGGTGGACCTTCAAGTAGAAACACAAGTCTCTGACTCCGCATAGACAGACCTGACAAAAACACATGTTCTGAAAGTCTTCCAATATGGAAGAATAAATCCTGAACACCTAGTGAGATAAAACTGGAAAAGTGATAGATATTCACAATATTTTTATTACTGATGGGCATAAGGGATTAATATGCTAATGCCTGGTTTATGTCAATTGTTTAAAGAGAAACTGAAGTTAAACCAAATCTTGCAAAACACTAATACCAAGGCTGAATATTTCTACCATATGCCAGTGAAACTAATGGAACAGTAAGGTGCTCTCTTACTTCACAAAAGTGCCTTTCGGAGTGAAATACATCTTCTGCACATCTCAGCCAGTTGATACAGACTTATTTAGCTAGTGAAAAGTCACGGGCACTGCTAGAACATAGACAATATGAGCTGTTTTGGACATCTACAGTAGGGTGGGACAAACTACACTACACTGAACTGGGACTGTGCATCTTAGTTCCTAATTCATTTGTTTCTGCAATGATGCATCATTGGTAGTGTGGTAGGATGTGAACAGAGGCAATTCTTGCTTCTTAGCAAGATAGACAAAATAAACTTTTTTCACTAGAGATGAAGGATGGGAAGCCTGTCAGGGAGAAAGTTTATGTTTGTGACAGACTGGAATATGAGAGAGCATGGATCAAGAATGGAAATCCAAATCTAAAGTGAGAGTTCCTTCTTGAGCTGATGGGATGCACTGAGCCAGTGAGTGCTGCTTCTTAAGAGGCAAAGCTTTGCCTGCAAACAATATGCACTGCCTGAATGCCCAAACTCTTCTCTCAACATTAAGAGCCTTCCAGGGCTCTGGATCAGCTCTGAGCAGTCTGCTTTCTCTAACACCCAAATGCCATGATATCTCTTTGTCCTTTTTTTGGGTATTAAAATAATTTCACTATTGTTCAAAAAAACAGAACAAAACATAAAAGCTTTTACTGACCATATATCATTGACCATAAATCATTCTTGTCACACCATGTGATTTTGGATGGAATGTGAAAAAGGTTTTTAGAGTTCTGCCATCAGTTTCCATGAGAACCTGCAGACCACTGCATTTCATTCAGTTAATTTCTAATTAATAACTTATATACTTAAGGAATGGCCTTGTATGGTCTTAGTTAATTGTGTAGCATTATACATAACAAGGTACTTTTCTGAGTGAAAAATGAATGAGCTGTCCTACACTAACTAGTAACCAGAAATTTGGAATGAAGCCCAAATTTAGTAATCATTTATGTTACCTTAACTTCCCTGGAGTTTTAAGCTTCATTATCCCTGCTACTGACTTTTATTATTAAAAATAGTCAGGCAAAATTATTTTAATATAAATAGATCTAATCCTAAAGGGATTTCATAATTTATTTTACCATAAACCAAAAAGAATAGATTCTACTCCCGGTGCTCTATATCCCCTTTTTTATATTTCCTATGTGTTTCCTACAACAAAACATAAGCACAGGTCACAATAGTTCCTTTGTACAGATGTCACTAATTCCAGAAGAAAACATTATTTTATTTCTTTTTCATATACAAGCTGTTAAGGGTACATAACACTATTCCTATCACAATGATTTTAGTAGGAAGCTTAGATCTGCAGTTTAAAATCTCGAACACATTGCTCTATCTATAAGAAGACTTCCTCCAAGTCCTGGCTTGCAAAGCTTTGACTTGAGCTATTTAAGAAAAAGAAGGGGGGGGGGGGGGGGGGGAACGAAAAAATAAAAAAAAGACTCTACTTGGCAAGAGCTTTAATTAGCAGAAATTTCCACGCTAGCAATATTATTCTGCATGAGCAGAAATTGCATAGCTCTTGCCTCTAGATGCCTTAGAGATGCCATTGATTGGCCATATTCAGAACAGGGGAATTATGTGACCCAGTGCTAATTTGAATTCCTTTACCAAACACGTTTTTATTTCATCATCTCAGCTGCATAAAAGAGTCAAAGTACCAGAGCTTTAAAGACTTTGAATTCCTGCTGTTCTGCAATAAAATAAGGCAAGAAATATTAGCCATCCCTGGTTGATTCTTTAATTCTTTCCCAACAATGTCAAAGTATCAGTGTCCTACAGGTTTTAGTGCAGGTTAAAGACTGATACAAAGTGTATGCCTGAAAAGAAGTTTGGAGTGAGTTAAGGAGAGAGAGAACATTTTAATGGGACATTGGTCCAAAATAGCCCAGCTTGTTCCTACCTCCTGCTGCCTCTTCCTCCTTTTCACAGGACCTTGATTGTATAGAAACAGTACAGACAAAAAACACAAACAACAAAAGGTTCGCTCACACCCCCAGTGGAGGTCATGAGCATGCTACCATGGAGAAAAAAAAAAAAAAAAAGCATCAAAGGATAGTTTGGCTTACTTATAAGCAAAGATTAATTAATAGGGGGTTTGATACTTCAGCAACGTACATTTGGGCAAATTTGTATTTGCAAATTGTTTGTTTCTTACATTCAAGGGGCACAGAGTAATAAGGCCCGGTGCTAATTTTAAAAATTAATCAAACCTTTCTTTGCAATGATCCAAAAACTACAAACTTTTGGTTCAGAGGCTTTCAATAGTATCTGCTCAGATTTGACACTCCAAGGTTAAAAAAAAAAAAAAAAAACAACACACACACACACACAAAAGAGTTGTGTTATACATAGCAACAGTAGCTTTTTCCAACAATTTTTCAATTATTGCATTGTATACTCTCCAAGAAAAGTAACTGTCTTGGCTACTAGAGGACAAGCTTTTAAAAAGGAGGTAGAATGAACCAATTTTCTTAAAATACACCCCTCTCGTTATAGATTGTCTTTAAAACTGCTATTCATTATAGCAGCATTTATACCCGCTGGGCGTCTATGATTCAAAACTACCTGTGTCACATGATGAATAAGTGCAACATGCACCATTCACTTTTAAATCAACCCCCTCCGACCTAAGCCATGTAAATCCTTCAGAAATTCACACCAGTATTCTCTTCCTTCAAATCACACATAGAAATAGCCCAATGACGAAAGTTTACCCATGCACAGCCCCTTTAACCCCTACTATTTAAGTATCTGCTTGGAATTATCAGTGACCCTTGTTGCACTCTTGGCTAGCTCACACTGGGTCTTCTCGAGTATGGACCCAACGGGGACTTCTCTTTTCTCCGGGATCCTTGGAAAAAACACTATTCACAGGGTTGCCTTTACAAGACAGCACTGTCCGCTCCGTCGATCGAAAGAGCAAACACTCTCCTAATTTCGGCACGTATGTGCGCAGCCCTTCCTTGTCATGCTGTCCCCACCATCCACCCAGCCTCCCGGCCTTTCCTACCTCCTGCCTGCCCGCTTGGGATCTATTTGCTTCTATCTTTTAGATATTATTTCCAAGCCCCCGCTGGCGCGGGCAGCCAATGTGCCGTCCCGCCGCAGCGCTCGATGGCACAGCGGCGGCGGTGACATGTGTCTCCCACCAGTGGCTGGGCGCTAATTACTTTAGACCCTTTTCCCGCTAAGCTTTAAGGAGCGGGAGAGCCCAAAGCCGGAGGAAGGCAGCGTCCCCTCCCGCGAGTGCCCCCGCACCCGGACCCCTGGCGCTGCCCCCGCTCCGCCGCCCCCGGCCCGGGGATTGGCCCGGCGGAGACGGCATCAGCGGCGGGGGGGGCCGCCCCCACCCTCCCTCCTCCTCCCTGGCCCCGCCGCCCCCTCGCCCCGGTGCGGCAGGGCCAACCGGGAGACCCAGACGTAGGCAGCGCCGGAGCTGCCGCCGCTCCGCGCCCGCCCGCCCGCACCATCCCCCGATGGCCGCCCGCCTGACCTGCTGCCTCCTGCTGTGGGCCCTGGGCCATGGGGGCTGCCCCTCGCCCGCGGGGGAGGGCGCCGGCAGCCCGCCCGCCTGCCCCGTCCAGCCGCCGGCCGCCCCCGGCCGCGACCCCCGCGGCGGCTCTTCGCTGCCCCCTGCGCTGGGCAGCATCGCTCAGGACATGGTAGCTGTCCACATGCTTAAGCTCTACGAGAAGTACAACCGGGAAGGGAGCCGGCCCGGCGACGGCAACACGGTCCGCAGCTTCAAAGCCAGGCCGGGTAAGACGAGCCGGGCGCGGGGGGCACCGCTGGAGCCCCCTCGCTCCTCTTTCGGTTTAGAGTGGTGGGTTTGCGCCGAGGCTGTCATTGACTGCTGGGGGTGTCGCGCTGGGTGAGTGCCGGGGAGACCCTTGCTAACTACACGAACAGGGTATCTCCGCTCCGCTCTGCGTACGGCTTCCCACCTCCCCTAGCTCCCTTCCCTCCCACGAGAGTATCTGCCTTGGGAAAGCCGCTGTTGCTGTGGATGCAAACCACCGGCAAAAGAAGCGCCGTTCCCAGCGGACATCGCACTGGGTCGAAAGATCCTTTCTGAAATACTTGGAGCATGAAACTAGTACGAGTGCTCCAGCCCCTGGACCTCTCCGCCACTCTTCTCGCAGGCTCACAAGCTCCTGCTAGAAAGAGTGCCGCCTACAGGACCGCCTAAAACTGCTCGGCTTCTGAAATTCCTTGCACTGCCTAAACCTGAGAAGGCACATATCTGACCTCCCTCTCCCCAGTTCTACTTGGCTTGATTATGAGAGTGGAAAAATATACATGCTATGTCAAAAGTACACTTTCATTATCATCTAGTAATAAATAGGAGGTTTGTGTAGTTAATAGTTCTTAAATTTGTTATTTGTGAATCTTACAGTTTTCCAAGGAAACTCAAACTGTCTTTTCTCAAAAACATCTTCCTCCTTTGGTTAACTCTTAGAAACTATAACTAACTCTAACTAGCTCTTAAAATAAGAACTGTAGTTTTAGTTTCTAGAATCTAATCATTGTTACCTTGTCAGAAATACTCATTACTCTTTTTAGACACATCTAGTGGATTGAAACTCACAAAAGCAAATTTTGAATTTATCTATTTCTCCTATATTAAAGTTTTGTGTATAGAATACAATGCAGCATACAGTGTTTTAGGGAATCATTACTATAATACTGCACAGTAATTCATATTCTCTTGTGCACCCCAGCTTTATATCTATTCTATATCAACTGTAATATTAAAAAGTAATCACATTCAAGGAGGAGGAGACTCCATGGAAGGGTATGTGGCTAATGACAATGTCTATAAATCTAGGAGTTAGGATGTAAAGCAATTGCTGACATTTGGGAGATAAATAAATTGTCCTGCCCTAGATCATTAGCTAGCAGCTGCTATAATAGGGGTTATGAAGGAACTTCCACTGTGGTTGGTTATTCCATGACCTCCTGCTAACACGTTTTTTTTCCTGTGATCCAAGCAGCTGCTACTGGCTGCCACCCAAATAAGGTCCTGGACCACAAGATGGATTTGGGAACAGGGCAAGAATTGCAGTACATTCTTTTTCTTAATTTTTCAGTTAATCTGATGAACAAGTTGCTTGCATCTAAGTAATCTAAGTTGTAATTGTAATTCTAATTTAAAACACTAAAATAGCAATATTTTCTACCCACAGGTAGACCATGCTAGCCAATTACAAATCAGTATTATTTTGCTCATTTCTCAGATCATGAAACCAAGGCAGAGAGGTCTGGAAGTAACTTTTCTTTCCATGCAATGGAAATAAGATACACCTATGTCCAAAACTCCTGTATCCTCTGTCTCATCTGGGTACCTTCTCTGCTGGATCCCATCTCTCCCAAGGAACATGGCATGAAAGCAGAAGCTCCTCTGCAGTGTTCCTTTGTTATGACAACAAATTGTATTTCTTCATAACTTGTCAATCAAGGAGTGAACACTCTAAAATGAATCATAGACTGATGCAAGATGAAGGAGGGGAGAAGAACCTTATTTGGCAGCATGTTTGTCTTCACTGAGAAAATCTACAACTTCTTTTCTTTCAGTTCTTCTAGCCGTGCTTGCCACTTCAGGAAGAGTACTTCACAAACATCATCTCCTCTCAGCTCACCTCTACATGTATTCACAAGAGTTCCTTATTTCTCTGATAAGGAGCTGAGAGACAGTTTAAGAACAAATTTCTCCAGTTTCTTATTTCTTTTGGTGCCTTCCAGTTTTCAGGGAACTTTGTAGCTTTAGAAAGCAGCACTAATTGGCTGAAGTTAGTTACTCTGTCAAGTCATAAATGGTTTGTGACCTAATGTGAAATATTAAGTTACTGTTCAATTTCACCTAAATTGCTCAGATTGGGGAGAATTAATCCTTATGGCAGCAATTTGCTGCCTAAGGCATGAAACCTCTCCATAAATTGACTCTTGCAGCTCAGGCTCATTCCTTGAACATGATCAGTCCTCTGTGCTAAACGAAGCAAAGACCTTCATGAATACTAGAAAATAGCAGCCATTCAGTTAAGACTATATTACAATGCATATGGGCAAGAAAACAGAATCAAGATTAATCAAAGAACTGTAATTCTGGCTTCTGTAGCCTTGCTTTAACATAATTTCACCACTCAGAGTAATTTAAATGAGGTTCTCTGCATATTTCTTTCTCACAAATATGTTATCAGAAGTACCATGTAAATCTGTTTTGCTAATCTTCATTTACTGCAATGCAGCGTTCTTCCATGTGGGTTATGTACTAAAAGCTTGTACTTCCTTTCTTTGGCCACTTGCCTTTTTTCCCCCCGCTATCTTCAATCCTCCACACAACTTGCCTGTATTCCCAACTTAAAGAGGTATACAGTGATCAGAGGTAGATGAAATCAGCAAATTATTAGCAACTTTAATGTATACAGCTAGTACAGTGCTACTCAGAGTAGACCTGGAAAATGTAACATGTAACAATGACAGGTTGATAAAAGCCTGAGTGAGCTTATGCAGTATGAAAATTTGACTATGCTCCAGCCAAACCTCAAATCCTCTCAATTGCTGACAAGTCTGTATTTACAAGCTTCTGGCTTTTCTGTAGCTGCAGATTCACAGATTCTTTTTCTGTTCTACAAAGAATTTTGACTCTTGAAGGCTTTCTTTCACTCTAGAATTCAGAATTAATTTAGATGAATTTGATCTTTCATCCTCTGAGCTATCATTAGAAGTTACCTTCCCATCTAAAACTCCAAGACGCTGATGTTTGAAATATCTTTATCCCAACAATGCATATGCACCATAGCTGTATCTGTAGAGCTGATGGTGCTTGGAGCGTTCTACCACTAAAAGAATATTAAAAAATTAAACTGTACACAGCTCAGGTGGAGAGAAGCAGTGGACAGACTTCTTTTTAAAAACATGCCTTCTGAAATGAACAAACAGTAATAAAGCCTGGTGTTCTGAAGAAGTACTACAATTACTCTCCTTCTTAGCCTGAGAAATAGTGGAGCAGCCTGGTGAAATTTCTGTGCTTCAAAAACTTGAATAGAATCTAAACTCTTGAGTTATTTCATAGTATGAACATCTGTGCATATGACTAGTGTTGATTAAAAGCTTACTAATAGGAACCCACTGAAACAAACAGGTTCTTATGACAGAATGCTATTTCTGTTAGCCTCCCTGCCACTGAAACCATTACGTGGCATCAGTGCAAGCTGTTCCACCCTACTGTATAAGGAACAAAATACAGATGGTATAAATGCAAATTGCATACTTCAACATTTGATGAACTCTCAGACTGTCTGTGTGGGCAGGGGATTAATGAACATGCTAACCTGCTGCTCTTTAGTCCAAATGATGGTTCTATCCAGCATTAACTGGGAGACAGCAAGCACCAATTCAGTAAGACATAGCACTATTAATTTCAAGTGAAAAGGCGCTTAAAAGGGAGAATGTTCTGGCAGGTGCCAGTTAACAGTACTGCCTTTCTGTTGTTGCCAAAATTTCTGTGGCTCATCCTCCATCGTGCGCTGAAAAACAAACCTAAGTGTTTCTGGGAAGCCTGGCTGTGGAGTTGGTTTTTGTTTGTTGGGGGGGGGGGGGTTTCCTTCCTCCTGCCAGAGAATTTTCAGGTATGTCAAAAAGGACTGCCAGAGGGTTGGTCCACTGAGGATAATTAAAGATGCAAACTTAGCCACTGCAATGCTTTGATGCACTCTAAGTAGCAGGCTGAGCTTGGGAGAATAGGAATCACTTCTTGGTTCTGCTACCACTTTCTCATACACTGTTGAGCTGGTAAAAGTTTTTTAAAAATGAACTTTTCACAATGATAGACTGTGAATGTATTTTCTTTTGGTTCCGGGATTACATTTTAACACACTAAGAGGTGTTCTACTGTTTAAATAACATTGTGTAAACAGTTACTAGTGTAAAATTGCTCATCTTTCGTGAGGGGAGGGTGAAGGTGTATGCTGAGCACAAATTGTTCAAGTAGCTTCAAAGAGGGTGGTTCAAATGGAGTTTGAATTTTAAGAGTCAGCTCCTATTCAATAGTATTTGTCACTAACTTCAAGCAAGTCCAAACACAAGCCTTGAAAACCAAGTATGTTTTACAGTGCTTTAAACAAGGCTTCTACATGATGTGTACAAGGAAAGGAGGAATACTCATAAGAGTAAAGACCCCCAAAATGTGCCATACTGCTTAATTCCAGACCCCTTGTGAAATGTCTCTTGTGCACTATTTAGACAATCAACTTCATATGCTGTTCCCCACAGAGTTAACACCCAGAGATCTTTCACCAGTCTGCAGTCAGGTTTAGGTTAGACCATCTTGAATACTAACTGCAAACCTGCTTTTTGCTATTATACTTAGCAAGGTACTACTCTGAGCTCTGTCACAGGCAAACTTGACAGCTTCTCTGAGCTTGACTTTGCTCTAAATGAAATGGAAGCAAAGATTGCTTTTCTTGCCTGCCTAGAATGAGAGAATGTCTGAAACTAAAAATCTCTGGGAAGAGTTTTATCCCTCATAGGTACAAAAGATGCCCAGCATACTGAACAGTCCCGATACTATTATAATATTGCTATTAAATCATTATGAAGCTTTTTCCTGTTATTCACAATAGTTTTAAGCTGAAGTGACTAGTTCACTATACTAAATGATTTGATATAAATGAAAAGTAAAATTTGTTAATTCACTTGAAATTAAGGCTTTGACTACCGTTTTTGGTCTCAGATATATATTGATGTTTTCCTTGCTCTCTTGCAGAATTCTTGGCCCAGAAGCCCGTGTACTGCTTCAATCTGACATCCATGCAGGATTCAGAGATGATCCTTGCTTCCACTTTTCACTTCTATGCTGATAAGCGCCCTCGGCACCGGGAAGTGTTTTGTAAGCGGTCCAAGAACTCATCCTGCCGCCTCCTTCACCTGCCTCCAGTCCTACGGCTCAACCTCATTTTCCAAAGCATTCACCAGAATTCTGCCTATGGACTAGTGAAAGGAAACATCACTGTGCTTCTCCAAAGGCGAGGGACTTGGCATGCAAAGGACATTTCACACATTGTAAAAGAGTCAAAACGAGCTGGAGAGCTCATTCTCTGTGCTGAGCTTGATTCTGGGGAGAAACATCAGGGCTTCCCTGAACAGGTCACCAGTCATCTACCTTATATACTAGTTTATGCCAATGATCTTGCAATCTCTGAACCTAACAGCGTGGCAGGCACTCTACAGCGTTATGGTCCATTTCCTTCCAGTGATGGGGACCCAAATCTATCCCCCAATGTTTCTACTGATACTCGAGTTAGGAGGGATACGTACCTCACTAGCTCTATTCAGGACAATGAGTTGCCAGAAATACATTATAACAACAATAAATACAACAAACATGACATATGGGAGAATGCCTACAGGTCCTTGAAACCAAAAGCCTCGCGCAAAGATCGAAGGAGAAAGGGCCAAGAAAATACAGAAACACTTACAAAGTCTCAGGTGCTAAATTTTGATGAGAAAACAATGAAGAAAGCAAGGCGAAAACAATGGAATGAGCCAAGGATTTGTTCAAGAAGATACATGAAAGTTGACTTTGCTGATATTGGCTGGAATGAATGGATCATATCTCCCAAATCATTTGATGCCTACTACTGTGCAGGGGCATGTGAATTTCCAATGCCCAAGGTAGTATGCCTTTTTATTCTTGTCAGCTTGGAAACAGAAGGCCTACTGTTCTGCTTATCCAACTGCTTCTTCAGTTAGATTTTCCTTTAGATTTTTACTTTTTCATTGTGTTTTGTTGCCGTGTTCAACTGAAATAATGTAATAATAATAATAATTTTTCCATCAATTTCCTCTTCAGAGTGCAAAATTATTCCAATTTCTCTTTGAATGCAATCTGAAGAATAAGAAAAATATTTTAGCTTTTTCTTACAATTTCTCATCTCATGTCTTGAAATCATAACATAAAGACTTACATAGCTTATGAAAATATGGTTACACACACTAAATCATCAAATGACTCTATTGTAGTCAGAGGAGTATGAAGTGTAATATGCTAATAATAAAACAAGCTAATGTTTCAGAGTATTTATCTATTCCAGTTGTAATACTATAGAAGAAAAATGTAGAGTAGTGACACTGAGGTGTTTTTAAGTTTAAAAAACTGCTTGTCACTTTTGAAAACAATAATGCTGATTAAGATGTTCAAAATTCTGAATCTTTTCTATAATCCTGCTGGAACAAAAAACTGATTTACATTATGTGGTTGGAAACACCACACAGCTGTCTCTTAACACTAAAGCAAGCATCCTGAATTCCTCCTATAGAAACAGTGTGAAATTAATAGAGAGGCAAACATTTGGCCCATTCCCACTCTGCTCTATGGCAAAAAGTAGAAATGTTGGTAATCCTACGTAGGACAAAAATTATCAATATTTTATAGGGCTTTCACGTAATGGCAGATGGAAGGATTTGAAGCACAGCATAATGTGCATATTTAGCAACTGTCATTATTTCACAGTTTTACCTACAAATGGCCTGATTATTTATTTTACTGACATTTTTGCTTGTGGTCAGTCAGAACATAAATAATGGATAGTGTTTTACGGAAGAGAATTTCAAGGCTCTGAGACAGGAATCTGCCCTACTTTACATACAGGGAGATTGATGTATGTTTGTGTTGAAACAAGTAGTATGATTTCAGGGAGAGTAGATATGCAGGCTAATATTAAGTCCAGAAACAGTGGAAATCCAGACTTCACGGTAGGGTGTACAAATCTGGCAATGTGTTCTTGTATAGCTGGCCAATGCTGAACCATGTGTACATAAATTGATACATGGTCTGGCAAAAATTAAAGCTTGCAAAGGCTCACATACAACTTCACTTTGTTGTTGTTGTTGTAATATGAGGAGGTCATGCAACTTAACCACAATTTAACTTACCCAAAACAAAACACAGCCTGGGAATATGGGTCCTTTGCTATAGACCCACGGTCTAATGCACCATTCATACACAAAAACAACACAAACCCAAAACATAAAAACCCCAAGCAAACAACTCCACCCACCAAAAAAAGATGCATTTAGCACATTTGGCTTCTTGTGAGCAAAACAGCATGACACAAAAGCTGGCAGAACCATAAAAGAGTGGATCCATTTCTAGCTGCAATAGTTGAATAAACTTATATTGGTCACTTATTTAATATCTAGAAATACTACTTGTTTTATAATAAAGATTCCCTTATAAATTAAACCTGCTTACTTTAGTTCTCATTTTGATACTTGTTTTCTAGATAAATTAATGTGGCTGCACTAGTATCTTGGTGCCCAAAACAAACAAAACCCCAAAATAAACAAAAACCCCAAACAAACAAACAAACCCCTATACAAAATTAAACAAAACGCCCTCACCCCAGACTGACTAAATCACAGATGCATAGATTTGGGAATTTTGGGTTTGATACATTCATTGTTTGGGTTTGCTTTGAAAGAGATCTTCTTCTTGTTAGCTTTGTATTTTTAAGAGGGGGAAAAAAAGAGGCAGATTCACGAGTGTAGCTTTTTTTAATGACTGTTTTAAAAGAAGAGAGATAACTAGGACACCAGCATGACTGAAGATTCAGTTCAGAGCATAAGAGTTGATAAGTATTATGGAGGGAGAAAGACCTTTTGTTCTTGAGCATATGCTCTAAGTCAGGAAAGTGTGCATATGATCTTGGCACTCCTAAGTCAAAGGTCAGATTGAAGCTATTTATGGAGATTTGGTCTACACAGTCAACCTATAATGGACAGCAGACACATTATTTCCAAGATACTCTTTTAGAACTGTGGAGATAGAATTATATATATATATGTATATCTCAACCTCTCATGTTGAGAATCATCACACTGGATGATTTTTAAAATTTTTTTAAGTATCAGTACCTCATTCTGTACATCCACTTTAATAACTACAACTTTTGATTCAGATACACAACAGCTTGGGTACACATTTCGTCTTAGCAACTTCACCTACCTAACTCCCGAATGTCTTATTCCCTGAACTGTGAGGAGGAAGACTAGGTTACATGGCTGGCTGCAGTGCTGCATTTACCAAATAAATTCAAGTCCTACATGTGATAGAACCTGGTGTGCTGATATAACTTAGCAGCCAGCATTTAAAACATTAGCATTTCCTCAGTGCTGTCACTACTGAGCATTCAACTCATTATTTCAGGCTTTCTACTTTAGCACATTGGTACAAAGGCTAATGTGAAGCACAGTCCATGATCACGGAACACGGATGCCAGGTTTCCAGAGGGGCTGGAAGAATTCAGAGCCTGGCTGGATGTGGGATGGGTGTGCTGTTTGGCTCTGCTGTGAATATAGGGCTCAGGCAGCCAGATTCTGTACAGAGTACTGGTCCATCATAAGCATTTTTGTCTCTAAGCATTTTTGTGTGTAGTGTATCCACTTGCAGGCATTAGAAACATAATTAGTGCTGTTGTCTGGGGAGACAGCAGCTCATGCTAGTCTTTGCTCGCATCTGTTTGTTCCTTGCAGATATTGTAGACCTGCAGATACTAGATCCTAGTAGGATCTTCCACAGGTTCATAGCCAGGATTCCTCTAGGTCAGTAACTGGTACTGAGGGCAGTGATGGCTATCCACTGCATGGGGTCAACAAATGCTGTTTCAGTAGCACATTGTGATCTGTGACTGTTTCAAATAATAATATGAAATAACACAGGTGCTAGGAACAGTTCAGAAGGTTTTTCATAAAGGCTAAATTAAAAACTTGATTCTAGAAGCCCTAATTCTTGGAATTTATAAACTCTGCAGTTGCTTAAACACCCAAAAACTCCTTCTGTCTCTCTTGCTGTCTAGATTTGCTGACATGACCAATGCAGGTAGCTGATTTCTGTTTCACCCAGCAGCTCGGAGACTACCTCGCTGCTGCTTGTCTGTGGACAGCGTTGAAATCTAAAGATGAAGGGGGACAAGAAAGAGCAAGCTGTTGCTAATTATGCTAACATATGCTAATTACAGAAAGGCACTTTGCAGGATGGGTCAATTGGCTATAGAGATGCTGTCTTTAGCTCCCAAAGGATCAAGGATGAATTTCACAGTTCCTTTTTGTAATGGCATCTTTAAGGAAGATCTGAAAGCCTTAATGGCAATTAAGGTTTGGATCTGATTTGCTGATATGTTACACTTACTGTGAATGTATCAAAACTGAATTTTCCTGAAAAATAGCTCCTTTGTTCTATCTGTGGACTGTATAAGCCTTCGTGTTGAAATGGAAAATCATGTGTGCAAATACTTACATATTTGAAAAAATAGAGAGGATATAGCAGACAATAATTCTTCTCACTTGAAGTATCTGCTTCCATGCGCAGGTGTGAGAAGTCCCTATTTGTTGTCCCACAGATGTCATTTTCCACCTGATGTATAGCTGTGTACCAATAGCGATGAGAGATTCCATGTGCCACATATACCAGATATGTGCAGATACGAGAAAATTCACAAAATCGTAGCAAAAAAGCCTGATATGATATGACTAACACAATTTTCTTACTGTTACTGTACTCATTTTCTGGGGTAGTATTAAAGCAGAACAACTGAAGTGGAGTCACTGAAGCTTCAGCCTCAGTGGTAGACTGATTGCCATGCTATTGCCTCACAGAGCACATGCATTCTACTGCACTGAGGCAGTGACAAGGAAGAGCTGTCACTCTGTCACCAGTAAACCTGTGCTTGACTGTATGTACCTCAAGCAACTGAAGTGATGAAACTGTATACTCCTACTGTTCAGTTGCTCAGACTACAATGGTCTAGTTTAGCTTGTGAAAAAAAAAAAGGGGGAAAAAAAGAGTGTTACATTAAGCTGCAAAACAGTACACTATTTACATATATTTTTCCTTTTCTTATTCTCACTGCTGTTATGCCTAATGGCTGCCTCCTCTTCTCAGATGCTTTTCCTTGTATTGTTAACTGTATCCAAGAATCAATAGCACCCTGAACAGCATATAGATGTAAAGCTGCTGTGAATCCTCACTTCATACTTCTCCTGACCTCCCAGCTTTTTTTTAATTTTCTCCCAGGCTTGCTCAGGGAGGGGGAAGCAAAAAAAAAAAAAAAAAAAAAAGCCGGGGGGGGGGGGCCGAGGGTAGCAAAGACCACAGGTATGGAGTATTGTCATGAGATTGTGATCAGGAAGGCTCTGTCAGGTTGTTTGACTATTCCAGACGGACTCCCTCCTGTGCACACTGCTTCTGGAGTACTATATTCTTTTAACAGGGAGTATTTACTCCAGTAAAAAGTCACTAATTCCAGGTTAGCATACACGAGGAGAAATTCTGTTGGAACACAGGGATAGTTGTTTTGGAAACAGTTACAGTAGCCCATTTTCCAAGTTAGACAAGAGGTTAAGAAAAGAAAATATAACATCTTGCAACTGTGAAGTATGCCCCACCTTAGTCTTCTCCTGCGTGTCTGCCTCCAGCATCTAGCGGGTACATTCAGGGACATTCTTTCTTCAGGGTACTGGCTGCTAGCTGTGCCACCAGTGCCCTCCTCTGGTATTTATGAAGGCAGCATAAGGGACACAAAATAGATACACCCAGCACAGGAAAGCTGTGAGGGACTGGCTGTGCTGCATCAGTCACATATATTCGCTTTATTGAGAAACAACAAAACCGTAATTGTTGTGATTTTCCAAGTCCACCTGGGAAAGCAACCACTCATAATGAAGCTGTAACTATTTCCTTCTCTGTTTCAGGTTGTCCGACCATCAAATCATGCTACAATTCAGAGCATCGTAAAAGCAGTAGGAATCATTCCTGGCATCCCAGAACCCTGCTGCGTTCCTGACAAAATGAGCTCACTCAGTGTCCTGTTCTTAGATGAGAACAAAAATGTTGTTTTAAAGGTATATCCCAATATGTCAGTTGAAACCTGTGCCTGCCGATAGGTTCGTGCAAACACACCTTTGGCGACACCGACGCATCCTGCCCGACTGCACTGGGAAGTTGTAAATGAGAAATTAATCCACTTGTGTTGATGAACAAATGCAAGTCTACAATTCCTCTACAGAAAGCATGCAGAGAGACTAAAGCAATACACACCCTCATCTGGAAGGATATGTCGTACTGTCATCCTTTGTCTTTCAGATTCATCTTCCAGGAGTTCAGTACTTTTACAGATACCTTCCTAACATAGCCAAAATCCCTGGTGTTTAGTGAGAAATAAAAGTGTAAAGTTTTCCATAATTAAAGGACTAAAATATGTTTCTATATGCTATTTTCTGACTTCTATCTCTCCAGATAACCAAGAAGATGGGAAGTGAACTTGCAAAGCCAGGCTTATTTTAGATTATCACTTTTTACACAAATCAAAACTTTTTGCCTAAAACACTCAGCATCTTTATCTGCATATTTATACTGAAACATGCTGTAATAAAGGGCTTAAAATATATATTTTCTTCAGGATGCAAGCATAGTTCACTGCATAATTTTTCATATAAACAGTATGTTAATATAGCCATTTTTTGTTACCCTTCCCTAATATAGAATTCATTCTACAAAAGAAACATAATATTTTTGGTTTGCTGAATCATTTCAGGTTGTTAAACATATTATCTGAGTAACACATACAATATAGTCATACGTTGAAATACTAAAAATAAAATAACCAAGATTTATATTTTTGTAAATTATACTTTATATCCTCTAGATTGTTACATGCTTTTAACAAAAGCTAATAAATTAAAGGTACAGTAGTATCTCAAATTATTCGAATTGTCTTTCTATAAATGTGCTCTCTTACATTCTGTTAATTAGATGAAAACATGTAAATACATGTTAAGCTTGTCATAATGCACTTCAATAGATTAAAGAGAGAAGAAAACACTATGATCATCTAGACCGACCTCCTGCATAGCACAGATCAAAGAACCTTGCTCAGCAGTTTCTGCGCCATGCATTATGGAACTTCTGTTTTGAGCTTGGGAATATCTTTGAAAAAACATGCATAAATTTGGCTTTAAAGATTTCATGTGATAGAATATCTCGACTGGACTACAAGTAGTTGTTCCAAAAGTTAGTGCTCTTTGTTCATATGCAGTGGCTTAATCCTAGACTGAATTTGATGAGCTTTAGCTTCAATTCAATGGATCTTACTGTAACCTATTATATTAGATCCTTTTTATCTATTATACAAAATACTTTCACTGTGTATTTTTAGTATAGGGAGTAGGGTCAAATTACATTTTGGCTGAGGTTTAAATAGATTGATTTCTTATTCTAAGTCTCAAAACAATTTCTCACAGCTTTCTTCTGAACTCTTTCCAGAACTTTCATTAACTTTCTTTTCAAACAATGAACACCAAAATGGAAAACATTTGGCAGTGGTTCCATTAGAAGTCTTTACAGAAATAAAGTCTCTGCATCTCTCTAACTCCTGCACAATGTCCTGCTGATACATTTATGGTAGCCCTTGTAAGTGCAGCACTCCTTTAAGAACTGATGTTCCACCATGGTGTCTGTCAGTCCTCTTTCTCAGGGGTGTGCTAGGACACGTTTGCCACATACTTCATTCTCACCCACCTGCTGTACAGTAGTATAAGCAGACCAAGAATGGAACAAACTTCTGAAGTCCATGAGGTGACACAGAGTGCAAGATACAGAGTGTTTCCTTCTTAAGAGACAGTCTAACCTTAGGCACTATCTTACCCTGTTAAGAGTTGCATTATTTAGGAGAAGGATACTATAAGCACTACCTTCTGATGAATGACTAACTGAAAGGCTCCTATCCTGCTAAGGTGCTATGGAACTTCTGCCACCAATATTCCATACTCAGGTTGTGCAGATTCCCAGTCAACAGAGGTGCGTAAATGTGGTACTTCCTGCTAACCTATATAAAAGCGAGATTCAGAGTGCATGGAAGTCTTTGCTTAAAGACAGATAAAACATGCAAACAGCTGATACCAGCCAGCAAAGTGTTAAGGACTTTTTTCCCTACAATCCAGTTTCATTCTTTGAGACCACAGTTTAATTGCCAGAGGTAACAGCAACAGCAAGAATATACCAGGTTTTTGTGAAGCATTTCAATTCACTTGCACGAGGCTGCACATTTAAAAGAAACCACTGGACAATATTAATATCTTTGTTTATCACATGAATTAACAACTTTTACTGCCAAATATCAAATAACATGTTTCAAAAGGAATTGCCACTTAACTAAACTGTTCATTGTAAAGTTTCTGCAAAGGTGACACTTGGCCCGACACTATGTGACATCTTTATGTGTGAATTATAAGTCTGTATGTAGCAACCCCCACAGTGCTTGCGGAGGGAGGGAGGTGTTTATGTGGATCGCTTGATCTAGTTGCACTCTATGTAATTAAAATTCATTTTAAAGTAGGCAGATGTAGAACTTCAGGTGTCTAGGCACAAGGAATGGAGGCTGCTCCTACTGAGTAAAAAGCTGCACCCTTGAAAGCCAAAACTCTTAAAAAAAGTTCTGTGGATTTCATGGATTTACGGTGCAGTATGAGCATCCAGGGTGATGCTATGTAATGAGAGCTAATGAAAAGTTATACACTTGAGTAATGAACCACATAAGGAAAGATTTTATTTCTGCATGTAGCACTGATGGACTGACACTAGAAAACTATGTAAAAGCCCTAGGGTTTACCTTTTCAAAATGACATTCAAATTCTGAAAGAGACACCAAAAAAAAATGAAAACAGTTACAGAAAATGTCTTACGTGACTAAAAAGAACAATCTGTTTATTTTATCAGAAAACAAATTGAGAAGTAACTTGATTACACTGTGCAAGCACTTTGACAGGGAGAAAATGTCAGCACTATGGGACTTCTTAAACTAGCTAGAAAGTTATAAAAATTCCTGTCCAGAAGGTGAAATCCAGCACAATGAAATAATAAATGAAGCACCATGGGTTTTTTAACTGTAGGTGATAATCTTTTGAAATGTTACAAAATTGAAGAAACTTAAAAAGTTTTGTTTTGCCAAACACAAGTGGACTCTGCACACAGGTAGAAACACAATGACCTTGAGTAAAACATAATAGTCTTGCTGTGCCAAATAATCCTTTTTTTAACTTTATGTCATAGGAACATAAATAACCAGAATCTTGGATCCAGTTATCACATGAACAGACATATAAGTGAGCATTTCAGAAGTTTGGGATCAATTTAAATACTCTGTATGTGCTGCTAGGAAACTGGAGAAGAATGGCCAGAAAGGGAAAATCTTCACCGTATCTTTTTTAGCATAAAAGCTGATGATGCTATTCACACATTATCCCATGTCTACAGTATCAATTGAGCCACTTAGAAAAAAATTATGCATTAATAGCACAGACAAAGCAATTATGTATCATTAGATTAAATCATAATACATTCATTAAGATAAATAGAAAGTGATATTTTTGTCTATAGATAAACCTGGTTTTTGATTCTGCATCACAAGAAATTCATTTGCCTTGGCCCCTTCTTCTCATGCGTACAGTATCTTCACAGATAATCTTCTGTATTTTCAAAAAGACTTTTTACTTTCCATGTGGCCTTAGAAGGCCTAGTTCTGTCTGCATTTTGAGGTCTGTGAAAAAATGACTAATTGTTCTTGGACTCGATTTACCATGATGAATCTATGAAATGTATTACATAAGGTACTATAAAAACAAGGTTAAATTCCCATACACCAAAGGAATCAAACTGAAAATGGACAAGCCTGCAAACAACATGAAGCAAACTTGACACAAAACAGATATTCACTGTGTACAAACAATAGCTCTTCGCTGATAAACGGAAAGAAGTTTTAAGGTTGTTTGTATTGTCATGAAATCATGTCTTGTAGAATCACATGTCTGCATCAAATGACTGGAGATTTTCTCATTGCATGTGAAGGGACTGTAAAAAAAGATTTGTGGGATGCTATTTGCTAATTGCTAATGGAATGATTTTGTTCTTGATCTCTATTTTCTAGTCTTGATAAAAACAGTGTAATCTTCTACGCCCCTAAGAAAGCTTCGCTCTGTGTTGGCAAGGAAATGATAGAAGAATGTAATTAAGCAAAAATGACCCTAAAGTGAAATGCGGATTCTTTACAATATACAATGTCCTTTCCACCAGCCACATGTGTTTGTCAGATGTTTACAGAATCTTCATTAACTAAGAGCTTTGCTAGATAACAGAAGCTGAAGCATGGCATCAATGACTCTGATAAGGGCAAGTGTACGACCAATCTGCTTGACAACTGACAAGAGGCTGGGGTTTGAAGCAGACTGCAAAAAGAGCACAAGAAAGTGATTTGCAAAGGGCATTACAGTTGTTTGCCTTACATCTTCTTTTCTCTGTCTGTAATGAAACAAGACTGTTAATCAGCTAAAATACCCTTGTCCTCTTGCCTCTCCACCAGAAAGTAAATACAGAAGAAATGCATTATTTTGGAGTATTAGCTGCACTGTCTGTTTTCAACATCATTGCTTGTTTGACAAGAGGTAAGCCTCTGGAAGACTGGGACAAGTTATCAGCTATGGGAAAGTCTGATGCACACTTTCACGATCCTGGGGAAGTAGAAGATGAGACCCACTATGACTTTAAATCTTTCCTGGAGAATATGAAGACGGATTTACAAAGGAGTTTGAATTTGTCAAGAGTCCCCTCACAAGTGAAGACCAAAGAAGAACCACCACAGTTCATGCTTGATTTATACAACAGATATGCTGTAGACAAGTCCTCCATCCCTGCATCCAATATTGTAAGGAGCTTCAGTACTGAAGGTAGGAGAAGTCATAAATATGTGGACTAGAATTTTTAAAGTACATGGACAGTAGATACTCAGATTCTTTAGAAATAAAACATTAAAATTTTGGATTGTATTCTTGCTCGGTAATTTCTTTCAGTCTTTAAAAAAATGCAATTACCTTTAGTTTTCTTCTCTGATATTTTCACTGTACAGTATTCTCAAACACTTCAGCTATGATGATGCACTGTATAACAGGGATTATATGAATTATGTTTCTCAACCTTAGAGATTTGGAACTGAGTTTTTATGTTAAAATGGAAACTTTTGATCACCTATAATTGAGAAATCAATACTAGAGAGCTCTTTTTTCAGGTGGTTTCTGTGCATATTAAAAAACTACAGCAACCAACTGAGAAACATGTCTCAGGATCCAAGCAAGGAATAGCAATGCTCCTCCAAAATTCTAGATTAGACAGAAAGATTTATATGAACATGGGTAGTTTTGCTTGTCTCAACATAAAAAGATCCCTGTCTATGTAACATTAAACAGACTTTTAAAAGCTCCATCAAAAGAAGCAGTAAAAACTTAGAAGTAAATGCAATCCTTGTGATAAAAATGAAATGGAGAATTGAAGCTTCTGTTTTATGAAAAAAAAACCAAAACGTATACAGGTAACAGCACTGTGGAGAACTCCAGATTTCCAAATTAGTGCCCCTAGTACTGAAATGGAAAGGAATCTTAACAATATGAACTAGATTATCTCACTCCCCTCTCTGACTGCTGTAGTGAATAAATGTTCTGAAGAAGTTGCAGCAATAGCCAAAAAAAATTGCCCTAAACCCCAATCATGAATAAGCAGTTAGTTTACACTGAGCATTAAAAATACATCAGTGATGACCTTTAAATATAACAACATGATCTTCCAGACAAATATCTGTCCCTCCCAAGGTAGAGTTGCTGGTACTGAACATACATTTGCAGGCAACAAATCCACATGAACAAACCCACACAAGTTCAGTGAGTCCCGCCTGGGTTTGGGACCTGGGCATGAAAGGATGTTTATCACCAAGTCCCAGTTTAGATAGACCCTGAAGCTTCAATTCAGACTTTCCAAAAACTTTTCTATTTCCCCAAAATCCCAGTAATCCAAGCTGCTTTCAAAGTCATCCAAAGACAACAATAAAAGCCTCAGCACAGGTAGTGCTTAAAGACACTTAAATATGTATATGAGAGCAGTTCATCCAACTGCATGATAACAAGAGTAGGATATTCACAGAGTTTTTGAGGAATTCTCTGTGTAAAAATATCTTTAGCAATTTGCTGAATCTGAAAACTCTGCCCATGCCTTATTTATGTACTTGATACTGACCAGCATCATGAACAACTTGTTCTAAGCAGCCTCTTTTTGCTCTCCTCCACACACTCACTTAGCTATGCAATCTTGGTGAAATACTACCAACAGCAATCTTGGTGAAATACTATCAACACCAGTGATTTCCATTTCCCTTTTCACTCTCTGCACTTGAAACTTGGCCAGAAGACAGTGTTTTATTTTTTTAATGCTGTGTCACCATGCTCTTATTTTATCCCCAAAATACATCCTGAGTCTTTTAAAATCAAGTTACTGGGACAGTCAGAAGCACTGTAACCACATGTTTTAATTTCCTATTGCAGATGTTGTTTCTTTAGCTTCACCAGAAGAAAATCCACTTCAGAAACACATACTGTTCTTCAACATCTCTATTCCCCAATATGAGGAAATCACCCGAGCTGAACTAAGAATTTATATCTCCTGTCACAGAGAAGTTGAGTCTCTCTCTAGGCTGGAAGGCACCATGGTCATTTATGATGTTCTAGATGATGGACACTGGGAAAACCCAGAAAGTACCAAATCTTTTGTTGTCTCCCACACTATCCGGAAGTGTGGTTGGGAGATGTTTGAAGTGTCCAGTGCTGTGAAAAGATGGGTCAGAGCAGACAAACTGAAGACTAAAAACAAGTTAGAGGTTGTTACAGAGAGTAAAACTCTGGGTGGTTTCACTTGTGGGAAGCTGGGTATCAGTGTTGCCCATGACACTAAAAATCTGCCCCTGTTAATAGTGTTCTCCAATGACCGCAGCAATGGGACAAAAGAGACCAAAGTGGAGCTCCGGGAGATGATTGTTCATGAACAAGAAAGTGTGATGAAGAAGTTAGGAAAGAACAACACTTCATCTGAAGAGGAAGAACAGGAGGAGGAAAAGACCTTTGCTGGGCTCCACCAGCATTCATCCAGAAGCAAGAGAAGCATCGGGGCCAACCACTGCCGGAGAACTTCCCTCCATGTGAACTTTGAAGAGATTGGCTGGGATTCCTGGATCATTGCACCGAAAGATTATGAGGCTTTTGAGTGTAAAGGAGGTTGCTTCTTCCCTCTGACAGATAACGTTACTCCAACAAAACACGCTATTGTCCAAACTCTGGTGCATCTCCAAAACCCAAAGAAAGCCTCCAAGGCCTGTTGTGTTCCAACCAAGCTGGATTCAATCTCCATTCTTTATAAGGATGATGCTGGGGTGCCTACTTTGATATATAACTATGAAGGGATGAAAGTGGCAGAATGTGGCTGCAGGTAGCAGAATCAAGGCAGAATCTCTAAGAATCAGAATACACTCTTTTTCTGCTCTGTGTAAATCTGTGTAAAAATGATGCAATGGAAAACGCTTGAAAACTAGGTCTGGAGCAGGGCATGGGGCTGGTTATTGGGTTTGCTGCTTGTTTTAAAGGAAAGCTGTCATTTAAAGAATGGCAATCATTGTAAATAGCCAGCATTATATATCATGGCAAAGTAAATAGTGGATTAAAATATCATAAGATCAAATGAACTATGCATTATTTGCCAAGTCATATGATTTGAATACCTTATTTCAACCTTTCTGTTTAATCAGTTCTGTTTAGGTTTCAAATGAAAGAATTTTCAATGGAGATTTAGGATGTCCTGCAAATGTTTAACAGCTATTGAAATCTCATTCTCCCAGCCAACTGTGACATTTTCAACTTCTGTAAAACTCTGTAAATGGAATGTAGTCTGCATGATAAAGTCAGGAGTCTAAATCCAGGAAGCCTTTTCTCATACCAATAATCTCATAGGCTTTTACAGGCAAATTATTTGCTCCTGTAAGTGAAGACTAGCTGTATTCAAAACAGAAGAGACTCTCAGTCTTACTTCATTCCCAGGTTTCCTTCTGTGGGTAGCAGGTGCCTTAGTTTCAGCTTTCTTATCCTCAACGTCCCTATTTTTACCCCTTTATGGCACATACTTGAATGATAAGGAGTGCAGCCTTCCGCTTCTAAGACACTGTTTCCTAGGAGGAACAGCAGCCCTTATCTCCGCACAAAGATAAGGAACCACTTTGACCTACTGCATATTCTTAGTATTTCTTTGCAAGAACATGCAGTCAAATGACGTTCAGCCTTAGAAGCTGTATCCTAAGAACAGTGGGGGTTGGCAGAGCTCAGCAGTTTTGACAAGCCCAGGCTACTTATTTAGAAGTCTAAAGATGTTGTTTGGAGTCTGACATAAGGTTCTGGGCTTTGGGGTTTTTTTTCATTTCTTCTTAGGAGAAACTCCATTTGACATATAAAATTCTTTCATCCCTTAGAAGGCTGGGAAAACCAGAAAACTTTGATCGGTGTTCTATGATACTTATACTGCAGTATGAGAAATATACTATCATATAGTATTTCTCCTGACCAGTTGTATTTTCATTAAACAAGGACCCCACCTTTCCTGCAATTAAAGTAAACTTCCTTTGATGATAATGAAGGTTTTTCCTGTAAAAGAACAGACAAAGTGTCTTCTGTTGGTTGCAGGTGACAGGTTTAAGTGCTGTACAATGCCACCATAGTCCACCTCACTTCTACTCCTGAACCACCTTTCACACACACACACACACACACACAAATCTATCAGGGAACACTTTTGGACCAAACCCACAACAGACTAGACATCCGCTCAAACTGGTGAGGAATATTGATGAGGCAAAAATCTAAACAGTACCGTAATGTATGGAAGCAGCAGGATTTAAATCAATACACATGTTTTAAATTAGGACAGCCTGTGGGCAAGACGAATTCATTTGGCATGAACAGGTCAGCTTGAAATCTAATACATGGTTTATCTACTATTGTTAACTTAATACAGAGCAAACAGCAGGTGAGTGTGAGCAGGGCAGTTATAATTCCATGAAGAACTGCTGGTTACATCACAAACCATGAGCACAAAGCACGATTCACCAGGATTCGTGAATTGATTTATAGGCTTTTTCTTTAGAACTGGTCTGCAATTGGATCACATCTGAGATCTGGGTCCATGCAAACTCCATTCAACCATAACTGCAGGTCATTAACCTCTTAAACTTCCCATGGAAGTAATCACTTTACCACTCCCCACTGGTTTCTGTCACCTTAGAGTCACAGTTACGTCTTCCTCTGTCAGAATCCCCTGTATTCTCTCCCTGTTTTGTTCATGGCTCCTAAGCTCCTGACATTTTTCTCCTGACAACTTCTCTTAATCAAGTGACAGAAACTACCAAATAAGCACTTGGTGTGATCACATTAGGAAAGCTGTTCACCTTTGTGTCAAGGTAATTGTAGCTGTGTGCCCTTCAGTCATCTAAACACAAAGTCCTAGTTATATTCTGACTTCACCAAGTACAGGATTTTGTCCATAATTAAAGGGGAAAATGGGGAAGGGGAAAAGACCAGTTCTCTCACCCTCACAGAGAGAAATTCTTAAAGATCAATTTTTTTTTCACATGCTGAAGTCAAATATTGGTCTTTATTT
>JAWWEU010000160.1:17392676-17550359 GCA_035583155.1 Acropternis orthonyx | reverse complement strand
GGGGGCGGCGGGGAGGAGGTGAGAAAAAAGACCCAAAGCCATTTTTTGGCTCAAACCCTCAGATTCTAGCTATGCTATCAGAATTCCAGAGAAGCTCTTCAGATCCCATCCCAAAACTTCACTCCAAGTTGTTTTTGTATTTCAATGACAAAGAAAATCAGTTGAGCTTCCAGCCAGCTTTAAAGATCACATTCCCATTGGCTTAGCATTTTGGTTGGTATGGTAGTAAAATGAAACATGAATCTTTCCACAGGGTGATGAACAGGGTCAAGAAGAAATGAGAACCCAGTAGTGACTACAGCTGCTACTGCCTTCAGCATGGCTGAAGTGCTTGTCAAATTGATGTTTGGTTTTACATTTAGCGGCTTGATTTATGTTGTTTTGCACATTCCATTTTAAATAATTGTTTGAGCTCCCTCATGGTTCAACTGCTTTGGGATGCAACAAATGAAACAGGTGGTCAAGACAATGCTAGAGAGTACACAGGTTGCAAAGAGCAGGTAAGCACTTTGCTCCCTGCTTCAAGCTGTGCCCCACTGGACTCTGAGAAAAACCCCTCTCATCACTGGATTATGAATGTTGATAAGCAGCTTACTGCTGCTGAGGAGCAGGCTGGGGCTTGTGCACTCTTCAGCAGATGCACAGTTAAAACTTACTTGTTTAACATAAACATGTGGCCAATGCATGCCCTCCTTCTCAGGCCCATTAGCTATCTGTGTAACAGCCCCGTAACATCAGAATCACCTGCTGACTCCATAGCCAATTTTAAGGCTAACCTATGGCACTTCAGGCTGTATAGATAAACCTGGTAAGCTGGTCAGGAGATACAGCTGGGGCTATTTTTAACAAGTTTCCCACCTTGTCTGCCTACACAGCAGACACAATGTTCTCTGATCTCATCCACTCCTCCATGCCAGGTTCCAACACAGAGGAACAGCAAATACAAGAGCAAAAACACAGGACCAGCGATCACTGAAAATAAAAAGGTCTCCATTTTCACTATTCTTTTCCACAGGTGAAGAGACAATAGCCTTATGGGAATCTGGAGGTGTTTGGCTGGTATCTGCCCAGATGCTTTTATACTGTAAAGATCCTGACAATATAGAAATATTAAGCTAGAATTACCAATTCCTGATATTCAGAATAAGAGGTTTCAGACTGCCCCTCAAGGAGATTCACCATTTCAGACACAACTGTGCCCTTGCACAGTTAATGCTGCTCCCAGAACACAGCTGATTCTTCTTTCCAGCCTCCTCAGAGCCTGGCCATCACCACATAGGTCATGCACTCAGGTGCATGGCCATGCACCATGTGGGTCCAGGTACGCATGCACTGTGAGCTCCTGGAAGTATCAGTACCTTGTTGTAGCTCCTCATAGGCAGCACTGAATCATTTTTTTAATGTGAAGAGTTGCAAGGTGCAGTTGGGAACACAAAACAAGCTGTCAAGGCCAGCTATTAGTACATGAAGAATGTCTGAGAGGCAAGACCCTGTCCTCAGACTGCATAACTGTTCCACGTCCCCTCTGACCAGCTAACAGAACATTGCATGTGACTACTCATCACATCCCTTCTCCTGTGTTAACTCCCTGACATACCATTCGTTGTGTGTTTAGCAGAATCAAAAACAGGGCAGGTACCTCTTTGGTCTCTACAGTGTGCAGGGCCCAGAGCTGTGCCCTCCGTCTGCCAAGAAGGAGGCTTTGCCTGCCTGGGGTGCAAACCTCCTCTGTGCCATCCCAGCTCTGGCTGGGGCCTACCATCCACCCCAGAGCCACATTTTGGCCTCTCTGCAGCCTTCGGTGTTTTCTCCAAGCCCTGCCTCAGTTCTACCTCCAGCCTGCAGCAGGCTGCTGTGCCAGCTGGGTTCTCTACACCACAGCCATCTCCACACATCTTCATACTGTCCCTCCCACAGTACCTTAAAACTTCTCAGCATAAACGTGTCTCCTGTCACCTCGCTCTGGGCTGCCCACAGCCTCTTTTGCCCTCTCCGTGTCCCCGAGCTGCCTCACTGCCTTGTCTGCACTGCCTGCTGCTTCCAGGCTGCCTCAGGAACCTGCCATCCCCCTCTGCTGCACCTGTTTCATTTTTGTCATCTCCCTTAAAACTTCTGCTGGACCATGAGTCATTATTCAGCTAAAAGCCTCACAGGAGAATGGCTGCAGCGTAGCCCTAGCAAATGGGTTGCCCTGAGTCACTCCCCTCACTGAAGTGTACGGTTTGGCTGGAGCCTGACATACCCACCAATAAGGGAAGGGAATATCAACAGAAAATCAAAAATCCAACACATTTGGAATTTAAGTTTTTCTTATTACAAATGTAGTCATTAAAGAACTCAGGCTGCTATTTCCATTTTCATAAAATGGAAAGATTTCAATATTAAAAAATGTGAAAGAAAACTTCCAACAGCTTTAATTTTAATCTATACAGGTTTGTACAGCGTAAGAGCTGACAAACCTAGGGACAGAAATCTAACATTACTTCTTTTGGCATGGGAATTATAAAGGAATCTAGGTGATATTAATGATTTTTATTTCTAAGGAACCTAGAAAGCCTGCTCAGAAACAAGGTTCCCTTTGTATCAAACAGTATAAGAACAGAACAGAAAAGACAGCCTTAGACCATACCCGTGCAATCCAGTCTTGCCTGTCACAGCCAGCCATGAAGTAGTACTGACCCAGACTTGTACATCTATAAAAGGCATTGAAGGTTTGTCTAGAAATACTTACTGAAGTCCTGGAAACATTAAATATCTCATTAGCATAGTCCTTTGCTTGAGCTAATAAACCCTGCCTCTCAGTATTTAGGAGCCAGATATCACCTTTACATTAATTCTAATATGGCTGTATTAGAAGGCGCTACTAAAACCAGAAGTAGTTTATTTCCAAATTTCACCTTTATCTTGTTGGCATCTCTGCCAGTGAAAAAGTTGCTCTTGCTGCCACCTTCAGATGAGCCTTCTGCTGCTGCGGTTTAGCAGTGACCAAATGCCCACATGAGTCTCATGAGTGAATGGTGAAATCAGCTGCAGATGAGAACTGGGGAGTATTGGAACAAAATATATAAAGAAAAAAATATACAGCAAAACATTTAATATTGCTCTTAGGGAAGATTTTCAGCATGTGATCTGAGTGATGCAGACTGTGCATGCAGACTAGTCTGGGACAGATAAAAAAATACCTCTTTTCAGAGTATGTGGGAGGTTCATACCCACAGGAAGTCAGAAAATGAAATACTTGTGGACAGATTTTAAAGGATCATAAAGTTTTATGAGTTATAAAAGCTAAATCTGGGCCTGAGCTATTTAGTTCTTCTCAAAAATAAAATCAAAATAAGAATTTGCCTTGGGTTTTATTAGAAATGAGAACTGGTGGTAGAGTTACATTTTGGATCTGGGTGTTCATAGTTCAGTGAACAGACTTGCATTGAACAACATGTTTGATGAAAAAGTTAAGCTATGTGTGAATTGAAATAAGTAAGTAAATAGTCATTCTCCAAAGCTTAAAGAATTCACACCACACAAGAAAGGATTCTTACCTTCTAACACCATCTATAAAGAATTACCAATGTGGCAGTGAATTTTGCATGTCACATTGAATTCAGGGCAAGAGAAATAGACTACTGAAAAGATCCAGTGTGGAAAAATACTTCTTTTCACTGTACTAGCATTTTAAGTTGTGCGTGTTGGGAAAATAATTTATTTTACATTTACATTTACATTTACATTTACATTTACATTTACATTTACATTTACATTTACATTGTGAAGCTGGGTTTTTTTCTGTGTGGTAATGATAAAGCACCTGAGGATGAACATCTATCTGAACTTGAGGAATAAACTGTGTAGTGCTGTCGTGTCTAATCACAATCCTGTATATATTTCTCAAAATCTTTGCTTCATAAGAACCCCTGCTACAGTTTCCAGCCATTCTGATATGAAAATCTTTAGACTGTGATAAAATGCACAATAAATGTCAGGAAAACAGAGAAAAAATATCTTTTTTCTAGTCTTATGATTTTACAACCACCACAGGCAGGAATGTGCTATTTTGTGATTTTAACCTCTAGATAAGGTCTCCCTGAAGAAGAATATTGTGAATCTGTGGAAATGCTTCCTTAAATGCTAGGGGGGAAAATGTCATGCAAAGAGTTTAGCATGGGAGATACAGATCTCATTTAGATATGGAAGGTAATTATCTGGCCCATACCCTGATTAAAAGTGCTCATTTGCTGTCTGTTCCTGTCTCCTTTCTGACTGTGATCTTCACGGCAATTCATCTATGTCTGTTACATTCACAGTAAAATGAGGTGATTATTGAAACCTTGAATATAACGTCTGTAACACCCTATTTGCACACTATTCACCTCTTTGCACAGCAATTTAAAAGTGTGATAATTTGAGTAATGCTTTGTCATTTCAAGTTACATTAAATTCTATTCTAAAAGCAAAAAGTGGCAGAGAATACAGTGAAAAAGAAGGCAGTTAAGATTTTTTCTTTTAAGATTTGCTGTGATTTAAACAGCAAAATGAAATTTGTTCCAAGGAATCCAGAAAATACGAATTTCTCTAATTTTTATGGTAAACAATTTAACCCTCTTTCCATCATTATCCTGTACTTGCTAAATAGTTTCATATAAATATGAGTCCATTATGTACTATGCACTGAAGTATTAAAAAAGGAAGTACTATAGTCCGTAAACATACAATGTCATTCTTTTCTGCTGGGGCAGAAAGCTGTATGCTTAAAGCTACTCTGTAGACAGACAGAAACAGAGATCTATCCTGACATGCTCTTAGGGATATGGATTATTGTACTTTTTTTCCCAATTTCTGTCACAATGGTTCCATATTGTAACCCTATTTCTTGTTTTCTGGGCAGGCCCTCCTCCAGCACCCCGCAGGAGTAAAAGGAAGAAAGAAAGAAGAAGCAAAGAGGGGTCCCATCAAACAACCCAACACACCACCCCAGCAGGCGAAATATCTAACCCATCCATCAATGTGTACACATTTTTACTTCATCGTTTTAGGTATACATATGTTTTCCTTATTGTTGTTACCATCATAACAAAATTAGTTAATCTATATCTTCGCTTTCAAATTAATTGAAAGTGTTTGGAACACACAAAAAAATTGCAAGTAATATTAAAATATTGAGAACTCCAAAGTGGGAAATGTCAGAATTAAGACTATGTATGTACCATCCCTGGCTTGGTCATATGCATTAATTACACAATCACACCTCATAATGTATTTACTTCAAAATGTTTTTACTTTCCCCTGCCCTGGTCAGTTCACAGAGTACAAAATGCTTAAGAATTCAGTTGGGCATTTATGAAGTACAACAGCCTTTTTATTGAATTGATTGTGTGTGCAATTAGTCCTGTGGTAACAGCATTTAGAGACACTACCAGAGGTTGGAAGCAAAGGTAGGGTATGTAGAGCCATTAATGTAGCAAAAGAGACCCATTGCCCCAAAAACTTTCCAAGGTAGACAAACAGAAGAGCCATGGGCTAGAAAAGCAGTACAAATAGATTTGTCCATGGTCCTGTCCACTTACAGGCCACACAAGGAATTAATGCAGCTCTGGCAATAAATCCTGTAGCACAAAAGGCAATTTCTGGACACAGTGTGGTTATGCTGGAGAGTTTTTGTTCCAGCTACCTTTGCCCTGTAGTGCTGGACTATTCTTTGCAGGAAGAAAGCAAGAAGAGCAATTCAAACTGGTGATAATGCCCTGGAGTTAGGTCTGTAATGGATGTCACACATTGTACAATATAGATACTCTCTGAAATTAAGAAGATACAACAGACATGAATCTCACTGCTTCTTTACCAGTGAGGCACAGGGGATGTTGCTGTAGCATACTTGGAGCCTAACGACTTATTTGTACATTATCAGCAACTGTTTAACCTATATCCTAGGCCCCTCCTTTGACAAGGGAAGTGGCAACATTTTCTAAACTAGGGATTTTTACAGATGATAGCACAGACTGGTTGCCAAAAATACCTGTGATTACACTGTCAAGTTTTATATCTTTTGCCATAAAGTGGTCCTTTCTCTAATGGACTCTTAAAACAACTTAATTGCTCCCTTTGATGGATTTACATTTGTACATTTACATACACACAGATGCAAAACAACCATGGGGGAAAATAGCACCTGCATATAAACATGAGGCTATTCCTACACAGACACGTTAAACAATGGAACTTCACTAAACTCTCTTATTATTACAGCTGAATGACCCAGAAAGAGGACTGTGGTAAACTCTGTTCATGTGAGTGGCAGGTTTCATTCAAGACACTCACACATGACAGCAATAGAGTGCACCCAGCCAGGGTTAGACCATCTTTAGACTCTTCCCTCCACATGTAGCAACATTTTGACAGCAGTATGAAAATGTGCTCTTACCAGATTCCTGAGTCTATTATTGTCACTATCTCCAGCAAACAGAATGGCTGGGGTAGCAACTCTTTTCAGACTTAAAGCCAAGAATCTGTTCTTGGATGTCTTTGGCATGTCATACTGGAGCTCAGGATGAGTACATCCTGCAACTACATCCCGCATATTCTGATCCTCTTTCAAACTCTTAATACAATAGAGTCTCAGATACATTGTGAGCTGCAGAAAACAACCCCCCCACATTCTATTTTGGTATGTTGAGCCTAAAGTCTATTGGCTGGGAGCTGTCATCAGACATGACCATATGTTACCCAACAGTATTACAAGTAAATCCTAATTGAGTGCAAATTGTGAAGATTAAAGTCACCTCAGATTTAGCTGTATTATGTTGAGGCAAATGTGTTTCAAAGTCCTGTTTAAAATGCTGGCAATTCTCAGCACAGAAATTAACAGGCTGTCATTACCTTGGATTTTATGAGCTGTGCTAAACGTCTGGAGTTCATTGTTTGGAGCCCTTAGTCAGAGAATGTAAGAACAGTGCTTTGCATCTCAAACTAAAAAACGCCAAAGGCAGTGTACTATCAACAACTTCTGAAAAGATATTAAATATTGATACAACTAAGTCACTGAAGAATCTCCTGGTATAAGCTTTTCATAAATAACAGTAAAAGACAAGGATGATTGCTGTTCTAACTGTGGTTAAAGTCAGTTTTGCATTTAAGCAATCCACTTTCAGGATAAACCAGGACCAGTTTATAACAGGCAATGCATTACCTTTTGGAAACAATTAAGTGTTAGAAAGATCTTCCTTGATGACTGGAGTTTATTACTGTTTCATAAGAGGCCTGTGAATTAGTAAGGAGCTGAACTTCATCTATTGGTGCACTTTGGATGATGCACTCCATTTTAATGAGATTAAAGGTTTAATGCAGATAAAAGATCTGTTCTGTGCACCTGGATTCAACACAGGGGTTTCAGTGTGATTCACAGAGAGTCATTGGAGACCTGTGTTCATCTTGATCAATAAGATCTTCTGACTTCTTTCCCATTCCATACAAAGACAAAATGATCAGGACATATTTCCTATTGTTTTCAGCACTGATCATGTGCAGCATATCTGCTGAGGAAATCTTTCAGCCAACTCTAGTGCTGGACATGGCTAAAGTCCTTCTGGACAATTACTGCTATCCTGAAAACCTAGTGGGAATGCAAGAAGCCATTGAACAAGCTATCAAGAGCGGGGAGATCCTGGACATCTCAGATCCAAAATTGCTGGCCAGTGTCTTGACGGCTGGAGTGCAGGGTGCTCTGAATGACCCAAGACTGGTGATTTCCTATGAGCCATTACCACATGCGGCTCCCAAAGAAGAAGCTGAGGTTTCCCCTACTCACGAACAACTTCTGAGTCTTATTCAGCATGTGGTCATGTATGAGAAGCTGGAGGGCAATGTTGGCTACCTGAGGATTGATTATATCATAGGACAGGAAGTTGTACAGAAAGTTGGAGCTTACCTGGTGGACAAGGTGTGGAAGACACTGATAGAGACCTCTGCCCTGGTGATAGATCTTCGTCACAGCACTGGGGGACAAATTTCTGGCCTCCCCTTCATCATCTCATACTTGCATGAAGAAGGCAAGGTGCTACATGTTGAGACTGTATACAATCGGCCCTCCAACACCACCACAGAGATATGGACACTGCCAAAGGTGTTGGGAGAGAGGTACAGCAAAGATAAGGATGTCATTGTTTTGATCAGCCGCCACACCATGGGAGTGGCTGAAGATGTGGCTTACATCCTCAAGCACATGAACAGGGCTATCACTGTTGGAGAGAAGACAGCTGGGGGCTCACTGGACATTCAGAAGCTGCCTATTGGCCCCTCCAATTTCTATATGATGGTTCCTGTGTCACGATCTGTGAGCCCCTTGAGTGGGGGTGGACAGAGCTGGGAGGTGACTGGGGTGATGCCGTGTGTGGCTACTGAGGCAGAGCAAGCCTTGCAAAAATCCCTGGACATCCTGGCAGTACGCAGAGCAGTGCCTGGCACCCTAAGCCACCTCACAAACATACTGAAGGACTACTACAGTTTAGTGGAGCGAGTGCCAGCACTGGTGCAGCACCTTATCACCTCTGACTTCTCTTCTGTGCAGTCATCAGAGGACCTGGCCACCAAACTCAATACTGAGTTGCAGACCTTATCTGAAGACCCTCGCCTGTTGGTCCGAGTCATGATGCCAGGTGAAGCTGCTGCTCCCCCAGCTGAACAACCAATCGCAATGGCAGCTGACTTACCTGACAATGAGCAACTGCTGCATGCCTTGGTGGATACTGTCTTCAAGGTGTCGGTGTTGCCAGGCAATGTTGGCTACCTGCGCTTTGATGAGTTTGCGGATGCCTCTGTGCTTGCTAAGCTGGGACCTTACATTGTCCACAAAGTGTGGGAGCCCCTTCAAAACACAGAGAACTTGATCGTGGACCTACGTTACAACCCTGGAGGACCATCCTCCTCTGCTGTGCCCGTGCTACTTTCCTATTTCCAAGATGCTGCTGCTGGTCCTGTCCATCTCTTCACAACCTATGACAGGTGCACCAACCATACACAGGAGCACAACAGCCAGGCAGAGCTGCTGGGTCAGTCCTATGGGGCTCAGCGTGGCATCTACCTGCTCACCAGCCACCACACTGCCACAGCTGCTGAGGAGTTTGCTTACCTCATGCAATCCCTGGGCCGTGCCACGCTGATTGGTGAGATCACAGCAGGAAGCCTCTCGCACACTCGTACCTTCCCTCTGCTGCAGCCTGAGCCGGGAATAACCCGTGGCCTAACTATCACAGTTCCTGTTATCACCTTCATTGACAACCATGGGGAAAGCTGGCTGGGTGGAGGAGTTGTCCCTGATGCCATAGTGTTGGCTGAGGATGCACTGGAGAAAGCTGAAGAAGTGCTAGCCTTCCACAAGGACATGGGAATACTTTTGGAGGGTACAGGGCAACTGCTGGAGGCTCACTATGCCATCCCAGAAGTGGCTGGTAAGGCCAGTGCTATGCTCAGCACCAAACGGGCCCAGGGAGGTTATCGATCAGCAATAGACCCCGAGACTTTGGCTTCCCAGCTTACCAGTGACTTGCAGGAGGCCTCTGGGGACCATCGGCTTCATGTCTTCCACAGCCATGTGGAACCAACAGCAGAAGAACAGCTTCCCAATGTGATTCCCAGCCCTGAAGAGCTGAGTTACATCATTGAGGCACTCTTCAAAATTGATGTATTGCCAGGAAACCTGGGTTACCTTCGCTTTGATATGATGGCTGAGGCAGAAACAGTGAAGGCCATTGGGCCCCAGCTGTTGCAGATGGTATGGAACAAACTAGTGGACACAGATGCCATGATTATTGACATGAGGTACAACACAGGTGGCTACTCCACTGCCATCCCAATACTCTGTTCCTACTTCTTTGAGCCTGAGCCTCGGCAACACCTTTACACTGTCTTTGATCGTAGTACCTCCCGCAGCACAGAGGTGTGGACTCTCCCCCAACTCACTGGCAAGAGATACAGCTCCCTCAAGGACATCTACATCCTAACAAGCCATATGAGTGGCTCAGCAGCTGAAGCTTTCACTCGGTCTATGAAGGACCTACACCGGGCCACAGTTATTGGTGAGCCCACAGTGGGTGGATCCCTCTCAGTGGGCATTTATCGTGTTGGTAACAGTTCCCTATATGCCTCCATTCCCAGCCAAGTGGTGCTCAGCCCAGTCACTGGCAAAGTATGGAGTGTCTCTGGGGTGGAGCCACACATCACCATCCAGGCCAGCGAAGCCATGGCTGTAGCTCAGCACATTGCCAACCTGCGTGCACAGGTGCCACAGATACTGCAAACTGTAGGCAAGCTTGTGGCAGATAATTATGCCTTTGCGGACATTGGCACAGTTATAGCATCCAACCTCAGCAAGAACGTCAACAAAGACAATTATAAAAGGATTAATACAGAAGAAGAGCTTGCCAGGAAGGTGACTGCCAACTTACAAGCTCTTTCTGATGATGAACACCTGAAGTTACTCTACATCCCTGAACATGCCAAGGACAGCATCCCAGGGATCATGCCAAAACAGGTACAGTACCCAGGTATAGTGATGCCAGCTAGAATGGGAGCACTGAGAGAGATACCTTGTCTTGCTTCTAGCCCATATCATAAACCTACCAGGATTTACCTGTACCCAGAGGAGAAGCCAATGCCTGAGTAGGTTTCATATGCTAAGCTGTCTCTGACACTAAGGCAAGTCAAGGGAATAGCTTGTGGTAGTAGATGGCAGTTTTGGATGCATGCATTTTGGGAACAACCTCCAGACTGAATCTCTTTCAGTTGCCATCTGCCACAAGCAAATATGCAGGGCTTTGTGGTTAGAGGGAAGATATTGCATTGCCTCTGTGATCCCTTCTCTTTCAGTGCTGCAGCTTTACAAGCCATAATAAATTAATGCAGAAACCCACTGGTTACAAACCCGGGTTGTAATTTAAGGAGAATTTGGTTGGACCAGAGTAAACACATACACTTGCTAAACATGCAGCCACATACTCTTTGATGGATTTTTCTATATAAAATTGTAGTAGCTGACAGCTTTAACACCAGCAACTCCTTTGGTAGTGACAGTGGAAAGTTGTTCTATCTCACGCTCACCATCAGACAGTTTCCCAGTGACCTAGAAATACTTTGGAAGAAGCATCTGGATGGAAGTTAGGTGACCCCAGGGAGAAATTGATTTTTAATAATCTACTTTTGCCCTTGCTGTGTGGTTTGCATAACAGTCTGTGCTTTGTTCTGAGCCTGAGTGTTTATACATTGGTCTGCCCTGGCAATCTTTCTTGTTCATTGTTGTTCTGGAGGGAGCTCCCAGGAGCACTTGTTAAAATTCCATCTTAAAATTAAGTAGAGGGTTAGGATAACTTGATCCTTTTCTTGGATGAAGTTAGCTCCTTTCTGGCTACTGTGCTAGCACGGTTAGTATGTTCTCCTGGGACTCATAAAATTACTTTTTGAAGAGAATGCATTTGCCTTTGCAATGAACCAGAGTAGACCAAGTGTCAGGTAACTATTAAATGTTTCCTGGGGGAGAAAATCTGTGGGCTTCCACCCTCTGAATTTTTTGGCATATGTGATTTAAAGTGGGCATGACCTTTGTGGTATTATCACAAACACTAAGGTCAAGGACAAAGTCTAAGCATTGCAAGGGGAGGGCATTCTTTTCAAGTTTGTTACCCAAGACATGCTGGCCCTATTCTTGCCTCTAAGCTTAAATGGAAATAATCAATTAAAGGATTTTTCTATCCCACCATTCACTTTACCCCCCTAACTTGGATGAGTGTAGAAAACTTCATTCTAAAGATGTTTCAATGTTTTTGACAGAGCTCCCTGCTAAATTGTTTGCAATGTATCAGTAGTAATACATCATAATTTCTCCCCATTCTACAACATGCGCTCATCTTTCAAATTAGTCACTGTTTTCACTGAAAGCTGTTAATGAATATTGTTGTCTGTTTTTTCTTGTTCAGACCTTACTTACTTTGTTCAGACCTTGAATGTTGAGAAGAGGTTGTAGAGGACAAATATCTTATTTGTCCCGTAATGTGAAATTCTCATCCTGATAGAGCTAGTGCAGAAATGCCACTATACTATTTAATGCCTTTCTTTACTGTAGTTCTTTGTCAAGTAAAATTACTGGAAGAGGGATACATCCATTAGAAGGAAATCACATCAGTATGGATGAAAATCAGGACAAATGTGATATTTCTTTAAGGTGAAATAATCTAGAAAGCAGAGATTCATATGTTTTATGAGACTAAAATAGTTTCCAGAGGCATAAGTATTCCCTTGTAGTGCTGAAAGAAATTGGGAGGCGGAGACAAGAAAGCAGTGTTAAGATGTGTACAAAGACACTGAAGTCATCGAAGTAAAGGATTTTCCTTGAGATGGAGGTAAAAAAAAAATTCACTTGTTCCACAGAGCCCTGTACAGCAGGATACCTTCATCTCCTGGTTTGCTTTTGTAGAGCTAAGATGGGTGCTTTCAGTGGAACATTTCAGGGATAGCCCAGAGAGCAAATGCATTTAGATTAAAGTGAAGTTTACATGACGGCACTAGTTGCATTTGTAAATTTAAAAAAAAAAAACAAAAAAACAAACAAACAAACAAAAAAAAAAAAACTGGCAGTCCTATACATCAACATAATGGCTTTCTTAATCTGTATCAAATTTATTCCTCAAAAATCTAAGAACTAGTTTTTCTCTTGTGCTACATACCTTCCAAGCTACTCTCTCCCTTGACAGTGGAATGTTCCTGTTAATGACCTTGACAGTGAAGCAGATCCAACACAATTAACTGAAAGTGATGATGAATAACTGCAGGAAGGATAGGATGGGACATAGGAGACAGACAAGTGAAATGCGTGTAGGCCTTCACATCTGCTGCACTAGAATAGCTGCTGAAGCATAATACAGGGTACTGAATATGTCTCCTCTATGCAGCAGCAAGGTCAATGCTAGCCAGAGCTGTCAGCTGCATAAATGCCAATTTCCAAACTTAGATTTCCTAGAAGCAAATTTTGTATATATTGTTTGTGGTCCAGAAAATAACATTTTGCTTATAAGGCAGATCTCTGTAAACTTGCTGACGTGCAGTTCAATAATCCCTACTTCTTATTCTTCTGTTTGTCTCTCTCTCCCTCTCCAGTCCTACCTTCCTTTCCATACTGACACGTTTGTGTTTGTGATTGTCTACCTATGGAAGAACTGCTGCTTGATTTTGGCAAATGTGTTATGTCAGATCCAAGTGACAAGAGTCTCCCTGAGTGACTCTTTTGACCCCTTCATAATGCCCAAATACTTTTAAGGCAGTCTTTATGCCTAGTAGAATTTTTGTATTGATGTTTTAGATAAGCAGCTGAAAATGATGACCAGAGCAATAGGCAAAAGGGAATCCTTTATAAAGAGATTATTCCTGCATTTGAAGTTCTCCGTCTCCTAGATAAATAATATGTATCTATAGCAGAGTATTGTAATTGCTGAAGGAGACAATAGTTACAGATGTTTCACCAGAAAAGAGTGCAGGTTGTTTATGTCTCTTCATTAATGAGTGAAATCCAAATGCTCAGCCTCAAGGTGTCAAGATAGACAATTATATTGCAACATCTATTGCTGACAGGTGGAAATAAAAAAATTGTTGTAAACCCGTACGATGCTGATTTATATCAACATAACCACAGTAAAGTCAGTGGAACTATGCAAGTTTACGCAAGCCAGAAAAGTGTCTCTTGTTTAATTCTCATTGAATCTTCACCTTTTGCACTTCTTGCTTGCTTTTTGCAAGAAAAGAATATGACACTTTGTTATTCACTTTAGTTCTTTTTGTAGTACCTTTCATCTTCTGATCCTGATACAGTGTCAGTGCACTTTGCAGTTACAATCCCACCACAGAGATCTGTGCTCATTTTTCTCCATTGCTATTAATGTTACAGTAGATTTGACCATTAATTTTGTGTTTCTTCAGTGGTTTTGGCATTGAAATAAAAATTTAACCATGAATTGTGTTTGGTTTCAAATGTAAACTTTCAGGGCACTGGCAGGAAAATAACTGCTCAGTTGCTTGCAGTGAGTGTGTTAGAAGCTGTGTATTGTCAGAGCAGGCTTGCATGCCCTGCGCAGTGCTGTCCTTTGTGGGCTGAAAGTACAGCTTCTCACTCTGTCCTGCACTCCCTCAGTGGGGACTGATAGCCTTAAATAACTCCTTTTAATCCTTTTCCAGAACACCATTCCAGACGGTATCAGTTTTTGCTTGTGGTAACCTCCTCATCCTGGTGCAATGGAGGGTGGGATTAGAATTCAAAGCTAGCTCTGGGAAAAAAGAAAAGAAGAAATGATATCTGGAAAGCACAGTGAGGTTAAATACGAACACTTGCAGGGTTCTTACAAAGTTTCTAGCGTTATAGTAATTGACTGCACAATTCTGGGAGGAAAAAAGCTTCTTTAGGGGGACTCCTGTAAAAATGTATATGGGGTCTTCAAGGTTCCTAAACGGAGCACAAATCAATAGAGTCAAGTTGTTGCAGTAAATAATAACCATCATCAAACTGAAATGGATAAGGAAGAATGTAATCAGTAAGACGTGAAGTCTTCTGCTACGTTTAGCTCTAAAGAAAATTCATCTAGAGTGTAAATATGCACAGTCTTGGGCAATGGTTTTCTGAAAAGATGTGGATCAAATAGGGAGACAGCAGAAAAGAGGAACAGGGATAAAGAGAAGACTGAATAAAAGTAATCTTGAAAAAGTTTAAAATATTTGAGTTGTTTATTCCAGAGAGAAGAAAACTGAGAGGAGACATGAAAAAAGACTTCAGTTCCCTTCTCCATAGTAAATAGGCCAAGTCATGCATTTAAATGGTACAAAGTAGTGAACTTAGCCTGTTTACACTAGATCTTAAAAACATCTTTCTAATAGTAAGGCTAGTGACGTACTAGACTGGTTTGCCTGGAAATCACCCAGTGATTAAAAACACAGGGGTGTTTTTAAGAGCAATTGAGAATCAGCTGTCAGGGATGTAGCTGATCTTGCTCAGTCCCTGAGCTGGGGGCCCTTCTAGGATGGATAGTTCCATTCCAGCCTGTGAGGAACCCAAATGTTATTCTAAGAAAGGCACAACCCCGCCACTCAGCCCCCAAGAGCTCATGGTTCTTAAACTAATCTCAGTATTAGCAGTGGCACAAGGGTGTTGGCTAATAATGTTTAACAGCTAGCAGTTGACAGCACTAGGAACCTTAGTGGAAATCAGTTACCTTACCATTTTCAGCACAAAAATACCTATGAAAATAGAGTTTCCATCTAAATAGAAAGAAAAAAAAAAGAAAAAAACCAAACCAAACCGAAAAAAAAAGGTAATTTTCCCATGGCTGGGATATGTGCCAGTCACAGAGCCAGGGATGAAACTCCATCATGAGCCCCAGGGCAGAATTCTAGGTCCTTTTTTTTGTCACATCATGTTTTCCAGTCAGGCCACTCACCTGTGGAAGGGAGTCTGCAGAATAGAACTGGAGACCCTATATAGTTAATAAAAGAACATTTTTCCTCGGCTTAAAGTGGAGTTAGCTTGGACGTCCTTTAGTCTAGCCACATTGCTTACAGTGTGCACCTGAGGGTTTATATTTAACCTCAAGTCATTTGTATGTAAACATTCTCTGACTGAGCAGCAGGATCTTACTTTCAGCTGCATCCTGTCCTAGCTTGTTCTTGGCCTGCAAAACAGAGCCCTGCCTTGCAAAGGAGAGCACATGGTTGCTCCCGTGGTGAGCTAGACTTACCTCCTCAGGTACTAGCAGCACATGAGACATGTACCAGTGTCATGAACCTGCAATTTTCCAGGACAGTAACTTTCTAATGTCAGTCCCAGCCTCCTCATCTCATTTGCTGAAAAATGAAGAGGCTTTCCCTCCACCCTAAATTACATTCTGACTGCTTTTCATCAGATTTGCAGTCTTAGAGCCTGTAGAACAGATATATTTTCATACATTTTTCTGCAGTCATGAAGATGAAGATCTTTCTTTTAGATCCTTGCACATTAATTTAACCCCATGAGACCTGAGGCTTTAAGAGAAACCTGCCCATCTTGAAATTTGTAATGAATTTTCAAGAGTTAGCAATGCTGAAGTCCTCAGTGAACAAAGATGTGATGCATCACAGTAAAAGAACAAGCAGAGAAAAAGTTCACCAGACAGAGAGGTTATTCTTAATCAACATATTTATGGGTAGACATCTAGCAATTATCATTGGAGACAGAGATAAGATATCTGTGGGCTTAGTTAAAATATCATTAGTAAGCAGGTGAGAGTAACACATCAATTTTGTTTGTAGATGTTACTAATGAGTGATGATTTTTTTTTCACCTGGAGGCACTAGTATGTCTCAACTAGATATAAGCTCTGTCAGAACAGTCAATGCATGCTGGATATATTTTTCAGAACTGTGATTTGTTAATCAAAGTACAGTGGGCAGATCACATAGCATTGCTGTCACTGGGAAGTGGATTGGAAATGACAAACTCAGTAGTGCTGGACTGATATGTTTACAGTCCAGATACAATGGTTATTTTCACAAGTTATAGTGGGAAAGAAGGGTACAGAAAAGCATTTGCTCTTACCATCAGATCAACAACTACTGGCTAAGAGGGTATTTAAATTAATTATTGAAATTTTGGAAATTTTGGCGTACAGAAGGAACTGAATGATGAAGTGTGATATGGTGAGTAATTTTTCCCTAGGGAAAGTCATGAGCTGTGTCAAACACAGCTGCATTCACACACCGTGGACAAACCTCTTTCCGCTGTGGCAGACCTGCTTTTGGCAGGAGCATAGCTCCAGGCCAGAGCACTATATGGCAGGCAGGAGATGACCTGACTCCTCTACAGTTGTAGAAAGCCCAAATACCACCCAAATACCTCCCAAATTCTGTGGCATATCACAGGCTGGAAGAGGACCTTTTAGCACATGGCTCACTTCTGACTCCTTGTTCTTTTGAGTGTAAAAGCATGGATTGTCTGGGACTGAGCTATGGAAAAGGGCAACTGATTAAAAAGAAGGTATAAAATAATTTTCACAGCAACCCTGAGGAGAAAAGGCCAAATGGCTGAAGGTCACCTAAGTCATATGTATCTTAAAGTCTTATCTTCTTAAGCACAAAGAGACTATTCCATTGTCAGATAGCACACAAAACAGAAGTTTGGCAATAGGAACTGGCTCCGTCTCAATGCATATGGGGGTTACTAGAATAACTTTATTTTTTGGCTATACATTGCTACTAAAGAGATGTCTGCTGTTTAATAACATAAGCTAAGCAAAATGAAATTAATCACAGCCTAACATGTGAGACTCCAGGCACATGGCATCATATAAGAGATTTAGCACCTCTACTTCATGGGCATCCCAGCACATGCCCAACACATCAGGTTGCTCACTGTCACCGGGAGTGGGTCATTATGAGGGGGTGGAGCCAACCTCACCTGCAGCCAGCAGCTCTTTGTCAGATGAGGCCGATCAAGAGATTATATAAGTCACAGGTGCTGTGTTTAGAAAGAACCCACAAAGGCAACCAGTGGGCTTGGGTGGCAGGCCTGGGACAGTGGCTTATGTTGCAGGCTTGTTTGATGTGAATCTATTGAATCTTTGCAAGGTTGTTCTTGTGGCCTTCTCAGCCTATTTGGTCTGACAAAATTTCTGTATTTTTTGAAAAATACACTGAGCCAAGGCATATAGGTGCCTGATCCAGATTCTGGGCATGTTGTTAATGCACCTTATACTGCACAAAAAAGCACCAGCCAATGCTAACCTATGTTTAATATGAAAAGATATTATATATTCTATTGTGTTTTTCAAACTTGGTCACATTCCTCACACATGTCCCACCTGGATTAAACTTGACGCACATAATTCTTTTTACATTTTGTGCCAAGCTATCAGTGCCAGCAAATGATTTGTTTTGTTTCTCCAAACTCTTTCAGATCCCTTCCCCAGAAGTATTTGAAGATCTGATTAAATTTTCATTCCACACAAATGTATTTGAAAACAACATCGGCTATCTGAGATTCGATATGTTTGGAGACAGTGAACTTCTAACCCAGGTGTCCGACCTACTGGTAGAGCATGTTTGGAAGAAAATTGCTCACACAGATGCATTAATCATAGACATGAGGTAAACCTTTGAATGGCAAATAACCAAAGCTCTTTCAAAACAGCATTTTATTTGTAACAGTGAATTAGCTTTACATAGCTTACTGTCCTGTTCATAGGCTAACATTGCTGGGATTAAATGAGAAAAGGAAAACAGCCAAGGAAAACAATAACAGTCTGGAAGTATATCTCAAGATAAATTGTACCATCACTCGAGATGTTTAGAATTAGACAGGCAAACTTAGGGAATAGGTTGCAGAAGGCAATCCTGGATGTCACATGTGTTTTATTTCTTGAATTCTTTTTACTCTAACTGTGCATGTGCCTTGTATTACTTATATATATATGCGTCTTAAATAAATATTTTACTTCACACAGTAGTCAAGTGATTCAACAGTTAAAAAGACAGACCATGAGTAAGGCTGTGTTACAACATGTAGTTTGCCATATCTGCAGTGCTAAGTAATGCTGGGCAATCAGCTCTGTGCAAAATGGCCCTTGTGCACAGAGCCCAAAGGTGGTTTAGAGGTGCTGTAGCACTCCCAGACCCTGCTGTACCAAGCTGCAGCATCATAGGCCTGCTCTCAGCTTAGGATTCTGTGGGACACTTCAGTGTCAACAATGCCCCAAGTCTTACAAGCCAGAAGATGGCATCCCTTTTTGCCAGCTATCAAAGCAGATTAGTATCAAAAATATACTTTTTCCATACAATATTTGGGTAAGTAATGCCCTTGTTTTGGTCCACAGTTAATGCCTGTGGGCCCAGAATATTACAAACATCCACCAAAGAAAAGAAGGCCTTTGTAAGAATTTGGTTTTAATGCTAGAACCACTTGTGTTGTCATTGTTGTATTATCATTGTGGTGGTAATCCTCTTAATATTCCTGTGGGATTTGCAGCATAGGCAGGAAAAGATGAGCACAGTGATGAGAGCAGAGAGAGAGATCTCACTACATGAGCCCAGAGGAGGCGAGGCAGCAACCAACATAACACACCCACGACTGAATTTGAATTCAGCAAAGGCACCACCATCTTCCAATAAACTTGAGATATGACTCAGAATTTCCTTTTTCTTCCCACAGTTTTCTCTCATGCTAAAAATTTCAGGGCTGGGGGCAAGATGAAATCATGTCTCAGGTACCAAATGGTGTCATTATAGATGTTTTTTGGGTTGCTTAGGTTTGCTCAGGGTTGTTTTATTTTCTTAATATTTAATGTATTTCCAGTTTTTTGTGCACACACAAATGATTCAGTCTCTGAGGTCATATAAAAGAGAACCCCAATTTTACCATTTGAAATTCTCCCTAAACCAATCTTACAATTTTTAAGGCAAGGCTGATGATTTAAATTTTGCATGGGATTAACTGTAATGAATAATGTTTCTCATTTTTCAAGTTTTCCTCCCTGGAATAGCTGGGCCAATAACAAACTTCATATTTTGATAATTTTGATTCTGCATGGGATTAACCAAAATGCATAATGTCTCTCACCCTAAAAGTTCCCCTTCATGGAATAGCTGTGCCACTCGTGAACTTCCTATTTTTAACCCTCACAGCATTGACAAGAGACACTGATAAATGGCTTCTCTATTATCACACAAGAAGTCTGTATTTGCACCCAAAAGTTAAGCTAAAACTCTGGCAACTGCTCAGTCATTATTACTCACTGAAGTTACTGCAGTTTTGCCCTCTGCAAGAGTCTCAGGAAGGGCATTCCAACCTTGCTCTGCCGGCCAGTAAGTCCAGCCATGACGGCAGCTGTGGCAAACTGGGCTCTGCTGGGCTGAGCTGTCCCGTGGGCTATGCAGCAGCAGCAGGACCTCCTGGCAGCACAGCACTATACACCTCCCAAATCCTGTAGAATAAAGACATAGCTTCAGTCCTTGAAACATCCCTTTTGGATTGTCTGATCCTCTTCTGGAGGTGAAGAATCTTAGCTATGGACAGGGCTGAATAAACTCATTTTCTAGCAGGGTTTTGCTGGAATGTCAGTTCTAGGCACTCCTAACATCACCTACAGGAAGCATTGTGTCCACCTCCTATTAGTGAGCAAAGTACAAACATTTCTAGTGCTGTATGTGCTCTAGTATTAGTCAAGAATGACAGGCAAAATAGTTGATAGTCCATTGTATATTCATGGCAGGGGTTCTCCAATGACAGGCTCTTCAATGAATTTAATCTTCAGAGACTGGTATGGAATTAAACTGCAACCAAAGTTTTCAAATACAACTGTGCTAAATGAAGCAGCTAACACAGTCTTTAGGTACAAAACCAAATTGGACTGATCTAGAACACCAAGTTTCCTGATGGTGTGTAGCAAAGTGTAAAAACACAACAGCTTTGCAAATATATGCTGTTTTAATTGGAATCTACTTTTCTGTATTAGGGTTTAGATACTTGCTCCTTGCTGCCTATGTCAGGAACAGAATGGGTTATTCAGAGTAGAAGAATAACAAGAATCTGATGTTCCTCTGCATATTAAGTGTCTTTCCTTACTTTCTGATTTTTTTCCTAGGTTAACTTAAGAAAAAAAATTTTACATTTTTTAATAACAGTCCAAGACTCTTAGACAGGATTTGTTTATCTGATCAATGAGCAAATGCTGACAGGGGAGAATGAATGTAAATGTATCAAAATGTAGCCATAAGCCCTTTCAGTACTGGTGTTAAGTAATAATACTTGGAAGGGAGATTTACTTCCTGCCACAAATTTTCAATTGTTTCCTTAATATTTTTAATTTTTGAAAAGGTACAATATTGGAGGCTCCACTGCACCCATAGCAATCCTATGCTCATATTTCTTTGATGAAGGACACCAGGTTCTCCTGGATAAAGTTTATGACAGACCCAGTGACTCAGTAAAGGAAATATGGACCCAGCCACAGCTCAAAGGTAAAACAAAGATTTCTTTGTAGAGTAGCTTTTCATTTCAGATGTTTCTCCTTGTCTATTTTAAAGTGAGCCATTAGACACTGTAACCATTTGATGAAAGCACCTGCCACGATAAGCTTGAGCTGTGCACAGAATGTAAAAACAAAAATGTGCATTCCAGCGTTGTCCCTCAGTGCCATCCACAAATAACAGTTTGTCACTCCTAGGAAAGGGATATTATGAGCACAGATGTTTGCAAACCCCAGAAGTTTAGCCGAATACTGAGTACAGCAGTTGTGACTTGTTGCTTTTTGAACTTGCCAGAATTAAAAATAAAGTCTGCATTGCCTAGACCTCAAGTAATGTCTCTTCCAATGCTCATATAAAGTTTTGTTTGTAGCTCCTCACTACCTACTTGTGTAATCCACTATTTCAGTAGATGAAAAAACTATAATATCCCAGTTTGTCCAGGGAATGCAAAATAAAAAGAAAAATACTAAATTTTGCACATTTGAGTGAGTTTGGAGCTTTTGGCAATGTGTCACACACCCCCCCCACACAGTCCCTGCCCCACTGTTTATGGAAGCTGAAAGGATGTTGTTGCAATATGCAGAAACAGCTCTTCAGTGCCCATAAACTACAGTTAGAGCACTAGGAAGGCTTAAATATGGGTTTTAATTATTTTCCCCTTTTAAGCTAAGACAGTAGCAAAAATGCCATTGGTATCTGTGGTTACTGGTTTGGAGCATGCTGAAATGGTTAAAGTTGGTCACAGTCTGCAAGGTCTATCTATTTTCCCAGGCAGTCAGAAGTGGGCTGTGCTATGGGATATGATTGCTATGGATGCATTCCAGTTCCCATCAAAGAGAAAAGGCAGACTCATATTAACTTCAAAGGAGCTGGATCTGGTCCTGTATTATATATATCTACTGTGAATAGAGTCTTCTAATGGTTATTATGTCTATAGCAAAATGAGAAGAGCAAAGAGGGTGTGAAAATTAATTACCATGCTATTGGCCCCTCTCTTAGAGTTCAGTATGAGAATTATAAGCCATACTGCACCTTACTTACAGAATAATAATTTTAGACCAATTTAGATTAGTTTTCAAGTTATCAGGTCCCAGTTACAACACACTGGTCACTTTTTCGAAGAAACTAAACTATCAGAAAGTATCTAGTGTGTTCAGATATCCTGAAAATAAGGTGCAAAAGCCTTTCTGTTCCTGTCAGCTGGTTTATATAAGAAAATGAGATAACTTGGCTTAGATGCTAATAATAAAGGTGTATTTGTTGAAGGACTTGGGACAAAGGCCATGCAACAGCTTCTACTTACAGACTATAAAAAAATGTGGGAAACCACTGTAATTACAATTTCATAAAATAACACCTGCAGGCCAAGCTCTACAACATCCATGTTGCTAGAGCAGGGGTGAGAATGAAACTGAAGATGCTTCTGGAGGAGCTTTGAGTATTCCTGCTTTTAGAGTGGAAAATGTCATTTTTCTCACTGGTCTATTCCACTACTCAGATGGGATCTAGTCAAGCCACAGAAGAGCTATCAGTAGTCACTGTGAGCTGACCTCCCAGCTGCTGGAGCTCATAGCCAGAAACTGATGGCAGAAGAGCAGCACAGAGGGAGACAGCCTTTTTTACAGTAAAGAGGCTGGGCTAGTGTTAATAGTGTTTTAATACTATCATAGGTACAAACTAAATCTCCAAACTTCTTGAGTTGCTAATAGCAGGTAGGGAATGAATCCTCTACCTTGGCTTCTCTTTGCTCTATTATACAAATAAATATCTGAAAATTGATGCGTTTCTGATGTTTCTTGTCCTATCTGACAGGGGACAGGTACGGCTCTCAGAAGGGGCTAATAATCCTTACTAGTGCTGTGACGGCTGGGGCTGCTGAAGAGTTTGTGCACATCATGAAGAGACTGGGCAGAGCTCTCATCATTGGGGAACAGACCAGTGGTGGCTGCCATTCCCCACAGACATATCAAGTAGATGATACCAACTTCTATATCATCATCCCCACCTCCAGATCAGTCATCTTTGCAGGCAGCACTTCTTGGGAGGGGAAAGGAGTGCCTCCTCACATAGAAACACCAGCTGAAACGGCACTCACCAAAGCAAAGCAGATGCTCAGTGCTTACCTACACAGCTCTAGATAGTCCAGTAGAGGAACACACCCCTAGTTTTTAGGAAAAGAAAGCTACCTCCCCAAATGTAAACCCTAGAAAGAAGTGGGAACTTCATTTCAAACTCTACAGTCAGTGATTGGGTCCCTGTACATAGCTCAAAGTGACTCCTTTTCAACATGCTGACATTGCTCCCCATTCTGTGGAACACAGCTCTTTCTGTGCATAGTGGAGATCCTTGGATAATTCACTGGGGTTTCTGGATTCTTCCTCTGTAGCCAAACATAAATCTTCAGTGTGTCTATTTTGGAATTTAGCTACAAATTACATATTTTCTTTGGTCCTTTAGAAAAGCCCAGCTGTCAGTATTGAAGGCATGTGAACATGCTCAAAGGCAGAAAAGGCACCTCTTCTCCTTTGGAAATTGTGTACATTCCTATTCATATGTTTTGAAGAATTAACAGTAGTTGGAACACTCTGTTTTCCAAACTATAAGAGCTAAACCAAGTCTCCTCTCCATTTCATCATTTAGATGTACCAAAAATAACCATTCCCAGTCTGTCAGGGTTGCCCAGACTCCTGGTATTTCAAAGGTACATGCCTGCTTCTCTCTTAGCATCTGTCAAAGGGAAGGGTGAATGAGCAAGAGAAAGGCAGTACACTGACACTTTCACCCAATGCTCAGATCAACTGACTCAAGGGAAAGAATCATATGTTTTTACTTAAGACTAAAAATAGATTGCTATGTGTCCTGCCCCAAAGACAAGGGGGAAAAAAAGAAGGAAAAGAAAAAAAAAAAAAGAGAAAAAAAAAGGCAAGCCGAGAAATATCGTTTGCACTCTGCTCACAAACGACATATTAAGTAATGGTCTATTCCAGGGCAACTAACAGAGATATTGGCATGAGCTTAATCAATGCACAACATTCCTTCTCTTTCTTAAAATTCTTAGTTAAACATCTGTCTTTGTAATTATTTAGAAATACATCTAACTCTAATCTAGATCTCCAAATTTCTCATCTCCACAGAATGCTGCCTGTACGATAATTAAGTCAGGGAAATAGTCCCCAAAATTCAGTTAGACTCTACAGTAGTTACACACTGGTGTTCACTTGCTCATTTGTAAGGTCCTGCCATTTTTTTTTATAAAATGTGTTAAACATCTGACTTTCAGTTTTTACAGGAAAATAATTTTAAGAACCAAATAGACTTTTCATCTTTTTTACTGCTTATTTGTCTTATCAGCTACACTCAGTCGTGTATCGCTAACCTGGACTCTTTTGAGTCATTTTCATATTCTGATTTCTATGCACTAGCTTGTTGTTGAACTTCTCAATGTTGTGGAAAATATTTTAATGAATTAAAACTCATACAGAATTTTGTGTAAAGTGATGCATGTATGAAGAATATTAAATATTCTTAATATGGAAAAGACTGGAGAAGTCAATGAATGAGTAAACAACAGTAATGTATTTCTTCTAATGTCTTTTAAGCCTCTTTAATATCTAAATGATCCAAATATACTGCTTTGTGTTCCTAAAAACAGTCAGATGTGCTGTCATGTACAAACAATATTAACTGTTAAACCCCGTATTTAAAAACTTTAGCCATCCATTCAAGGACAAAAAGCTATACCATATGGGCACAAACAGCAAATAATTTCTTCACGTAGTAATGTGGTAAGTACTTATGAATAATGAATATGTCCAGAATTTAGAATCCAGTTGGGAAAACAAACAGTGAAGATGCATTTACTGGTGAGTTAATTTTAAATCAATAGTGCTGTTCATTCACTGAAGTGATCGATTTCACTGGAAAATTTGTGTGCAACCTTGAGAAATTTTATTACTTGAGAAAATACTATTTACTATTTCATAGGTCATATACTAGCTAATTAATATTGAAACTGCCGGGCTTTACAAAGGCCAGTGCGTGAAAAAAAAGGTTTTCGTGTCTTCACAAACTGCTATATCATAGTTATTCCCATCTCAATTAGCTCAGACCTCATAAAACTACAGACTGCAATTATGTAGAAAATTATCTTGCATTGAAAAGTTTGAATATCACAAAACTACAAGTGAAAATTAGTTATGGAAAAGCCATGGTTTGTGATTTAAATTAGAAAGTTAGACAGAATGTGTTTAGGGAAGGACAAGTAATTTGGGAAGTGCCCCTCCACAACACAACAGGAAACATGCTGAACCTGCCACCCTTCTCTCATCCGGTTCCAGAGATGACACGGGCATTCAACAGTTTATAGCACCACTTGCTTACCATCCCACCTAGAACAACTTCCTGAATTTTAATCCTAATCATGTTCCTTTTAAAGGCAGGAAGAAAGGAGTTAGTGTATCAGACCACCTACCAGTATCATCTTTCTCCTTTTAGCATTCATAGAACTCCAACCAAGGAATGATGGGCAGCTTTTTTTTTTTTTTTTTTTTTTTTTTTGTGCTGCTTAGTCCAGTTGTTTCCAAACTGTGCTCTGTAGACCAAAGGGAGTTCACAGACTACACTGAGAAGTCAAAAAATTACTCCATAAAAAGAAAGTAAATATATTTTTTTTAAAAGCATATATGAGTCCCATTTTGATGGAGAAACACATCTTCATTGGAAAAAGTTTGAGAATCTGATCAGTGAGTAAACAAATATCCTAATCTGGCATTTCCTATTGTTAAACTCACTACACACTGCACAGCTAAGCTTGTCAGTATTGTGTTGTGTCCTCTTTCACTGATCCAGAAACAGATGTCATGAGAAACAGCGGTTTGATCAAAACGAACAGGCAGTTGCTAGTAATGACAGGAAAAGAACCAGTCAGCTTGACTCCTCCTGTTTTAAAAACAAAATCCTTTTTTTTTTTTATTTTTTTCCCTAGCATTTCTACTTGCGGAAAAGACAGAGATCCCTGCTCTAAAATCACAGTATTTCACTGGGACAGAATGCAGTCCTTCATGAATTCCTTAAGTCCCTTCATTTCTTCACAAACCCCCTGCCCTACTGGAGTGCTTTCCTTCCAGCAGGATTTCATCTGCACCAATTTAAATTTTCAGACTTCTAGACATAAGGGGAAATAAGGTTCCAGCATGACTCAATTATAGGAAGTTTGTTTTTCTTTGTCTCGTTAGGCTTCCTTCTGCCTGTGCAATATTTTGTTCACTCAGCTTTAACAGGAGTATTTTTGTTTAAAGAAATAAAATCTGCAAAAATTTTGTATAAGACCCCTGGTTTATGTAACCCAGCTTAGATGAGACACTCAGTTAAATGTGAGACACATAAAAGACATTCACCATGCCTGCACATGGAGCTTTACACATGGGCTCGTTTTACACATACCAGGTTCTGGTTCTGTTGGCATCTATGTGGGTTTGCCCTTACATCAGCACAGATGCAGCAGGCAACAAGATGTCATACTGGTTGGCTGTCCATGTAAATAAGTCTTAGTCCACAAAACACTTCAGCCCAGAATAAGAGGCAATCTGTTCACTGAATTTTTATGCCAATGGCCACCTCTGAAGGAACAAGGCTAGTATTGCACACAGTTGCCTGCAGTGTGATTCCTATGCTAAGAGAGGAATATCCTTGAGCTTTACATGCTAGGACCAAACTGCACTGCTCCTACAGCTGGAGGAGGTGAGGAAAGTACCAGAAATAAAGCTGATTAAAAACCTCTCCTCTTCATTTTTGCATTTTGAATCTGCTCTGCCATTTTTCCTAACTGGTTCTCTTGCCTTTCTGTGCACAGAAGGCATTCATAGCTTGCTTGTCATCACAGTATGTAAGTTGCTATGGCTGAGATATGCCCATGAGAAAACTGGGTAAGGGTTCTTAATTCCTTTTTTCCCAAAGAAAACAACTCCATGACATAAAGGAAAACTATATCTCTCCCTGTAACCTTGCTGCTTGCTTAAGCCTCATCCCATAAGCAGAGTGAAGGAGTTTGACTACTGGTGAGCACTTTAAGGCGATAGGTTTAACACACTGCTGGAAGGTTTTGAGATTTAGCAGCTGTTTATCAGTGGTTCATTTTCCACACTTTCTCAAGACCAGTTGTACCAACACAAAATCAGTGAAACCATGTAACCAGTTAGATTTGGTACTGCTTTGTTCTGATGTAAATAATACACCAATAAGGAAAAACAGGTCCTCGAAGCAGGGTAATGCTGAAGGGATGTGCCAACATAATACTGGGAAGCTGATCCCAACTTTTTCCAGATGAAATTTGAAGCTAGGTTTCTAACCATAAAATTGTTAAGAAAACATGGCATCTTTCAGTAGGTACAGAAGATAATATTTTGCAGCAATGCTACCAAAAAATCTTTAGCCTTACTTATAATGGGTCAGGCTGATCTTAAAATAATAATGTAAATTAGAAGTAGCAACATGGACTTATTCTGGACTTGCGTTGGAATAAATGAGATCACAATCTGGCCTAAACTACTAATGGGAAATATAACCCTGACCACATATGAATGTAGTTCCACCATGGAGTCCTTCATTACACTTTATGGACACTGACTTCACAGTACACTGGCTGGCACTCAGGTAAAACCAGATGAAGTGAAATTTGGCCCATTAAACCTTGCCATAAATATATTCCTTACACAGTAAATGTTATTGGACACAAAACAGAGATGGAAAGATTACAAGGAAACCACATCACCCCTACTCAATGCAAAGTTGTTCTCTGTGCTCCATGTTTCAGTGTCTTGGTTCATTTTGGGTTTTAATTACTCAAGTGAAAGAGCTTCCACCACTGACCTTGTTACAATCCAAACAGAACTCCACTCTCAATTTATGTCCTGATCTCAAAGGCATAATGCAACAGTTTTATCTCTTTATGTTGCAAAAATGTTGGCCTGCAATAAGTCAAATGTTTATATTAACAAGGAAAAAGCCATGTATTAATGTTCAACAGCAATATATTGGAAGAATGCAATCTCCTGACCTACAGAAATCTCCCAAGAGATGACAGTAAGTGTAGTATGTTGGTTCCAACTGAGAGCCTGAGACTCTCAGGCTCTCTTTTATTGCTCAGATGTGTTTACTTGCTGATACTTATCAGAATAGGCATTGCCATGGGAACTCAAAATTCTGTCCAGTGTGCAGAATACAAACACTGGAGTAGACGATCAGTATGGTGGAACATGAAGAGCACATTGCAATGCCCTTTAGTCTTAGTTGGGAAATGAGTGGTTTCTGATCATTCTCTGCCTGGAAGGGAGTAGTAATCCCTGATGAAGCAGATGAGGCTCAGAGACAGACCACAGAAACATTAGACAACCTGAAAAAATGCTGTACGAGAGAGAGAAATGATTGCTTGAAGAATACATTGTCATAACCTATCAAGAGCAAGACCCTAAATGGATTTAAAAGCAACTAAAGGCTAATTGGCTGCGCTGCAGTAACAATAGACAATGCTTCCTCCCACCCAGAATATAAACTCATCTGCTTCTGAGACTCAGCAAAGCTCAAACCTCATAGAGAGGCAATAGAAAGAATTTTGCACTTTCTAAAAGAGCTGAAATTGTCCCACGTACAAACCAGTGGATAAACAAGCTGGTCCAATGCAATAAAATTCATGTACGCCTGTGTCATTTTGTGAAGGCCATTCATCTTCTACCTGTTAGCAGAGCAGAGCCCAGCATCCACAATTACAGCATACAGATTCCATCTAGCAGTGGCTAATTCTAACTCAAATACCCTAGTTCCTTCCTTTGGTATATGCAAAACCTGAAAACCACAGAGTAAACTCTACCCCCATCAGATCTGTATACCTGCTAAAGTCACACAGATCTTGCAAGCACACCTCAGGGTAGAATTTATGCTTCCTGTCTACACAGTAACATTGACAGCAGGTGACATTTTGATACAGATCCATGGTTGATTTGACTCTGTAAAAGATACTTCAAAAACAGTAAAGCCTAGAACAGAACTCGGATACGCTGCTTTACAAGTCCCATCTTTGGCAGTCTGCTGGTCAGTTGTTGACGATCACAGATTTCAGTCAACTTCAGGTTCCTTTCAAAGCCAAGAAGATGGTGAGACAGAAGTGTTTAACTCACAAATCCAGTAAGGGAGCTGATTCAGCTAACATAAAGGAGTAAGAGTCCAACAACTCTGCTAGGAATAGTAATTTCTTTTCTTTTAGCATATAAGCTCTGATTTTTTAGTGCTCAAACATTCCTCATTCAATGAGGTGGTTGTTACTTCTGTATTTACACTCTACTGCACAGACACCAGCAAATCAAATATAAGCAAAGAAAACTGCAAAACTATAATTTCATTCCTTACTCTGCAAATTAACACTGCATGTGCATTTATTTCACTATTTTATTTCCTTAAAAATAGGTTGACAAGGGCTAGGTTGAATTTTCAAAAACTTACAAGCCACTCAACTCTTGTAAACATTTTATAATTTTTTTGCAAAGCATCTATTATACATAATTGTAAACAGTGATTTCCTGTAAGAAATTAATGTAAACTCAAAAAGAAATGGATATAAGTGAACTATCATTCCCTTCCATATCCAACCTGCCCAGTCCCTTAGTGACATCTATCTGCACAGCTCTAATTATGAGAAGTCATGTGCCGGGATAAATGATGGCGTTCTCGGAAGTACTCATGACAAATGGGACATGTCAGCTTCTCCTCTCGTCTCCTCTTGCACTGGGATTCAGTTGAGGAGTATTCTTTTTTGTGATGTGACCGCATGTGGAAGACTAAATCAGATGTCATGCGAAAGGACAGGTTGCATTTGGCACACCAGTTCTGGGCAGCCACTCCAAAGGACGTGAAGGTGGGGGGAAGAAGAGTCAAGGAAGAGGAGGAAGAGGAGGAAGAAGTAGTAGTGGTTGTATTTTGTAACTGTCCTCCTGCTTGTTTGGGCCACGGTTCTGAGGTATATGGTAAAATACTGCTCTGAGTGATGCCTGTCTGCAGCATCTGAGCATTACACAAATCACTGACAAAGAACTTCGAATTGAGAAGGGTGCTGCAGCACATGATGTCTGTGGTGGCAATGAAGCCAGACAGCTCCCCCAGGGTCTTTGCTGACTCACTCATGGGATGAGAAGCATTTATTGCAGCTCTTTCTGTTAGACGCTTATTGGGTTTGCTGAAAGCACTCTTCTGTTCTCCTCGAGCTCTGGGGGGCCAAACAAAGGAGAATGCACTACCAGAGGAGTTCACCAACACTTCCTTTGATACCTGCTCTTTCCCAAGCGGGACCATGTCATCCTCCTGTTCTGGCTCCTTCAGTCTCTCATTCCTCAACTTCTCCTTCATCCTCCTGACCTCAGTGAAAGCACTCTGCTTCTGCTCTAAAGCATCCCTCCTAGCTGACTGCCTCCCTGAACCAAGCTTCCAGAAAGAACCAGCCAATGCATGCTCTCCCCCAACCTCTTCCTTGCCCCCATAGTTACGTTCCTCAGTCAAATTATTGGTTTTCTCCAACAACACTGTTTTCCTGCTCCTGTTGTTCTCAGCCTCTTCAGATTTTGCTCTCCTTTCTCCAATGAGACCATGTGCATCGTCTTTATGAGCTGCCATTTTGACTTCTAGATCCCTTGCCAGACTGTGGAAATTAGTGGTCTGCTCAGCTAAGTTGCTCTTTTCAGTTTTAGGGTTCTGGAAGTTTCTCCACAGCAGGGCACTCTTCTCTGGGACACACAGGAAACGGACATGGGACAGGTAGGAATGCTCACATTTAAAGACTCGATCACATTCTTGGCATCTCAGCTCTGCAGAAACAGACAAAAAATGATGAGTTTTACAAAGGCAGACTCATGGATGAATGCAGATACCGACCCTGTCATTGACACAAACAAAAAACCAGAAACGCCTCTTGTTTCATGCAAGATTACACAAGGTAAAGCCAATGCCAGTGCAGAATCAGGTCCCTTCCTGCCATACAAAACAGTTCCCTCTTATTTGCCTCCATGTGCTACTTGCAGAAGTGCTTTCATTTAGACTATCAAGCCAGGACTGTGTTACATAAAATGTAATTATATTGCATAAAATTACATAAAATGGTGAGTACACAAGGTCTAGATAGAACCATACAGACTTTATGATGATTTGAAGTCTGAACCCAGATTTGGGTCTATGTTTCTTAACTAAATCACTGACTTTAATACAGAATGAATGTTAAATTCTATATATTCAAGCAATAATGTGTTTTAGACCTGGATTCAAAGATTTTGATGTGAGCCTCTGTTTTTAGGATACTCTGGAAGTTTAATACCATTCACAAATCATCTGACCTTAATGCCTGAAGCCCTTATGCTCATATGGCAAGCTGTTATATGCCTTAAGGCACAGTAGTCTGTGGCACAGAAAATACTGTTCAAAGTGAAACAATGCCAGTGATGCGCAGGAGGAATGGGGAACACAGTTTCCTTCTGGCCTTCAGACCTACTGCATCCCTGGTTCAGTGGGAGGACTGATTGCCATGAATAGATGATACACAATTCAGCAACCAAGACTCATATGGTACATCTTAACCTGTGTAAATTATATCCATGCTATGTTAATTTCACAACACACAGAAGTTTTTAAATGCAGACGATGTCAGACAGCATCTGAGGCCTGGGATACATAGGAAAGTTCATAGATTCATTGGGTAGAACTTAAAATTCCTAATTTAGGGCTCAGCACAGCTTAGATTGCTTTCCAAACTACAGAAACTGAACTTTTTGTAAGAAAATAAGGCTGCTGGATTGGGTGGAATATTATACCTGCTGGTTTAAAGTCTTGAGTCTAGATACAGTGTTCCTTGTGCAGATAACACTTTTCCCTGGTAAATCCAAAGGGCTGACTGTGTGTCTATGCAAAGCTAACAGAATACATTGAAATCAGCTAGAATGATTTAGTGGGTTCCTACTATGAATGTGCCTATATTAATTTACAGAAAAGCAAATTATCATATAAATTTGCCAACTCATACCTTTACCAACCTACACCTTTACTAACCAACCTATATAAGTTTTGTTTAAATCAACTAAAGGGATTGTAGAAAAGGTTTTGTTCTAGTCTAACTAGATAAAGTTTGGAGCAAATGACAGCTGGAGTCAGACTTAGCATGGACCTGATGGATTTGCATGGTGTCTACCTAATCTAGATGTTTATTTTTTCAACAACTGCCACATCCATTTCTTTTGGAGCAATAATTTCCAGCAGCGTCTCAGAAATAAACTCATGCCCTTTTCCTCCTTCCCAGGGTGCCCCACAACAAACAGGCAGACTGTGCTGTATGCAGCACTGTTAGGTTTGTTATGTATTTTTATAGCCCTGCTCATTTACAAGATTAAAGCTGAACACTAGCCTATACCTGATTCCCCAAAGAGCTAAAAAAGGCCTATTTCCAATTGATAATTGAGGCTTTTAGGAGATCCAGTTAGTCAGGTGCAGAGATTTCCATTACATAGCTCAAAAACTTCAGCACGAATCCCTAGTGCACCATCCTCTGCTAGAAAGCAGCATTGAAAACAGCACTGAGAACTGCAAATTTGTTCTTGCTCTATGCCTCCAGCTCAATCCCCAAAGAAGGTCTCTTTTCTTAGCTGACCAGCTAAGGATTTAGATCGGTTTTATTTCCCTTATTACAAAACCACCACATACTAAAGAACTTGCAGATTCACTTCTGTCCTCAGTGACCCACACAGTCAGCAATTTGGTACTTACCATTCTGGGGACTCTGAGTTTTTATCTCATTGAAGCCCAAGAGGTTGGAAAGCTCCTCGTCATACCAGACAAGCAACTCCTCATTTTTATTGATTTTCCTGGTAGAGCGATAATATAACTGCCTGTTTTCTAAGTAAGCTTCCAAGTTCTGCTCCTTGCTGTTGGCAGCTGCTTGTACAAGTCTCATCCAAGGCAGTCCTGTCTGACTGTGCACAGACGTAACATCGACCTGTGAGACAGGACACATAAAAGAGAAGTTACAGGTCTTGAGAGCCAATGTGGGATTTCCATCACATTCAGAAACAAAGCCTGTTTTCTGCCTCACACTGAACAAGTATGGCAAAGCTGTGGGCCCAATACATACACCAGTGTCAGCAAATCCAAAATCACCATAGGGAGAAGGCTTCCCCTGTGTCTCATTGGAAAATGGAACATGAGTCAGGGTGCTGTGGCCTGGGGAGATGACAGATGTGCAGACCCTTGGGTCAGTGCAGTGAGCCTGGAAATGAACACACTCTTGCCAGCTGCATGTGGAGTTTTGCACTGACAAAAGAGGATATGGATCAGGAAGTGTAAGAATAATCTTGGTTATTTGATTCAACACTTCAAGTAAATAACATCTGCCTATCTGTTTGGCTAAATTGCATAAAACATAGATTTTTAATAAATACAACTAAGAAGCACTTATCTCTCTACTTTTTAGAGATAAAATTATATATTCCTAATCTTACCTTTGATAAATTAATTAAATTAATTTCAAGATATCTAGGCAGATAATAACTCATCAGATCAATACAGGAGAGTTGTAAGGGGTTGATTTAGTTTCAGGTTGTGGGCATTCAGTAATAGGAAGGAAATTAAGCTAAAAATCATTGCTTAGGTTGTAAGGTCAGGCACTAAGAATTTAAAGAAACTAGTATTAAGTCTACTGCTCAAATTAAATTTCTATTCTGTGTGTATATTACAGTATAGTCCTCAATCACATATAATACTTTTTCCACAGGACTCCTGAGTCATTCAGTCACAGGTTGACCATGCTCTGGACATAATATAACTACAAAACATTTGGCTTTGTCTTCCTCTTTCAGTGTGTGACTCCCATCTTAGTTACTTTATTATGCTGAATAGGGAACAATTTATTACTTTATAGGTTTTTTCCTTGGTGTTTACCACAGCAGATCTATGTCCTCTGCAGTATTTGAAAGATGGGGACGATTTTCATAGCTTGAAGGCTGAAACACAGGGCGATCAAGGGCAGCATTTACACGCATAAAAAGCCTCAACTAATTTTTGAAGCAGTAAGTCATTGTTTAGAAAGGAAGCAGTTTGAAAATGAAAAATGTCTAATGACAAGTATGATCTAAATTTCACCCCAAGCAATGTATAGCTCTTTGTTTTCCACTAATTGCAGGGCAGCCATTCATTGGTGTTGGTATCAAAAACAGTATTTAGACTAATTGTTTCTCTGGTTTTAACTGACTATTACCTACCATGAAAAGTATGATCACATTAGTAGCTTGGATACAAGAATGAAATATTACTGGACCATTAGGATGAGAGTTAATTAGTATAAGGGAGAAAATAAATTAGCATGCCCTGTAACTGGTTCTCTCTAAATGCCATGGCAATTAACAATGATTGAGAAATACAAGTGTCTGACAGCAACACAAGAACACCCACACACACACAGTGGTTGTAACTAATATCTATGACAGAGACTGTCATATTTTAGTTGCTATGTTTCAGAAATACCAAGCAGCCACCCAGTGCTCTAAGCAAAGTCAAAGGGAGCACATCTCCTCCAGGAACCAGGACTCCAGGGAAAGAGCTGAGTGAGCTTAAAGAAGGTGTGTAGGAGTACCAGACATAAGATCTGGGTGCTGCCAACTAGAAGCATGCAACAGCTTTAGTTTTTCCATGTTTAGAGGCACTATAAACCCAGCAAGTCCACCCTCTTCTGGAGATGGCAATCCCTCACATGAATCCTTTGCAGCCATATATGAGGTAAGGGCTTCCCAGCCCAACAGGCTCAATCATAGCTGGGCTATGGAGCAACGTGGCTTCCTTGGGAGAGGTTGGAGGAGAAGGGAGAAAATAAGACTCTTCCCTGAAACACAAAAGAAGCTGTAAGGGTAGAGGAACTCAGCTGGAAAGAACTACCTGTGCCAATGGTTGCCAAGGCATTTTCTTTGCCCAAGCATATAAATGGGGCCAAGGTGCTCAAATTAAGGTCTCCAGGAGAATTAGAGAAAAACCATGGAGCTCCCTTTTGGTCTAAACTAAAAAGACCAAGATGAGGAAACCATTGTTAGAAATAATATCCCCCAAATTCTTGCCAAATTATTCCTGTGTGTATTCTTTTTTGTACTATAGCCAGCAGAGCAAAATCCATTTCTTGTTCTGCATTTCAGTGCCATGATAATAACAAATTATCATGATTGAATTATTAATTAATTGATTACACACAGAGTTAGGAGATTAACAGTAGTTCCTGGTTTCTGGAAGGTTTACTTTTAATTATGAGTAGTTAACAGGATATGGGACTACCGATTGCATCTGAAACAGCTACTTGCACAGAATTCCCTATATTTACTGCCAAAAGACAGAGATCTGAGCCAACTCAGGAATTCAATTTCACTGCTGCATAGCAATTACTTAGCTGAAGTGTAGAAAAACACTAAAGCCATCCCTCTGGAGGGCTCTTCCAGTGTAGAAACCCTTTGAGGCTCTTTCTTGAGTCTACAGTAACTCAAAACTCCCAGAAGAAATACCAATATTTCCATAAATAAAGCCTCATTTCAGGACAGGTTTCTCTCCAAAGAGTTTGTCGATCTCCTGGAGTACTAATAACACTGCCCAAGAAAGCAAACTTCTGCCAGAGACTCAAAAGTCAGATAAACCCTAAAGCCTCTTACTGTCTTTCTTACTTTGTTTAAAGCAGAAGTGTAAAACAGGTATATCCCAGCAACTGTATCTTCCATATTACACATACACCCTAGGATTTTTCTCCTCCAGAGCACGGAAATCTTAGGTGAACCTGGATCTCTCCCAGATCCATCCATGCCATAGAATGTGGGAAATTGGCTTTCCTCACACAGTAAAACACTACCTCTCTGTCTTCATCTATACCACTGGTGACTGAAAGGCACTCCAAGACCCAGAAAGCCAGAGTAACAGGCCAACATGAGAAATATGCATTGCTCAAATAAAAATGGTATGATAAACAGCGGCTATGGAACAAAAAAGACTTTGGAAACTAGAGTGAGAGAGCTAACACTCCATCACAAACCTGGGGTTTCTGCCTTCTCTACAGTGACTGAAAAGTGTACCTGTAAAACAGACATACATATCTAAGGTAACTTTAGGAGGTCATGTACTAACAGCAGTAAGTTGTGGCTGTCTGAAAATTGTGTGGACTAGTTGCCTGACTGCCATGATGATTTCACTTTTATGGATAACCGAATAAACTATATTAGCACTTGGTCAGGTCTGTCAATAAATGCTGTGAATGTACCACTTGCATGAATCAGTGCATTGCCACAGTCTTCTCTCTCTGTTCTTACAAGGCTGTCACACTTCCTTTGATAAATCTCCTTTGTCCTGTGTAAGGACAAAACCAGAGCATGAGGTTTCTAAACTATCTGTCCCTCTTCCCTCCTATTCCGCATCAGTGCTGAAGCAGATCATCTATTGTCAGCATAAAAGTGGGACTTTGAATTCTTCCTGCAAAGGAAACAGTTTTCACTGAGGTCCCTTCTGTCTATACCTCATAAATCAGAAATGCATTGACTACTTCTCCCCTTTGAAGGAGCTGTTACTTATGCTGAACCTACCCCTTGCAAAGTCACCTTCTCAGGGATGGTGTAACTCTTTTTGATATGACTAACATTGAATGCTGTTTTCTCATACCTTAAATACATAGTGGATGTTCCGTCTATCAGAACACTTGAGAGCAATAAAAGCTACAGTGTCCAGCAGGGTGTTCTGGAGCACGCATGGTCCAAAAACAACTTCTTCAGGAATGTCTTGTGTGGTATGAACAGTAGCCAATACATCCGGAAAATGGTGATGCAGAAGCTTGTTGTCACTTGTCCAAAAGAATTTAGGCAAAGATGTAAGTTCCATTATAAACCTGTAAAATACACAACAAATCGCATTTGGAATAGAGGTGGAAGTGAAAGGGGGCATCACTACTTACAGTACAAAGACTTCCAGGAGCTTTAGGTGAATTGTAAGACCATGCCAGGACATTGTTGATTAGAGAGCTATATAACATTCAGTTCAGAAAGAGAAAGATTACTTTGCACTAAATCTTAGGTTTGTAAACAAGTGAGTTACTCTTCCTGGAATAGGCAGACACTCCAAAAGTTCAACTGCTACTCTCTACAGTCAGAAGCTTTCGAAACAGTATGCAAAATTTTCAGTAAGTAGAACTTGGCATATTCTCATTCAGCATATTCTCAGATATCCTTATTTATTAATAGTTTGTAGAAGTGTGCAGAAAGGTAGAGAAGGAGAACAGCACAAAAAAAGCAAGCACTTTTGGAAACACATTTTGAAAAAGCTGTGCTTTTTTATTTGAGTGCAACATCAGTATCGTTTCTGGTTAAGCTGACACAAAACAAGGAATAACCTGAGTCCCAAGTCTATCTAACCTGAAGGTACAAAATTTGCGGAGATTGCTGAAAAGTATTATTTTCATCCCATCTCAAAATGTGTGTTATCAGCTGTTGACAAAATCAAATCAGATTATGATTCTTTGCATAGCAATACTCTTAGCACAATGTTAGTAGAGATTGCTGTCTTTAGAGGACAAATTTTCCTGCTCTGAATGTGGAATAATGTATTTTTCAGTGAAGATGCAATTTCTGCAATATGAGCCACAATCTGAGAACTCAGTATGCTGTAAGAAGACTGGTTTGAATTATCTGTCATTCTAAGCTTCTCTAGGTTTTTAATAAAGATATTGCCATCTCCAGCTCCCAGCTGGAGGTCATGGAAAACCCCTCATTAATGCCATCAAGAGCTGGATCAGGTCCATTATGCAGAGAAAATTAAAGAGAACAGCAACAAACCCTGAAGAGGCCTGAGCCTAATAAATACTGAGATAGAAGGGCTGAAGATCTAGTCTAATCTTTCTCACTCTCTGACAATGGAATTGATTTGTTACTCACTGACTCATGACTTAAACTGAAGTGGTATAAAGTGCTCAGAGAATTACACTGATTTAACTAAATCAATTTCTAATTCAGTATAGTTAATTCAGTATATTTTCTTCCTTGTAAGCAAGGTTTAATACTGTAGCCTAAAAATATTAAGATACATGGCTACATATTCAGTACACAGTTAACATCTGAAGGATGAAGGCCTAAACCAGATGACTAAGGCAAAGAGTGGGATGTAATAGGTGAAAAAAACGTTGGATGGCTTGCCAAAGATTAGTTGCTAAGAGGAGGATAGACTGGACTTCTGCTTTCTATTAATGATAAGTTTCATTGCCTGATTTCCCAATCATTTCCTAAAGTTATTATTGGTGTGAGAACAGAATGATGAGATATATGTGTACATTTGTAGAATATATGGAATCTACCTAAATCAACACAATGTATTCATATGTATGTTGTTGTTCCCATTTAAAATATATCAACGAATAAATGGAAACAGTCAAGGCATATTTGTGTTAAATAATACTGAAAATAAAAGTTTCAAACCAATCATAAAGTAAATTTGGTATCTAAAATGCTTAAAAGTAGTTCTAAATAAGTTTAGAAACAAATTGTAACTTGATCCAGTTTCTTTTCTAAAGAATTCACAATCAGGAAATTCCTAATCAATTACTTATCCACTTATGACTCTAGAAGGCAACACCTCTTACTAAGATTTCTCTTTCTGTGCAATTCATCTGAATTTCTTCATGTAAGCTAAGATAACGTGTACCTTGGTACACTCCTGTCAGTCTAGGGGAAACACAAATCCAAGGCCCTCAAAATGAAGGAAGCACATATATGAGGATCTGAAGAAGCTACACTCTCACTCCAGACAGTTACTGCTGCCTCCTCCTTTCCTCTATTTCAGCAGCTTTTCAGAGAGGTACTGTAACCCAACGCTAACAAGAACCATTTCTCCAAAGACTGAAAATGTCAGGATACTCAGGGAAGCTGTGAGATTGATGTGTAACAGCACCACCTAATGATTCCTGCCACAATCCCAGTCCCAAAGACTCATCCACGGGTAGGACACGCTTAGCACTGTTGCCTGCAAGATACTCTGCAACCATGAGCTCGAAGAGCACACCCACAGCCCACACCTCCCTGCAAAGGTGCCAGCAGTTCCCAACGTGTGTGCTGCTTGCTGTGCTGTCTAATGCCCTGCCCCAAATCCTGAACACAGACGGGTTAAATTCACACACCCAAAGGGACAGGCAGGCATTAAAGCCCCCAACACAAGAGTCTCTGCCTGTACACGCTGTCCCATAGGGGAGGGGAAGGAAAGCTTCATTAGAAGCACTGCCCTATGGCAAAGGTAAATGGCCATGGGGCAAATAAATCAGTATTTTTTCTCCAGCAAATAAATCAATATGTGCACGTCTTCAGTTCCATTTAATTACGTAGATTGATGGGATATGGGAAATGCAGGTTAAGAAATATCAGATTCAACCTCAAGCACCCCTCAAACTCAGTATGACATTAAAGTTGCTTTTTTCTAACTGACTTGTAACTTAATTTATGATGGGGGGAGGGCGAGGGAATTCCCCAAATCTACAGGCATAAATAATGCCAAAGTCTTAAGTGCCACCTTGGCAGCTGTGGAAGTATGGAACTCAACTCTTTCACGGAAGGGTCAACTTTGGGAAAAATTATGAAAAGGATTTACTACACAGCAAATGGAATTGTTACAGTCAGCCTTGAGCCAAAAGCTTTCGGCATGGGAAGATCAATCTTTTCCAATCATTTGTCGAATGCACCATCTAGCGTCACATCTCAGTATAACACAGTGTCCCGAGACAAAGCCACACGGGACATCCCACAGTCCCTGGTGCTGGGAGTGTGTGGTGTCGCCGCAGGTGCTGAGCACCCTGTCAGGCACGACTCGTTTCTCTCGGGAGTGGGACATTCTCTCTGCCACTCTCTGCTCAAACAGGAGGTTAGGTGCCTTCACAGGTACTGGGTTTTATATAGGGTCCAGTCTCTGATATGTCAGGTTATGTAAATTTAGTGTTGACTTTTTGAAGAAGAGAAGGGAGGCTGAAGATGTGCTGCTTGTACTCAGAGAGGAGAGTGTGGATACTCTGCAATATCATTAAGAAAAAGGGTGAATCTTTTTTTCCAGAGGCTCCACATAGCATGACAAAGCTCTTCCCTCTGAAACGACAAGATTTCACCTTCTGCTACAGAGACAAGTTCATCAGCTGAGGGATAACAATGAGCAAACATGACTGTACTGCTTTCAAAATCGAGCTGCTACCTCTGCAAAGGGTTGTGCTGTGTCCTGTGGACTTTCCAACCTGTCTTTGCTTGGGGGTTTCCATTCCAAAGTGGAGACTCATCCACAAGGCAGTACTGGAACAGTCCTGCCTTCTGTAAAGGTGAGGAGTGATAAGGGGTTGTCTGGTAGCTGCAGCTCTTATCAGCCCTTATCATGGAGAACTGAAATACCGACTTCCTCAAAAGTAAAGACTGTGTCTTGAAACATGACTTGAGAGGAAAGAAATTTAATTGATTTACTTTCTGAACTCTCTGGTGGAGAAAAGGAAACCAGAACACATGAGCTGAAGGGACATAGAAGGACCACAGACAACAGGAGTAAGAGGTGAAGGGGAGATAAGTATCTATAAAAGCTTTGCAGGCATCACAGCAATATTATGGCTGGATTGTGGAACTCAGCAGCTGCAGCATAAAAGAAACAACAATGCATTTCTACATTGCAGGCTTTCTAAAATTACTTTTCAACGGCTGTTGCTGTTAAAGAAACTTACCAGGCTGTGTGGCACTTTTTAAGATAGTTTACTAACACAGACTTTACCTTTGTCCCATGAGTTTGAAATGGTGTCTGGAAAACACGCACAGAGGTACCTTTTCAGCAAAGCTCAGGAAAGTTTAGCAGTATCCCAAGCCTTCCGCCAGTAAGTCCAGTCAAATACTCATTGACACTTTAGAGAATATCAATGGAATATGGGCATGAGGTTGCCCAGGGTCCAGATCAGCTCTGCTCTTTTCAGTCCTGGCAACACTCATTGCAGACCCAGAGACAGCTGAGGAATGGCTGTGTGCAAGGTCAGGTCCCGCTGCTGCCACAGGGCATCTGCTGCATTCTCTGAGTGGTCAGCAGGTGTGTGACTAACCATGGCACTTGCCAATGCAGAAGGCAGCTGCATAACAGTCAATGCAACCTCATACCTTGAAAGCACCAACAGACATCTTGGAACAGCAGCAAAGCATGCAGCACACAAAACAGGTAACAGAAATGAGCTAGAACAAAGAAAGATCATGTGCAAGTAGGCCAAAATATAAACTTGAAACACCTCTCAGTTTGGATGTAAGTGTGATTTGGATCTAGACTAACCTCTATATGCTTTTAATGTCACAAAGCCAAAACTTCAGCCACAGCCAAGATACTTGGGGTTTTGGTTTTTTTTTTTTTTGCAAAACCTTGCTTAGTTTTCAGGAACCTCATACTTGATACTGAATATAGCATTCTACATCAAACCATGAACCCAGTACTCAAGCTCTTGTTTCATTATAAATCTGGTCTCAATGCAAATCTCACATCTTTGCCAACAGTCTTCATAGTCTAAGGAAAGTCATTAAGAATCTACAAATGGAGTCATAACGAGAAATGGAGAAGGTATACTAGAATGCCTGGCGTTTTGCTTTGACAGGCTGAAGTAGGTTAATTGCTCATATTCTTCCCAGTGAGCAAAAAACAGAGAAATTGTCATAACAGAGAATTCTCCAAGACTTCAACCAATTGATTATTCTTGGCTTATGTTATTGATTTCCATATTTCGGCTACTTTCGTTAAGGAGCAGTAATTCTTCTGTGCTTTCACTTCTTACAGATTCACTAGCCATTTATATAGGACTAATTCACTCTTCTTCTACCATGTAGCAAAGTTTACAGGACACTGTTATAAGCTTCACTATGAGGGTCATATTTTCAGCTCTGTATCATGCAGGCAAATGGTATGCTTGCCTCAAACTGCCAGTGCTGGAAGTGCCATTGCTTCCCAGAGACATGATTCCCCCTATACAACAGAATCCTGCTGTTCTCACTCATGTTCTGCATAAGCAGTTCCTGTCCCTCTTGGCTCACCCACATGTCTCTGAGGGGCTGAAATAAAATTAATATTTATAGTGCTTTAGTAGCACATTAGACTCAGATCACCTGTTAGACGATGGGTACTCCCCATATTCTATCTGTCACGGATGTAAATTCTTCATATGGATAAGTTTAGGGACTTGCTATTTAATGGACTCTTCATCCCCCAGAGAGTGTCTGATACACATATACCATGTCCCTGAGTGATGGATTTTGCATCTTGATTTCTGCGAACTGTGACAGATCTGTCAAAGAACAAGTACCTATGGGCAGGCAACTCCCTATGGATTATGCAATTGTGGATGTTTCATCAAAAAGTACACGAAATAGATGGTGCTCACAGCAAGTGCTCCCAGCCTGCCTGCTTCCAGAGCAGCACACAAATTGCGAGTCATCTTTTGGTTTCCTGAGTGTTCTCCCAAGCTGGAACTCTGCAGATAGCCTTCTCCTCCTCTCTCTCCATTTCCTAGCATTTGTGTATCATCCCATTAACTAAACTGGGTTACAAATTCTGCCTTCATGAAAAATGTTTACATAGATACAGCACCTCAGGAGAAAAACATGTTTCTAGAGAGGAAATAGAGAAAGGAATTTTCAGATCCCTGACTTTCTACTGTCTGGCCTTCAGATGTCACTGCAAGCTCTTTTAAAAACTGTCTGGAAATTCCCAAATGTAGAAAGACTGATTTTAGCAAGGACTCCCCTACATCCTATTTTCAGAGGACTTGATCCGATTCTCCTTGCCACAGGGACAATGTTGAACTGTGGCTTCTTGGTGATCATAAAGGCACTGGTAGCCTTGCTTAATACTATAATCAACTATGCAAGTGTGAAAGAAACAAATTAATCACATTTGCAAGAGGGGAGCCTTTTCAGCCAGAACTTACTTAGCTAGTTCAGCTCTTCACAATCATAAATGAAAGCAGATAATAAAAACTGCTTATCTTAAATTAATTAGATTTTTAAAAATATCAGTAACTTCTTCTGTTTCACCATTATGCTTTAACTGTAGATTAATTTGCATATAGTTATATTGCTTTCAAAGCAATTACCCTATTTGGAAAAAAAAATGGCACAGAAGTTAAAAAAAAAAAAGTTAAAGTATTTGATCCTGGAAAGCATCATCCCACAGTCTCCCCAACCATTTTTATATCTACTCCAGACTTTCTCCAGAGCAGGGATTAATGTAAACACTATAGCTCTGCACTTGCCATTCAACAAAACTGAAAAGAAAAACAAAAAAGGTGAAATATTAAATAGTGGAACCATCATTAACTTACTCCTTTCTGTTCAAAAGTGTGATGGCATTTTCCCTGAAGTGCATAACCTGTGACTTTGTGCCAATGTACAAAGTGGCTGCTGCCAAAACTGCCTTTGATTTCAACAGGAGGTCTGTCGGTCTGAGGAATCCATGATCAGACATGCAGTGTCATGCACAATAAACTACAGATAATAAAGGAATTGAGCTGATGCAGACAGAGTGGTTCTGTCTTCAGTATTTATTATTCTTTTGTTATAAGGGACTGAGGATTCTTAATATATGAAGAAAATTTCAAGGGAATCAGAAATGAATAAGTGAGAAAATCCACCCTTGGGTTTTATACAATTGCTTTTCTTCTGCAAAGGAGAAGAATCAAAACTAAAACTGAACAAAACTGGCAAGAAATCAAACAAAAGGACAGAGAAATCTTGTTTTAAAAGATAAAATAAGTAATTCCAGAATCCACCAAACAAATCCTGAAAGAAACTACAACCTGTTTCCTAAATTAAATTACAAGGTGAGAAGCCTTTTAAAAGCATGCAAAGTCTAAACAAGTAATTTCTTTTAGCTCACTACCATGGCAAGAGAGAGCTTATGTGCTTCATCTTGGGTGCAGGACGGGGAGCTGTTTCTTTTTGACCATGAAGTGGTTTCTTTGTACCTTTACTGCTGAAAATCCTGCACACATGAACAAAATTGTACATACATACATGGCGAGGACCAGCAGACATAGCTGTGTGCTGCCACTCCCGCCCTGTCTGGGATGAACAAGTCTACCTGGGGGTTTGCTACCCCTCAGACAGACATTATATCCCAAGCAGAGTATGCAAAGGTCTTGGATTACCTTAGAAAGAATTGCTCTTGATTTTAAGAAAGAAAACTAGTCACATGCCACTCCTTTTAGTCTCAAATTTAGCAACCTGTCCATCTTGAGAAACAGCCCATAAGACAATACACCCTGAATTTCTGAGCACTGAGTATGCTCTTTAATCCTCATCCTTTTACTGGTCACAAGTTTGGATCCCAGCAGTGATTGTGCACAGAAGCAAAAGGGCAGCTGATCCAAAGAGGACCCCTGCCTGCCAGCAAGCCATGTCCCATCTATGCACTGAGAACAGCCCAATTAGCACTAAGTAAATGAGATAATAATAATAATAATAAAACCTGTGGAGACAACTTTTTTTTTCTTTTTTGGCTGTCCAGGGCTACAACTGGGCCATATTGTGAGTACTTCTCAGTTCCTCACAGCTCTTGACATACTGCTCATTTGAACATATTCCTGTACTCCTGGCATGATTCAGTCATGCTTACCTGACTAGCTTGTCTGAGCTAGGCATCTGTGAAGAAGCAGAAGGAAACACAACTAAGCATCAAGGAGAAATTTGTTGACTGCAGAGATGAACTGAATCTAAAGAGAGAGGAATAAAATTGAGATTGAACTAGCTTGATGCATGAAAATGATTTTCCCAGTCTGGCACTCTGGGCTTCCCCAGCTTTCTTTCCTCATCCTTTTCTGTACAGCAGCTGCACAACTCTAATCTGGCAAGCCCCTAAAAATTGTGAGTAGAAACAGGGAAACTCACTGCCTGGCATCCTCTGAAATGATCATGAGGCAGCACGGGGTAAAGAGCTTGGTGTCTACTTTGAACTTCCAGAAACTGGGTCCTTTTGGAGATTTTATTGTGAATCAGAGACCTCCAGGCTTATGGGGTGCTCACCACTTTGTTTTTGTATTGTCATGGTATCTTCATGGAGTAGTTCTCCAATTCTTACTATTTTAAGGTTCTATGGTCTTCATATTGTCTTCTATCATCTGAAATCCCCAGTACATGCAATGCAAGCTGACAGCTCTTGATGAACCATCATTATATCTTGGCTGGATACCCAGCCTAGTGAATCATGAAAACTGCCAAATCTTTTTATTATGAACAATCTCTCAAACTTCAGTGGGAATAATGAAGAAGAGAAAGCTAAAATCCCTGCTTGGAAATGAATAAAAATCCACATTTGCTTTAAGCAAGCCTTGTGACATTACAGGAGTCATTTGGAAGTGCAGATTAAAAGAAAAGCTTCCAAGTTTCTTCTTATTTTCTCCAAGAAAATGGAAAGTTGAAGTGGGATCTCTCCTGATGCATGGTAGCTGCCCCACAGACATGCAGAGCTGCCTCTCCAAAGTATCACAGAATCACAGACTCAACTCGGTTGGAAACTACCTCTGAGATCATTGAGTCCAACCTTTGACCTAACACTTCCTTGTCTACTAGACCATGACACTGAGTGCCATATCCAGTCTCCTCTTAAATACCTCCAGGGATGGTGACTCCACCACATCCCAGCAGATGTGCTTTAAGTCACGTCTCCAAGACCACCACAAGGATGCAATTTCCAGTCTCTACCTGAAGTGCAGGAACAAAATGTCTGAGACTGAGCATCACATCTAGTCTGGTGAGAAAATAACTGAGATTTGAACAAGTCTCAGTAGTCATGTACCCTAGCCCCACTGACTTTCAAATGGAAGCTCAGCACCAAAGTTCCTCATGCTTTTAGGAATTTCCACACTGAACCCCTATTTCTACTGCCACTGTCCTGCGTGGTGGGAAATGTGGTAGTTAGGAACGTAATGGGATATCCCACATAGCTGGAAAGCCTGGTTAATACTAATTTGTTGGAATGTGTGATGCAGTAGTATCTGCATTGTTCCATGTGAAGCTTCCTCTGATTTAGCTGGAAGTTTTCAGTCTGGTGGAACATGAACAGGTTCACTGAGGTCCTTGTTCCACCTCTCCCGGTGTTTGAATACAAGAAATATAGTGCAGGCACTGGGAGGGCTCTTGGTGTTTCAAACTGGGCAAAGAGCAACAGTAACACTATGCTGCATCAATTAGAAAGGATGAAATAGTTTATTTTCTGCAATCCCAGTGGTTCAGACAGACTGGATCTAGGAACTAAGCTCCATGTTTCATAAAATGTCAATATTCCTTTCCAGCTGCACTGGTCTCAGGGGCAGAATTAGTGCTTTTGTCTAGCACTGCATCTGATCTAATGAACTCTGTTGGATGGTACTGGGTTGTACAAGTCATTCATAAATCAGGCAATCCACCTGTGGATAAAGAAAAGATGACTACAGCTCTGTAGTCTGCTGGCTTTCAAAGACTTTATTTTTGTGTGAAGGGCTGACTCTTCACTGGACTACAGCTGTTCTGCCTAATGGAAGTAGTACCATTATCCACCACTTTGCTCTTGTGGTTTCAAGGCCTAAGACCTGAAAAACAGGGTTTGTGCAGGATAAAGGGAGCATGCTTTAATTCTTCAGTCAGGATTAAGAATTATCAGATTGTAAATGCTATGAATTAACATAATTTCAGCTGCTTATACAGCTGTACATGCAGTACACTGTATGGATATATTTCAGTTCAGAGCACACAGTACTTCATATTCCAGGCCTGAACTGCGCTGATGGTCAACACAGACACTTGGTCTAGTTTCAGCTCCTGCTGCTCAGGCATGGCTCATCATTCAGCAATGGACATAATGCCCCAAAATGTCACAGGAAATTTGAATTTTACAGGGGACAAAACCAGGAAAGAACAGAAAGCAAATGTACAAATGCCTCTAGTTTTCTCACACACACACAAAGCATACAAACCCCACACATTTTAAAGCAACAAAGTTATCCCATGAGATGGGGAACAAAGAAGGCAACTATTCCTCTGTCATACAGTGTGAAAGCTACACGTCACACAGATGTGTGTACCCACTTTCAGCAAAATCCTTGTTTGGTTCCCATAAATAGCAGCCCTGACCATAGCAATTTGTGCTAACACATTTGTTCTCACACAGATCTGTGCACTTGTTCCTTCACCCAGGCATCCATGCAGACAAAACCACCATTCTCTATGTGTAGCCACAGAAAATGGAGGAAAAACCAACCAACACAATCCAAAGACAGACACACTGAACCAAAACCAAACAGACTGAAACAAAATGTGTAACTTGTGAAAACAGTCATAAATACTTGTCTTCTCTCTTCATAAAATTCACATTCATGCCTCTTTTTTACAAATTTAAAAAAAATTACATTATGGGGTTGATGTTTAAGATATATTAAGGTATGTTCCTGTTTTTATTTTTGGCAGCTCTCAATTTATAAAAAAGTTCTATCTGTTCAAATATTTCTTTCTGACAGGAAAGCATATATATGTATACATATGTATATGGTGTGTAAACATATACATATATATGTAAACACATATATACACATACATGCAATCATGACTATACATACAACCATACATACAGCTGTTTGGTTTTTTGTGATTTTGCAAGTTTATCATGTGTATTTAAAGAGAACATTTTAACACAGGAGCATTTACTTTCAAATGGTTAATACTGGATATTTCTTCAGCTGGACTAAGTAACATTAACTTACACTAATCTTAGTTACATTAAGGTTAAACTTAATACATAATGTCAACTCCAATAACAGCAAGTGATGGAGCTGAAGAATACCATGTAAGCTGAAATTGTGGGAAGCAACACAAACAACTTATTTTACATGACAATAAAGCCAAGAAACCTTTCAATTGAAAGTGATTTTGTAAATTAAAATAGGTCTGACCTAAAATAATTTGTTTTCCAACAAAATACTTTGTATTTTGACTTGGTGTTTATTAATAGCAATTTTATGTAACAAAAGACCGCTGCAGGAAAATTATATTAACTCAATCACAGCATTACAGACATGGAAATATCCATCTATAACATACTGGGACTTAGCAAAGTAATTTCTTCTGCAAAATTTGGTACAATCTGTAATTCTTACACAGAATTTATTTTTGTACTTTGTCATCTGGTTATATTATGTTCAGATAACATAATCTAAACTAGTAATTTAACTTTACATTAATATTTCTATGGCTACAGAGCTATTTTTTCTATAAGATGACATCTCTATTGAGTTCCATAAGGCAGCTCTACTTAGCTTTGAAATACTGGAAAATGCTTAAATACAAAAAAATTCGCTTTCTTAAAGAAAAGGTTATGCTTTAGTGTAGTTTTACACGTTAAAAGACATAAATTGAATCATTCTATTGCTCAAAGAAATTCTTCTCTCTAGTACCAATTATATGCAATAAATGGTAACAAAAGCAGTCAAGTGCTAGATTTTGCATTTTTAAAAGCCAAATATGAGGAATAACTCCTGAATCATAATTTATTATTAAATTCAGAATTTCATGCGTGAGCATGACCACTTTTTATTTAAAAGCAACTATGTAAAAAATATAAAATTGTATCTTCCATCAAGTTTTATTGACATTTCTTCCAACTAGTAGCTGTCACATCACAGAACAAAGTCATTAAAATGCTTCAAACATTTCCAGTGGACTGAATTCCTACAGAAACCTTTTCAGGTATGGATTTGTAAATTTAAAGATCAATGTGACATTTTAAAGTGACAGCAATAGCAGCTCCTAACTTACTTAACCAGTAAGAAATTTCTACTACATGGATATACACGATATATTAGATACAATCAGAGAATAACAATGTAAGCTATTCCAGAGAAAGTTCATCAATTTCTTAAAAGCAATTAGACCCTAAGTAAGTACCTAAAACAGCCACGATGCTCTGATCACCTGTCGCAGTTGGAAGGATGAGGAGAGCTGTAACCAATAAAAAGAGAACTGGTGCTCGAGAGGTCTCGGCGAAAGAAGAGGAGCCGGGAGTGAGGAACAGGGATACTGCCGGCGGGGTTGCCGCGGGGGATCCGCCTTCCCCCCCGCCTCCCCATCGCCCCCCGGCAGCCCGGGATCTTTGCCTGCTACTCGGGGGACTCTGCTGAAGCGGGCGGTGACAAGGTCCCAGTTAGGCACAAGTCACCAAGGGGCACCCGCGTGCCTTCGCCTGCTCCCCGGCAAACCCCCAGCCCCGGGCACGGCAGGTCCCGGCGGTGGCCGGGGCTGCTCGGGGACCCCCCCCCGGCCGCCCCTCCGCCCCCATCGGCGCGGGGTCCGCCGGCGCCGCCCGCCCCCGCAGCCGGAGCGCAGCGCTCCGCGGCCGCGCAGCCCTGGCGGGCGGGAGGGAGGGATGGAGGGAGGGACGGCGCGGCTGCCGCTCCTCCGCGCTCTGCCGGCGGCAGGGGCCGCGCCGAGCCCCCCGCCCGGACCCTCTGCCCCGGCCCCGCTCACCTTGGGGTCCCGCTGCAGCCTACCCGCGGATAGGGGCTCTGCGGCGCCCGGGTCCCCGCGGCGCCCCTTTCCTCTCCCAGGGTCCCGCGGAGACCTCACCTCACCCCAGCGCCGGGGCCGCCCGGCCCCCCAAACCCCGCGCAGGCAGCCCCCCGCCGCCTCACCGCCCCAGCACGGCGGCACCCTCCTCCTCCCCCGCCGCGGCTGCCCGCCCAGAGCAGACCCCGGGAAACGCCTACCGCAGCGCCTACCCCCGACCCCCGCCGGCAGCCAGGCGTCCCCCTCCCCCGGGACCCGCTGCCGCCCCCGCCCGCGGGGCGCCCGCAGCGCTTGCCATCCCGGAGCGGCTGCAGAGCGCAGCGAGGGGGAGTGAGAAGGCGACAGGATTCCCTGTTGTAACGGTACCATAAAACGAGGAGTTTGTTTTGAAGTGGGGCGGAAACCCACACACGTATACACACACGAAATAAACAAAACAAAACCATCTTCAAAGCCTCCTTCTCAGTTGTCCTTTAGAGCATCTTGCAATACTTTTGACTATAAGGCTCTTTGGGGAGGTATTGACAAGAACGGCTTAAAATGAAAATTACTGCTTCATAGAAAGTACTTGCAGGATAAAAATTAGAACTTTAAGGTATGAAACGATGTGTGGCACAGCTGGTACGTAATATAAAACCATCAAACGTCTTGTCATAATCAAATATTCCTTATATCTGGACTAGCGACATTGCTTTTGAAAGATGTCGTTCCATATAAATGCCTTTAACGCCTGGTAGAAAATTTTTATGAACATGTTGACAAATTAAATAACCCGGGTTATTTGATTAGTGTCTATGTAATCTGAATATGGAATTGTATCGGGAAAAGAAACGTCAAACCTCTAATGCTTTTGAAAGGATGGATTTTTGCTGCAATTAAAGAGTAATCTTATACCAATAAGAAGAGCGAACCTCTCTCGCCGTGTTCTGTGATACAGGGAATAAAGAGGATGGAGTCAAGAGTTTGTGTTCTCTTTCAAAATTGAACCCGGGCCGAACGAACAACATTGTTGAGGACAGCGGGGGTTTGGTAGCTGCCCCACCGCCCTGGGAAGTTCTGCATCCTACCGCCCTCCCAGGAACGAGGCTGTGTGCCAGTGGCATCTCCTAATACTTCTTGGAAAACACTCGCTGATTTGGGTGCAGGTGTCAGGAAACCGGGATGGACAATTCCCACGCAACTTCATATCTCAAGAGTTCACATTTTTGCAGCCTTTATGCAAATAGCAACAGAAGGCGTAAGAAGGGACAATTAGACGTCGTCACCTGCCTTACGGAGCTTGAACCACTGTGAGACCATGCGCTGAGGTAACCTGTGCCCCAGGCAGGGTAAGATCCGCACCTCACGGTCAGCTCCGCAGGTGCTTAGTCTGATTTTCCTTCGAGCAAGACCCCAGCAAACGAGCCCGGGCTGCGCCCCCGGCCCGCCCTTACCTCCCCGCTCCCCTCCTTCGGGCAGAAGCGCTGACCTCACACAAGCCTAGCTCCGGCTTCGGCCCTGGCAGGCCTGCCTGGTGTGTGAGCCACCGGACGGGCTTACGCAGGTCGGAGAACCGGTTTTGTTTAAAACAGGAGGCTGTGGTGCCGGGAGAGGCGGCTCTGCAGAGGCAGCCCGCAAGCCCCCGCCGCGCCCGGCCCTCCTCGCAGGGGCTTGGAGGAGTAGGGAAGGGGCGCTAGCAGAGCCCCAGTCCCCCATTGCCTCAGGGTGTTTCTGCCCAGCTGTATTCTTGCTTTTGTGTATGCTCACCTAGCCTTAAAACATGTCCCCCTCGCCCGGTCGTTTGGAGAGGCAGGTGAGCCTCTTTGCAGAGTCAGAGGATGTATTGGAGAACAGAAAAGGACAATGCACACTATCGGGAAATTGTTACAGCGAATTTTCTGTTGTTAGTGCCTTACTCTGCTTTGGAGACTCCCTTTAAGACTGCCACGCTATTTTACGAAACAGTCTGATATTCACGAGGCACCGAGGGAATCTGAAGCTATCAGCAGTTTTAGTTCCTTTCGAAAGGCCGCGGTGTGTGCGGGGAAGCACAGCTGCCTCGGGCAGGGGATGGCGAGGGCGGCCGGGATGCGGTGCCGGGGCTGCGGCTCCCGGGGACCGCGCAGGCTGCGGACACTAGTGGGCACCGTCGAGGCCGAAGTCCGGCAAAACGGGAGGAGGTGGGATTCCTACTGCCCAGCAGCCGCTTGCTCATTTTTTGTGAATGTCGCTAGGGAGGATGTGGGTTTCTTGTATTTCTCCATGATCTAAGTAATCGCTGGGTCTCAACTGGCCAGTGCTCAAAAACCTTTAAAGTGGTGAGCTCAAGCAGTGCATTCAGCTTTTAGCTGTGCATAGTTAAACCGGCGAGCGGCTGAAAACCGGTGGACCCTCTAATCTTTTCTTGATAAGTCCCCGGCCGCCGCCGCGGTTGGATCTGTCTGAACTTAGTCCAGCACGGAAACAGGGAACTGACACCGAGATGCTTTCCCCGAAGCGCAAAGTTTATTTCGAACTTGCGGGCGGCAGCCTACACCGCACAAAACACGCCAAGGGCTGCTGGAAGGGGCGCTGGATCCGACGGGGAAGGGTCTTTGCGCGAAGGGGGCGGGCGCGCCGTGTCCACGCGTGTCCTCGTCGGGCGCAGACGCAGCATCCATCCCACCGTACCCCGACAGAGCCGGACAAGGACCCCGGGGCAGCGGTGCCGTGTGCTATGGGGAAACAACCCACACGCCCACGGCCACCCCTCCAGCGCTTCCCCGCAGGGCAGCGGGCTCAGCCCACCCGAAGTGGCTATGCGTCCCCGCGGGTACCGGCCTGGTGCGGGAGAGGGCTGGCATGTAGAGCGGGTTCTGGCCGGAGCGCTGTGGCTCGGCTTCCCGGGTGAAGAGGCCCCAGCGAAGCGCTGGCTGTTTGGGGCACTGCTGCCCGGTGGGGCAGCGCGCCAGCACCCCAGAGGGGATGGATTCTTTCCACCTTAACTCTCATTCCGAAGCCTCCCCTCAAGAAAGAGAGAGAAATGTCTAGTCCCAACTCTGTCATGCAAAGTGACTCTGCTCGCATCCCTCCCCGTGGCTCTTTTCATTAATTAGGGGCTGCAAAGGGTGTGGGGGAGGGGGAAGCGGCTGGAAGCCATAATTATTCAAACTTTGGAGGCAGCATCCAGATGAGCCAGGCCAACTCTTTAGAACAGTGCTTTGTAACCTTTGTGTACCAGGCGGGGAACGATTATGCTACTGTGCAAAGCTTCCATTAAGAGATTTCGTTTCATCATTACTCATCGCCTGCAGGCTGTGTGCAGACTCGAGCGCGAATAAACCAAGTTTTCCACAGAAGAGAAACAATTTGCCGTAGCACAAGAAGGCCGTGAAAACCTACCCCTTCACCCCCGCCCCCACGCAATAACCTTTTTAATTGCACTCATCTGCAACCAGATTTTTCACAACTGCCCCCTCGCGTCGTCCTCCCCACCTCCGCTTTGTCACAGGTTTTGGCAATGACGCCCGTCTCCTACAGCAACTTCTTACCGCCCCTGGCCCCCTCCCGGCTCCCTCCGCTCCCGACCTGCGGCACAGAGGCTTAGCAGGACGCGCAGCGATGCCCCAGGATGTGGCTGGATCGCCCCTGTCCCCGCCTGGGGTCCCCTCCCGCCGCCGGCAGAGTCTCCTGCCCCGTTCCCCGCCGTCCTGCCCCGAGGGCAGTCCGAGAGGCAGGAAGGGAGGAATGCCCATCCTGTGCCCCCGGGGCGGTGGAGAGGCGCCGGGGCAGTGGTCCCAAACCTCGGTCCCTCGCTCGCAGCAGCCTTTCCCACCTCACTATCCCGGAACAGGAAAGTCCCAGATCAGCTTGCCCCCATAAGATCCTGTCTCCCTCCTCCCGCTCCCCTCCCTCTGCCCCTTCCTGCCTCTGGCCCTTGCGAGAGGAACCTTTTCTCTCCGTGTGGGACGGGGCTGAGCTGCTCGGGGCGGCGGGTTATGGGGTCTGGGCTCTGGGGACCATCCGCCTGGGCTCAGCCCCCAGCCCTGAGCCAGCGGTCCGGTGCCCTGGGGGCAGGGCTGCTTTGAGCTCCCGGGATTGAGCTGAGATCCTGAAGTTAGTGATTTTTTTTTTTTTTTTTTAATCGTTTTGATTCTTTTTTTCCCCCCTCTGCCCTCGGTGCTTCCGAAGTGCCTTTAAGATTTGCAGAGAGAGAGAGGGAGAGAGAGCGACTGGGGGAGGAGAAAGAATTAAGGAAGGGAAAAGATGGCGAGTTGCTGGAGCGGCGTGGAGAAAGCGGCATTTTTGTGCTGCTTCTTGATGGCAATGGGGAGCCTAATCTCTTGCTCCCGTCCGGAGGAGGAGGAAGAGCAAGAAGAGCAGCGCTCTTGTCACGGTGCCTTTGATCTCTACTTCGTCCTGGATAAGTAAGTGACAGTCGCATTTAAAAACGTTTATTCACCCTTGAGTGACTCCTTGTTTCCCCGTCTCCCCGGGTGGCTTCCCCTGATGCCAAACATGATGTATTGGGCAGGTTGCTTATTTTTGCACCCCGAAGCTTGCACCTTTCCCAGGTGGAGCATTTGGAGTAGCATCGTGTTCTGTCCTGGGTTAGTTTCATATGCAAACCTGGGAAATCGTGTCGCTTTCAGATTGTAGCGTGTGGTATGCGGGCTGTGAACGTTGAGTTTGAGGGGATGTTGGTCAGTGCGCCCAGAACTCCTGGAGTTTTGTGTCAAGACGAAGGCTGTGTGCTGAGATGTTATTTGTGGGACTTAGCAGTGCCAGGACCGTGCAGACCTCCCTGAAGTTAAGACCAGACTGCTTGTATGCAGGGGTTGCATTTTTTACAGACTCGCTTATAAAAACAAGGTTTTATAAAACGTATTTTTGCTCAGTTTCTTTGGAATTGTGTAAACCTGTGTTTGAGTTACATCTATTAAAGTAGGTTGTCAAATACTTTTTTCTAATAATATATCAGCCAAATTCAGGTATGGCCAGGGGGTATGATTAAGCTCACAGGTATAGACATGTTATAGCAAGCACTAGCAAAGCAAGTGGTAAACTGGTACACCCACAGGTGTTTTTCAGAAAGCTTGAATTTCTGTTTCTCCTGGTGTACTACTCAGGTTTGACAGCCAAGGGTTTAACTCAAGGAGTAAACTGTTAGTCTCTCACAAATACTCAGAGTGATGTCTGTGTTCTCCAATACATCCTGGATGGTTTATGTGATGTGGTATTATGAAAGACGAAGACTTTTCTTCGTGATTCTTGCCCACAAGCCAGGTATGAAGTCTTCATTGCACTGTTTCCCAGTTGGGAGAACTGTTCAGTCCATAAGGCCTTCTGCACAGCCTGCATGAGGCAAAAAGCCACCATCACTCAGGATGTATATTCCTGTATTCAAGAGGAAAGAAAAAAGTATCAGTAAGTAGTGATTCTGCTTTTATAGCAAAGGAAGCTGAAGATCAAAGGCATTCTGCCTTTCTGAAAGGTACACTAACACACCATGTGGTCATTGTTTTGTTTTCCTTTCTCTAAGAACTTGTTCCTGAGAAGTAACTTCTGTGTCTAGAAAGAGGTCTGTGGAGGACTAGTGTTCTCAAATTCATTCCTACCAGGCTTTCTAGGAGTGACCAGTACTGCCATTATGCCCAGTTCCTGCATTGAATTCCCTGTAGCAATGAAGGTTGGTGATTGCAGTATGGGTTCCCTGTCTTCTATAGTGCAATTTCCTTGTTTACAATGAAATTGAATATCCCCAGCAATCACCACACTGGGCTCCTACGCTACTTTGTAGATCAGAAAGCACTTTATTGGCTGTTACCACTCATGTTGTATTTGGGGAAATAAATGCAGAGAAGAAAGCAATTTGCTCAGTTACTGATCTGTCAAACAATAGGAAATTGATCATGTAAGCAAATTCCTCTCCAGTACTCTGGGTCTGGAATAATGCATTTTCTTTTAGCAAACTACAGATCTTTTATTTTGTTTCAAGTGCTATCCACTCACTACAGTGGTCCACGGCAAACCGGACCTGATTATGGTTGAAGTAAAAAGTTATGGACTTGGTTTCCAGTGGGAAAATTCTCCTTGACCTCAGCTGCAAACTGAGTCTTTATGAGCTCTGAGAGTTATACCAAAGCATTCCTCTTTGGTAAAAAGCTGTAATAAAAGTTACTTAGGCCCCTAGGTGGTTTTAGGATCTATCCCTGCTCCTGCCAAGTCTGTGGCAAAGCTGCTTTTGGTCTCAATGAGATTACATTACAATCCATATGGGTAATATTAGAGTACCACATCTTGGGAGCCATAGGTCCTGTGCTGACTGAGGGTCTATTTAGTTCCAGATGTATTCTGTGACATCTGGCACAACACAAGCTTAATGGAGGCAGGGAGAGACTGAGTGAATAGGCTTCAATCTTGGGACAGTTCATCAGGAATTAGATGACTCATTAAGTGTTGAGAAGGATGAGGGTATTCCAGGTAGAAAAAAGGCAGGAAGCCAGGCAGAAGTAGTTGGTAAATCTGTAAATGCAGTGGACACCTTATTTTAGAGTTGGATCCATGCTGATACATATCTGGGAGGAATTCTGGTTCTAATTTCTGTTGGGAGAAACCACCGAAAAGCTCAGCCATATACACCACAGAGTATCCTCATATGGCATGGGGATTGCCTCCCGTTCTTGGTGCCTTGCCAGTCTGGAGTTAAATGCATTCAGTCTTAATTAGCTGTCTAACAATGGGATTGAAGTAGTGACTCTGAAAACTCCAGGCTTTAATCCTGTGATCCTGTAGTGAGCTCTCTTGCTGAATGACGGGCCCTGTCTCTAAAGTCAGCCTGGGTGAACCAAAATGACTTTTAAGTCTGCTTGGCTTTACTTCCCCATAGAAAGATGTAATCACACATCAGTAGGAGGCAATTTGGAAGAGGACAACAAACCGTTCTCCTTATGCAGTGTGTGTTACTGCAATGTCTTTACTGGGGCATGATTTTTCCTTTTCATTCTGCCAGGCAAAGTCTGTGGGGATTTAATCCTGCAGGCAACAACCATCAGATAGAAAAGATCATCTTCTGGTGAAGTTATTGGTATAATGTGTATGCTGCCAATTAGAAGAAGAAACTCGCTGTTTTCTTACAATTTTCCCTCTGCCTGAAGTTGATGGCAGTCCTTTATGTTAACTCTGTAGGATAGGCAAGATCAGAGCAGCAGCACTAAGCATTAGATGCCCAAGAAGCTGGTATGGTGAAAGGGAAAACAGCATGTGTGGGAGGGAGACTAGCCATCATCCTCCTTAGGATTGTCTGACCATGCCAGAGCCACATTAGGACTGCCTCTAGGGGTAAATCTCTTGAAGCAAGGAGAAGTGGACATTCACTGGCTGCAGAGGCAGCTGCCTAGAATCTGCAATCTTGTACTGTTTGTATGTCATACTTTGAGTTATGCAGACTTGAGCTTATTTGAAGGTGTAGCGGAAGGCTTTAAAGTATCATGCTGAAGCAGCAAAAGTTTTTGTTTGCGGCTGAGTAACTCTCTCTGCATGAGGTAAGGCAAATACACCTTGCAGTTGGCATACTCATCTCTCCTATGGATGTAGTAAGATCAAATCATGTGTGATATTTTTACCTTAGCTCTTGCCTTTTTAGCATAGCTCTTAAGCCCAGCATAATGGATTGCTGAGTAGTTCTCACTTGCTCTGGTTGTTTCATTTGCTTAGGTTGTCCAGATGCACAAAGAACTTTTTCAATCCCATCCCAAACTGTGGAGGGCGGGTCCTGTTAGGGATTTGATTGCTTGACCATCAGGCCTTGTAGTGACATACTTGTGCTTGAATATGTAAATAACCCCCTTTCATCCTCCCTTGCTGTTAACATCCAGCTGTTGTTTGTAATCATATTGAATTGCACTTGCAGAGCAGAAAGGATGAGTGACCTCTTGTGTTTCCTAATTATAACAGTGCCTGGTAGCATCGTTATGATTGTTTATTAGTGCAACAAATAAAAACCCTTTAAAAGTAACTACTTATAACTGCCATAAATATCTGCTTCTGGCAATGCTTGACATGACAGATCTGAGCTGCAGAGTTGTCTGTATTTTATGTTTACCAAATATGAAGAAATTTCCTGATTATTTTTGACTGTGAGAGAGACAAAAGTATTTTCTTATTTTTCCTGCTGGGATGTTTGCTAAAAGTTGTTTGGATTTTGAGGAAGAATGAGCTGCACAGTCATGGGAAAATGTTTCCTTTTTCCACAGCACAGTTCCAATGACATTTCCACGGCAGTGGAAATGCGTTGATAAGGCCTTGGCTGATTTTCTTTAATTATAACTGAATTTTGGGTAGTCAGGCCTAATTACCCTTTCTCCAGTCTTCATCTTCCCCCTGTACTTTTGGGTAGTCCATCTTTGTGGCACTCCTGTCTCTTTGGGCCCACAACAATATTGCCTTTCATGTCAGTTTTAGTTTGTCTCTTGTGCTCCCAAGAGCATCTCTGTCAAAAGCAGCTTTGGTAAAGACATCAGTACGACGTGCCCAGCCTCTTGCTTGTAATCCGTTTTGCAGCTGCCTCTCTTTAAACTTGGTAATCCTTGCTCCAGAGGTGAGTGTCACTGGTAGGGAGCTGGTGGGTAAGACCACAACCTCTAATTCTTCATAATTTTGTGTTTTGGATCTGTGTCCACCTCCTCAACTTGCCCTTGAAAAGGCAGTTTTGTGGGGGTAGGAAGTGTTGGGAAGGAAACAGGTTGATACTTCCTAATTTGCTTCAGGCAAGCCCAAAAATTCTCAGGGAAAAAGGCATTTCAGGAGCTGCTATTCAAGATCAGTTTTTATAATTATAAGGCAAACTGTAGGGAATAGCTGATCTCCACATACCTTGTTATTTCACAGTATGCCATATTTATAGCAAAAAAAGAGCATTTGCTACACACATTTTTTGTTCTTCCCCCACCTCCAATAATTTTAATTAATTTAGCACTCATGAATTACAAGTACCAGTGAGAGCAAGCACTTTTTGCCTTAGGGTGTGGTCTCACTGTAGCCCTCTGCTTCTTTTCCTGCCTCACATAGTCCCTGCCTAAGACTGTTAGGATAGAACTGGACCTGTGGAAAATTCTCCAGCTTCTTTCTCCATGGTGTCTCAGACCACTGCCGTTCTCCGTGCTGGTTAACAACATTATTGTGTTTGGAAGTCAGACTGGTGACAAAAATATGTGTCTGAACATATGTTCTGTCACTTAACAGAATTACATTTGAAAGTTTTGTATTGACTGAATTAAACCACTGCTAATCTCCCTTTTCTCTAAGCAAGAATACCTACCTATTGCAGCCAGGCTTCAGTTCATTGTAAGGTGTAGAACCTGATGCAGGTCAGCTGAGAGGAGTTGCTGTCTGAACAAAAGTATCAGCTTTATTCCTTAGATAACATTGATTTCTATTTAAAAATGGGTGGGTTTATCTTTGCTGACTGACTTCCTCCCCTTAATAATTTGACCACATCAACTACATGGCACTTCTCATAATCTCCAGCTGCCTGTAAGCAATATTTTTATTGTTTTCAAAACATAATCTGTTGGTATTTTGCCTTTGCATCTTTCTTTGTTGTGGGTTTATTGCAACCGATGCTGTGATTTGCTTACAACCAGGTATAATTGCTTGGAATGTTTCAAAGCAAAATTTTTTGCTGCTTCAGACATACCTATGTTATTTGAACCAGGTTTTATTTGTTTGTATTTTGTCTGATATTATTCTGCCAGCTTTGACTTTTGTAAGGAAAAAAATATTCAGGAAAACCAATTGTCATTCCATCTGCTCCAAGAAAAAATTCTTTATAAAACACAAGGCAAAGCTAATGGGTAATGGTTAGTTGACATAAAACATGTACAGTTAACGGGAAGAAAAAGCCATGGCAGCTTGTCATTTGCAGTCTATTTATGCATGTAACTAAATCTGATTTATTTGGGGCTTGAGCCAAGGAAATAAACCGTAAGATTCCCACTGAGCTGGGATTTTTGTTTGTGTGTGTTCAGTGATTGAAAATTTCATTAATTTTTTCTGGGCTTGCAGACCAGACACTGGTGGGAATTGTGAGTTTGTGTGAGATGTAGTAGGACTGAACCTTTTGATGTCAAATGCAGAGATGAATTGACTACTGTGAGTTACTCACAGCTCAGGAGTTGTATATCCCTGCTCCTGGCATCTTGCTAAGAGAATTTCAGCATGACTGGGATTGTGTGCCCTGCTTTGCTCCCTGTGTTTTGCTGAAGAGTACCAGATCTCTGAGAGTGGGTCTTCCTGCTCTGATGCCGCTCAGAGCATCTCTGGAGCTTTACAGGGAAATCTGAAGTGGCTGGATGCAGTGTGAGCATGACTTCTGAATTTCGCTTTTTGCCTCTTTGTTGGCTAGGAATGTAGCAAGAACTATAGTATAGCATCAGATGGATGGGATTTGTGAATTAGATGGGTGACTGTAGGATCAAAGGGCAATGTTTTAAGGCATGATTTCATAGAAATCTGTAATATTACTGCAAACTGTATCAGTGGTTTTATAGGAGAAAAGCTAGCTATGAAATTAATGGGCTTGGTCATGAAACTTTTTGAATTCAAGTACTTTGGGTTACGTGCTCAGATGCTGGCCTGGGATTAAAATCCATTTTGCAGTCCCCTCTCTACATATTCCCCTCCCCACTCCAGCCCTTGTTTTGTCCATTAATGTTACAAGTATTCTGTAGCAAGGACTGACTCAGAATGGCTGTCTTTGCCAGTGTTTCAAATTGCCTCTGGAGCAGATAATAGAAACTAGTCCTTCTTTGCCTGGATGAATCACCCAGTCAAGGTCCCTTCCATACTTGCAAGAAGCATTGCTTGGAAAAGGAGGATTCTTGTCACTTTGAATGCTCTGCTGGCTCAGAAGGGAGCAGAGGAGTGGATGAACACTTGAACATGTGTGTCTGAAACCACAACAAACCAGATGCCCCAGGGTTTGCTTTTATTGCAGAGCCATTATTAGCCATGTGCAAGAATGCCGTTGTCTACAATGTGGTTGTGACCACAAAGAGCCCTCTAAATAACAGTGTCACAATTTCTGAGCAATGGGCCATGTACAGGGCCACTATTAGCCCAAAGGGATAGATTTACAGGGACCTACAAATTCAGTATGTGTTGTACTCCCATGACACCATACTCAGACTAAACCCAGGATCAGTAATAATGTTTATTTTTCTTGCTCCAGGATCTCTGGGATTGCTGCCTTCAGCTAATCTGCAATGGAGGCAAATGTGCATGGGGGGTGTGTATGTGTGGAATAGGACAAGGAGCAGCTCTGTGCTTTCAAGAGATTTCACTTTGTCACTTTCAGCAGGGATGAAAGGCTTTGGGTCCTGTTGCCTTCCCTGTGTTTATGGTAATAAAAATATTTACTGTTTGGATTAGGGCTGGGGTTTAACTTTTACTGCAAAGCTGCATTAGTGCTGTATGTTGCACTGGGTTGATATGTATGTGCTCTTGAGAGTAAATTTAGTGGTAACTGTGAATCACATGCTCCAGGACAGACACAGCTGGCCCTTTTGGTTTTTGCCTGCTGAAGTGACTGGGCTGAGAGCAGCATCCCACATGCCAGGGTTGTGCTGCTGCGTTTCTCTGGGTTCCAGCTTCCACTGCCTCTGGGAGCCTTTTAGAAAAGAAGTTTTCCAGTCCATCTTGCTCTTTGTTGCGTGCACAAACAGCAGTGAAATACTTTGGATTGGGTAGGCACAACTCTTAACATGCTTGCCGTTTTTATACTGACACAGAACTCTGCTAAACTAGAAGGAATCACTCCAAAGTCAGCAGGAGCAGAATCAAGCCTTGGAATCACATCACTTCCTTCCACCCCCAGAAATACTCACCGACCTCCTCTTTTCCCCTCCCATCAAGTGGTAGCAACGTGAAATTAAGGAAAGCAGCAGCAGCAGGAACTGCGGCAGCAGCTGCTCCTCCGAGCCCAGTCCTGATGAGGCCGGGAGGACATTCTTTCCTGTGTTGTGGTTTGCTGACTTTTCCTCTCATGTGTAATGGGAACAGAGCTCATGGTGCAAGGAGCATGCTCAAGACAAATGGCTCCTGTGGTTTTTTTCCTTAACTTCACTTGGGCTGAATTCTGGTCCCAGCTGTGTAGGTATAAACCTGAGAAAATTCTGCTCCTTCACTGGTTCCATGCTGGGTTCACCCCAGTGGAACTGGCAGCAGAAACAGGCCCTGAGATGCTTTCTGGGCATTCTGGCTGCCCACAGCAGCTCTTTATTGCTTTGCACTTTCCTTCACCATCAGAATTATCTAACCTCCGGGGATTGAAGCCTCACCATCCTGCTTGCCTCCGAAAGGCATACGACCTGCTTGTCAACTGTGTGTCACCAAGCTGCAGAAGTCTTTGGCTTGTGGTGCTTAATCCTTTAGGCTTAATACATTAGGCTCGCTGGGCTTCTTCATCCGGGAGAGGGCAGGACTTGGCTGAGTGGTGGCAGCCTTTGAGTGATGTGAGAAGCTGAACCAGGTAGTCAGTGGCTGAAAGCAGGAAATCCAGGAGGCCTGTGAGATAGTTCTGGCTGTAACATAGGCAGTGCTGTCTCGCTAAATCCACTGGTACAAACCTCCATAACAGGTTACGTGTTGTCTGTCTGTGTCACTTTCTCATGGCTTCTCCCAGTTGCTGATGGAAGGGATTACTGTGTCCCACCCCCTGTATTTTTTCTGCACAGTGCTGATCTTCTCCATGCTTCATTTATTCTTTTCTCATTATTCTGAATTCTTCACACTTCCTCAGAAATCTTGCAGGATTGTATCATTTGGTGGCCAAACAGGCCAGACAAGGAATCTCTTTGTGTCTGTTTACTGATGGTGCTTTGGGATCACTTGCCAACTCTATCTGAGGCTCCTATTAGCGCAGGTACTCTGATTAACAGGAGTTTGTTCTTAGTTACTGTAACATTTTGAAGGGAAATATCAAAAGCACCAAAATGGCTGTAAAAATTATGCTGTGTTGGTGTCCAAGAGTAACCTGCATTGCAGAGCATCAGTGAAAGACCCTGTTTTTCTCTGGCCTTGGTAACTGTGGCGTTAAATATGAGTATGGCTTTCATCATTGGTCATAGTCAGAAAGGAGCTTAGAGTATGCTTTGAGCTTCCCACATGCCATGGGAAACCAAGGCAAAAACCTCTCAGCCACGAAGGGCAGCAAATTAGTTGATTCTGACAGCAACAGCGACCCTGCAGTGTGAAAGGTAAGATCTCAAAGGCAGTGAAATGGCTCAGGATTTTCAATACTGGTTGGTCAGTTCTGTTTGTCAATATTGGGACTCATATTTGACAGCATTTGGCAACTTAGTGTATAATTTAGCAAACATTTTATTGCTGTAGTTTTTTGTTTAATCTGTCATTAAAAGTACTGTTGCTGGTGGTATGGGGTCAGGCCTCTGCGGAACAGATGAAACTAATAGGACAAACCAAAGAAGCTTCCAAAACATATATATATATATATATGTGTGTGTGTGTGTGTATATATATATAAATATATATGAAATGGCAAAATTACTTTACAAAGAGGGATATTTAGAGGCAAGCTTTGGTGGGAGAGAGGAAAAATTAGGTTCATCTATAAGCCAGCCCACTCTCACTGGTGTTCATAAGGGGTTAGACATGATTGGGATTGGTGTCATTTGGGCACCATTTGCAGTGGGAGGTGCACACCTGGGCTTGAAGAAGTGTGGTGGGGAAAGTGATTAAGTGCTGACCACTTCACTGGTACTCTCTTCATGGGATTTCAGAACAGTAACATTTTCTTGCTAGTATTTTTGTTTGGCTTTGACATTTCCCTGTTGATAGATTGAGACACTTTGAGACTTCCCAGCTGATAAGCAACATGTGGGTGCAGGATTCGTCTTACGGGAGAAGGGCATGTAATGCTGTGCTGAACTAACACTGCTCGGCAGGGCAGTAGCTCAGTGATGTAGGGCTGGGCACTCTGAGAGCACAATATGCTTCCTGTGAGGACCAGCCCATGACAGAGACCTCCCCAGTTTTTCAGAGTTGGGGGTCTACCTATTTATTACAGCCAATTCTCAGTCTCACTGGATGTGTCGTCTCCAAGAAATGGTGTTTCATTATAGTCAAGAGGACATATAGTGCGTAGTATTAAGGTTGTCTGTGCATTTTCACTTTAAAAGTCTTCATGTTTTTCCACCATTAGTGGCTTATGATCTTGAATTTTCAGTGTCTAGGCTGTTTTAGGAAGATGTTCTTTGCATGAGTAGTAGATTAAAAAAAGAGAAGGGAGGGGAAAAAAAGAATTCTGACAGTCCCAAGAAGGTACTGGAAATGTTGGTTCGTTGCTGTTCTAAAGAGAATTCAGTGCTACTTTCTATTTTGGATTGCATCAGTGCCTCTGCAGCTGGCAGTAGAAATTTGATACCTCATCCAAAATAGGTCAGTCTTTTCCAAGTAAGAAACTGTGGCTATTCTGTGTAGGGAATTGACTTCATTGAAAATTTTAGGAACTGATTTTAAGTCAGATGGCAAAGTCAGAATGAAATTGAGAGTGTCAGCTCCAGAGGGGAAAGAACTAAAAGAAATTTGGAGCTGTAAATGCATCTTGGATAGATTCAAGGAAAATCTCTTTGACTTCATCATGTTTAGACATTTAGCCTGTGACTTTCAGAAAAATCCTGGAGAACTATAGGTGTTGAATGTTGAATTGTCTCTGATCCCTTTTGGAAAAGCCATCTTTAAACTATATACCTCACATCAGTTATGGATTATTGTTTTAACTATGAGGAAAGGGTTAATTTGGTAGTAGTGCCAGCACCTTTCATTGATGCTACAAAACACACTAACGTGTTGTGTAGCACATATCCGTTGGCACCTGTGGAGGATCCAGACCCTTGGTTTGAGCAGTCCCTACTGTTTTTGTTCCTCTCCCTCAGTGCCTGGCAATTTCTTCATTCTTTGGTAAGCAATTTGTTCTGTAAATGAATCACCAGTTCTCTAGAAGAGCAGCATAAAAGCACAGGGTTACGCAAGCCAAATTATTCTAGTTTTTGTGCTTCAGGAGACTCTTTTTGGTCCTTGTGCCTTTATCTCTGCTCTTCTCCACTCCACCAGCACAGCTGCAGGGCAGGCAGTGCCGTACTACATTGCACATGTGGTCTTCTGTATGCTGCTCTGTACCTGACATACAGGGGCAGGAGTGACTGGGTCATTCTTGCATAAACATCACAGTCCTAGGGATGGCTTTTAAAGCCATTGATTTTTCATGCTTTGTTGCCTTTTTAGTGTTTTGAAAGTGTATGGTATCGATCAACATGGTAGAAATCGCCTATTGTTTACTGTAGAGGTGCTGTGCACGAGGCTCTGTTTGAGTTCTGAGTCCCACCAGACTGTGGGGGTCCCTGATAAGACTTGGCAGAAAAAAGCCAGGGAGTGCCAGTAATGGAGTTTAACATTCATATTTCTATTATATAAAAGTTCTCTGCATGTAACTAAGTTGTCCAAGTTTTCCCAAGACATCTATAATTGAGCCAGGGATTGACTGTCCAGAACATTAGTCTAGCAAATTAGCCAAGAATATTGCCTTTCCCTTCTGTATTATTCCAAAAGCTTTCTCTTTTGAAACAAACAGTAATTCATGGAAACATTCTCCTACGCATTCTGTGAGAATAGAAGATCAGTTAAGACTTTGTGTGGCTTCAAGGGCAGAGCTGTGCTCTAGGAAAGTGAATAACCTGCTAGCAGATGATTTAATGAAGTCAAATAAAATTAATTAAACTAGAAGAAAATATTTATATTTTATGCTATAAAAGGAACAAAAGCAGATGGAGAGGTTACTGAACTTGTTTCAAAATTTGATGGTAAACTGTTTCAGACCTATTTCTACTTGCCTTTGAGTCAGTGGATTTTGTCTTCGTGGTTCCTGTTATAGCTTCCAACAAAATTTTATATAACTTGTGTCTCTAATCACCCTTGGAGTAGGCCAGGCTTAAAATTCAAAGTAGAACAAGGAGTTTCATCCTAAAGAAAGATTTATGTAATCAGTTATGTTTTGTATCCAGATCTGGAAGCGTCAGAAATCATTGGACTGAGATTTACTCTTTTGTGGAAAGCCTAGCGGAGAAGTTCATAAGGTAAAGTTATCTTAAGATAATAAGTTAATTTCCTACATATATATATGTATAATTTATTTTTTTGTTCAGTACTTCTTAGCAAATGAAAATCAGCTGAAGTATTTTGTATGACATGGATCTGGCTTGTTCTTCTATTTCAGTCCAATGTTGCGGATGTCTTTCATTGTTTTTTCTTCACGAGGCACTACAATCATGAAATTAACAGAGAACAGGCAAGTAATCCCCACAGATTTCATCCAGAAATATGCTCCATCCCTCCTCTCAAACAGCAAGTGGCCCCAAAACCAGAATTTGAAGGTCTGTCTCAATCCTTGGTGTGGCACCAACTGAAATCCTCTCCACCATTCCCAGCTGGAGGAGGGCTCAGAAGGTCTTTAGGTCTCCCATTACAATTTTCTTTTCAGCTTTATAAGAGGAAGGCAGCACTAGGCATTCTCTTCTTTATTGCAGGGAGAACCTGCATTTCCAGTTGAGGATCCAGGTACATTTTTGCTCTCCTCAACTACGCAAATAAGGATAGTGGAAGAGATCTCAGAACATGAACTGATGAGCAAAAGACTATGAAAGTCCCCCAATGCCCTTAGAAGTGACTCAAAGCCCTGAGCTTTACATCTCAGCAGGCTATTGCATCCCTCTCCTGAGCTGCCTGCAGACAGCACCCATGCCAGAGGTGGTTAGCAAAACCAAGTGACAGGCTTTGTAAGAAAAGCCTGATGCTGGAGCAAAATTCTTGTTGCCACCTTCACAAACAATATTTTTTTCTTAAACAAACAAATAAAAAAAACCCCAAACCACCACCAAAAAAGTCCAAATCCAACCTCCCCTCCCTCTAAACCCCTGCTTAAAAAAAGAAAAAAAAATTAATTTGCCTTACACATACCCCTGTTGGGGGTGTTTCTAAATATTTTCTTTCATTTCAGCTTAAAGCCCTCCCTTTTGCTGCTGCTGCTGCTGTCATCTGTGTGAGAGGGCCTCAGTACTATAGGGCACCCTAGAAATAATGGGGACTCTGGAGCAGTCTTGAAAGAAAAAACCATTCCCTCTACATTGTACTCTACGGCCTTATCCAAAGCCAGAAACCCTGCAGGGGTCTTGCGTTTCTGCTGGCTCCCCTGAGTTTTGGCTCAGGTCTCCATCACGTACCATGGTGACAGAGCTCAAACTTTCTTACTTTTCCTGGGTGGATTTGCTCTTTGCAAGGTGGAAAGTAGAAAGGAACCCTGTGGCAATATGTTGAACATGGTATTAGTGTTCCCTCTCGTAAACTCTCTGTATAGGTCACTATGTGGGCCTTTTCAGCTCATTTTATATTTTGCCCTAAGGACATCCCCAGTCTCAGCTCCTGATTTTTACCTTCATCCCACATAGACTTCTGTATTCTCTGTAATTGTTGCGTCACCTAAAATACTCAGTTGCAAAATGGAGTTTAGAGAGGTTCTCACTGTTTTTTTATGGAAAGGATGCCCCATGGCATCTGAAGCTGATGTTTGAACTGCCTGCATCTTTATCTGTTGAATATTTGTGCCTTATTTGTGTTGAACTAATATAATGAAAGATTTCCCAAGGATCAGGGTCTTTTAGTGATCAGTGATCAATTAAATTATCAATTTCATTGAGCAGTCCTCTTGGTTATTCCAGGTATTTGTGGAGTAAGCAGCTATGCAACAGGGGTCACAGTATCCAAAGGCCTCAGTTTCCTGGGAGTACGCTGTGCCCCAGGAAGATTGACCAGTCCCTGGTCTAGGATAGGAAATTCTCATCATTCCCATCCTGTTCTCTTATCTTTTGGGCTCTGTCGTTATAATGAAAAAGTCCTAATCCCAACTGTCATCATGACTGATTGAATACGGAGTTTTAATTTGTCCCATTTTTCTGACAAGGTCATATGCTTTTAAATTCTCATTTGGTCTGCAGTTTGTCAAAGTTTAATATCTGGCATTTTCCTTAATGCAGTCTTATCCTGACAGTATACCACAATGAGTGAGCAGGGACAGAATTGGATCCTTAAAATGTTACCCTAAATCTATACGTGTCTGATTTTTGTGCTTCTAAGGGTATCTGGCTGAGAAATTGTGGGGTTTGAGAAAAATCTTGGTTTAACCAGTGTTTTAGCTGATGTTATTGTACTCTGTGCAACGTATTGACAGGGTGCATAATCTAGCTGTGGTACAGGAAAATCTCAACAGAAGGAAAAAAAAAAAGAACTTTTAATAAAATGGTCTCCTGGTTTGTTTGTTTGTTTGTTTTTTTGTTTTGTTTTGTTGTTTTTTTATTCTTTCCAATCCAAAGGGAAGCCATAAGACGAGGGCTCGACATTCTTCGGGATGAAGTGCCTGGAGGAGACACGTTCATGCATGAAGGATTTAAAAGGGTACACATCACAGTACCTACTTTCTTTGTTTTATAAATATAAACTTTGCTTACTTGATACTGTTATACTTTAAAGCTAACAGTGTTCTACACTTCATTGCAGGCAAATGAGCAAATTTACCATGAAACCTATGGAGGTATGTGTTGTATGTTGTTCATGTTGTATATCTGCATTAAAAAGATGGCGTTGTCGTTCTTTTTATGACCTGCAGTAAACCCGCTGAAAGAAGTATTGGAGAAGGAATCAGTGTTATGCAATACTGCATTCCATTTTGACTACAGTCCTACTTTTAAATGCATGATTCATGGTTTATTAAGACCAGAGAAGACCAGTATGATCCCAGATCTGACCATTGCAGAATGCAGACCAAACCATTACAGCTACCCGTCCTGCACCCAGGAGACAGGAATACCCAGGTTTTCCTGGTGCCCTCAACCCTGTCTGCTGTGTGTTCCCAAGTCATTGTTCTCATTAGTGTAGGTATAAATGCAATCAGCTGAGGGTTTTGCATCAGTGGGAATGATTTGAGTTCAGATTCCAGGTTGCTAAAATGTACATTTTCACTAAATTTTGAGAGAAAGCCATGTTTGTGATTTTTGTCTGTGCCAAAAAAAGGCCTAATTAGTTAACAAGTCTTGCCTGGTTCATACCCTTGTGTGAGGTTTTTCTCATTTGTGGGCTGATGGTCTCTTTGGAAGATGGAGAAACAGGCCAGTGCCTTTTTATTAAAATAGGCCATGAGAGCAGAGTCTACAGCAGCAGCAGCTCTGCAAGGCATTGCAGACACTTCTGCCAGCAAAATCAGGAGTCCTGAGATGTTCAGCTGAAAATTTTGCCTCTTTATCACATATAGCTAAGAACTAATCAAGTATTGTGTAATCTGATTACGGAGGAAAAAGGAATAGATGAGATCTGGATCCATAAGCTAAATTATCAGGGAAGAAACAAGTGCAGAAAAGAAAACAAAGATCTCCTTTTTTTTTTTCAGCCTTCTTAAAGCATGCTGAGCAGGGGTGGGGGTGGGGCGGGGGGGAACCAAACAAACAACAAACCAGGAATATGGGAATCCAAGCTATTCCGCCCTCCCCACCCCCCAAGTTGCAGGTCATTTTTTTAAGATTTATGTCTGTGTCTGACATGACATGGGAAGGACTGTGTGGCATAAGAAACCTGTCAGAACTAATCAGTCTTTAATTTCAGACAGTATGGGGGAAGACACTTGAAATTGTAACAGCTTAATTTGAAAAAATAACAAATACTTCCCTGAAAGTAACATGTATGTATATTAGTTACTTTGCTTAAGAACTATGGACTCAGAATGTTTGGTTGAAGGATAGTTTGCATGTTAATTCAGTTTAATTTTGTTAACATGTTGCATTTTTCTAGGCAGCATTGCATTCTGTATTGCATTATATGTATAGATATCTGCAGCCTATGCAACCTTTTCACTTAAGCTTAGATGGGATATGAAATGCAGTATCACAAGGCATGATTTTTTTCCCTGATCTTAAGGTTTTCACATGCTTGGAATTCCTGTGAATTTCCCTGGAAATTTTTGTTGCTTGAGAAGCGTAGGACTGACACTCTCCACACCCACTCCCCATAGAGGCACATTTCATGCCATGCTCAGTGGGGTTGCTCTTTGAAAGTCTGCTGGAGGGGAAGGTAGGATGGCAGGAAGCTTCTTTAGCAGAGGTATCCCTTACCACAATCTCTGGATGAGGTTTACCTAGAGACAAGTTTGTCAAGAGAAGAGAGGAAACCTCTCCTTCCCTCTGGATCCATTTTGTCAGTTCTCCACATGAAATGCCTAGATGGAATCTCAGTAGGTGCTGTATGGTACACAGAACAGAAAAGCCTGTGCATGGACCTTGTTAGAGCAGCATTCCCCCGTCAGCGATGCTGGTGATGTGAAGGTGCACAGGTTTTGCCTTATTGCGTGCTTTGCATCTGGCCTTCAGCTGGTACATCACCAAGACCATACAAATCAGGCTGAGAGTCTGGCCTTGTGGTTTTGTATTTCTTTTTCAGCAAAAAGGATTGCCTCACTTCAAACTTTTTTTCATTGCTGACTCTTGTGTCATGTGTATGCAATCTGTTCACTGTCCTCCATGTAGGAGTTCGGTCCGCTAGTGTGATTATTGCTCTGACGGATGGAGAATTGCAAGATGCTCAGTTTTATTATGCAGAACAAGAAGTAAGTCACCTTCATGTTTATCCAACTAGTTTATGTAAAACCTGTAGACATTTACTGCTGGCTCCACTGATTATATGGTTTTGCACTTCATAGGAATTTTTTTTTTTTTTTTTAAGGCCAACAGAGCCAGAAGCTTTGGAGCTATTGTGTATTGTGTTGGAGTGAAAGACTTCAATGAAACTCAGGTAACTTTGCTTGCTTTCTTCTGGTTTTGTTTTTCTGTTATACTGCTGCACAAGTAACAGCATCAGATGAAGGCATTTATTTAATTACTTGAGGCATAAATAATTTCATGTCACTATGATGTCTTTTAGCAAGTATGAAAGGGCTCAGTTTTGTTCACTGTAATTTTGTTTTCTTCATGATTTATGATTGTCTTTCTTTGCAGCTGTCAACGATTGCTGACAGCATCGATCATGTTTTCCCAGTAAAGGGAGGCTTTTATGCCCTAAGAGGAACCATTGATTCAGTAAGTTTGATATTCTGAAACCCAAAAAAGGGTGTCCTTTCCTGCATTAATAAAGCATAGATAAAAATGGTTACCAGAAATGCCATTTTCTAAATCTTTTAGATTCTCAAGAAATCTTGCATTGAGATCCTAGCGGCTGAGCCATCCAATGTTTGTGCAGGAGGTAAGTTTCCACAAGAGCAGTGTGATAAGGTGGATGAATGACACTGACAAAATGTCAGTAACTACCTACTGTGGTACTGGAGCTGAAGCCCATGTATGTGTTAGAGCATCCTCTTGGGCCATGGTTAAAGCCCCGCGTATTCCTTCTCAGCTTCAGAAAAATGTTGTGCCAATAAACATGTAGCTGCTGTGGCTGAGTAGCACCTTGGAGAGTTGACAGAGGTAGCACTTCGGGAATTGGGAATACCACCTCTTTAAAAACCTGAGAGAGACACACGAAAATGATGTAAAGCCAGACTGACAGAGGTGTTTTAGGGTCTAAAGGCGACATCTCACAAATTTCTGGAAAGACTCTGTTCCTGGGATCTGCTAGGACTTGTCAGCAGTTAGAACAAGATTTTGCAAAACCTTCACAGAAATTTCACCTTTATTGAACTTAATATAATGTAGTACATAGGCTGAGATACCTCTTGTGTTTTCCAAAATACTGATGTTTTATTTATTTTAAAGAACTGTTAGTCTGTATGGTAAACATGAAGGATGCCCAGAGGAGCTATTGATAACTTTGTGCCTTTCATATCTAGTATATTTAACTTGTATTTGTTCTGGTTTATGTTAGCAATTCTCTTGCTGTATTTTTGTCTACTTGAGACAACAGAGTAAGAGTGACACCATAAGTTTGTTAGAAAGTATGATTTACAGCATGGTTATTTAACTCTGGTGTTACTGTCTTGTGTTCGTTTCCTTATACAGTGTAAAAAGGAGCACATAAAAGTAAAATAGCAATGATGTGTGAAAGCTGACTTTGAAAACAGGTAAAACTATGAAACGGGGGAAAAAAATCTGATAAATATGACAGAGAAGAGAAAGTGTTCACTCTTCGTTTCCATGTGTTGATCACAATATGGTCTTGCCCTGAATATTTCAATTTAACATGAAACATCCTTGTATCTTTTCAATTATGCCTAAGTATATAATTGCAGAGTGGATGTTTGTGGTAAAATCTTGTCTGTGAAAAACTTAAAGGAATTATTTTTCCTCTAAAAATCTTGTGTAGTTGATTAAAAAAACCAAACAACAACCAGTTTTAAAGCTTTGACATTTAAAGCTTGTTTATTATTATTTCATAGTGATAAATTCCTTCCTATTTTTGCTTGCTTATTGTCTACGTGGCAATTTTTTGTGCAACAGCTTATTAAAGCTGTCCTGTTCAACAAAAATTCATTTAACTACATGAAAACGTGAGTGTTCCAATAGGATGAATTTCAGTAGTATTCTTGCAATTGTTTGGAATAATGTTAAGAATGTTGTAAAGTTGAACTGGAAACCATTTTTCAAATGGAAAATTGAAAATATTTTTCTGGAGTATTTGAGAAAATAAATTTTCAAGAAAATATTTTCTTTTCAAAAATGAGTGTTTCACAAAAAGAGTAAAATTTTGGTTTGTTTTTTTTTTCCTCCATAGGATAATGAGTTCCGACTACTTCATTTTTTGCTAAACTTGCTAGGTAACTAATTTATCATAGATGTGATTAAAAATACACAGGTGCACTTTAAAAATAGTGTGCACTTTAAAAATAGTATGCCCTTAAAAAAAGAAAATTAATATTGTTGCCTTACGTGTGTCTGTAGAAGTTTTTTATTGTCTTTGTGACTTTGAATTGGGCAGAATCAGTTTCAGGGTGTTGCTGCTGATTCAGCAAGGCACTGCACTTGTTTCACTGAAATACTGAGGTTTGTTCTGTCGCTGTTGACAAAGCAAGGGCTGGCACATGGTGAAGCTGGTGCTCAGTCACCAGGGCGGGAAGATTGGGATCTCACGTGTTTGAAGGTTTGTTTGTAGCAGCAGAGAGCTTGAAAATAGGAGAAAGCCAAAGCTGCAGCTCCAGATGTTGTACATTGTTTGTATAACGTTGTATTTAAATAGTCTTTAGCACTAAGAATCAGGCCTGTAATAGTATTTATTATGAATCTAGTCCTGCAAGCCGTAGCTGAAATATTTACATTTGTGCTTAGCTTTATTATCCTTTATTATCCCACTTACTTCAATTTAGCTGGAAATTCATCTGCATAGCTGTTTGCATTACTGTCTCCTGGAAGGAATCTCCTGGGGTTAAACAACTTTTGTCATGGTAGTGCGAGTCCAGATCTCGAATGCAGTTCACTGGACAGTTACAGTTCTACTCTATATGTAATGTGGTTTATTTTTATAATGAACTTCATTTGGACTTTAATGCAAAAAATACTGAAGCCTATGAAATAATGTCAGAATTTTTATGTATTTTAAATTTAGGTAATTACTGATACAGTTTACTGATAATGTATAGTTAAGATGTATAGCCACTGAATCCTATGTCAAAATATATGTACACTTGCATGATGTATGTACACACTGGCTGAAAATTAGAACATAACACTTTCTAGAAAAGCAACGTTCCTCTCTCTTTTAAGTTAGGCGTTTGTTTGTTTTTAAAGATGCGTAATAGAAATTCACAATTCAAAATTACCATTGAAAAATAGTAGATCTTTGGAAAGAGTGCAGTATATTATCACATTCTCCAGCAAAGACATTTGCCTGTTTACAGCCTTGAAATGTGTCTGTCCATGCTTTTTCTATGGTGCTTTTTAGAGTGAGGAGGTGATAACTGGTTTAGCTTTTACTTAGCATTGCTAATAATTTTTACAATCTGGTATGAGATCATGAGGGTTTTGTGTGGCTCAGTGGAAGCAAGTCGTGATCGGGGCTGAAGGCAGGGTCTGATGCACTCTTAGTAGGTGTTCTCATAATTACTATTGTGTTGGTGATTACAGGTTATCCTGGCTTCATTTTTGACTTGCCAGAGGTTTAGTAAAATGCTGATGGAATAATTTCCATGTGGTGACAATTCCAGTTGGGATTCTGGCTCTCTGTGATGAAGCTGTTTGGCAAGTCCATTTACAAATTGATCTCGTCGTATTGTGACAGTTATCTGATGCTTAATGCTTTTTGACCCTGTAAATTCATTGTCCCCAGTGCGTAGCAGTGTAGTCAAGTCCTTCCTGTTCCCTCTGATTTAAAGTGACCAAGACATGCAGCCTGTAAACAGGCTATCAGTGCAGAACTGGAGGTGCCTCATATCCTGTTTGACAGCATCATTGCTTTGATTATGCTTACAGTACGCAGATGTGATTGAAAGGTTTTGTTGGATGTGGCATCCTACTGGCCACATCAACTACCAGGTGTGGATGCAAGCAGTCAGCTTCTCATCAGAGTCAGAGAAGCGAAGCCGACAGCGCAGCCAGCACACACCAGCTTCAACCTACCATCTCGCTGCCAGCGCCGCCCGGTTATTTCAGTGCTGACCTTTTTCCCTTCGCTGTCTTGTCAAAAGCTGCAATCTACGATCTGACAGTAACTAAGGAAGAAAAGGACGCAGCCAGAGCCAGGGCGCAAAATTAAATGGAATTAGCCATTTCAACAGACCATCATCCAGAACACATTAATGCTCCAGAGCAACCGAAGGGGCAGGCTCCTTAACAGCAACAACCAAATCCAGTACCAGCTGTTTACATTTCCCTGCAAGTCTTGTCAGCTTGTGTTGGTGGACATGTTACTACCCAGTCACTTGGTCACAACTGACTGTGCAGAGTGGCAGTCATGGTGAAAAGAATGGCAGAAGAGGTAAACTGTCTTGACAAGACTGAACTTCTAGATGTAGCTTTTACCTTTGATGTCTTGTGTTGAAAGTTTCTTAGTTGCTACATCTTTTTTAAGCCACTAAAACAGCTACCAATTAATCCTTCTTGGTTGCTGCCTTGTAAGACCATCAGTTCAGGAGACAAGGAAGAAAAATCTAAGAGCAATTTTGTTTTAGCAAGCTTCTTTTATAATACAAAATTGAGATGGAAAAAATGGAAATTATCATCTTAGCTGGGTGTTCAAGTCTCTGTGGAGTGGGCTGGCCACAAGCTAGTCTGGCAGTGTGTGGTCCCAGGCAGGTAGTTCTGGTGGGTGGCAGAGGCCCAATTGCCCTCAGGGCTGGTCATGACGCTCAAATCTGCTGCCAAAAAAAGGCATGCTCATCAACAATAACTCTCAGTGTATCAGCTGCCTTAGATGTGGAATGGCTCAAGGCATGAATCTGAATAAGAGTAACTCAAGATTTTTACTGGACTAAGAAGCAGATGAATCTGCCCTATAGTCCATTTGTTTAAATAAGTGCTTTCCACCCCTGGTGAGAACAAGAAGGTATAACTCTTCCCATAAAAAAGAGGCCAAGTTCTGATGCTGGATTTGTGCATTTTGCTCTTGGGGTGCTCAGTGAGGTCTCAAATTTTATCATCTTCAGCAAGGTGCCAAAGTATGCGTTTGATTTTAATATAAACTCCAGTAAGTATTTTCTTTTTCTGCTCCAAAAATATCTTCCCATGTTCCTTGCAGCCTGTGTCAGTTCAGAGCTCTGCTCTAAGACAAGCTATGATGAAAACCATAGTGTCTTTGATCATAATTTGCCTATTCCCTTGTCCAATTCACCTGGATTTTCGTTAGACCTCAATGCAGTGAGAATGACCACAAGCGAGAGTGCCTTTTGGCAATTACAAACTGTTTGTATGGACAAATTAAACCACTCCACATCCTCATGCTGGGTTGCCTTGCAGTAGCTTGATAATGAAGAGCAGGCTGTGAATGTGTTTCAGTCACCTTTGGGCTTCATATAGTGTTATACAATAACAATTCCTTCTTCCAAATAACATGGCAGTGCATTGTATGGAATGTTATTAAAAACTAAATCTTACATGACTAAAAAACATGTACCACTCTCCGCATCCTATAAACTGTTTTTCTCTCCTTTTTAATATGTTGGTTGAAGTATAAATGATAATGCATATGGACTTGTTCATGGTTTTACTTGCTACTAGTGGAGAACTATGTCATTTATGCTTATTTTTGTATATAAAGACTGATTGGCCCTGCGTTGTGCTGGTATTCCTATTGTATTGGGCTGATCTCAAATGCTGCTCAGAGGCTGATGTAAGAGCCCTGTGGAGGATTTGGCTAAAGTAGCAGATTTATGTGTGAAAATGCAACTTCTGTGATTTCCCTTAGTGCATTCTGGGGATCTCTGCTTGTTACAGTAATGATAAAAATCACAGGTGCCTTCCCCATCAGGAGTAAAGCAACAGAAGTTGTGGCAGGTCTCTTCTTGTGCCACTGGTGGTTTCAGCTGCTGGGGCAGGGGTGTGGGGGAAGAGCACAAAGGAAAATGGCAGGGCCTGAGTCCTTAGGTATTCCCATGCAGCGCAGATGCTGAGTTGCGCTGTGCACAGACTCAGTTATTGTACAGGCAGGAGGACTGTTTTTTCCAGGGTTTGTACCAGATGCAAAGCTTTCTCTCTGGTTCACAGGGGATTTAGGAGGGGAGTCCTGTCTGTCAGCATCTGCCTGAACAGAGCTGCTGCTTACAGGGCCATCTGCCATGAAGAGAGGAGGAAGGATTGGTGCTTATGGTTAGGAAGGTGTCTGTTCCAAAGGCCATGGAGGAACCACGAGATAACATCAGCCAAGTCAGGCTTCATTTTACTGTGGCACATTTAAGGCATTGTGGGTCTGTGTTGCACTTGTGGGAGCCAACTTGAGACAAAAAGAAGACTGAAACACTAATGCTACTGTGGAACTCTTGGCTATTGCTGCTGAACAGAGAGAGTGTCAGTGTAAATGTTTTGTTTCAGGCATAGGACAGATAACAGCAATTGTCATGTTTTAACTCAGGTCACCCTGAACAAAAATGCTGTATTTGAATTATTTTTCATAAATCTTCTGTATTTTTACTTGCAGAATCCTTTCAAGTTGTGGTAAGAGGCAATGGCTTTTATCATGCAAGAAATATCGACCAGGTACTCTGCAGCTTCAAGCTCAATGACAGCCTTACTATCAGTAAGTTTGCAGGCTGGTGGCTTCCAGTGACCCCGTGGCTGTGTCAGGTCATGGGACACAGGCCAACTCTCATCCATATTTAGGGGAATCCTTACAGCAAATGTACGTGGGAGCTGGGGCAGAGGTCTACACTTAAGGGAGGATTGAAATTCATTCTTATTCGGTCCTGTGGGCATTGTGTTGAGTGCTTACTGCATTTGGCTGCACAATAAACTTCAGCATCATTGCAGTGATGCATATGGGTGATGCACACAGACAGAGAGGACTGGGTATCAGGTTTTAAAATGGAGAATTAAAATTGCTTCCCATTCCCTTGTTCATTCCAAGTGAAAAGAAATAATGCTCTCTTGATCCCCTGTTGGTGTTTTCAGTTTTTATTCACCAGTTCAGGAGATAATTGCCATAAAACCAGGCCCTCCCAGGCCTGCTGTCTGACACCAATTGCTGGTCCCATTGCAGTGACACTGTAACATGGAAACTCCCTGTCACTGCTGTGCTGAACAGGGTCTTTTGTTTGCTCTCTCAGCAGCCAGGCAAAGGATTGAATGGCCAAAAAAGATTGAGTGTCCAGTTTCTCAGCAGTTCTCTCTCACTCCTGAGAAGCCGTGTGTGTCTGGCAGGGTGAAGCATGGTGCGGGGAGGGGAACTCTGCTGCTTTTTTGTATATGCTACCCTTGTTGGCTGAGCACAGTAGAGGCTTTCACATCAGACTGGGGCCTTCCCTAGCAGTGAATTCACTTACAAGAGGGAGCACATGAATTGCTCCTTCATTTCCCGTCCTAGTTGTCTATGTGGATGCTGCATTAAATCAGCTCTGGTGGTCTTGCTGTCATTCTACTTACAGATGCCCTTTAACCAGGATATGTTTCTTGTGGTTTATTGGTTAGACAGACTTTTTTGCTTTTTCCTCCTTGTCCCCAGTCCATTAGCACCTTGCTTGGACTTCACACAGTGAGTGCTGACCTGGGCCTGAAAATACATAGGAGGAAAACTACCCTGATTCTATTCCAACTCCATGTTGTGTTTTCCTTGGGTTAGGTATGCAACAGATGTTGTGATGAGATGCTGATCTCTGCTGGCTGGCTTTTTTCCCCTCAGGCTGGCCCTAGAATGTACCACTGATTTTTATGCTCTCATCTCTGCCAAGGCAGGGAAACGAGTTCTGTCTTCAGGTGTGCTTGGAGTGGGTAAAGCATGAAGGAGCAACTCTTAGATCTGTTGCTGCTTGAATTATTTTTTTCTCCCTAGATAAAAAGAGTAAACAAATATCTATAAATAAGATGGGAGCTTTTACCAGCCCATTATGCACTTGGGTTCGACTCTTGTAGACCAGTCTTCCTCCAGGCTAGCACCACAGCTGCTTTGCTGGCCCTGTAGAGCTAAGCTATAGTCACAGCAGTAATGTGTCTGCTTTTGTGTCTCAGTTTGCATGCTTTTAGTAGAGTGGCATTGCAGGATTACTGCTGGGCCTTCTGTCTCTGTACATGGGAATTGGCTTTCTGGATGTGACTTTTGAAATCAACAGGATTAACACTGCTGGCTCCTGGGGCAGTGGAGTGCAAGGAGGTGGGAAGGAAAACACCCAGGGCCTTGCTTTTGACTCTGCCTGTACCAAACCCTCATAAACATGGCCTGTTTGCCAATGATGCTGTCACAGAGGAGGGGAGGCTGGGTGCAGGAGAAGCAGCTAGTGCAGGGTAATTCCTCATGGTAACATCAGTCATGGCCCCTCTCTGCCTGGCTTCTGTAAATGGCCAACTGTGGTTGGTTTTTTTTTTTTCTTCAGTATCTGTCAATTTCAGCTCTGCCCCATCTCTGTCCTTCCTTTTTCCTGGGCTCAGACAGTCCAACCTTGGATTGTCTGTGTGTATGTGAAAGTGGGTAGTCAAAAATTGAACCCTAAACTTTTGATCCCGTGAGTAATTTGAGTAGTCAGAGTATTCAGTATGAGTAGAGATTGCATGCACTTTTCACACAGACATGATTAGTACTGGTCAAAACTGAATTCCAAATGGCTGAATACTGCTGTCAGGAACAGAGATAAACTTCATTTCTTGGCTGTGGTATCTCCATCCTCATAGCGTCATGTTGGCATCAACATAAATGGTTATCCTAGTTGACTTCGTAATTGGCACCATTGAGGAGTATTGATACTTGCTTCTCTGGGGCTGGCTTGCTTGGAACAATTTCTTTTTTTCATTCCTGATAGTTACATTAATTTCTTTTCAGATGAAAAGCCGACTCTTGTTCACGATACTTACTTACTTTGTCCTGCACCAGTGATAGAAGATGTTGGACAGTAAGTATTGCTTTCCAGCATGTGTCAAGAGAGAGTGGACTTCTGGATGAGGGTGTCATTACTGAGCCAAAGGCTCAGAATTTTGCCCAAAGTGTCAACCTAATAACCTAATAAATCTGTGTATATGTGTGTCAGATTGCAGCCATCCCCTTTGTGCCAAATCCTTTCCTGTATGAGCCAGCATAGCTCTATTCAATGTTGGATCTTTAGCACAGTTTAACCAAAGCCCTTGTTGAACCATGGCCCCATATCATAGAATGGTGCTTCCTCCTTTCTTCCTATATCCTGTTTTTTCAGACTGCAAGGTAATTAAGTGACAGTCAAACTTTTAATTTTGATTGAAAGGAGATGATTGATCTGAATTTCTTTGCTGCTGTTGTAGATTTACTTCCTGTATTTTGTCCTGTTCTATCTGGTGTTGGTATTTTTCAGCTGTTTTAATCCTGTAGACTCCTGGGAGACATGGCACAATGACCTACCTTTTCCCTGGGTGATTTTGTGGCTGTTTAAATACTGTACCGGGGCTAAGGCTGAATGCCTCCCTCCCTCTTTGTATTTGTAGGTGAAGGAAATTTGTTCAGTGGGATTTTGTCCCCTTCTTTTTAATTATTATTTTTTAAGTTTTTCCCCCCCTTAGACCCATTCTCTGATATTGGAGAATGTATAGGGAGAGATTCTTATTGAATTTTACTGTCATTTCAGTGTTTTTACTGTTAACCTCAGAGCAGGTATTCTGGATTTGCTTGTATACAAAAGAAACATTCTGATGCATTAAGCTGCAGAAGGAGCTTTAAAAAGAAGTCTTAAAGTTTCCTGTACTCTCTAGGGTAGTATTGCAAATGTCTGAGACATTGTTATGACTGTCCTAGTGCCCTTTGCCCCAGGTGGAATGAAGGGGATTTTTTCAATAAAGAACATAGGTCCGGGGTCAATTAAGGCAACATAAAAAGGGTAGTTCCCAGGCAAGCAGAGAGGCAAATGCAGGTAAGTGCCTAGAGCTGTGAAAATGCCTTGACTCAGCAGGACACGCTCTCCATGCGTGTTCATGAGCCAATGGCTAAAACAGAGCCAGAGTAAAGATAACAACGGGTATAAAGATGACACTAAAAATAAGTGTATCTGTTTTGTGCTTTAGGGTGGTTTTCCTACAAGTCAGCATGAACAATGGGCTAACATTCATCTCCAGCTCTGTCAGCATCACCAGCACGCATTGTGTAAGTAATTGCAATGGGGCTTGACAGAGAAACCATGAGACCTTGGAAAGAAAGGGTGGTCCTTCAGGCAAAGCCTTCTTCAGTGAGCATGAGCTCCCTACAGCTTCTGCGTCAGTTATTGACCAGATCAAAGCAGCTCTTGGAAAAATAACCAGGGCTACTTGAGATTAACTTGTTATTGATGATAGATCATGACAGATTTTCTGAATAAAAAATTATGACAAACGGCATTCCTATTCCAGGAGAGAGATCCCCAAAGCTAGGATCTTGTTGGAAGGGGATCTGCAAAAACGAGAGTAGGAGCATTGGGAAGCAACACTCTACTGAGTTTTGGGATACCTGATGGGATCTGCAGGCAACTGTTAGTACTTGGATCAGCAAGGGCCACAGAATCAAAGGTCCTCTAAATTGACATGGTTATTTTTTGGTTGGAGCTTACAGCATTTGTTCTTAGACCACCACAGTTTGCCATTACTAATTCAAGGTTTGTTAAGGTGTTTTTAAAGTTTTAGCAATAGAATCTGGTAGCTTTTTCTCTTCCTGTCATGGGCGGTGACCAGGAAGAAGTAGAAGCCTCAGATCCTGAAATGAGTGTCTTAATAAAATGCTTCTGCTCAGCCCAAACAAAGGAGAATGTGCTCCTGATGGTTAGGATATGAGCATGTTGTGGTCAAAAAGATCAGGTGGATGGAGTGTCAGGGACAACAGCTAGAAGTAATCCTTTATCAGTCTTATTTTTAGAATGAAATAATCAAAATTAAGAAAAGGACTACTAGATAAGCAGTTGTCTTCCTTGCCTGGGAGTAGAAACAGACAATGCCCATAGCTGATGCAAGTAAGTACAGTAACTAAAGATGTGACCTTGTGTTTGTGGTCTCCACCAAGTTGGCTGAAGTACCTGATAGCAAACAGTTTGTATCAAACTTGAGCTTTATCGTTATTAGTGTCAAAAGGACTTTTATAGCCTATGCCAAATGCTGTCATATTGGTTTGTAATCACTGTTGGCCTTTTTGACAGCTGCAGAACAGAAGGGCAGGAATGCAGATAGAGGCAGCAACTGGAACTTGCAAATCTCATTTTTTGATATTTCCAGTGATGAAGGTGAAAAATCTCACAACAGATTGTTGGAACACTTTGGGGTGCAGGGCCTCAATTTAGCAGAGATGTCCTTGCTGCTTTACCTGATAATTTCTTTTCTTTTTTTTTTTTTTTAACTTTTCTCCAGATTTTCTATACTGAGGACTGATACTTCATGTTTTATTCCACTCTTTTACCTCAAGTACAATAAAACCTTTCAAGTCTGCTGTGTAACACAAGTGTTAACTGCTGCATTTAGTTACCCATACGTAACCTGTTTCTGATGAAGACTGAAGTCTCAGCCCTGGGTGGTGTTTCTAAAGGCCAGAGCATGGATGGAGGAAGCTTTTTGTCTTGGTAGCCTTAGAATAGAGAGGAATCCAATCCCCAGTCCTGTCATTCTGACTGGTTTTGACCAGCCTTTTGCAGATTGAATGTGAAGGAGGTAGGAAGCCTCATGCACAGTTGGTACAAAAATACTGTCTCACCCCAGTTATATCCCATAAGCAGGGAGGTTGGCAGTTTAGTTTCCAACTTTGTCTTAATTCACTCATTTCACTCTTCTTGTTTAGAGACTCCCTCCATTTCCTTTCCTCTCCTGTTTCCTTTTCTGTGGGTGGCAGTCAGCTGGCCTGCTCAGCTCTCCGCCCCAGCTGGTCCTTGTGTCCTTTCTGTACAGTAAGTATCTTCACTTTACTCCTAAAGCCTCTGTGTGATTCTCGTGCTTATTTCTGTTCAGCTGCATGAAGTCTGCTATTTTCATTTCAAAGTTCAGCTTCACTATGACGCTTTGTGTCCTTAAAATTATTGAAAGAAGACTCTAACTTCTTGCTGCCAGCAGCTCTGGATTGCTGCTGGCAAATATATCAGCAATTTATATGTGCAGTTAACAGGATAAAAGCAATGCTTGAGAACAAAGGCTACAAAACAAGGAGGTAATGTGTGTTTGGAGTAATAGGAGCAGTGGTGCTGCATTGCTGCTGTGCTTGGGTTTGTTTTTAAGGAGTGCGGAAATACTTCCTAAAGTTATAGTTGATTTTTACTCACTCTTTTCTCAGCAAACTGACTTTGCTGGGAATTCATGCCTCTACTTTCCAGATGCATTAGTGCTACATGGGGCTATAGGAAGGCCAGAGAAGGTGGGGGCTGTAGCACTGAGTTGCAGTGGAGTAGTGTGTCCTCTAACAGGACTTCTTTGAGTGCGGAGTCTGGTACATGTTGCAGCACTGTAGCTGCTCCCTGACATGAAGATGAACTAAATAGCATATCCCTAACAGGTCAATTTGTTGCCTCTCTAACAAAAAGCCACAGAGCAGCGGTGAGATGCTGTGACACAGATACAGAATACTGGATTACCCGCCTAAAAGCACAGAGTAGGAGCTGTGTTTGTGTTAGTCCCATATTGAACATGTCAGTCCTGACAGCTCTAGGATTTGGCCCAAGAAAGAACTAGGTACCACCCAAGTCAGTCACTTGGGATCTCACCCAGGCTTTGCAAAGCTCTTATGAGGTGGTACTTTCTTCTCCACCTTCAGCCTTTTCATTGTCTGAAGGGAGAACAAATGCACTTAGAACAGTGAAGGGAATCCTTTGTGTAAGAAAGGGGCTAAGGATCAGTTTCTGGCGTCATGGGAATTCAGTAAGTAGTTTCAGATTTAATAAAGTGAATCTCATAGACTTTGTCATCTGTAAATCTTTTTTGGAATTTTCTTTCTTTCCCTTTTTCCTCCTACCTATCCTTACTTGAAAATCTCTTAGAGCTTCCTCTCTAGCTAATTCCTATTTCCTCAGCCTGATTCACAGACCTTGCTTCCAGCTCTTTTCACATCTCCCTAGTCCCTGGCTCTCGTATAGTTTGTTGCCAAGTTTTGCCTGTTCTTTGATACCACCTGTTGCTGTGAATTGAACCTCTTCTCAAGTTCTGAAAATCTACCATTGAAGAGGTTTCTTTTCCCAGTACAATAAAAAAAAAAAAAAAAAAAGGCAGAGCTGATCTTAACATCATTCCAGAAACCAGTACAGTCCAAGGATAGGGCATGTGCCAGCATCTACAACAGATGTTTAACTTCCAAAAGCCATGTGCACTGTGTGTTCTGCAGGAGCCAAGCAGCATATGAAAACTTGATTCTTGTAGTTATCAGAGCAATACACAGAGTTAATACCTCTTCTGAATGCACAAAACGCTCCAAGTTCAAAGGATCCATCAAGATTTACAGAAAAATCAGAGCTGGGATTCTCTTTGGTTGCCTGAAAAGCTAATTTCAGGTCTTAAAACCTAGATTATTTTTTTAAATTTTGTTTCTAGTAATTTTAAAGAAAATTTTAGTTTCATTTTGAAGGCAGACCCTTAGCTATCTATTCCCAGAGTCTCACTGTTCCCTGCAGAGAGATCAATGGACTCTAAGAATCAGAAGTGCGTAAGATAATGATTACAGCTTCTCATTAAAAACTGTCAAACCAGCCCTAAGAAGCATACCAAGAACCAACAGCATTATTGACTAGTTTGCATAATCACTCAGACAAGGGTTGTGTGTGCAGTTTGAGTCAAGGCAATACAGGCAGGCTTAGAGCTGATGGGCTGAGCAGGCAAGTTGTGCTATGTTCTGTGATACTGACATGCAAACAGTTACCCCTGAGGTCTTAGCTCCACTATTCCTGTTCTTTGGATATTGACATTTGCATATTCTGCATGTCTAGTGATGGAAGGTTATTCTGCACACCTGAGAGTCTGTGGTGATATAGTTTGCAATGCCCCTCTGACAGTGTTAAGGGACCTTTCAGCACAGAATGGGTTGTATACAAGTTTAACACTCTTGAATCTAGTGGGCTATAAACATACCATAAATTCATACGTAAATTACACATATACACACTGCAAAACAAGAGATGCTTCCCTGATGTTGTGACTTCAGGTACAGGTTTGTCACATAAAATACTGGTGAGATCCTAATGAAAATAGGGATTGACTGCACAATATACCTAAGACCCTGTACTGAGGGGAAGCTGATGCTAAGTGTGTAACTTGAGGGCTCCTGCCTTCTTTGAGGGGTATGCAGATAACCTAGAAATAATCATCTTATTTGCAGCTGACTGGGACCATCCTTTTCATTGCTCTTCTGATACTCTTTCTGTTGCTGGCTGTGGCTCTTCTGTGGTGGTTTTGGCCCCTTTGCTGCACAGTGGTAAGTACAGTTTTTTATTCTATTGACTTGGTTTCATCTGTTCTCTGAAAAAGCACCAAGTTAAAGTGTTGGAGTGGGTTGTTTACTTTGCTTAAGAAAAATGTTGCCATATTTGGAAAGCCCTGATTCAATGAACTGCTTCAAGTGCTTGTTGGAGTCACTCTGGTCTGGGGTTCTGATTGTTTCGAGGCCGACGTGACTTTTATGCTGAATGAGAAGTTTCAGTAAGCTCGTGGATGTCAATCAGATTTCTGCAGGGATTGAGCGTGTGAGAATGAAGCAGGACAACTCATCTGTGATATGAGCAAGAAAGCAAAGAGGATGTAGCACTGAGATGAATGAACCCTGCCACTGTCTCAGGTTTCTCCTGTTATTTATATCTTCCAGGTGATCAAGGAGCCGCCACCACCCCCACCGCCGGAGCCTGTGAGTATGCTGGTTTTGAGCTGTTGCACTTTCTGCAGCCACTGTAGTGTATTGTGCTGCACAGAAATGTCACCCTTGTAGGTGTCTTAATGACACCTTGAAGGCTGTGAAAGGAAGGCCTCTGGGTCAGGACAGTTATTTCTGCCTTCTGGCCTGTTTATATAAAAACAGCAAGACTGCTTCCATCAAGAGAGAAAATAGTCACATAACTCCTAAGTCCACAGACCAACAGTTCATCTGGTATTTTGTTCCTTCTGCTGTGCGTCAAGCAGGTGTGTAAGCAAATCTTTACTTCTCAAGCTGTGCTGACAGCTGTCCCTCCTCCAGTAAAGCTGACATTACTCTCAACAGGAGTTTAGTTCAGATTGACAGTGAGGAACAGTCTGGCAGCTGGAAGAAAGGATAGCAAAGGCCACATTCTTGTGGCTTTGCTACAGGAGAGGGAGACAAAAGCCTGCCCTGGCTGTGCCTCTTCTGCAGAGAGACCTTTGGAAGGTCATTTATTTAGCCTTTCTGCATTTAGGCTGTGAGCTGTTTGAGGCAGGGTTGTGTTTAGCTCTTTGGGGGACAGTAACTCACTGACCCTGACCTCAGCTTAGTTTCACTGTACTAAATTCATGAAAATAGTAGTAGTAAATAAAATTACTCTGGAGAAAACTAATGCCTACCTTTATTTCTTTCCTAGGCATAGACAGTTAAATGGTAGAAAAATACTTGCCTAACCCACAAGAGAATCCTACAGTTTGCTGCTAACTTTTTGTAACTTGGCATGAATATGAGGAGGCAATGACAGCTGCTGTTTTGAGATTTCTAGAGGCCACCATTACTGTTTATGTGATCCTGTTGCTTGTCTTGAGCAGCAGCACTGTAACCGTTTCACTTCAGAATACACACCAAAATTCATTCTGATTTTAGTGTGGTTAGAGCTATCACAAAGCGTGCAGTTGCAGCCATGCTGTGTTTGAAGGAGGTTTCAGGGAGCATTGTACCCCTGCAGCAGAGTTCCCAGATGCTTTGCAATTATTCCCATCAGCAGAGATTTTAAATGCAAAAAAAAAGAGGCTAAACTGACGTAAGCCTCCAGGAAGGTCACAGAATACAGATGTTATCCATCCCTGTACTTGGCCTTGTCTTTATCCGGTAGGGATTGTTGTTTCATTACACTTAGCACTAGACTCCCGAGGTATGGTGACCTGCCCTTTAGCTGATACAGTTTAGTATTGCTGCTCTTAAACTGAATATAGTTATGTAAAACTTGTTCTAAACAGCAACCATTAGCTTTCCATATGGTAGCTGTAAACGTTGCTTTGCTGTATATTCAGTATAGGGCATATTTGGTATAAATCCTGTATCAGCTGGAAAAATATCAACCATTGCTCTTATCTGTGTCCTGCTAGTGTCAGGCTTGCCAGCAGCAAGAGCTGTTAGATAGGAACGCTTGAAATCTGTGTAACATCGCATGGAAGAAGCAGAGTATTTTATACGTTACTCAGGTTCACAGTGAAATCAAATCTAAATGTATTAAAAATGCTGATGTAGTACCCTGGGTACTGGTTTAAATGTGTCATGAAGTGGGATAAAATTTCTGTATTTGTTGTACTCTTAAAAAAAACCAACTAAATGAAACAGCAACAAAACCCAACACCAAACCACAATACCTTCCTTGTATATTTGTTTCCCTGATTTAGGATAAAAACAAAACACAACAATAAAAAGCCAAAACAAAAACAACTAAAAAAACCCAAAAAACCAAACCAAAGCAACACAAACCCCAAACTCAAACACTCTTTACCAGTTCATGGAAATGTCAACTCTAGCCTTGCCTGGCCATACAAAAGAATTTGTTGGAGGAACTGACCTGTCGAACCATAGTAGAGAGGTCACATGTCACTGAATAACTGATGGAAATACCTCTCTCCAAGGCATAAGCTAAGAGCTAAATATGAACAAATAGAAGTTAAATCATGTTCTAAAAAGATATTATTGGCTTTTCAACTCTCAGTTCCTTTTACATTCCAATAGAAACACAGAGGGCAATTTTGAGAAACTGTCACCTAGCAATGTAACATTTATGTCCATCTACAGTATTTGGATTTCACTTGATTTTTTTTTTTTTTTTAATAAAAACTAAGTCCAGGTAGTGTTTCTAGAAACATACCTGTACTGATAGGAGTTAGCAGAGAGCACTGTGCATGGCCACTCCAAGAGCAGCACGCACATCTGCGTATCAGTATGAGGTATAGTTATTTGTCTTTGTTAGTGTGTGAGGAATGCAGATAATGTTGTAGGAGGGTTGTTGGGCTCTTTCCTCATTTGTGTGTGTACTTGGAGAGTGTCATGGTGTGACTTTCAGGTGCCTCAACTTAGTGTAATGGTAGGGAGTCTGAGAAATCTATTCATATATCTGTTGGGTCAAGATGATAGAGCTGGAGATGTGTCCCTGGGGTTGTCAACCCAGAAACCCAGAAACATCTGCCAGTTTTTAGTTAAGTAAAAATAGAAAAATGAATCTGAAGTATATCCCTGATTCAGACTCTCACATGTTCATGAAAAATAATCTGCAGTGTTTATAATTGTTCTGGATCTGAGCACCCTGACAATTTGGAGGTGCTCCTGTCTGAGTCCTGGTTTCAAACTGTGCAGCTTGAGCCAGACTCCACAAAGAAGCTTGCAGCTGCCATGAGAAGAGGGTCTGATGCACATACAGAAAACTCACAGTAGTAGCTTTTTTTCCTCTGTTAGGTGACATTAAGTTTGACAAGTGCAATTAACACTTTATTTCTTGGGGCTGACTGATTGCTGCATTTTCTGCATAGCATAGTGGCAAGCCAGTGTAGTGTAAGATTCATCTGTATTTTGCTTTCCCTTGGGATTTTGAAGCTCAGTGTATATTTGACTAAATAAAAGCTGCCTGGAGAGAGGAATAGGCAATCCTCTTTGGCTTTCCTAGTTAAAATTGCAGCTGCAGAGACAAGAGACTTCTTTTTTGGGGGGAGGGCAACAAGTAAACATAACACACAAAGCGAGATATACAAGGATTGGACCATAGGATGTTCAGCTGTTTTCCACAGTTTATGATGTTTATGTGAGAACAGCAGTAATATCTCCCTGTCTTTGCCACAGGAATCAGATGATGAAGATGGATTGCCAAAGAAAAAGTGGCCAACCGTGGATGCATCTTACTATGGAGGTCGAGGTGTTGGTGGGATTAAGAGGATGGAGGTATCTGACTTATTCTTTAGTGTTGTAAACCCCATCACATTTAGTTAAAAATTGTACCAATATGGTTTTTTTGTGATTTTTGAAAAGGTACCTTGATGGACTGGAGACTGGGATTTAATTAGGGCTTGTCCACCTGATTTGCACCTGCAGTCCAAGTAACAGACATCAAGCTGCTATCATTTGCATAAATAATTACACGAATCTAGCATTATGAGCCAGACAAAATGTGCAGGGTTAAAAATGAGACAAACACCAAAAGAAGTTTTAATTTACCCGATCAAACCCTTTGGTGCAGTTGTATCCAGTTCTCTTGTCAGAGAGAATTCAGGCAGGGCTACGCTGGTTTTAAATATTTGAGGGTACCATCTATGCAGTGTCTGGCTGGTTTGGGAAATTTAAACCAGTGATTTTTCTTTTGAGTTTGTTTTTTTTTTTCTCTGGTTAAGCATTAACTCCTAATGCACAAAAACACATCTGTGTTGCAATTGGCCAGTGAATCAAATCCGATTCATGCACAAGCCCGTCTTGAAGTGTGAGGTGTTACTGTGAAAAAAATTTGCCTTGTGGTGTTCTATGGCATGTATAGCTGAGGACCTAAAGATGACTTCTAGGGATGGCACACCAGAACTCCCACTAGATTTAATTGGCGTCTGAGGGAGGTGTACTAATGTAAGCCAGCTGAAGGTCTGGACCAAACTAGGGCTAACAGAGTGAAGGCAATGGCTTCTGTGAAAGCAAAGGCTTCGCAATAAGTCTCTGCAAGACTGCAGAAGAAATATTGTGTCTTAATATCCTTAACAATTTTCCTTGGGAGAATTTTATTCTTGAGGCTGAGAATGTATGCTGTTACGCTATGGATCATATATTATCCTTGAATGCAGAGTCACATTTCTGTTTGAGCTGAGCCAGATGACAAAACCAGAATTTCAGCTTGAAATAAGTAGTGTCTAGTATGTAAAGTTAGTTACTGACCTCTCTTCTGACTGCAAGGTCATCTTTGTAAGAGCTGTTTTTAGTATTAGCTGTACAAGTTTGATAGATGATGGTCTTAAACAATTGTTTACTTATATGACTACCTGAAAGGAAGTTGTAGTGAAGATCGCACTCTTCTCCCAGGTAACATGTGACAGGACCAGAGGAACTGGCCTCAAGTTGCTCTGGGGAGAGGGGGTTCAGATTAGATATTAGGAAAATTTTCTTCACTGAAAGGATAATCAGGAGTAGGAACAGGCTGTCCAGGGAAAAGGTGGAATCACCATCCCTGGAGGAAAGGCATGTGGATGTGGCACTTGAGATATGATTTAAGGACATACGTGGTGGTGCTGGGTTAACAGCTGTACTCAGTCATCTTAGAGGTCTTTCCATCTTGAATGATTCTCATCTACCCCAGATGCTGTGAATTCCCACAACACTTTAAATTACTAGAAGGTGCAAAGACTAGTAGTTCAAGAAGCTTTTGAATGAGATTATTTTACTCTTCAATGTGTATTTCTGATTACGTGGGAGTTTGGTGCTTTCATAAATTTTACTTCATTTCTGGTGGCATTGAGACATCTGATGGGAACTAGATTACTGTCTGTGGAAACCACTTGCTGGTGGGGGACTGCTGAAGTGTCTCTACTTACAGTGTGCTCTCCTGATTTCAGGTGCGATGGGGAGACAAGGGGTCAACAGAGGAAGGAGCAAAATTGGAGAAACCCAAAAACGCTATTATTAAGTTGCCAGAACGGGAGTATGAGCCATGGGAACCCAAGCCAAAGAAGCCCCATGTGAGAAAACCACCTTCCCAGCGAAAATGGTACACTCCAATCAAGGTAATGTGTCTGACCCTCACTTTTACCAAGTCTCTTATGTCATACATGATATTACATCCCACTTCCGTGGCAGGACTGGGTGAGCCTATTTATAGAAGTATAACCGTTAACCCTTCACTTTGCTTGTTTCTTGGAACGTGCATCTCACCGGGCACTGTGTTGCCATAGTTTTTTTGAGGAGTGGAGGGCACGAGCAGAGATCTTCCTTTCCTCAGCTCACACTGTCTTTCCAGGTGCTCTCGCGCAGCCTGGATTGTAACAGCAGATTGCTCAACTCTTAGGGAGGGCAGATGCTTGGTTTGTGCCATCTCAAGCAGTCGAGAAAGAGGATTAGATAAAGTGCATCATCCTTGCTTTGCCTGCATTGTGGCTAGGGCCTTGGGTTGGAATCCACCTCTGTTTCCCTCTAGTTCAGCCACAAGATGAAGTGTTTGATTTTTGGGCAGGTCAGTTTCTCCACACTTTCATCCCTGTTTCTCCCATGTAATTATAGTATCTGGTTTTTCAATGTCTTTGAATATATGCATCCTCACACAACCCTTGAGGCAGGGAATAGCTATTATCTCTGCCTACAGAGGAGGAAGCTGGAGGGCTGGCATGGCCAAGGGAGCAGCATGCCATGCTCATTCCATAAATCTGTGGCCATGTCCCAGAACAGGGCTTTGTAAGTACTAGGTTCCCTCCTCCCCACCATACTCACAGATCAATTAAGCAGTGCTTGAATTTATTGTCAGGAAAGTATCTGTGAATTTTAAGGCCTGCCTAGGTAGGTAGTCTTGTGGCTGTTTATCCATGCTTCAGCTCTCTTACCATAAGTACAGTACTCTTGTAACACCTTAAGTAACATTAATACCTTAATGTAACACCTGTCTAATTGTCCCTCTTAAGGGAGTTGCTCACATGAAATTGCTGTCATCCTGCATGAGTTTTGAGCAGACAGAATTTAGCCCACTGCATACTGGGTACATGTTACCCCATAGAGGTTCTTCTGGTTGTCCAGATAAGCAGTTTACAGAAGGCAAGGGCACAGGACCAATGTGTGTGCACACAGTTTGATACAGAAAACCTGTATCAACTCACCTGTAGTTTCATCTCATGCTATTTTCACCAAATTTCTTGGTCATACCTCTTTTTTGTGTGTGTGTTTCAGGGCAAACTTGATGCACTGTGGGCTTTGGTTCGACGAGGTTATGATCAAGTCTCTCTTATGAGACCACAGCCAGGGGATAAGGTAAGGTATCAAAAATGCACTGGCATGTCACTCTTCTCTTAGCAGCAGCAATTTAAGCTTGTTTCTTTTCACATTACCCTAAAGCTAAAAGCTAAAAATTTGTGACAGGAGGCAGATATTTCAAAACAAGCTAAAATGTTTGCTGTGGCATCTGTTTAAAAGTATTGTTCCAAAAGGTCAACAGCAATGTGTCCACTGTGATAATTTGAGCAAACTGAGGAAGGAGCTGGCTGGTCACAATAGTATATGAAAACTGTTCCAGTCATACATAAATTCTTTGCCTTTTTTTCCAGGACAAATATGTTGAAGTCAAAGGGTATGTTCTTTGTGGGTTCTGCTTGGTTTAAATTTAATATGCAGTGTTTGTTCCACAATAATAATTACATTTTCCAGCTAACTTCATAAAAATGTTTCTCGGCTTTAATAATGGAGTTGTGATTAGTGAGAGGAATTGTGAACGGTGCAGGTGATGAAAAATAAATCATAGCAAGGTTAATGGAGAACAAAGTTGCTGTTGAATTCTGTGCAGACACATTTCTCAGTCATATCCCATGTATAGGCAGAGAGTATCTCCTGTCTTGATGAATTCTTTTGGCCAAAAATAGGTCAGGCATAGATCACTTGTGGGAGGAAGCAAGGAGTTTGTGACTTTTAAAGCCACAAAGATGTGTGTGTACTGCCCCTGGTCACTGGCAATGTCTCTCACAGTTTCCCCATGAGAGTCTGGCACCATTATGGTTGTCTCTGGTTTGTTATTCTGAGGGGATAACTCCCTAAGAATTGACTGGGCTGCTTTGAGCTGATGCACCTTTGAGTTCGGCTTTCTATGGTGGCACTTTGAATCATGACGACTAAGCAGAGATGACAGCATCTTTCTCTTCCCCGTGGACAGAGTCCATACATTTCATCACCTTTGCTTTCAGGAGAAGGAGTGACAAAGTTGTGCAATAGAGGCATAAGCTTTTCTGGAGTAGGAGTGATGCTGGGCCCTTATGCTGGGCTTGTTTTCCTGTGTGACTTTCACAACTAATAACAGATTTTAAAAGTTCATAACAAATTTCAAAAGTAGCCCTAATTTACATCATCTAGGGCAAATAATTTGCACGTCTCTGGCTTTTGGCAAAATACTGTTAGGCATTTGTCTAGTTATTAACCAAATATGCCGCTTCCATTTTTCTTTTGGCCTGTAAGGAAACTCAGAGAACAAACCCAGCTTCTTATCCTGCTTTGTAAAATGGTCTTAAGTGTTTCACTAAGTTGCATTTTCAAGGCAGCACTGTTTGAGACATCTTATTTACTTTTTAAGCACGATCTAGAACTTCTGAATAGGCTCTTTAGGTCCAGCTGTATTTTGATAGCACTAACATTGTATAATATGAATCTGTCCTCTGCCTTTCACTCCCTTGGCTGGGACATTTCTATCAGTGTACAGCACAACAGAGCCTCTGTTAGCCTGCATGGTCAAGAAACATGCAGGGGGCTGGCTCCAAACAGGGATCTTCAGTTCCTTGCCTTCCTTGCTTCCTTGCTGAAAAGAGGCAATGTAAAACAGAGTGAGCTGAAGGATTATTGTATCAGAGAGAACATTAGAAAAATCAAATGTACATCTGGGAAATAGAGTGGAAAGAATCCTATTGAGCCAGATTCAGTGAATCATAGAATCATAGAATCCTCTCTGTTCCCTGGTCTGTGAAATTAACTAAGGCTGAAGAATATTGAAAGTGAAACAAGAAAATGACTAGACATCCTTCTGCTGTTTAAAAAAATAAAATCATAAAAAAAGAAAGCATCACAGGCCTGTATTTCATGGCAAAAACTAGGGTACAAAGGAGCCAAGACTATTATTTATTGTTTGGATAATTTTTCTAGTAGCAGTCTCTCAGTGAAGAATTGACTCCTTGTAAGTTAGGTTTTTGGTGGTGGAGATGTGTATAAATATACCTGTATGTACCCATAAGTATATATGAGTATACACACATGTCAACACATTTTGTGGCTGATCAGGGGAGATTAGGCCAGTGCTGTGAGTGACCAGGACAGAGATCTTGGAGCTCGGGCTGTGCAGAGCTGGAGGAGCCCAGGAGCAATCCCACAGCTCTGCTTGAGTCAGCCCAGACAGAGACAAGGTCACTCCTGTACAGCTGTGCTGACAGCAGTCAGTGGAGTTAGTTTAGTGTTGGGTAGACATGAGTTAGCCTAACATGCTTTGGTACGTGTTGTTCTTTCAGACTGTGCCATCCAGTGACTGTGTGATGATCCTGTAGTGAGGGATTGCTTAGATTTGTGGGGTTTTGAGGGACAGGGGCAGGTGGGGAGCCGGGAAAAAAGTTTTCTGTGGGTCTTAAGTGTGCCTTTTCTTTGTCTGTTTTGTTTCTTTTAAGGTCTTTTCACAGCTGTCTTGCTTGTCCAGGAAAACTTAGAAAGCAAAAGAAACACAATTTAACTCTTTTGGGAGTGACATTTGGATTCATAACTCAGAAAATTCCTATGTCTGAAGTTCCCAGAATCAGTCAAATTAATTGACTTCACACTTTCAGGAGTTACCAGAGATATAGGTTGTTTCCCACAACATTTACTTAAGTTACATTTTCTAAATTTGTTTCACAATTTACCTCCATTGAAAAAAACCTGAAGTTTTCATTTTCCCTTTTTACTGCTTCAGTTGGGCATATGTTCCCTTTTTGCAGCCATTGGATGAAATTATAGCAAACCACTTCTGCATAATGAAAATACTAATTATGGAGAACATTCACAGAACAGGGAGAAAAATATTTTTCACAAGGCTTTTATGATAGGGGAAGATGACAAAAGATTTGGTTTTTGATTTGACACTAAAAAAATCTCTAAAAAAATCTTTTGAAAAGTGTAATTTCTTTTATCATTTGAAAATGAATACTGTGATTTGGAAGCTGCCCTGCCACCCCCCACCAAAAAAAAAAAAAAATCTGAAAAAAACTTGTAGAAAAACTGTCTACAATAGCTTTGTTAATTTTTGTGTATTTACTGATGTGTCTGGCTTTGTCACAGAGAAGCAAAATTCTGGTACACTTTTTCACAGCTGTGCAGCATCTTCCCCTACAACATAGGCCTGCTCTCTGATCTGCAAACCATACAGCACAGGCAATATTGCTACCCCAGGTTTTTAAAACATGACTTCTTCTCCACTTCCATGCTGAAGATAAATTAAAAATGGCACTGTTTTTACCTGTCTGTCTATCGTGAAACCATTCCAGAGTGTATGTGAGAGCCTTGCACTGGAAATACAAGCTGAAGCATGTGTGGGGAGCACAGGACTGACTGCTGCAAGGGATTTCTGCTGTCCTTCACTCTGGGTGACCAGGTCTGCTGTCCGTCCATCTGTGCTTCTTCCTTCATCATGGTCCTGTTGCTACTCCCAAACCACCGGCTCCTTTCCTTACCTGTGCCCTGTTTGGACTCCTGCACTAGACATTCCCTTCCATTTCCTTCTGTGGTTTCTTCCTCTCCATGTTTTCTCTCTGTTTTTGTTTCCATGACCCTCCCCTTGGTAAGACCCACTGGTTCCCTGCAGTCCTGCTCTCATGCTGCAGGAACTGAGCTGTTGGTGGCATCATGCTCTGGGTTATAGCCTTGCTGCAGAGCTGGCTGGGGTCTGAGAGCTCCCCTGCCCTGGCTCTTGCCTTCCACAGACTTACCAAGAAAAGGATCTCAGGGTGCATGATTCGTCGATATTAGGCAGGTTCATATTGATAGGACTGGATGTGAAAGTCACAGGAGCTTTTTGGAACTGCTTAGTTAAAGAAAATCAGCTAAGCACAAGCTCTGATGCTCCTTCTCCTGGGAGCTCTGCCCACAGTGTTTGGCTTGGCTCTACAGCCAGCTCCTCCTCTTGGTCTGCATTCAAGATCATATCATGGCACCACCACTGAAATTTGTTACTAGTTTGGCAACTATCTTGGTAAAGGGTCATAGGACCCTGCTCACTTGACTTCCTCAGGTCACCTCTAGCAGGAGCTTGTTGCATCAAGATGGGACAGTGAGGGATAAACACACTTAGCTCTACCCCGTCATTAGCAGCTAGGCTGTTATTTGTGGGATGGATTTTTGCTGAGCTCTCAGACACCATCAGCAGAGCAGTGAAGAGATGAAAAACGGCTAGTGGCTCTGAGGTGGCTTGCTGGACTTTCTGCCTTGAAGGAATATACAAGGTGAAGCCTTCATAGGCATTGATGCCAGTGCTGCAGTGGTGGATCCCTTGGAGCTAGGCTGCTGTTTGTCCCTTCCTACCCCAGAAATCTAGGTCTTAGAGGACCAGCAGTCACTCTCTTTTGGCCTAAGAAAGGGATTGACAGCTCTGAAGTGCGGACACCACTCATCCAGCAACAGGGGCTGTGTCAGAGTGGCCATATGGCCTGATGATCTCTGTGTTGCTCAAGATACTCAGACTTCCTTGAGGACTTTCCCATCACTACGTTATTGCCCTTCTGAACTTGCAGGGGACTGCTCTGAAGGTTGAATTTTGGGAAATATTAATGTCTGGTGACCCTGAAATATTTCATAGAAGGTACAGTAGCTGCTAGGGCAGGTTGTCAGATGTCTCTGCAAAATGTAATTTTGAAGCTCTTTCCCTTGGCTTCATGGATCAAAAGTGGGGCTGTTACCAATGCCATCAAGTAAACATTGAAAACTCCAGTATCTGCAGAGAGGAAGGTGAGGTGCTTCTTTCAAATGGTCTGCTTAGTTGCTGCTTTCAGCAAATTCATTCTATTTTGCCTCTCGACCCGTACTGACGCAGGAAATTCTCAGAGGCTCGGTTTACCAAAAACCTTGACTGAAAACCCAACATTTTTCTTCTCAGGCAGAATTCCTGTTTTACTTTAGAGACTTAGAAAGTGATCCTGTTATTGCCACTGAAAGGTTTTTTTTTTATGCCAATAGAGAGTGAGAGTGTAGACTAGATTTTGCTGTCATCATCCCCCTTGTATACTGATGAGACCTTCACTTAATAAAAAGTAACACTTTAGCAATAGTACCCTGTGGTTTGCACATGTAAAGCCCTTCCCTGGGGAAGGGGTCTGGAAGCAGGATGATGTACAAAAATCTGAAAGCCTCTTTTTCTCTTCCATAAAACTGAAGATAAAAGGCTGCTCTGCAGCCAAAAATGTGACAAATTATGAGTTGCTTGTCATTTTACAAACCAGGACTTCTGGCTCCTTTCAAGTTCTCCCCATTGGATGACTTTGAGCAAGGCATGGAAATTGAAATTTTAAAGAGCAGCCTTTGAAAGGAGGAGTATTTGGGTGCCTTATTCTGTGCATCCCTTTCGGAGTGATCATCCTTAATCTGATAGGTTTGCTAAAGCTCAGAAGTTCTGATTATCCACAAATTTTGAGTGATTCCTTGTAATGCTGACCATGACATCTGTGTGCTGTGGTTTTTCCAACAGCAAATAGTAATCCGAGCACATGTATTTACTTTCCTTGCAGCTGTGAGGTTTAGCATTCTGCCAGGCACTTGGGACTCCTTAGATGAATGATGGGGACACCAAGCTTATGGATTATTAATGAATGGTAATTACTTTCTTGCTGCTACCTACAGGTGGTCAGCGGTTTGAATACAGCCCACAGTGGGGGCAGCAACTGCCTGTCACTCCACAGTAGCTGCCCACGTGCCAGTGCTATGTGGAGCTCATTCTAATTACTTCTCTTTAAGACCAAGTGATGGCTTTTTATAGGCTTCCCTGCTCTTGCTTGGAGATGTGTTGTAATTCCCCAGGTAATAATTGGCAGAGCTACACGGGGTGCTGAAAAAGCAACATAGCTCCTTCAGACTGTATTCTTCAGTGACTGGTTCTGGGGCTTTTCTCCCTTTGCTTTAGCTTTCTGGAGTCAGTTTACCTTCTCAAGCTGCTGAAAAATTAAAGACACAGATACATTTCCTGCCGCAGTAGGTGATCTCACTTTGTCACTTTCCATGAAAATGTGACACTCCCATTATACTACTTTCTTTTTTCTTTTTGCAAAGGACATCAGTATCTGTAAGGTTCATTCCTGCTCTAGGAGACATGGTATGGGGGGGAAAAGAAGCTCTCACTCTAGTGTGGTACCAATGTCCTAATGCACAGTTCCCAGGATGTGCTGATTGCTGCAGCTGGAAACATGTAATCAGTGACTAATGAATTTCCTGTCCTGCAAGAAGCCCACATATTGCATTACCTCTCACTTGTGCCAGGATCATGTTATTTGTGTTGTGGAAGAGGAATTCGCCAATAGGTTTTGAACAGAGATGCTGCCTGGCTGCCCCCAGGTTAAACTAGGAGTCTGCCAATGTGTTTGGGAGACAGAGAGACATGCTCAGTAACAAGAGGCCCTTTTGAAGTATGGGTGCAAGTCCCAGGGCTGGTGTTATTTAGCACACAACAGGATGAAGGACTGGCCTTTTGGTTAAGGCACTGTCTGTTGCTTCTGTAAGTTACTTCACTTTCATGGTAGTGTAGTTCCACAGTGATAAGTGAGATGGAAGAGTAAATCCTAGGAGGATGAGACCATGTTCCTAACAGCACTTTGAGCACTTCATAGGTGGACTCTGTTAGGTAAACAGGGGACTCTTCTGCTACTCTTAAAACATATATACCACTTTGATATTTCTTTGATATTTACAATAAAGAAACAGTTTCTTCAGGTCTGATTCTCAGGGCTTTTTTTATAGGGAATGTGACTTTGGGATAAGAACTGGTTACTTAAACCCTTGTTATCTGCAACTCTGACACATCTGCATTGGGGGAATAGGCTCTTGCACATCATTATCACAGTTTTCCAGGCAGCACTTCATTGATGTTCCACAGTCAGACTTAGAGTACAGTGGGTCTAAGCTATGCAGACCTGACTTGGAGTCAGTCTTGTGGCTTAGGAGGAAGCTCACAACTGATTGTACATCTTTTTCAAGCAGAAAACAGCACAAATGCACATATAGTTGGTTACTAGGGCTGCATGTACAGATCCATGATTTGCACCATGCAAATGGACAGATAAGTTGTGGCAAATATGTTTGTTTTTTTGGCACCATCTTTGGATAAATGCTGAACCCCATTTCACCTTGTTTTAGTGGTTTGCTGGGAGCTGTGCGTCCCTCACTGATTTGAGTTGGGTAACAGTACAGAAATTAACCTACCCAGCCTTCCTTAGCTCTCTGCTTACATACTTACATTAGGTAGGAATCCATTTCCCCCTATACAGAATGTGCAATGCTGTGACCTTCCTCTGAAGGTGTTTGAGCTCCAGAAATAAAAAATGCCGTGTAAGATGATGTATTCATACTGAAGTTATTGTTCAGAGTGATAACTAAAAATCAAAAGCTATTACTGTATTACTTTCTACAGAGGAGCTGTAGTTCCAGATGTCTCTGTTCTTGTATAAACTACTGTGATTCATGTTGTGGTACCAAAAAAACCCCTCAACCTTAAATCACTGTCTGTCATTGTACAAGTAACACAAAGATACTAGACAAGCTGAAGAGCTTAGATCAATGTCTGTTAGGTCTTAGGATCAGCTTCCTCTTGCTTTGAAAGGTCCAGTTTTATATGCCAGTTTTAGTCTTGGGTAGGAACTGTTCCTGGAATGACAGGACTGCAAACACTTTGTGCTTTTTGCAGCAACACTGCAAGTTTCTGCAGCATTTTAAGATCTTTCAGGTTAGCTTTGTTTGTTTGGGGTTTTTTTGTGTTGGTTGGTTGGTTGGTTTTTTGTTGGGTTTTTTGGGGTTTTTTTTGCATGTGACTAAATCCCTACTTTTTCCCTCCTTTACCAGTTTCTTCTAGGGAGTGTAGTTGCCTAAGGAGATACCTCAGTCTTCACTGACTGCAGAGTGGGATATACAGAAACTTCAAAGTGAGGCCTGCCAAGAGCAGTGTTCTTTCTTGCAGTGCTTGTGGCCAGGCACTTTGACTGGAGCAAACCTTGGAAAAATGAAAGGAGGTGTACCTGTTTGTTTCTACTGCTGGGAGAAAACCACTGTCTCTGCTAAGGTGAAACCAGCTTGTGTAATGGAGTTCATGTGAGAGAGGTGGCAGTGGGGTGCTCCTGGAAAAGAGTAATTTCAAAATGCAGAGCTGGTACTTGAGAGACTGGTCAAGCTGAATAGGGGAAGCATGGCAGGGGTATATTTGCATGGTGTTAGGTCTCCGGCATACCTGAAATGGGAAGGAGAGTTCCATGTCAGGACTGTGGTACTTAAGTTGCTTTTCTAGCATGTTCATTCTTACAATAAGGTAGTTGTGTCCCAAGACGGCTTGCCATCCAGTTTAACATAGGAGCTTTCTCTCCTTTATCAATATGCCAGCACTGATAATGAACTGTGTGAGTCCCATCCCAGGAGAAGAAAATCACTGTGAGATAAGCACAGAGGAAGCTCTGAACAGTGGGTTTATCGTTCTATGTACTCTAGGTAGCACCAGAGCCAGTTAAGGGCCAGTTGCCCATAGAAGCAGTGGGAATACTTGTATCTGTTTCCAGACTCTAAACAGAGAGAGGCAGCCTGTGTGGTGGGCCAGGATCTTACTTTTTTTGTCTGATGCAAGGAAAAATAATAATGGTTTTGACCAGAAATCTCTCAGTCTCCATCATTATTCTGTACCCTAAGAAGGTAAAGAACATTGTGCTCTTCCCCTGTGTACACCATAATCCCAGCTTGCTCCTGAGAGACAGTCAAGTAATTCACCCTGGAAAGCATGATGACACTTAATTACAGTTTGAGCAAGACCAGTTACAGTCCTTTGTGGCCTAATTTGCTGCTGCCAGCAAGCCACCAGTACCTAAAGATGAGCCTGTTGCACCCAGCAAATGTTTGTTGTTTTTGTTGCTATGTTCTAAATCCCTCCCCATTTTAGGAGGTGGATAAATGCAATATCCTTTTCCCTGAAAACACCAAAGGAAAGAGGAAAGTCTTTTGCAAACCAGCCAGTGCTGTTTTTTTCTTGAACCACATTCTAGTCTGGTCAGCATTCAAGTGTGGAAATGTGTGGTGCTGTGGTTAAAACAAGGGATATGAGTCACGAGTCCTGAACTTCTAAATACCATTTTTTTCCCCCTGCTTAACCTGGAGTAGGTGATATGACCTGACAGTGGCTCTCCTCACTTCCTTCACTGTGGGAGCCTCATCTATAAAAGCTGTCAGAAAAGAGCAAGCAAGGCAGTAAATCACACATTGTGAGTGCAGGTTTAAGTTGAGGTATTTCTCTGAGGTTTGGGTAGGATTTGGTCTGGTGTGACTGTACTTTGAGATTGATCAAGTATACCTGACAGAGCTTAACTTTGATTATGCCCAGTGTTATTCTTTTCTGTTCACTTTGTCACTTGAGCTCTTTTAAGGCTCAGCATCAACAGGCTTTGTTGTGTGTCTGCACTGTACATTACTTTAGCCACAGCCTCAGCAAGGTCCAAGACATGTGATGTTTTGTGCATTCCTGCATGATATGACTCTGGCCATCCTTTCAGGAGGTGTTTGTAGCCCATTGCTGCATTTCCTTGCTGAGACAAGGCTGGAACAGCATGCAGTTCCCTGCTGAACGGAGTGTGATGCATATTGTTGGAATAGCCCTGTCTTCAGGAGTGGAATGGGTTCTCCATGGCACTTTCCTTACATGCCTGAGCTGAAAAAGTGGTATCAGACATGTGAGAGCTGGATGGTGGGGATGTGTTGAGCACAAAGTTTATTTTGCTTAAGAGTCCTGGTCCTAACTTAAAAGGCCAGTTTACCTGGCTGAGCTATTCCTCCCTCATATTCCTTGTTATTGTCTGGTTTCTCCAGTGGTAAATTGCAAGTAGCCCCCTTCTCTTCAGTGTATTCCTGCACTGATCTTCAATCTAACTGAATAGACTGCTTCTAGAAGACCCATCCCTTTCAAGCGGTGCTGTGCACATTTAGGACTGGGAACTGGGGAGCAGTGTCTGCAGATGTGTGTGTCTTGGGAAACTTATCAGTACTTGATTGTATTCAGCTCTTGGTATTCTGATTAAAGAAGCTACAGTAGCCTGGGATACTGCAGCTATTAGTCTTACTGCTAAACAGTTCCTATTTTAATTCCTTTGTAGATTTGAGCACAGCTTTCCGTATGACTGTTTTAGCTAAAAACTGCTTCTTTAGATGGTTGGTAAATGTTTTCTCATGTTAGTAGAATTAGCTGAAGTGGAAAAAATAATCTTGAAAAAGTTTCAATGTTTTCAGGTTCTGTTTTGGAACACCTTTTCTGTTCAAAACTCAAAGTTATATTGAAATGAACAGCATGTTTCAAGCCTGAATTAGACTTATTTTTACCTACTTATTTTACCTGAAAAATGAAGACTTTTGGTTGTTCGTGGCTTTTCCATTGACCAGCAAGTGAACTGAAAGATGACTTTTATTGCTGCTATTGTGTGTGGTGCATGCCATGTATCTGTTTGTGAGTTTGCCCTGGCAACATACACACCTCCCTTGGTCCCTAGGGGATCCCCTGGATGGGATTGTCACACATTTAATGTCAAAAGAAGAGCTCCTGTCCTCTCTTCTCCCTTCCCCACCTCATAAATCTTATTTTCTCAGCTATTTGGCTCCCGTAGCCAGGGTGTCTGAGGGTATACTGGCCTTCTGAAGGATTTCTTCTCCCAGCCCCTTTACAAAGCAAGGTTGGTCCCCCTTTGCCTCTATGAGAGGGGTGCAGGCATCTTGCCTGGGCTTTTTGGGCAGCAACGCTGGCCATGCCTCATCTAACACAACAGGCTTTTTTCCGAGTGTGTCAGTAGCCCAGGGCATTGCTTAGCTGTGTCTCACTGTCACCATGTGCTCAGTTCCTAGTCTGTGTTCAGCTATCTTATTGTTTGGCACTTGGGATTCAGAGTTTCTGAAGCAGGGATTAACTTTCTCTGCTGTGTCTCCATGGTGCTGCACAAGTGAGCCAGGGTTTGTGGGTGGTTTAGTTTGGTTGCTCAAAAGTAAGAGAAAAGGCATAGACTTGCCTATAAGAGGGTCTTTGTGGACTCTGTGAAGGACACACATGTGCCTCAGCTGCTTTTAAATATCACTGCCCCTTCCAGTGTCAGGATGTGTGTGTGTCCTGTTTAAAGTTGTGTTACCTCCCACATCTTAAAGCTCAGTCTAATCCCTTTTGTGGTGTGAAGTATGTTCAGTGAGCCCAGGAGATTACACCTCTTAGTAGCACCACCTTGCTCATGCTGTGCTGTAAGCAGAGTTTTCTGCTACTACTTGGATCATCCCTGTGCATTGTTTTGTAACTTTAGATTTTAATTAATCTGCTGTGCCTAAGGCCTTTATAGGGGCCTCACTGTTACAATACAAGTGATTCACAATCCACAGTGCAGTGATTTCCTTCCCCTCCAATAACTCAGTCATAAAAGGAGGGAGCAGAAGGGATATGAGTTTACTTATAAAAAGGCCAGCTAATGCACTGGATAAAGAATGGGTTGACCTGATTATCCTTTTTAAAAGCAGCATGAAAGGAAATAATTACATTCTCATTTTTTGACACTGTCACTTTAATGGACCTTACTTTTAAAATCTTCCTCTCTTCAGTCAACTCCATTTCCTCTTCTCTCTTCATGGTTTTGAATTACCATCATTATAGGTATCACTGCTGAACTACCAGATAGATTCCCAGAAAATTGTTATTTACAAGAGACGACTTACTAAATGGGAAGATATGTACAGAGTCAGGTTATCATGCAAGCAAATATTTTAACTTCATGATATTTAATGTTTTGATTTGAGACCTAATAATTTTAAATGCCTACATATAAAAATTAATTATAATTTAGTAAATATCAATAATGCAATAACCACAGTACAATTAATGTTGAAAATTAGAACTTAATTATTAAGTAATATAATTAGAAAATAATTATAAATTACATATTTATTGACATGAAAGCATCATCAATCACCAAATTTGTGATATGGGAATCTCTGACACTTCCAGTACTTTGCTTTTCAATATAAAACCTCTATCTGGGTCCCAAATGTAAGAGTATGGGTTAGTAAAAGTTACTTGTATTTGCCTGAAAACCAGCCAGCCTTAGGTTTTATGTGACAAACTGTTTCAGCAGCTCACTAATTTCTAGCCTGTATGCTGCAGGGTAATCAGTGCAATTCCCAGGAAGGCCATGAAGGTTTTAATGAGCCGTGACATGTTGAGCGCACAGTCAGCGTGAAGCAGTGCAGTGTGAGGAAGATTTGGCAAAGGCTGACACACATGGATTCTGGCTCCTGAGGAGCCAGCTGCTAATCCTGACACTTGCCCAGGGAACTCGAATAGTGGAAGCTCTGTACACATCAGTTCAGCTCTTTCTGTACACAATTACTGTATCAGTAATTTACCTCTATAAATAAATTTGCCAAATGAGTTTCCCATACTGGCTGTTTTATGGTATTCTGTGTAGGTGTTTCTGCTGGAACACTTTTGTTCTTGATTAGAGGACAGGGTAATCCCTAATTTTTTCCAAGATTCAATTTTTGCAAAATCACTGATCTTAAAGGTATATAGCCCGTTGTTTTCTGTGTGTGTGGATCAAAACTTTCACTGAGCTGATGCTCACTTCACTTGTAGGTGTTTACTGTTGTGGTTTTGTAGGTAGCAGAAAAGCTACCTTTTGAGTTTTAGAGCCACATTTTTACACCCAACTAGTGATATATATTTAGGAAGTGAAGCCACATGCTGACAAATCACATCCACAGCAAGCTGGCAGAGTCATCCTCGTGACATCCATAAACAAAATTGGAGAGAGAGAGGTGATTATTCATTTGAGCCCAAGGAAGTTACATTAATTTTGTATTTCAGCATCCAAATAATACTTTTATTAAAAAATAATAAATAATAATTTAATACTTTTTTAGCGGGAGCTACTTTCTGTTTTTAATTTGATGGTCTAGTGTTTTGGATGGCTATGCTCAAATTTTAAAGGAATTATTTTATTTTATTCCGTTCTAAAATTTAAAGGCAAATATCACATTCTTACAAGTTCAAAGACCAAGAAAATTCAGTAAACTAAGCAAAGACAACTCTTTTTCAGTTACCTCTGCAAGTCAGAACTGCAGCACTGAGACTCCATAAGCAAAACCAAGAGGGAATGGCAACTCAAGCAAAATTTGTAACAGGAAGGATATCTTTTATTAAGTCAACTAATGTAGCTAAAAATCAGAAACAGACATAGTTTTGTGTGCACAAATGCTCTGGCATGCACAGAGATGAAACTGGATTTGGTTTTCGTTAAACGCCAATGCATGTATTAAAGTGGAGAAAAGGGACAGCTACTGGTAGATGGCCTGGATTTTTAAAATTTTTTTGCTGAAGTGCTCTTGGTATCATGGGTGAAGAGACTTCCACATGGCAGTCTTTGAATTGCCTGGTTTCTCTCCATTGAAAACTGGCTGAGTAGTAGCTAAAGATTTTGGGGAAATGAGTGCTGGGGAGTGATGTACTGTGCACTGTGATGAAAGTAGCCCAGCAACATGATGTGGTGGCTTTCAGGAGGTTCCTCCCTTCCTTCTCCCCCCCCCCGCCTTAAACCACACACAAAAACGCATCCTAGGTGGTCGAGGAGGCATTGCCTAGAAGTACAAAGTGCCTGAATTGCACATGTGATTGTTACACTGGGATAAAAGCTGAAGCTGGGACAAGGGCAGATCCTGCTGCTTCAGTATTTGTACTTTTTGAAAAGCCAATTTGGCAAGCAGCATAACAAGAGCCTAACAAGTGGATGGACATATGGGGAGGCAAAATAATTGTGCATTAGGAAGACTGTGCAGATGTGAGCTGAAGTAAGGGCGTAACTCCATATGGCACATCGCTGACCTTCAGTTGGTGCTTGAATGACAGTACGCGGTGTGGGTCGCACCGTCTGAGGGATGCTGTGTTAGGAGCGGGACCCAAACCAGACAGAACTGGATTCATGCACATCATCTGCCTCCCAGAAAACAATAAAGCAGCTACCAACAGCTGTTGTGCCTGAGATCATCCTGGTATTACTGCACCTTGCAACTCTGACACCTTCCCTGAAACACTTAGTGTGTACCATGCTTCTGGAAAAAATGCACTATTTCCACTACTTAAAGTGGTGGCGGCTCTTAGTGCCTGTTAATACTCTGTGCAGGAAGAGCAGAGGTAAGTGTGCAGGATAGCTAATTTCTTACCGTGTTCTTCAGGGTTTAAAAGCCTTTATATGCTTTTGGAGAGAAAATTACTTAATTCTTTCAAACAGAAAATATTAAAAATCCTATGGTTAGCATGTTTATTTGAGAAACATCATGGATCTCTTTATAAACTAATTCCGGAGGGATGCATGTGTTAGGTAGAACAGCAGTGACCTTCTGTTATTAGGAAACTGTGATTTGTGGAGGGCTTAATTCTTCAACCTAGAAATCCTTTGATGATACACACTTGATAAATCCAAACTATCACTTATGATTTATTAGCATTTGTTCTTCCCTTTCCCTTTCAGCTGTTAGCCCTAACACTAGCTAAGAGTTCGGCCTCATTTTATCAATGACTGCTTGAAGTGCTCAGGAGGATTTGCTCCAGTATTCACCAGAAGTCTTTGATATATGAGATTGTAGGCTAACACCAATAATCTTTTGTGAGGAAGTGTCACAATACATACATCGATCATCCAAGCCTCTATCTGTCAGACTCCCCCAACCCAACCGTATTTTTCATGACACAATGCAGCGCATGGCCTTTAAATTACCCATCTGTCTGACAAATCAGTGAGTGTGGCAGAAACTGGCAGCAGTTTGACGTCGCCTATCACTTGAACTGAAGTGAAAGTAATGCAAACAGATTTATGGGATCCCCTTTGATTATAGGCTATGAATATATTTGGAATTGATGTTTGGGAGAGAGACACAACAGAGAGGCAGGAAAGGCTTGTAGGCGAAACCACTAGTGTTGGGTTTGCAGCTTTGCATTTACTCTGAGGGAGATTGTTCTGTCCTAAATTTTTTCCTTCCCCATATGGTGCATCTCATCTGAGTACCTCTGACCTTTTTTCTTTTTCTTTTTTTTTGTCTTTAGTTCTGGGTGATTATTTAGCTGTTCTAAATTCATAACTTTATAAATACCTAGGCTGAGTTTTCTTAAATTAATTTGATGTATAACTGTTAACTATATCTGTAACATTTGTTGCGTGTCTGTAAATACTGCTGAATTTCCAAGTGTGCTCTGAATACAGTGGAGCACAGCAGAAGAAAAGTAATTGACAAGGATGACTGCTCACTGCAGTGCTGGTGAGGACTTGAGTTCTGCGGTGGGGTAGAGCAAAGCATTGACTGGGGTTTTTTTGATCCAATGTTTTCTCTTTGTTGCAGAAGTAACCTTTGCCCCATGCAAAGACTCTGGACCCAGTATAGTATTGCCTTGAACCTGTTTTATGACCAAAGTCTGCTGTCATAAGCCTGGATTTTTAGAAAGGGAATTTTATCCTACTCATTGATGCTGTTATTAAGTGTGGTGGTGAATTGTGATGCTGAAAGCTGAGACAGAGAACTACTGACTGTGTCTTGTACACAGGCAACAACATGCCCATTCAAACAACTAATGTCTGCAGCTGAGCTCTTGAATCCTCGAGCCATCCAGTCTAACTAAGTGGTAGGGTGGTACCCTTCGGGTGTTAGTACATTCGTTGAATCATTTTCTGAGCTCACTGGAGCTTACCCAAGCTTCTTTTGAAATGCTGCTTGCCTTCCTTCAGAGAAGTCATAGACTTAAGTGATTCCCTTCCTTTAAAAGAAATTATTTTTGTGAACAAAGGTGCAGGCATTGGAAATCACTTAGCAAAACAGATAGTTGTGGTTCTGCTGTGATGGCTTTTGCCTGGTTTCCTGGGGAAATTGTGATTTGTGGATTTGCCACAGAAACTCAGCCTGCTCCCTAAACACCTTCAGAGTTTTCTCATGCTAGGCATCAATGAGGCAAGAGCAATCTGTCACTGGTGTGGGTTCTTGTATTCCTGTTACCACAGCCATTGGCAGCTGGGGGTAATCATTATCTACAGCTGCTTAGCTTTGAGATAAGTCTTCTACATTTGGAGTCCTCCTCCTGAATTTGCTTGGGCATAGCCTTGAGCACTGGATAGTCTATGGATTCTAGCATGCAACCTACATGAGGTCTCTGATTAAGGTTGCTGTATAGGTTTTGAATTACTCAGGAGCCTCTGGCTGCTCCTCACAGGAAAGGCTAGGTGGTCTTTGGGGGTCTGTCTGTCTCTCTTCCTGTCTGGAACTTGGTTAGTGGGAACCTATGCAAAGCTTTATTTTGGCTAAAGGAAACCCTGACATATTTGCATTTAGCCTCTAGTTGACTAGGATATCCCCAGTGCTTGCATTTTTTTCAAAACTGAGCCACTCCTGTTTTAAAATCTTGGCTCATGGGTCCTGCCTGCTTGCATCCCACATCCATTCTGAAAACACATTCATTGGAGAGCCCTCTGTGCAAGTCCCACACCTTGTTGGTGTTTCTGAGAGGAGCCACATCTACATAGGAACACCGAAGACAGATGAACTATCCCAGTGTGATATTCAAAGCACAGACACCAACCAGGCTAGGATCACTGTGAAAATGAAAGCTGTAGATTATATGTTTGCTATTGTTATTCCTCTGGTATAATCCTGTATGAGTTTTTTACAAGCACAGCTTTGTCAGTCAGGGATCCCACCAAGGCAAGCATGACTTTGGCAGAGCTGTCACCTTAGGCATGTTCTGCATAGCTCTAGTAGCAGAGCAGAGAGCACATGTGAGCAAAGTCACACTGTGGTCCCTTTTGGTTTAAACCAGTCCCAGGCTGTGGGCAGGAGCTCTGAAATTCAAGGAAAGCATTGGTTTCTAGTGCTGAGCTTTAGCACAGAATGATTTGAATGCAATGTCTAGGACTCAGTGAATGACACTGGATGAAGTACAGCCTGGCCCCTCTGCTTATAGTCCCTTTGACTAGCTGCTGATGAGTCAACATGTCTTCTCTTTACGAATAATGAATTTTTCTTCACCTCTAGGGAAGATGCATAAACTTCACTCGGGTGAAATCAGATGGAACCTCTGCCCCTTACAACCCACCACCGAAGCTGCCACGACGCGACAATGTTCCCCTCAACAATGCTCCAAGGAATCCTTCTTCTTTTGTGTCTCTGCAACCCCCTTCCAGGCAGCCACCTCCCGGACCACCCCCATCCCGAGCCCCTCCTGGACCTCCTCCTTCGCGCCCACCCCCGCAGCCTGTGGCTTAGAGTGCAGCAAAACCCTGATCGATAAAACATGTCTCTTTGCTGAACACAGCATATTTATTGAGTACTGGTTTACAGTTAAAGATATCAGAATTTGTTGCTGGTCAGCAAAAAAAAAAAAAAAACAAGAAAGAAAAAAAAAAAGAAAAATTGCTAAGTGTCAATTTTAGTATATGAATATATTTATACCACACGTGCTGAGTAAATGTTCAGTGGATAGATTCAGAGCTATGGAGTATAGAAACAAATCAAAATGATCATCTAGATACAGTAGCAGCTTTTGTATGTATACGTTTGAATATCTATTTAGATATGACATTTGTCTGACTTGGTATGTCAGATCATTCATTAATAACTTTAGCCAGTATACGTGCATCAGTGGTCTTGATAGCTGCCACCTGCAGGTTGGTTAAACAGTTCATTGAGGAATTTGCTTTCTTTTTCCTAACAGTACAGCATCCAGATGTTAATATGGATCAATAATTGCAAAGATAACTTTCTGCCTTTGGTTCTGCAGGTGGAATTTCCATGAAAGTTACAAGAAGCCTAAAACAATAATGAGGTAAGATGAGACTATGTGCCAATAATCTAGCTCAGTAATTTAGCATAGAAGACAGGTGTATTCCTTTCACCTGGAAGAATCAGTTCTGAGTGTGCCATCTCTGCATATTTTTAGACTTGGTTACATAGGATAACCACTGAAGGCCAGATACTGTATCTAGAATTCCAAACCTTGGACAAGACTTGGGTTCATATTTTTCCAGAGTTCAGAGGAATTTAGAGAAAAAGATTTGGCTAGGTGTTTAGTTTTCATTTACAGAAAACATAGTCCAAAATGGAACAAACATACATTAAATTTGAGCATAGATGCTGTAATAAGCAAACAGTGTGTGTTATTTTTATCAGTAGCATTGAGGGACTGATTCTACTGCTATTTAATTAGATAAATTTTCTTCTGATCTTACTACCAAGCAGAACTAGATCCTTTTGTGATTCTAACAAATTCCTCTATCAGCAGCTCTTTCTTTAGACAGCCCAGGTCCCACTACTATGTAACCTTGAAGTCTACCTGTCATTGAGAGGCATGGTGTGAGTTTGAACTTTTATCCCTGTTTTATATGTTTGGCTAGAGGATTTCCCAAACATTGTGGCTGATCACCCACGACCTCAATTCTGGGTGTCATCAGAAAGTGATGTGAGCACCCACACAGAGGTGGGAATTTATGACGCGGGACTGTGGGTCAGCCCATGATTACTGTTCACTAAGCAATACCTGAGTGGGTTGTGCCCAAAGCATTCCTTAGTGAGTCAAAATAACACCTGAGCTTGCTTTTTTTTCCACCTCTACCTATCATATTGTTTTGGAGAGGGTAGCTGTAAATCCCTCTGCTGGTTTGCTTTGTCACTGGCTGTGTTATTAGGATAGCTGTAGAATTAATGATATGTTGCATTATGACACAGCATATACCTATTTCTCCATCTGTGTGGGGGTGTGTAGCACATCACAGTAGTTATTGGCACATAAGTCTAAGATAAAACACTAACTGTATCATGCAATTGATCCAGGTTTATGACCTTTTCATGCACGTGTTACAGGCATAAAAAGTTGTACTGGTAGAAACAGAAATTAGGCTTACTCTTTTCAGTGGAAGTCCCACTTGCAGAACACCACACCAAGCTCTCATCGGTCTATGCTGATCACTGTGACATGCCGTGTGTGTGCAGCTGTCAGACGTAAACTCAGAAGAACCACAGAGCCTCTTTCTCCTCTTGCACTGCTCTGCTCTCTTGAGTTATGCTCTTACCTCATGTGTATTGGTGCAGATAGTGGAATCAGAGTCATGGGTGCCAGCTGCCCTTGGAGCTGTTCCTAATTTAGGCCTGAGCCAGCAAAGCACTTCTGCATGTTTTAAAATGTCCTGCAGGTCAAGAGAACTTCCTTATGCCCAAGTACTTTGCTGACCTGTGACTTCATGGTGATCAGAAAGAAGAATTGGGATGCACTCAACCCTGTCCTCATTCTTTTTAGACACTTGAATAGGGTCTGCATAATTTGGTTCATAAGAATGGATTTCTGTTTGGAAGAGAAAAAAAGAGTGTGTGTATGTGTGTGCGTGTGTCTGTGTGTGTGGGAACTGTGTAGGTTTTTGTTGGGTTTCTCCTTCTTTACAAAAGTTGTTTGAGAGTGGCACTCCTATGAATGGAAAGGCCTTTTGCAGCCAGTGTGGTACACAGTCATCACTTATCTCTTTCAGTTGAAGGGTGAAAATAAAACAGGTCCAATTTTCCACTGCAATTCTGGTGATGCTCTGCTTTTGACACCAGTGAAAGGAACTGGGTGACTGCTGTGAGAGGGTAGGAATCTGGACGTGGGGGAAGGTGCTTTACCAGCAGAGATCATTGACTGACGTGATGTTGGTCATATGGAAGCCTATGTGAAATAACCTTACTTGGTCTAAGACTATTTGTAATAAGGTGTAGGTACAGTTGAACCTAACAGCTTCTCATATTGGCTGTATAAGAATAATTAGCCAACAAATTCTAATCAGGAATTGAAATGGCAGAGGGCAATAAAACTGATTCCTGTGCAGGACAAAACATGGCATTAGAGGTTTAGCTCTATGACCAATGTTCTGTAGACAACAAGTCTGTTTATCAGCAGGCAGTGATGAGATTGAAGCAATGAATTGATGGGTCAAGGGTAAACTTTAGCTAATGAAAGAGACCAGTATCCAGACTTTGTGTTGTCTTGCACCCGTACAGATCTTGGGAGGGCTGAGTAGAGTTGTTGAAGGTTTGCATTGATATTAATGTTGGTAGAATTTGATTCACTACCAGTCACAGTGGAGCTTAGGGAGAGCTTCTCACAGTCACACATCCCACATGCCTATTGTTTGCAGTTGAGGGGAATAATTTTCTTTGCTGGAATAGACAGATTTACAGAGATAACAGATACTAACAATTTCTGCATAACTTGAAAGTCCATCAAGAATAGGAACCCCTTAGGGTGATCAGATCCCTATATGATAAAGTGGAAAGTACCATGGATTTGAAAATTAGATTCAGCATAAATGGATTCCCTGCATGAATATGTAGAAAATTAAGCATTTGGTGTGTAACTCAAGTTTTGGCTGCAGCTTCTGTGATGGGAGCACTGCAGATTTACTTTGCCAGTAAAGGGGGAGAAAGAGAAAGTGAACCCTAACTGAATTGCCTTTGCAAATGTGAGGGCAATGAATGTGCTGCACTGGCTACAGAAAATGTTTTGGTTGTGTAGAAATGTACCTGTTTGCAGTGATCTCAGGCATTGTAACAATGTGGTAGGAGAAACTGGTTGCTATTTTACTGTCTGTTGAGCTTGATCTTTACCTGATGTAAATCAAAATAGGCCAACTGAAATCAAGGCAGTAGTACTGGTGTCTATCAGCTGAGAACTGTCTCAAAATAAGAGACAAAATCCCTCTAACTGGTTCTATGTTTCAATGTTTGTTTTGGTATTCTTTTATGTCAGTTGTGATTACAGTAATTACATTGCTAAGAAGTGTTCTCATGTTGGAGGAGTGCCCTGTATTTTCCAGTATAGAGCATCATTTGACATTTACAAAAAGTGAGTATTTAATGTTTCACCAAATCCAACAGAAAAATGTGGATTCAGGGGATCTTTGGCTCACACTTAGCACAGATGTGAAATGATACAAGGTGCAAAGCAGCAAGGAGGGAAACCCTATGTGTTTAAAGCTGATACAGAACCACATTGATCAAAGCATATTTATGGCCATCTTTCAACCTCAGTGCATGTGTTGCCATCTGTGAGAGTAGCCTGTAGAGCAGACGGTCCTAAATGTAAAAAAGAAAAAAAGAAAGGAAAAGAATCAGCTCCTCATCTGAAAGAGTGAGCATAACAATGACATTATTTCATGAACTGTACCAGTTCAAATGCATGTGCACCTGGTGCTCCTAATACTTTTCACTCCTGTTGGTCTTTAGACAACATGATCAGTAATATTGCTTTCTCTCTTTAATAGTTTGCTGTTTTTATTGTTGTTACTTTGGTTTGTTGTGTTGGTTTTTTTTAAAGAAACATTTCACTGAGAAAACAGCCCTACTTCTGTAAATATAGAGTTTAATTTGGAGGAGACAGCACACTTCTGGATGTTACTGCTGGACAGTTATTTATTAAAAGGGGCTCAAGGTGAATAAATAGAGGTGGCTCAGGATACACGCATGCAAGTGTGATAATGCAGTGTAGCATTTTCAGTTCTCTGTAGTTTTGGGGTAAGGGGAACTTTTGGGTCATCGTATTTTGTTTAGAAGTTTGTTACTGATATACTTTTGAATAATGCAATAGAGATTCATAACATATAACAGTGTAGGTTATGATAGATTTTTCATTTAGGAAGAGGAGGGTGGGTAGTGAAGGAGAAATGCTCCAGTTTTTAAGGGGGAAAAAATGTACAGTACTCGATTTTTTGTTTGTTTGTTTTAGTTTAGAAAGATGTGTGTTTTCAGAAACAGTGGGGATGTGGCTGATACACAGCTGGGGCATGGAGATGAGGGACAGAGGAAGCAGTTGGATTTTTGAGGGACAAAGAAGCTTTACATGGGGTTGTGGGTTTGTTACTGGTACATGTGATACAAATTTCTGTAACTGACATGCTGCTTCCATGTTATAATCATATAACTTTTATGCATTTTAGCCATGTGCTCCATTTTTCTGAGAAAACCTTGCAAATGTAATGCCTGCATGCAAATGTGGGAGATGTAGCCAAAGTCTTGTAATCCAACATAATGTAGTCTTAATGGATTCAAAATCAACAATAAAAGTGCTTACTGGTTAAACACTACAGAGAATTTCATTGCAGGGTCATTTTAAGAGGTGATAAGCTTGTCTGTACCTTCTTTCTAATCAGCTCAGGAGAAGAATGTGGAGTTGGGCAGTCAGAATTCCCATCCCCATCTTGCTATTGATTCATTATTTAACTAGAGACAAAGGTATGTTCTGTGCCTCAGTTTCATGTTTCTGGCCTGAGAATTTCAGTCTTTTCCTAATTTAAATGTAAGCCATTGTTTTTTTGGAAAAATTGGGCTGGAATCAGGGCTCAAGCATTCATTAACACATGGGAAGGGTCTGAATTAATTACTGCTATCTTGAAAAGAAGTCACCCAACAGGCAGGAGCAAAATAAAAGCTACGAAAGACCCAACGCTAGAGCTCAAGACTTAACAAAGAGAAGTTCCATGGCAAATACTACCCTTCTGAAAACACTGGAGGCACCAGGCTTCAGACCAACTCCTGGTTTTTAGGAGTCCTCTCTAAAGAACACAGGACGGGTTTGTAAGACCCCTTCTCCCTCACTGTCCTTCAAGCTGCTTTTTTCTTCTCTCTGTGCTTTTAATGCTTCCTCTGTACGTGTTCAAGCCCCATGGAGGACTGGGGAGGGGGGTGGAGCTGGTGGAAACATAAGACAGGCAAGAAGGTCAGCAGGGGTAGGCCACAAAAATCTCCAACCCCAGCAGGCTGCAATTATGGATAATCAAGGCTGCTGCAAAGCTGCTGAGCTGTGCTATGTACTCAGTCTGCCGAGGATGGCAGCCACAGCCCTGTGTGCAAGGGGAAAGGAAGCTTGTCCTTGCACACACACTGTCCCCTGAGCGCATGTGAGCTTCTTCTGTATACAGCACTGAACACTGATTTTTGGAGGTCTGGTAGCCACATGAACTCATCATGGCAAAGCAGGTGGGAGCTGCGTGGTGGCTGAGCCAGACATCCCCTTCCCTCTTGGCAACTCCAAATCCTTGGCCTGGAGCTGTGCTACTCCCTCGTGGAGTCAGGGGCTCTGACAAAAAGCCCAGCTTGCTCTCACTCTGCTCCTCACGCTGGCAAGACAATAGTAATCCAGTATGGTTTTGTGGCCTTCACTCTTTTTTGTTCTTTCCTCTGCTTCTTACTCAAAAAACAGGCTCAGGCTCTCGGAAGAGATCAGATAAACAAAAGCAGTTCTGGAGCCAAGGCTTTGGGCATTTTTATTCTGAATTAACAAAAACCCAACACTGGCTGCAGCTGTGGCTGGTTAGGTTTATGCATGCCTGAGACTACAAAATGCAGATTTGACCTGAACTTTCCCAGGGACTGCGAATGTGCAGATTATGGTTGTGGACTTGCCTATAAATAGCTTCTAGTGCTGATTTAGAATCTTTCATCAAACACAACTTCGCAGTCTCGGGAGTGGCATTTACATTTTCACATACACCAACGTCCCCTATTTGGTTGTGTGGAAGTCAGCAACAAGAATTTTATTGGCTTCAGCAACCTTAGCCAGGAACTGAAAAAAATGCTCTTTTTCCCCTATCCTCCCATTCCTTAGGAAACCACAGGCAGAGCATGTTGCCTGTGCTGGAAGTTGACTGATCTTTACCCTGTGAATGTGCTTTGCCCTTTGGGATAGGACTCATCTCAAGTTTCATCTGTTTCTGCAAAAAATTCCCCCGCTCCCTGCTCATTGAGGACCCTCCTTTCCACTGCAGGGGAGGTTGCACTGCAGTTTCCTAACCAGGTGTGATTTCTGACTGCAGCTCAGGAGTACCGTAGGATTATGAATGAGATGAAAGAGTTCCTTGAAAGAGAGGTTTTCTGCTGACAGATTTTGCCTGTGACGTGGATTGAAGTGTTTCCTTGTAAGCTTTCAGAGATACAGGATTGCGCAGGCAAATACTTCACTGAAGGTCCTTAGATAAGCCCATCTGTGCCTCGGCCGCAGTTCACTCACTAAGTGACCTCTCCTCACACCAGCCTATCACTGACATGTAGCAGCTGAGTTGCCCTTTGTCCATGCTGGTGCCCTGCATTTTGCTGATTCTGGGACACAGACTGTTTCTTTGTGATAGAAAGAGGGGCCCTGCAGAAATGTCCGAGGGCTTGTGACCCAGAACACCTCACACTGGAGGTACACACTTTTCCCTCTGATGGCAGGGGGATATGGGTTTGGAGCATGAGTTTTCCCAGAGAACACAGGAACATAGCTGTCAAGACAGCCATGTGTAATAAACACCCAGGTGTTTGCCACAGATTACTACATACAGCAACTCTTTCCTTCCTGATCATGCCTCATGCACTGTTAGGATAAAATACTAAGTGCCCTCTACTGTTTTCTAGTCTCTATTTTTTAGTACATAGAGGTTTTGAGCTGGAAACAAGGGCCCCAAGATTTCCCTTCATCATCAAAGGCATATTTGGCCAACCAAAGCTAAGGAAAAAATATGGCAAGCATATGTGGCAGCTCATTCTCTTCAAAGACACAACTGTTGCTGCTTTGTGCCTCTCTTTTCCTTGTGCATCAGGAATAGCTTAGTTAACAGTGAATGTTCCTAGAGGGAGGGGCTGGTCCTAGTTCAACTTTGGGGCTTTTTTTCCCCTATTCTTTTCTGGGTTTCTGATTTACCTGTGTAACCTATGTTGGGATATTCACTGCTAAGGGGTTTCTAACACATCAGTGAGGCTGTTGGTTCCAACTGGGAAATGCTACAATGATCTCAGCAGACAGTTGCCTTAAGAAGGTAGTTAATAACCCTTGCAAGCCATCATCATTATGACAGTAGACTTGGGTCTACTGTAGCTCACCAGGAGAGTCCTGCTCCAGGAGTGCATGCAGCCTGTGTCTGAGACACCACAAGTGAGAGCTCATCTACAGGGATAGTCGCAGAGACCCTGGGAGGGTCTGTCTCTGCCCAAGCCAGAAGGTGTGGCCAGGGACAACTTAATGCCTTGAAGTACTGATCCTGCTCTAGCAGGAAAAGTGCACAGGGAGAACCTAACTCCCTACAGGCTCTGGAGTTCCCCGGCTCTCTGTCTATTTTTGCCAGTACTAATGGTCCTGAAATGAGTCACAAGTTAAAATATGAAATATCTCATTTCCCTTCCAGCCGTATGCAGGGAGCAAAGGAGCAGGTCTGCCTCTAACCCAGGCCAGCTGGACCCAGCACAGGATGCTTCCCAGGTGGCCTCAGGCAGCATCTTTGCCATGGTCTCCTGGAAGTTTATCTGCAGGATAAGTTTTTTGCATCCTTCATGAATCCTGTTGTTCTCCTTTCCCTGAGCCATCCATGGGTGGCAGTTGTCTGCTCCCTGTGGTCTGAGTTGTCTGCTGGTGCCAAGAGCGCCTCTGAGGAGTTGATACCTCTGGGTTCACCAACTCTGCAGAATTGTTCTTGTGGGGTGGCACAGCCAGCATCAAGCCTGTCCTTCCCTCCTGTGAGGCAAGTGCAGCAAATGAGGCTATGGCTGTTTCTCTGCCCTCTGTTTTGTGCCTCAGTTTCCCTTACTGTAAAGACAGAACCCAGCTCTGGCTGTCTGAACACTACAGCTCAGCACTCCTGGCGAAGCAGTTTCAGCAATTGTAGCTGTGGTGGCTCCTCTCGTACTTAGCAGCTGCCAGCTTTCCTCTCTGGGTACCTTTGCAGCTCCACCTGGGGCAGAGGGAAGAAGCCGGAGAGGCTCCTGGTGCTGGCTGTGCACATGACTCATGTCCAGTATTTTTGGTAGCTCAGGAACAGCCCTGACTCAAGAACAGGAAATAAGTGTAAAAATAGCCTGTCGGTGTGTTTGCAGCCAAGATGATGTCTCTCTTCCAGGATCTGGCCCCAGCTACCCCTTTCCCAACCAGCTCCTAGAGAGCTGCACACAGGGGATGAGCTGTGAGGAAGCTCTTGTTTCTGCAAGTCTGTTGGTGCTCAGACAGCAGGCTGAGGTCAAATGTCATTCCCAAAGCCTGTTGGATTATTGTAGGGTTTGTCCAGTAAGGACTGACAGGGCCTTTCCCAGTATGGGTGCTGTGAGACCACAAAGATACCACCAGAAGGTGCTACTTGACATGGCTGTCACTTCTGGAAGGGGGGTCACTGCACACAGGTGTAAGGACATTATGGCATATGGCCCCACCCCAGAGGGGTGACCCCTGGCAGCACTCAGAGCTCTCTTAAGGGCAATGCTGGTCTGGGGCTGAGGAGGGGGGCAGCAGCCATGGTGGTGGAGGCCAGTGGAGGGCAGGACTCAGCAGTGTATGTCCCACGGTGGAGCAGCCCACTTGGACTTTGCCAGAGCAGAGTGGGAAATCAGCCAGAAGAGAGTAGGAAATTGGCATTGCTTTAAAACAACAGCAAAAAAGTATGTTTCAAGCTGTTCTTACTGCAGAAATCCTGCATAAACTGGCAGTTTCACTTCCAAAGCAGCCTCTTCTACTGCCCACAACAAGTAGGTGGTGTTGTGGTGACATCTATTCATCTGTCCTCTCTGGACCTTCTCACTTTTTGAGCCATTACAAGGTCTACATGCTTGGCTGGAACTTGCAGAGTTACTAAGCAGGGGGCAAATCTGTACTCACTCTGGTCAATTAGGAGGGTTTTGTCCACAGTGCTGCATGCCAGTAATCTAGAATGGGAGTTTATGCAGGTGCACATCTATGTGATTGAACTGCTTCACCTAGACAGACACATCCACACACTCAGGAGAGAGAACCATTTTTTGATACAAATGGGAATTTGAAATGGGAATTCATGGTCAGTGCCTCTTCCAGGCTCTCCTTCACCTTCCTCAGAGCTACTCCTTCCTTGGCCATACCCCTGCCTCCTGCAGCCTCCATGCAGAGCCCAGCTGGTGATGCAGCAGCGTGCCATGAGCCTGTGCTGTGCTTTCCACAATGGACTTCATACAGGCCTACTCCAGCCCTCAGGAGGACAGCAGGACTTCTGAAGAGTTGTGATTGTCTCCTGTCTCTAACCAAAGGCTTCTTTCTCCTTTCTGAGCTATGTAGTATGTGAGTTGTGCCTCTTGACCCTGTAATAATGATCTTGGCTGGTCAAGAAGGCTGGACACCTACACTGTACACCATGTAGGCAATGCAACAAACCTGCTATTTTTCTACCCTTAGTGAAAGTAATTTACATTTCCTCATACTAGTAAGCATGTAAAAGCTGGAGAAAAGCGTATCTTTATCTTACGAAGACATGCTGGCAACATGCCGATGTATGGGTATGCCATGCAAGGGTATGTTGCTGCCTTGCTACAAACAGCTGGACTCCTACATATTTAGGGATGTGAGAAATTTTTTCTCTTTTTCAGTTCTCCCTTAGGTTGCTCTGTGTGAGTCTGTCACCTTCACAGGGTCATTTCAAGCAGTAGGACTGTGTTTAATTGTACACAGACACCTGTACTTCCTCCATCAGGGAGTAGACAAAAAAGCAATCTCCACAGAGGTAGGTAGGCACATACACAAAATACTTCACAGGCAAGCATCCTAAGACTTCCTGAATGCTGCCTACCAGCCTCTGCTGGCATGGGGACTCCTGGCATCTGTCATGTCCCCATCAGACCCAAGTGAGCTGTCTTTGACCGTTGTGGTTCAGAGTGTGCTTTCTTTATTGGCCTCTGGGTTTAAACAAGTACAGCAATTGCCTGCTGTGTGTGGGGAATGGTTGTTAGGGCGACTGGGAGGAATTCCTTGGCACCAGCACTGGCCCAAGAAAGGAATGAGCAGAAAAATGCTCAGCCAGAGTCTGCAGCAATGCAGAGGCAGTGCAAGCCGAAGGGATGTGCTCTGCTGTGTCCATGTTGGTGCCTCACCCTCACTCTCCCACCCACGGCAGACAGACCCCAGGCAAAAAAGGTGCTCTGTAAAGAGAGGTCAACACACCCTTCACTAACCTTTTGCAAACCTTTGGGTGGAGTCCCCACAACACTGGCTATACCAGTGTTGACCTGCTAACCTATAGAGGTGCTGAGGGGAATCAAGCCCTGAATTTTTACTCTATTGCTCCTTCTAAGATTGAACATCCCCCACAACATACAGATGTGAATTTTCTCTTACAATACTTGGCTCATAGCCGCTTGCAATAATAAAAGTAACTTCAAAAATTAAGCTGTACTAGTGATTTTCGAAAGGAAATAAACCTCTTTGGGGGTCATTTTCACTGTGAAACGTGGTTCAGAGGCACCAAAGGAAAGAGCAGGGTGAGTAGTGAGCTGCCAGGTAGGTGAGTACAATTTTCTTTAGGCTTTAGCAACTTTGCATTACAGATGCTGTCCTTGCTCAAAACCACTGTCTGCACCATCTGACCCTTTTCCACACCCAGCTCACACCTCATTCATAAAAAGACAATAACTTTGTTTGGATTGGCTTGCTGACAAATTTACACAGCTCTCCCATTCAGAGATCTGATTTCAGGTGATGGTGAGCTGATTAGTAGATGGAAGGGCATTTGCTCTTAAGAATTATGAGGGCATTTGGCTGCTTGTATCCATTCAAGCAGGAAGAAAAAGAATAAAGAAGCAGCAGAAGGTAGTGCTTAGTCTCTGGGCTTGTTTAATAGCATGGTTTAAAATCTGTGGGATGAAACCAATGTAGTTTGCACAGTGAGAGTGTAAGCCTGTCCACAAGCATAGCAGCTTTCTGAGGCAAGAGACTACTGTAAGACACTGGAAGGTAGGGCCAAGTGCTGTTCGTAATGGGGGTAGACCTAAAGAACTTGTAAGTAAGGGATAACATTCAGCCCTGGAAAGTATAGTGCTATGTGAGTTTGGTGGTTTCTTTTATGCATTAAAAAATAATTCTGCAGTTTGCTGAACTGAGTCCTCCTCAGAGCTACAGTTCTCCATGGCACTGCTTACAGAGAGGACTGGAGAAAGGTATCCATTTTGTAGCCTTGTAGCCGAAGATTTCTTCCTGTGTGGTCCAAGGGGTATGCTCTTTCTTAAAATTTAAGTTGCCATGTTATATGATTATTGTATTATTGCTTTGCACAACAGTATATCTCTGTGTTTGGCCTGGTTTTTCCTCAATTATTTCATTTGGTTTTCAAGTTTCTGGCTGAAAAAACACACAAATGCATACTTTGGGATGAAGTGCACAGTGGACTGTGCTGTTTTTATTAGGCTTGAATAAGTTTTATTTGAAGTGAAAGCCACGGAGTGAAATAGCTGAGCGGTTGAGAACCTGGTTTCCATAAGCTTTTATGTTCAAAGCAGGCAGCTCATGGCCTGAAACTTTGCAGGCGTAGGGCCAGACTTCACAATTCTATAGATGGAAAAGGGAACTGCTTTTGCACCCTAGAAGACTTTAGTCATCCTCAATCTAAATTAGAGCATCCTTTAGACTGCTGTAATTCAACATAGAAGAGAACAGCCAGAGTTTAGTGGGTAGCAAAAACTCCTTGAAGTAGTGTCAGTCATGTGCCATTCTAAGGTTGTTGGCACCTCTTTGTTATGCCTTAAATATTTTTGCAATTTGAAAAAGGTTGAGCAAAATCCTGCTTGTGATTTCTGTTATGACTTCCCCTGCTCTGGCTTAGTATGTATCAGGGGCAACTCCAATACCACTGATTCAAGCTTAGGAAGTCCCAAGGGTGAAGTCAAGAAAAGCTAAGTATACTGGTACCTGCTGGGTTTTATCTGAGCTGAAAATTAATTTGGACTAAATGGCTTAAAAATACACAAACCAAACTTGATTATGCTGCGAGATGTTCTTCTGCTGGAGGTTCCTGCCCAGTCTTGCTGGCTGATAGCTGTGCTGGGCATCGGTAGGAGCAGGGAATCCCTGAAAGCCTAGAGGAGGCTTGAGAAAGACTCACTGTGCAGACACTCTGTGGGTGTCTGTACCCATGGCATGATTGACCCTCCTACAAATACCTGAGCGATGGCTGCATTTTGTGAGGTACTACAGTACAGCAAACACAGTCACTGAGACAAATGCTAACGACCTTAGTATTATGTTGAGCAAAGTTTCTATAGACAGTCTTGTTGGTGCACTTGGAGTAAGCTTTTCAAAACAGAGTAATACCTGAGATGCAAGTATGGCCTCTGGGGTTGAGGGCAGTGGTAAGGTAAGACAGTTAGGCTTTTTTTAAAGATTAGCACATTCCTGAGGGTAATCCCTGGGCTATATGGGAGGTTGTCCCTTGCATTGCTTACTGGTGCTGTTTGTCTCTCTCTGGTACACAGTAGTAAAGTCCATGAACACAGATAGGCTCACTCACATACACAGCATGAGTGTTAAGGGAGGGACAAGAAGTGCGACAAAGACAAATCTGTTCACGTTTACAGCTGTTCAGTTTAACTACGTTTGTGCAAGCAAAAAGGGCATTGGAACCAAGTGTCTGCCTCCTGATCCACTGGCCTGTGAGTTCTGACTGCTCTGGTCTGTATTCAGACAGAGTATTCAGACTGTGCAGCCACGCTCTGAGCCTTGCTGCAGGTTTCAGGCTCTCCAGACCTTTCCTATATCATCCGTATTGATTTCTTAGAACCTGGCCAATGTTTCTATGTGTTAAAATCTCCTGGTGTGTCCCTTCATGTCCTTTTTAGTTCATGATGGCAAGAACAGCCACTTGGACGTTTTCCTGTGTTTTGTCTGGTTTGGTCTTTATTCCTCTCTGTGACCTATGGCTGTTTGATGTAACTGTGATTTTCTGTCTAGAAGGGCTTCTTTGTCCTTGAAGTCTTCAAGAAAGCTTATCTCCGTGGCAAGTTGACCCAATTAAAACCCAGCCCAGGGAAAGGGGCAGCAAATATTGGAATCCAGCAGAAGTAAATACACCCTGCTTTGAAGGCACCTTACCCTCAGGAGGAGGACTGAAGGACCACTCATGAGTTCTTGCTGCATACTGTTGATAACTGGCCTCTCAAACATGGCTAGAAACCAAGCCAGCACAGACCCAGCATCATTCTTGTGATACCAAGGGCAATGCCTCCTGCTTCACAAGTTGCCCTCACCATATGTTGAATGTGTTCTAGGCAGGAGCACCTGGCATAGCTCGTTCTCTTGGGAATACCCAGGGCAATTTCCCAGGCCATCAGAAACCTTACTGACTTAAGTGAAATAGCAGCGTGTGTGCAAAGGAAATAAGAGAGGCCCATAGTTTGGTGTTTACCCAGCATCCCATGTGGGTCTGTAAATGTGAGAAGGCACAAAGCTCCTACCTAGCAAGGGTTAAGATATAGTTGTGGGAACATTTCCATCAGGGCAGCTTTCAATTGAAAATAAATAAATGGCAGCATGGGTGGATTCTGACAGAAGTCTAGACAGGAAAATATTGCTACAACCATAAGGTATTTCAGATGATTTCACAGAAACATTTCTCCAAATTAAAGCACTCAGAGCTATTCAGCTGTTTGGCTTCCCTGTTTTATTTTTTCTTTTAAAGAAAGCAAACTTTCACACTTGGCTCCTAAGCCTTGACATGTTGCAGCAGATGGTGCAAGCCCTGTGATCACTTTGTCGGGGTTGGCATTGTTGAAAGTTGTTAACCTTGGATGTGCTGGTCCTGTGCTACCCTAGATGTGGTTTGTGACTCATGCTGTGAAAGTCTAGGTGTAGGATGGGGGGAACTCCTAAGTCTCTGTACAGTCTGATGCTTTCTTGAGCTTCACTGTAAGGTGTAGGATGTGGATGGTGTGGAGTGGCACTGGGTGTGTGGTTAGTTTAGTTTGGATTTTTTGTAATTGGTTGGGGGTTTTTTAATAGGTTTCTGAAGGAAGGGAGATAGAGGAGAGTTAAGGTTTCTAGAGTTCCCTTTTGCAGCGTACCAGATTGGTAGAGATAGCAAGAGTTGGTAAAAATGCATAGCTTATTCTGTTGTAGCAAAATTCACATAATCCCAGCGGAGTTTTAAACTGAGAAATTGCCTAGTTTTAATTTGCATGTTGTGTCTGTGCCAGAGGCCAAAATATTAGTAGGGAAGGGCGTGTGTTGGGAGAAGCAGTGGAAAAATTATAATGAGTCAACAGGGTTGAGTGTAGGGCTCCTCACAAGGGAAGCCTCATTTATTAAGCAACTTGATCTCTCCCTGTGAGATCATACATGAAAAACAGGTTGAGGCATGTCTGAGGGTGTTGCCCTGTGGAATTTTTAGATAAGGCTGCTTTATACCTGTGTGTGCCTAACATAGAGAGGTCAGTTACATTCTGCGGCTTCCAGAGGGAACAAGCCTCCAGAGGAGTACAGTTATTCCATTTTTCCTGTGGTAAGTTTATTGAAAAGAAGTTTTTGTTTCTTCCTCTTCTCCCTATGCCCTCTCCCCCACCTTCAAATCTCACATTCCCTGTGAGGTATGATACATGTGGTTTTCTTCATCAACAGGCCCAGGTATCACTACTGAGACTGCAATGGCATGGTGGAAGGCCTGGGTGAGTAGAGGGTATATTGACTCCCTGATTTTTTTTGGCACTGGGATAGGGTAACTTGGAAGTTGCATCAGTCACTTTGTGGGAATGAAAAGTTTCCTTTAAAAATCAGCAAGACCTCTTTACTGTTTTTCTGGCTGTAAAATAGCATTCAGCACTTCAAAAACACTGATGAAGGAAGGTGTTGACATGATTGCTGGCTATAGGAAGAGGAGGGGACCCCACCTGGCCCTTCAGCAGAGAGTGGTGCAGGGGGGTGTTTGTGTGCTTGTGTATGTGGGGAAATAGTACCATGAACAGCAAAGTTACACAGCTGAGATCTGCAAGGTGTGGGCTCCTCGGCTGCTCCCTTCTCTTGTGGCAGTGAGTTCAGGGCACTGGTCTGTCCCCATTTTGGTCTCCTGTTGTGCTACCAGGCTGTAGTCACAGAGGAAGATAGAGTCAAGCCATAATGTCTTCCCTTGGTATGTTTTTAATATTGCAACAACGTGTCCTTGAATACCCTGCCTGTTTGCTAGGAACCAGAAATGCTGTGTGTGTTCTCTTGTGGCTTTGAGAGGAATTGGCAGGATGGGGAGATGCTCATGGGGTGTGCTGAGGCAGCCTGCAGGGTCCAGCTCAGGCCAGGCAGCAGGTGCTCTGGGGATGTGCCCAGCTCTGCTGCCATCCATGGCAACTGTCCCATTGGTCTGTGGGACGTCAGGTTTCACCCCAGACTTCATCTCCAAGTGAAGCCAAAGCCTAGAAGAGACCTGCTGCAGACATGCAATGGAGCAGCACTGGTAGAGAAGTCTTCTTTCACTGTCCCAAACTCCCGCCCAACACCTCTGCCAGTAGTGCACAGGCTTTCTCTGGAATGCTTTTGGCTTGTTTGTGGAAAGATTTGTCCCAGAGTTCCTTCACTTCTTGTTGTGAAGGCAGCTTTGTGTTTAAGCAGCCTGTGCAAGGGCAAAACCTGAGGCCCCAGTGCAGCTGCTCCTCTCCTGGCTGGGGCAGTGGCACTGGTGGCTGAGCAGGGGCTGAGGTGCCCCTCTGCCACATGCCACCAAAGGTACCAGGGAAGTGCAGGAGAGCTGTCTTAGTGTATTACATTGCCTCCAGTACAGTACAGCCATTGAGGAGTGAGAAAATACTCTGCATGGACATGACAAATTTTCAGGTTCTCAGTTACAATTCTGCAGCTGAGGGGCAAGAACCAGAGGAAAAAAAAACAAACTAAACCCAAAAATACCTTCCAGAATAGGGATTACCAAACTAATTCTTACTTTCTTACAGTAGCATTCAGATAGCAAACTTTTCTAATCTCAAAATATATCATTATTTTTTTCCCCAGAAAGATTAAAGTTGTAATCTTCCTTTCTGCTGAGTTCCCCCTGCCCTACTGTTTCCCTTTGAAAGTTTAGTATAATCAAATAGATGTTTTTCCAAAGCTTGGAGTAGCTCTCACTTTAATTTTTCCCTTTCTGCTGATCTGTTCCCCACTATCTCAAGTTGGAAATAATTTCTAAACTTAGAATGAGAAAATGAGAAAAACCCTTGAAAACTCCAGTGATCTCTTACTAGTTGATGTTATAGGGGATGGAGACATGAGAAGACAATGAGAGGCCCAAGGAAGGATGGGGGTAAATTGCTTTGGTTTTCTAAACCCTTCATAAAAAATACAGTTCAAAGGCAAAAAAGAATGAAAAAGTGGGAAAGTTTCTAGAAACTTTCTACTGAAAAAAACCCAAAGCATAACCCCACCTGTCCCCAAATTTCAGCTTCTCAATAAACTATTTTTAAGCTTTGAAAATATTTTGGTAGTAAAACTTTTAATTCTCCTTCCCTTCATTTATAGGTAAAACTTTTCAGAGCATCAGCTGTAAGATACATTGATTCTACTGCTTTTGTGCCAATTATTCATATTTACATGGGAGACACACAAATGCCACAAGTAGTTTTGGTTAGGTAGTTGTAGGATCAATTCAGCTGGGAAACAAGACCAAACTGAACAGGTTTTCTCTGAAAAGCTGATGTGATTGTACCTGTGCTGCAACAACTATTTACATGGAGAATGAGGTGGACGAGTGAGTCATGAGTGTGCTACTTGACCCAGGAAGGGCTGTAACTGTTTGTTGGAATTAGTACCAAAAAAGATCATTGTTTCCTCTGCCTCCAAATGAAAGCTCTGCTTTGCACTCCCTCTTTGACTGAGTCACCAAGCATGGGTCCAGAATGTTTGGTTGCGTTTTTTTTTTTTCCCCCCCCACATGTTCCTTGCATACAGCTAGAGAGAACTGACCATCTTTTTCAGAGCAAAATCAGATGGATCAGTGTAACGTGCTTTCTGGGGAAGCTCTGATGGTGCTTGCTGTCTTAACAGAGGGATAGAAAAGGAGCACTTCAATGGTCCTGCCAGCTCAGCCAAACACTTCTAGGCCAATGACAAACTCTTAGAGGTGGCAAAGCTACCTAGTCTGTCACTGCTTTTTCTGCAGTGACAGCTTCACTACAGCCTTAAACTTGCTGCTCAGTGATTATTTGAATTCAAGTCTTCATCTATTGAGAAGTTTCCTGTTGGCACCATCTGCTTCACAGCTGCTCTTTCTGCTGGGAGCAAGGTGTGGTAGTGCAGGAGTCTGTGCTGGCTGTAAAGCAAACTTCTCCAAGTCTTGCTGATTGATGAACATGCTGCCTCTCTCAATACTCGTCATTGCCTCTTGGCCCCTTGTCACTGCTCCCAGAGCTTGGCTGGCAAAGGGCCCAGCATGCAGACGTGCCAGCTGTACCTACTGGTACTCTCTCACAGGAAATAAGAGCAGAGAGGATTGGCATCATAGCAGGAAGCTGGTGGGTGGCACTTGGTGGTCCATGTTATACAAGTCAGGTGGGGCAACCATAGTGATTCCTTCTGGTCTGTGAGCTCAGTTTTTTATCTGACTGTGAAGCCACCCCCACTGAAAAATTCAGCAGGTCATACTGATATCATTAGTTCAATATTAACACCGTCTCTGAAGGTAAATTTATGAGAATGTAGTTGTTTCCATCTTAAATATCTTTGCTGCTAAGAAAGAAAATTTTTTATAATCCGATTAAAGTGGTGGTGACTCTTCATGCCTATCCACCCACATACTCCCCTGTTGATAGGACCAGCTCATTAGAGATGTGACAATATATTCAAGCCAGTGACTAACAGCTATGTTAAAACAAAGCTCTTGTGCCTGGGATTTGGTTGATGGCCCTGCTACCTTGTGGTGACTGGAATAAATCTCAGTGTGTCTTTCTGCCCTGGGACTCTGGCACTATCAGTGCCTTCGGGGTCTGTCAGGAGGATTCTTGTATGGCTGGCCCTTGAGACAGGGAAGAACATCAAACATGCACTCCTCCAGATGGATCTCTTCCTTCAAAGTAGTCTCTTAGCCCAAACCCTTCCAGTGGAGATGCTTCCTTCTTGAAACCAGCTGTGCAGAAGTGCAGCAGCAGCTACTTAGAAAAATGGTCTGTGGGAGCAAGACTATTCCAGGAAATCAAAAATCTAAAAACTACCTTGCATCAACCCACTGGGAAATGCAGTATGATGCAATTGCATACATGCTGTGAAGGACTGTATTTAAGGGGTGAATAGGAAAGTCCAGTCTGTTACAGTCTGAGCTTTTTCTGCCAGTCTGCCTGCACCTAATGACCCTTGCCACACTGTCAGCCTGCTTTGCACTTCATGTTTCTGCCAGGAGCCAAAGGCTGGTACAGACAGGTGGGGACAGGAAACTTGTGTTCTCTTTGGAGAGAAACTTGCGTTGTCTTCTTGCTCTACTGAGAAACTTTGAAACAGTCTCTCCTATTCTCTGTGTCTTCCCGATGTATGGGCAATAAATAGCATTAATGTACTTTTCAAGTACTTTTTCTTCAGCTGGTGAAATACCGTGGTGAGAAGTCCTGTATTTTTCTTTCAGAGTGAAGAAGAGGGCAGGTCTGTCGCAGGTGCTTTCCGCTTTGACGCTGCACCTGATGCTCAGACTCTGTACAAGGCCATGAAAGGGCTTGGTGAGTTGACTCCAACCACATATGTAAATTCTATATGCTGCTTATAATTGCTAAGTTGAAAGCCATTCCTAAAGAAAATGGCATCCAGAGATATAACGTTTTTTAATGTGAAAAATTAAAATCAAAGTTTCCTCGGTATGTACTTAAACTTCTGCATGAAGGCAAAGAATTAGGCAAGGTTGTCTGAATATTCAAATTGGGATTTTTGGACTATTCTCAGCTTATTCTGTGACCTGTGTTTATTGCTTATTGTTGCTCTCCACAGGGACTGATGAACAAGCTATAATTGATGTCTTAACCAAGAGGAACAATATGCAGCGTCAAGAGATTGCCAAATCCTTCAAAGCCCAGTTTGGAAAGGTTCTTCCAAATCAAAGCCTTATTCAATTACTGTTTTATTGTAGCCAGGATGTAGTAAATGGATGTACAGTTCATCCTACAAGCATGATGCAAACAATATGCAGGTCTTCTGCAAATAAGTAGATTAATATCTGTTTATAAGGCCTGGGATGAATGTGTTGAATTAATTTTTGATCAGAAAAACTTGGTTTTCTCCCAAAGACTTAAATTTTTTTGTAAAATTCATTTTGACCAGAAACACTTTTTAAAAATCAATTTTAACTCGAAGTTTAACTTCTTATAGTTTTTGAAGCTGTAACAAAAATTAATACTTTAAGTGACATTTTGAGTAAAATATTGTTTTGGTTTCAGGCTTTTTTAAATGTCAAAGAAAGTTCAATTTAAAGACTTATTTAATTACACTTGTTTGGAAATTCTGAAAATGAAAACAATCTGTGGTTACTGACAACCATGTTTTCCTATGGCTGTCTTTGTTTCTTTGATAAAAGCTTACTTTTTATTTGGTAAACATTTCCACAAACAATCTGTGCTACTTACCCTTCTCTGGAGTCTCCAATGACCCTTGCTGGAAAGGGGACTGCCATGCAAGGGCCTCAGAAAGGGAAGCAAATATGGGGGTCGTAAATATGGAACAATGAATAAATAGAATGCTTGCATCTCACTAAAAGCGAGTCATACCCTAGAAAAACCCGCATTATAGTGGAAGGAAAGTCTGAAGTGTATCCTCAAGCAAACTGTGTTCCTGATTCTGCAAATGTCCTGGGTGCAAGTTTATGGGGAGGCTTTGGGAATCAGTTCTTTCTGAAACTACCCCTGTGTTCAATTCAAGGCCTTCAGCTGCCTGGTCTGCTTACTGAGTAAATCAGAGTGGAGGAAGATTTGCTGCAGGATTAGTTAGTAGCCAGGAAAAGCTTAAATATTTAGAAAAGAGGGAATGTGGAAGGACCTAGACAAATCCCATTTTGGATTTAGGTGGCTTTTCCAGTCCCAGGACTTTTTAATGAACTATTACACAATACTGTCATTCAGCTTCGTTACTTAGGCCATGGGGATGGACACAGCACGGGCAGTAAAAAGATCCTGTGAGGCTGTTTATGTAACCCTGTGATGCATATTTAACAGGATCTGATTGAAAGCCTGAAGTCTGAATTGAGTGGCAACTTTGAGAGGCTCATTGTAGCTCTCATGTACCCCCCATTTAAGTATGATGCCAAGGAGCTGTATGATGCCATGAAGGTAAGCAAATTGCATGCTGATATTTAAGTAGTAGCACAAATACAGTGCTAATTTCCTGTAATTGTGCTTATTAATGCAAGTGGTAATAACTGGATTGTTACATGTTATTAGCAGTAGCATTTGAGAAATAGTTAATTGTGCTATTTTAATGCGTATTTTTGGGGGAAATGCTGATTTAATATTTATGGCTATAAAAGAATTTCTGTGTGTCTCATAGTTTTACTGTTGTCTTCCCAGGCTTCTGGTGCTAGTAATGTCAAGGTGGGGGTCAATCCTTGGAGGGGCTGTTCACTAAAAAGTCAAACTTGAAGGTTTTTGGGGGTCCCTTCCAACTCAGAATATTTTGTGATTCTAAATTCACATACAAAGCTGATGCCCCATCTGAGCCATGAAACCTTTAAGAAATTAAGGAGTAGTGGTGCAAGGGCCAGGCTGGGATTGGCTGGTATCCTATTTATTTATACTGTATCTTTACAAGTTTCAGATGCAGAGTGGTCTATTAAAATGGTACAAAGATGGACTGACTAGCCAAGCATTGGTCTCCCGACATCCCTCTAATGCTTTCTGCCATCAAAGATCTGACTCCAGAAACGCATTGCAGAAGTGTAGGGTTACATAAAATCATGCTTTGTAAATTAGGCTACTCAGTAAAAGAAACCACGTTCTAACCAACTGTGCCTTGTGTGTCCAGCTTTCATCATGATGGTTTCTTACAGCTCAGCACACAGCCTGACACTCTGCTGCCATCCAGCTCCTCCCTTGACCCTACTTTTCTAGCAATAAATCACACTCCATGACTAAATGCCTTTCTCCACCTTTATTTCTCCACTCTGTTTTCTATTAAAGGGTGTGGGAACCAGTGAAGGTGTTATCATAGAGATCCTGGCATCTCGAACTAAAGCACAGATCAAAGAGATAATCAAGGCTTACAAAGAAGGTAAGTGCCTGCGGCTCAGATTTCTGTGGTCAGAGCAATGAGCCTGATTGTACAGCACAAATGGTGTTACAAGCCAGCACTGTCAGCAGGAAAATGGCTTTTTTAAAAGCAAGTTGCAACCTAATTTTGCTTTCAGCGTGGCAAATAGAACAGGGCTATGCTGAGAGAATTTGAAAATCCCTCTCTAGGTCTTCATCCAGCTGCAGCAAGGGGTCAGCAAATCACAAATTTTGTTCAGTGTGGCCACAAGGGCTATTGTCAGAACACAAAACTATAGCTGTGCACTTGACTGCTTCTCCCAATTAAATAGATGAGAACTTATTAAATATGTATTTGTAAATATTTGATCTCTTTGGTCCCTTCAACTGTACTTCTAATATTAGCTCTGGGTTTATTCCTTGGACATCAGGGGAGCTAGTGACTCAGCTGGATGCAAATGCTGACCTGGGTGTCCCTAAGGACATAGTCTCAGCCCTGTTTTGTTCCCTAATGACCTTCTTGACCAGTGTCAGGCTATTGTAGGTCCTTGGGTTACTGGTAGTATCTCGACTGTATCACCCAAATAATAAATCCTTACCTTGTCCTTCTCTTTCCCTTGGGTAGAATACGGATCTGATCTGGAAGAAGATATAAAATCAGAAACAAGTGGCTACTTAGAACAGATTCTGGTTTGCCTTCTACAGGTAATGCTAAACACGAGAAACGAGAGTATAAAGACCTTCACATTTTTCTCTTCCTTTTCTGAGAAGACGAACAATACAAGAGCCAGTACAGTCATGATCACCAGATAAACTGCAGAGACAACCATGTCACTTGGACTGGATCTGTCTCAGCTTCCATGTGGCTGAAGCAGGGAAGCCTCCCTCCCTTTGCAGCAATAAGAGAGCTGGGAACTTAGAGCCAGCTCTGCTGCAGGGAGACATCTCACTTTTCCATGTGTGTAAAGCCACTGCACTCTGCATGGGTGTAAGAAAACAGTGCCCTTTCCACTGATTCACCACTTTTCCAAGGTCTGTGCCCTCGACACTGAGTGTATTTGGATTCATTTACTCTACCACATTTTCTGAATTTTCCTGCCTAGCTGCTGAGCAATTTTTTTACTCTGCTTCATATGACTGATTTCAGTGCCTTTCAGTGAAGGAGTTAGCACTTGTGCTGTCTGAAACATTACTGCTTGAGTACTCTGAAGAAATAGATAGCTGAGAAGGATAATTGATCTTGTCCAGAATGGATGCTGTGATCCTTATTTATGGAAGAGTCTTTGACACAAAATGGTTACCTTTCTTTTTCTTTTTATAGGGTGAGAGGGACAATGCCACTCTCTATGTGGACACAGCCTTAGCTCTCCAGGATGCAGAGGTACTCTCAAATGCCTGTGATCAGATATGACCGCAGATATGCCAGATATGCCTCAGATATGCCTGCATTCCCACCTTCTTGAAATTCAGAGCGCTTCAGTGGGCAAGAGTCCTGGTCAGCAGAGGGTTGGCATCACAATAGTGTGGGGTGGGATGCTCTTCAAGTAAGCAACTTCACGTTCTTCAGTTTTGCCTGCACTGCCGAGCTTTGACATTCCAAATAGGAGTGATGAGACCTGCTCTTGTGCTCAGCTGCTTTTGATATATGAAGTATATGGGTATGGTGCAGCAGAAGGGGAAAGAAAAGGGAAGAAACCTCAAGAATATTGTTGGCTGCTGCACCCCTACAGCTGCTGCAGGAGGGGTGGAAATGATGGAGATAGTGGCTCCTCCAATTTGTCTGGAAGACACAGTCAAAAGTTTTCATAATCAACCATTCTAGGATACTCTAGTTCACAGTGTTTCAGGTTACTTCAAACCCCTTTACCCTACTGATGCCTTCAGCCAAACTCCATTCCTTTACCAGCTGCACACACAGAACATCTCACTAATAATTGTGTTTTAAATTACAGACCCTCCATGCTGCTGGAGAGAAGATACGGGGCACTGATGAGATACAGTTCATCACCATCTTGTGCAAAAGGAGTGCCACACACTTACTGAAAGGTATGGAGCAGAGCCCACAGCCACAAGCTCTTAAATGAGAAATCACTCTAGCCAAAAAGAAGAGACAGGGCTATAGATGGGAGGGATGAGTGGTCAGAAATAAGTACCTGAGTCTGTTTTCTAATCCTTGGTCACTCAGTAACCAAAAGCTGCCAGCAGCTTTTATGAAATATTACAGAGAGTTAGTTCTACTGACAATCAAGTGGCTTATCTGAGAGTCCTTTATACAGTGTAGATAACTGGATGGTATAGTTGTTTGTATAAACCCAAGAAGTGAGTGAGTCCCTTTCTAACCAAGTAGGAGCATGTGGTGGACAAAAGACCCCTTGAATGGGGGTTCCTTTAGAAAAAAAGAATCACTAAAAAAATAGCTGGTAATTCACTGCTGGAGGATCACGGGGTGCAACCTGCATTTATGCCCCAGGTTCTTCAGAGGGCGTCAGGGGCTGCTGGGAGGAAAGATGCTAACCCTGCTCCAACTAAGAGAGATCTCAGCTCCTCCCTGCCCATGTAGTAGAGACCTGACCTTGTTATCTCAAGACTTTTTAGGCATAACAGATTTTGTTATGTTGGCTTAATCTAAGCATATCAAGTACTATGTAAATCCAGTGGACTTAAACAGATAAATTTAGCTGGTGATAAATTAGGTATGCCTGAGCTTTTTCAAGCTGAGGTCTTCTGAGCCTGTTTCTATGCCTTGGAAGCCAGCTCCCCCTTGTGTTTCAAATTCAGTCTCCCAAGGTCACTTAAAAAATAAAAAAAAAGTGGTCTTCATCTGTATCTGCCTATAAAAACTGAATTCCATCGAGTTGTTATCATAATGCAACCAATCTTTGAGACCTGCTGTGACACCAAGCAGTTTTCCTCTGTGCTGTGGCAGCCTGAAGCTGTTTGTCTTTAAAACCTGAGTGTAATTGTTGCAGCCTTTTTTTTTATTATTATTTTTTTAATAGAAAGAGGAGACCTGAGTTGAGAAGTTTGTATCCATCTGTCTATTCTGTATTCCCTTTCCCCAAAGTGTCTTGAGTGTGGATCTTGGATGCTGAGCAAAGTTCATTAAGATGTCCATTGCATTACATAGCAGTTTTCCTTCTTTGTTAGTCTGAAAGCTATGAATAAAGACAGATATCTATGTTTCTGAACCCTGGAGTATCCAGAGTATATAAGCTGAAAAATTACTCTTGCTGAGCTTTTGTTAATGTGGGAACTTATCTTGGAATATGCACCTGTGTTTTGCTCGTCTTTTCTCACTTGTGGGGTTTTTTTAAATTGTAGTTGAACTACCAAGTTTTCCCAAACTGTGTTTCAAAGTCCATGGCCCATAAGCAGCATAGTCCTAGATTTAAGTTTTATTTTGGCTCCTGAAGCTGATGACATCACCAACCACAAGGGCAAAGGTGTGCCTAACCTTCTGTTTTCTTCATGTTAAAAGATCGCAATGAAGGGTCAGATTTCCAAATAAGCTTGTGATGACTGAAATTGCATTTTCAAATGAAGGCAGGGAATTAAGAACCATGGATGGTTTGGGGTTTGTGAACGTTAACATCCATTTTTGTAGCTGCCTTCTGATGTTGACTAAAGCCTCCTGAAGCTGGCGCAAATGTGGCCTTTGCTTTAGCAGAATCTGTGTGTTCATATTGCCACACAAGCAATGCCTGTAAATATTTGGCACAAAATGCCTGGGATGTTGTTTGGTAAAAAATTGAAGTTATTTGTGTTTCAAACAGTGTTTGAAGAATACCAGAAACTGGCTGGTAAGAGCATAGAAGATTCTATCAAGAGTGAAACTCGTGGTTCAATTGAGGATGCCATGCTGGCTATTGGTAAGAGTGATGAAGTTTTGAAGTTTCCCTTTGCTTTGTCTGAGTCTGCCACCTTTTCTCCTGAAGTAGTTGGCTGTTATGAGATAGATCTACTTTATAAAGGTATCTGGTAGGAAGTAAAGGTTAAGATAAATTGAGATTCCAGGAGCACACTGAATTAAGGGAAAGCATGTTGAATCTGTCGCCTGCTGCTCTGGACTGGAATTATCATTGATTCTTACTGAGCCTTTTTGTATACCTAGTGAAATGCACCAGGAATATCCGTTGCTACTTTGCAGAGAGGCTGTACCATGCTTTAAAGGTAAGACTTTTCATTGTAACACACCTGTTTTCATACTGGACTTAACTTGTAACCTGGCTTCCACCAGTTCAAACTAGAAGAGCCAAAGTCTTGGTGAAATTCAGCAACCTTGGTACAATTCTTGCAAGAAATAGCAGAATCCTTTCAAATACCTTGGGTAGAAAAGCTTTAAGCTTAAGATACCCTTTAAGCTTAGGATAGCCAGGGAGTCTCACTTTTGTGGTTTAAGATCTGCAAGGAGCCCAGCCCCATTTTCTAGAACACAGACAAAACCTCTGGAAGAAGCTTTTCTAGAGGGTTGATTATGGTGAAGTTTTACATTCCATGTTAATAGACAGGAACACAGTATTTTCTTTTTATGAAGCAATTCTCTCAAGGGCAATATAAAATGAGAGTTCCAAATGGGGACACACAAGGCATTTGCAGATTGTGCCCCTGTAACACTCAACTGATAAGTAAAAGATGTCAGCATTCCCAATGTTTCGGAAAGCTGAGATAATTCATTTGTTTTGTTACAGATGTGATCTTAATTTTCCCATGAGTGATTAAACAATATTGGTTGAAGCCAAACATTGTGTGCATGATGCTGCAGAAGGACAATGTGTATTCAGTGACAATTTCCAGCTCTGTAGCATGTTTTCTTTTGCATTTGACATATACAAAACTTGTAGCACACTTCCATGATCTGTGTATGGTGTTGATGGTGGCCTCTGGGAGGGACAAGAAGGTTGGCCTTCCAGAGAGAGATGCAGATGTTCTGCAGAACAAGTGATGTTTGAAAGCTGACTCCTCCTGTCCCAGACCAGTTTGCACAGCTTATCCCTTGAACACCCACTAACATAATACACTGATATATCTCTTATTCCAGGGGGCTGGCACAGATGATGGGACTCTCATAAGGGTGATTGTTTCTCGAAGTGAAATTGACCTAAACCTTATAAAGCCTGAGTTCAAGCGTATTGCAGGAAAGTCTCTCTCCAGTATGATTTTGGTAAGCAGAATCTTGATATTATGGTTCTTAGCCATTACATGTATTCCTAAAGTGTCCAGCACTGTGGAATACTTCTATGGTTGTTTGCAGTAACATTGTCATTTCTGGTATGATCATGGCTCTCTTTCATTAGGCCTATTAACAGATATCTCATTGAGAGACATATATACTTGAAAGGTGAGTCAGATTGTCGGATTGTATGCTCTATAAGTGACTTGGACAAGGCAAACTCAAGAAGACACTATGCCAGGTTTTTCATGGACCAGACTCTGTATCCATTCACTGCATGATCTTCCAGATGAACCTAAATTAAATGAGTCATTCCTGTTACACCTATCTCACACTGTTGTGCCATTTTCTTCTCTCTCTCTCTGCTATCCTTAACTACCTCAGGCCAGTGACATAGAAGTCAAAACAGTGCTGGGGGGGTTTTTTGGTGGTTTGTTGTTGTTGTTGATATTTGGGTTTTTTTAGCTGACTTACCCCACGTGAAAGCCTGGTCTGTACTGTGTTGAGATAGGTTTGAAAACTGAATCTTGCCAAAACTTATTGTAGCATTTGAGTCTCAGTGAACTGAGTGAAAGTGCCTCCCCTCGTAGGGCTGAAATGCTATTTTTCACCATTTGTCCTAAGGACTCCGGGATATTCCTCTCCCCTTGTGCAAATGGCACAGAAGCCCTATCCTTAGCAGTCCCCATGGGAAGTGACGGTTCTATAATGAAGGTTCTTTCTTCTAATTGACACTGTCATAGTCTGTCATGTTGATTAATGATCAGTCTTCAAGGATCTGCACAGCATATTCATTCCTTCTGAGAAGTGAAACTGGCTTTACACCTGTCATCACAAAACATTCAGAGGGAGCAAAGCTTTTATGTAGTGAATATTTTGTATAGTGCTTCTACACAAAAATGACCATATTTGCAGCTTTTTTAAAAATGCCATGTGTCAGAGCTAACTCTACTGCCCTTTCCCTTCCTGTAAGGAAGAGATGCTACACAAATTCCCAGGGACATAAACTCTGAACACAACAAGCTTGGTTGCTCTCATTTGTGCTGACTGTCTGTGCCGCTCTGTGGGACAGAAACCTGATCAATTGCTCACCTGCATTTCAGAGCAAAGAATGGAACTTGATAAATGTTATTTCAGGTGGCTGCTACAAGCCTCATTTCTCCATTCACTTTTGATGGTGTGTCAGCTGGCAGTAACTCTGCTAAAGTCTGGCTTGCCCTTTCCAAAGTCCTTTTCCTGTGTGGGCATATTCCACTGTCTGACAAAGCCAGCACTTGGAGCATGCAGAGGAACTTCCATACTCACCTAGTTTTTAATTTTTTTCTCCTGTCAGGATGACACCAGTGGCGATTACAAGACAGCCTTGATGAATCTCTGTGGCAGTGACTGACAAACTCTAGGAGGAAGATGTTGAAAAGGATACAGAGAAAAAAATTAACAGCAGACAAGGGTCTGAAAATGTACATGTAGAAAATCTTTCCATTGATCCAAGTGAAAGAAAAAGAAGATCAAATTAATAGTCAAGATTTCCAAAGCGCTTTGAAGGATGTGGGTGCTCACTGCATATTAAATGCTATCCGCTTCCCCAAAAGTTTTTCAAACACAAGGGGGAATGTTAACTTTTTTGTTTCCATTTTGTCCATTGAAATTTCTCTTCTATTTTAATTCTTTGTGAAGGATGGCACTTTGACGTGAAATTAAAGGTTCTTTTAAATCTTCTACAGCTGTTTTACAATTCTGAACAACCCTACAAAGCTTTGAAACCTTGCTAACTTCACTAGAACAATCTGGTAGAGTGTGGACCATTTGATGCTAGCAGGAAGGGTCTGGAAGGAGTCCCAGACATTAATGAGGCTTTAGGGCATGGGTCAGAATGCCAGGGGGGTTGGTTTAGCAGCCTTATCTGCATAACTTCAGTAGATGCTCCCAAAGGAGCAGTAAATGGCAGAGTCAAGCAGGCTGTAAGCATGTGAAAGTTGAAAGCTGTGTGCCTGATTTCCTTCTTGCTCGTCTGTTAGCAAAGATCGGCAAGTTCAGGGCCTGACATCAATGTCAGACCATGGGGGAATCAAAACTGGGGTGGATGATTTGTTTTTTAGTGAATATAGGATATCCTGCCCTTGGGAGCAGACCTGTTTCTGCTCCTAGTTTCACAGTAACTTCTCAGAAGTCCCTGCACTCCCTCACATGTTGCCTCCAACCTCCATGACTGCACATACCACTTGCTGAGAGAGGCCCCAGATGTGGACAGTGATACAGAGAGAACAGGATGAAAAGGTTTGAAAAGCTGGGGTCTGCCTTGACCACTGATTCTCTACACTCAAAGCAACTCATTTAAATGTGTAATTACCAAGAGCCATTGTGTTCAGTAAAGGAGCTTTTGTGATCAAGTGGGTGAATTTATTGTTGGAGGGGTATTTCCTTGCTTGAACTTCTCAAATTAGCAGGAACCAGTGCAGTCAGAGTGGTGAGTTAAAATGTTTGAGGGAGCCCAGGCCACAAACCTGGGACCTGTGCTCAGGGTATCTGCACACCTCCAGTGAACACAAAGACGAGAGAGGTTTCAATCCCTGCCCCTTTAAGTACTTGTGTTTTCAGTAATATCCAGTTTTCTCAGCTGGACTAAAATCATTTGGAGAGATGTCTCTAGACTGAGCATCAAGGTGGGGGTTCTTCTCTCAGTTTTTGAGGGATGTGGGCTGGCTACAGGCACCAAAGGTCAGGGTCCCTTCTGCTGGCCAAAAGCCTTGCTTGATTTAGTCACTTGTTCTAATTGATACTGATGATCAGCCTTCCCTGGCTTTTTGGTGGGGCTGTTTTGCAGGGGTTGGGGTTTTTTTTTTTTGAGGCAGATCAAGGTGAGTTTGTGGCTGCCTGAGAAGGGAGCAGGAATGATTTACGCAGCTGCACCCCCAACACCTCTGTTTCCTCAAGTTGGACAGGCAGCAAATGAAAAGCAATCCCAGCTTTGAGGGACCTAAAATCTGACTAGAAAAGCCTAATGAAAGCTCAGGTCTTCAAGCATATTTTAATTCAGTTATCTCATGATTTCACTGAGACATTTGTGCTTATATCATCCCGAAGCTGCAGTGGTTCTTATTGTTAACAGGTTATTCAGGTCAGAGGTTGGCATTTCTTATTGGTCTGTGCTTAGAAATGGGCTAGGATTAGAGTTGTTTCACTGTGATTGTAATCCCAATTTATTAATAACAGCCTGGGAGATGTAAAATGAGTTGCCCGTATGCTCACAGGAGATCAGTAGTAAAGATGGGAAGGAGAAACAACCACGGGAAGCTGATTCGATCAGTGTAATTGCTGGGAAACAAAACAATTGTAAAACATCAATAAAGATTTAATTACATATTGATTGCTGCTAAAATGTTCCCTGGGTGAACAGGTGCTTTAATAAATCAGAATCAATTCCTAAGCTGTTCTAACCAGTCTTTTCCAAATGCAAATATTGACTTAGGGCCTTTCTATTCATTCACAGTATTATTAACATGATTTTATTGCACAAAACCAAGATAAAAGCTCAGCAAAGAAAAGGTAACATGGGCAATGTAAAAATGCCCAGGACTTGTGCAGGCGTTCTGCTGCCTATGTGTCAGTTTTCTTCTCCCTCCTGTGCTGCAGAAAGACCTGTGTACAGGGAGTCTCTGGGGACTGGTAATGCCACCTTGCTATCCCCCCCCTGGGTGACTGCTCTGGGTCCTCAGATGCAGTGCACACACAGCAGGAGCTGTGCTATCCATCAGCCTAGAGGGGTGTAGGTACTTTAACTCTCTTCTCACACCTGGATGTACATAGGAATAGCTGTCTCCAGCTACTTGCTCTGTGCCTCACACCTGGAAAACTAACAAAAATCTATTTCAGAGAGGATGCTAATGCCTATATATCATGTTTAACCCCTGAATGTTTCTATTACTGAGAAACCTGACCTTATATAGTGTTGCTTAATTCTCCCAGCATCCCAGTGCAGATGTGGCCTGAATCCCAGAAGGCCAACCATGGGATCTCCAGGCAGTGGCCAGCCACAGGAAAGCAAAGGCTCTGTTTCTTAAGAGGTATGTCATCACTGTGACTTCTGGAGAGAAGAAGAAAAGATTGCATGCGTTTGGCCTCATTTGTATTTCTGTTTTGCAAGAGTTTGAAGTAATTTGTGGATAAAATACATTTAAGTGTTCAAACAGAGTTTAAAATACATTGTTTCTGTTGGGAGGTAAATGAAGAGAACAGAAAATATCTTAGTTGGGAAAGTGAGAGATCCCTTTACTGTCTCCTCATGCTTAGGAAAGTTTTTTGAAGGGCGGGAAATAATCTGAGAAAGATGTTCAGTCTTCCTCTTTCGCTGTGGTTTCCCTGGCAGTAACAGAGGTGACCCTGCCTGCTGAGCTGGGGCTGGGGCTGGGCAGGTCAAGAGCCCTGCCTGAGGCACCAGAGCTGATACTGGGGCATCTTTGAGGGAGCCCAGAAGCACTTCTCTTCAGAGCAGAGGGTGGTTTTGCCAAAACACAGAACAGCACAGTGTGTGACCCAAGGGGAAGGGAAGGTGGGTCATACCAGTGTGGATGTCCCCAGTGTTTGCTCTGGGGTGGGCCGGAGGGAGGTTCAAGGAGAGAGCATCCTCATTGCTGGGCAGATGGGAGCCTTCCTCAATAGAAACTGCTGATTGTTTTTTATTCTTAAATTAATAAATTAATGGTAAATTAGTGTTGATTTATTAATGTAACATGCTGCAGTGAGGAAATACTGTCTGCCACAGGCATCCAGACAGGATAATGGAGTCTTCTAGTGTCATGGTTTATTGCCTGGCTTTCTTGACACAGTTGATTTTGCTGGCAAGGTGGCCATCTGATCATAAGTTGTACACCTTCACTGGGGCTATTGAATGGAATCTCCCTTGCAGAGAAGATAACAGCAAACTGTATGACGCTAAGATGGGCTTGTGCCAAAGACTTTACATGCTTTCCTTCAGCTTCTGCATTGAACCCAAATGCCTAAGCTGACTCCAAAGACCCTTTAGTGACTGGAATCAATATCTGCAGAATATCCCCATGCCTGGGATACTGCAGCAGCAAGAGATGTCCTGTTTGACACAGTGCAGTGAGCTCTTCATCTCAGACCACATGTAAACAAGGTCACTCCAATTCTCCATCACTCCCATTGCTGCAAACATTACTGCCCTTGTAAGTAGTTGTTGTTCAGTCTTCTGAACCCGAAGGACTCCTCCCTGAGGTTCCAAGAAATTATCTGTAATTTTTGTTGTTTACTAAACCCTTATGTTAGGCTGTAGAAAAGAATTCGTACTTTAGGGTTTGTATCTGACTCTGTTCCAGGAAGATGATAGAAACAGTCAGCCCTGGGGACCTGGGCTCCTCTCTCTTTGGAGGAAAGTATTATTTGTTCAACATGTGTTTCTGTTTCCCCAGTATTTCTTCCTGTTGCAAATACTAATTAGCCATGGTGTGTCAGCATCGTGCTCATGTCTGTTGGAGGCTTAGAACTGGCATTTCTGACTGAAAGTTGTATGCCCAACACTTAAGAGTGTCACTGGTATGGGAGTTCAAAGCTCCCAAAGACTTTATCCTGTAATACTTTGCATTCTTCTAGTTGCAAAGAAATACTTATGGTGATATTTTTCTATGATATATAAATCCTATGATACATCCGAGTAATTTTATAGTCCTGAGAAACCTTTTCTGCATTTCTGGCTAGATAAAAGTGCTTACTACAAAAGAAACGCAGATGTCTGTAGGTTCTGTACATGAAGGAATCTAACATTTGGAGAAAAAAATAGCTCTGGGTCACACAGAGGAACCAGTACTGTTCTCTCTGTGCTAATGAAAAACAGGATATGTTGTAGGCACAATATTATTAATAAATAGTGAGCAATGCAATACAAATCTGTAATTCAATTTAGGATTTCAGCTGAAATTGCTCTTTGGAGTTATAGATGGCAGTGAGCTCTGAAATTGAGTTACAGTCCAAACAGGAACTGAGTCATGTGTAGTAATGTTCTAGGGAAGCATAGAATCACAGTCAGCACTGGGGAAAATGTTATTGACAGTACTATCTTCACTGAAAAAAAGGCATTTGGTGAACATAAATGAAATTTAAATGACCTTATAAGGGGATGTCAGGCAGAAAAATAGGGGGGGGAAATGAAAGTCAACATTTCCATGTATTGATTTTAAAATGGCAACTTTATTTTTAAAACTGATACAAGCTGAAAAAACAATTATTAAAAGGTTTCATTAATCTGAAGCTGAAACATGACATTTTGGAGGGAAGAAAGTTTAATATTTCAGTTTGCCTGAGAATGTTTCCTTTTTACTTTGTGAAATAGCTCCTAAATTATAGTTTAAGCAAAGAACCATGGTTTCCCCTTCAGTTCCTTGGCTTAGCCAGTGAGCTGAAAGATTCCTTGTTATTTTAGCCATAACAAAGACTGATGTTATTCAAAAGGGAGGGGAGAGTCATTGCTTTAAATGTCATTAGCAATCTTCTATAACAGAAGAGGTCATGTTGTGGGGTCTAATTGCTGAGTTTAAACAGACCTCAAAAGGTCCAAACAAGAAGAAATGGGAGGAATACAGCTGATGTCAATTTCTAGCCTTGCCAGAACTGGAACACTGGTGCAGGTTGCCCAGAGAGGTGATAGATGCCCCATCCCTGAAAACATGCAATGTCACATTGGATGGAGCTCTGAGCAACCTGATCTAGTGGAATATGTCCCTGCTCACTGCAGGGGGGGTCGACTAGATGACCTTTAAAGGTCCCTTCCAACCCAAGCCATTCTATGGTAAATCCACTTGTTGCTCACTGCTTGTCATGCTTCTGCACAAGGCAGTTTTCTACTCTGCAGACATGATAGCTTGGGATTTCTAAGCCAGAGCTGTGTTACCGTGAGTAATGTCCTAACTGGAAAAGCCAAGCAGAGAGAGATTTTTACTCATGAACTATCTGTAATAAAGCTAAATAGCTTAATTTTCAGGAAGGTGTTGAGAATCCATTATAGAAACTGTTAAATAAATAGGATTTTCAAGCAGTAAAGTATAAGATGGGGTTCTTCTGAAGCACCAGGTATTGTCCACTGTTAAATTGGTGATTCAATATGATCTAGTTTTCAAGAACTACACTAAGTATACAGTTCCTTTCTCTTTCATCTTGATCACCCTGTAAGAAATCTTCAACCACACTGATTATCTCTTTTCCTGCCAAACATTCTGTAAAGGCTGGTCAGACAACTTAGGGTATTGAAAACTAGGCTAAATTCAAAGAAGAGCTTGACAAGATAGTCTGTCTTTGCATAAATAATGATTTTTCTAACAGCTGATTCCCAAATAAAACTATACCAGACAAAAACTTAGATTTGTGGGTTTGGTTTTTGGTGGAAGATAGGGTAAGAGGTCTCTTTTTAAACTAACCAAATACCCACTAGGCATTGCTACTTTTTTCTGGTACCCTGGTGAACTTTTTACATGGTTCTAATGATAGGTTGTAACTACTTTGGCAAATGTTTCAGTGACAGTAAACAAAGCAAAAATTATTGTCTAGAATACATTGTGCCTTAAAGCTCTCTTACTAGTTTAGGAAAATTGTGGCTAAAAACTGTGGCATTTGGATGACCTCCGTTTTTCTGTTCTTCCAGCTAATACTAACACTCAAATCTAGTATAAATAAAGGCAAACATTAGTGATAATAAACTTTCAAACTCAGTCACTGGTTTGTTTATAACTAGGCTGGTACTTGAGGGATCCAGTGCAATTTAAAAGGCAATAAATTGAAACAAACTCACTCATTTTGGAGGCTGTTTATGAACTCTTTTAATTTGGTGTCATATTTATTTGGGCAGAATTAGATTATCCTATTCATTAGATGCTGTGGCCGGTGATGAATGGAACAACATTCCACATCAATGGCATTAATTGAATCCTCGCAAGCACAGATAATACCCCTGCAGGAAACAAGAGAAGATGGAAAAGTTCTCCAAAGTAGGTCTGCGAACACTGCAGTGATGAGGGAGCACTACTGGGCAGCCAGGATAGTTGGCAGCAGATGAATGCTTTTCATTTTTTGTAAGACTACTTAAAGAGTAGTTATGATCTTCAGGCATACAATTAAGATCGGGTCTCCATGGTGCTAGGCATTGCACAAGTGAATGTTAAGGGGAAGCTCCTGCTCTAAGGCTGAGTTTAAATGGAAAAATCACACAATGTATGGGACAGGTGGCAGATGTAGCCAAGGGGGAAATAAGCAATTTAGGATGTGGTTTAATGGCACAGATTAGCTGTGGTTATAGCTACCTGCTGCCCTTACAGGCCTGATGCACTGCCTTTACCCTGGCACTTAACTGACTAGAAGATAAGCTGGTTCTGGGGAACTTATCTCAATAGTTGTAGCCTGAGGCTGCCAGTTTGTTTCAATGGGTTGCCTGAACCAACTGAGCAGGTCACTGAAGGTGTTCTGTTTCCTCTTTCTTGCTCCCAACGACGCACTCTTTGCTGTCACTGCTCCCAGGCCTTGTCTGGTCACATGCCAGCCCTAACAACAAAAAACTACCTTAATATTTCTTTGCCTAGGAAGAAAATTGCATTCAGCTTAGCCTGAGGTCATAGCCAAGGCAAGGGGAAAAACGCCCTTGAGTGGGCAGGGAACTCTTACGGCAGTAATACCAAACCTGCTTTCTTCCTTTCCTGCTGGCTCAGCCTCTCATCCTGGTCAGATTGCCAGGCTGTGGCTACCACTGGAGTGGAGATAATGTATGGATAGAGGGGAGGGCTGTGCCACTCATCCACCTGGCTGTCCTTCCTGGCCTTGGACATTGCATCCATATAGGTGCTTTTAAAAGTGAGACTTCGGCTCAGCAGGCTTAGGAAACCTTTTCAGCATGTCTTGTCCAGGATCACCCATCGTGTCTGACACAGAACCAAGGAGGCAGTACAGGTCTTCTGAGCTTGCACCATAAGTAAGTCCTTTGTCTCAGGGGAAATTTATTTCAGAGGGAAGCATAATCAAAAAGACTGATAGACCTTTCAGCAAAACTGATTTAAAGCTTGGGTTTGTAAAAATACCCAGATGATTTTCTCCTAGCTCATCAATAATAAGTGCTTGGGTCTGTTGAGGATTTCTCGGAAATGTGTCATTCTTCCAGGGAACGTGTCCTATTGATAGAGCCATAAGCCACTGCCAATTAATCAGGGCATAATGCAGTGTTCAAAAATGAGCATGAGCTTTTCATGCCAGTCCTCTTTGATTCATGCCTCCGCTATGATTCATGCCAGTCCTCTTTCAGATGAGCAGCTATTTGTTATGAGCAAATTACTTTATTGTCAGTGAAAGGTGAAAACCAGCCTGAGACACTGATGGGCTTTGGTACAAAGAGAGTAGGAGCGTCATCAAATTTTGAGTTTCCCGCTTGGTTTCTATAGAAGAAACTTTGCTCTTGCACATCCCAAAGGGCACAAAGCAGTGAACAATGTCAAACTGTGTTGAAGCAACAGTGCCCTGGATGAATGGGACCTCCCAAGGTCCCTGATGTGACCTATGAGGTCCCTGTATTCTTGTAGAATCCTTCCCATCACTGATGTTCTTCAAGTCAGCAGGCAAGGGACAGATGTCTTCAGCAGTGTGCACCAGGACAGTTCTCCTGGGAAATTCAGGAGCAGCAGTGGGAGGGAATTTTCCTAAATATTTTTATCACATACCCCAAATCCTCCTGCTGCATAAATGAGAGGGGCAGGGCCAGCACATCAGGAATTATGATTACTCATGCTTAAAAATGAGGTGCCAGAACTGGCCATTGGGAACACTGATCACTCTGAGCTCTCTCATGGCATGTCCTCTGCCAGGAGCAGCAGGGCTACAAGGCAGTAAGTAGCACTGTCCTAATTTTGCTGAGGCAGAAACAGAGGTGAGTGACCAGTTCAGGGTCAGCAGGGATTAGGACACAATTCATCAGAGCCCCAGGCAAATCACCTACTTAAGGACTCCACCTCTTCCCTCTGCTTGTGCTGGGTTATGTTTCTTTTCTGACCTGCACTCTCAGTATTGCTGTCCTGAGAAAGTGCTCTCAGCCAAGGTCTCAAAGAGGTTAAATCAGTAATAGCCACAGAGGCAGTAGCAGGGGCATCTATAAAACTAACCATTTCAGAGCACTAATTTCATCAGCAAGCTAATTGCAAATATTGTATCTAAGAACATTTCCAGCCATCTGCAGGAAGGGAATGTCACAGTGCTTGAAAGGCATCATGTATTTATGACTGTGTCTTGCTGATAAATAAATCTGGCACAGTGAGTTTTGGATGTCATTATGATAGTCATGCAGAACAAACATCCCTTGCTGTTACCTGGAGGTATTTACACCACCGTTATTGTGGTATCTGAATAATTCCTGTTATATTTCACATCTGTTTTAGAGTATAGAACTGAGTGAATATGGGGACTATTGCTACTCCCTACAGCAGGACTTGCCTGTTGTCACCCAGTAAACCTGTGATGCTGCAAGGAACAAAATCACATCTTCCCAGGTCCAAGGCTGGTACTCTGCCAACTGCACCTCCCTCTTTTATTGTGCATCCAGGAACAGTCTCTAAACAACTTTCATCAGACTTAGTCATAAGGTGACATAAATGTGAAAGAGAGCAAGAAAAAGTACATGTGTCCCATTCCCAGAGTAAGAACAGCAGTAATGTCATGAAAGTAGAAGTTTGCACTGTCCCTCTGCTCTCTGTCTTCTGGATAAGTTGAAAATCTCCCCTTCCCAGAGCTGAACGTTATGACAGACACCAAGTCTACTCTGCTGAAAAGTAAATAATTTTTATAAAACATACAGGGCAGAATTCACTATGTGGTGCAGCTTGGTTTTGACACTCCCTGAAACAAGCAATGAAGTTTGAGCTCTAAAGGAACCTGTCACCCTGTTGGACAGATGATTTGCCTTTCTGTCTACTTGGAACTAGGTCTTGAGGCTTGTTGCTCCCTGGGAACCAAATTTTCATGTTTGGACTGTTCACATAACTCTAAGTCGTCTGTATTTGTAACCAACCATTTTCAAGGCCTTGTGTATAATGAATTAATAAAGTTAGTTGTGCTTACCTTTTTCCACCTGTGCAAAGGTGACTTGTAAGGACCTGACATGTGAAACAACCTGATGAGGTGGCAACCTGCAAACCCTCCCTCCCACTCACCAGTTAAATAGTCATATATCTTCATAAAGACTGCAGGTTTTGTGACTTGCCAGCCGAAGAACTTGAAGTTAATACCATCACAGGTCCTACTGTGCAAGCGCCAGCAGCCGTTTAAAGAGAAGCCAAAATTATTTTAAAAAATACTTTTTTTGTGCATCAGTTTAATGAAGAACATTGTCCCACTGATAGTTGTTATAACACTTGTTATGATCAGTGGAGACATTATTTTCTGAAGTCTCAAAAGTTTGTGCTGAGACAGACATCCTACCATGCACATTTCTATTGTGAAGGCAGGCTGAATTTATTACATCTAGGCTTAAGGCTAAATAATCCCAGGGGTCAAGAATGAACTTGCAATGTTTTTCTTAAAATATTTCCCATTTTCTTCTAGAATAAACCAAATGAAAAACACACTTGTGTTTCTTGTTAATTTTAGCACATAGCTATCAATAAGACCTTGATGCTGTGTGTGGAGGAAATTGAAACCTTATCCCAGAAATAGCTCACTTTAAAGGGATTTATTAACATTGCAGCTTCACTGGGCTCCAGTCTTGACAGATGATTTCTCTGGACAGATTCAATGCTAGGACTGAGGACCATGGATTTTGTCAAAGTTCTCTTGGATTGTTGGGGTCCAGTTAACATCTTCCTGAGATCTTGACCTATGGTTGAAGCAGAGAGCTGCACAAAACTTTCTTTTCCCCTTGACTTTAATAAGAGCTGTGGAGGCTAAGTACTTCTAATAATAAATGTCTGTGTATCAAGTGCTTGTCATAGTAAATAGACACAAGTAAATCCTGAAACACAGCGATGTGAAGGGGCCCAAAAGGATCTGTCATTGCAAGTTCTGGCAGATCCTTCTGGGTCCTGCTTTTCCTAAAGACTTTTCTTACACATCTGCCCTGTAAACATATGCAACACAAGATTTGTACTTCTAAAGACCTAAAGGATTTGCATGTGAATATCAGGACACAGTCCTAGACTTTGCAGTCTTGACCATGCTCTGAGAGCTGAACTTCTCGTTTGTGGGTCCTGTGTGTTTTTGTTTGTGGCAGAGGCTGGACACTCTTATGCCGTATGAAATCTGCTTCTGCTTCTGCTCTAACAGTGCCCAGGCTATGTGCTCAGAAGATGTTAGGGCTGTGTGGGCACATCAGATGATTTTTTTAACATGGATATGTTAATTAAGGGTATCTTAGAGTCACATTTGTGAGACTGGTTATCCTGGAGACATACATACATAAACTCCATATGTCTGTTACTCCTCCCAGCAGAGATGATGCACAGAGAGGATCCACAGAGATGACACAAGTTGAAGACAGTTAAAATTAGCAGCACCCAGTCACTCAGTTTGCTTGAGCAGAAGAACAGAACCATGAGCACAAACAGAGATTTGCCCCCTGTAGTGGGCTTAGCACCAGACCTCTCAAAATCTGAGTCCAAGTCACTGGAAAACAAATAGAAAGCCAATTTCATGCTAGCTGAGGTTCCAATTCAGAGATAAAGTTTATTCTAGTCTTTCATGACTCTTCCCAAGACAACCACTATAATAATGGTTTTGTCACAGCACATGGTAGAACGGAGCCTGATTTTCCAAAGATGTACAAGGCAGGCAAGAAAATTCACCTCAAATTATGAAGCTTTTACAGTTTAACAGAAGGCCTGTTAAAGAAAACAGGCATTGTCTTTTCTAGTGTAATAATGGAAGCATTAGTCTTTGTCCATCCTACAAGAGTGATATTGTTAGGAGCAAACAAACTTTCATCTTTATACTGTGATATAAAATATTGTCTGGAGAAAAAAAACCCATCAGATTCACATGATTAGTGGACAGCACTATTAAGGTTAATTCCAACGTATGAGGTTCCTTAGAAAACGAAATCCATATTTAAGGACAAAATTCTCAGCAGTCATGGAATCCCTTGGGAATTGAAAGCGAAGCAGATTGCAAGTTTCAATAGGTGGAAAATGGCCACTATTTTGACAGAACAAGGGTAATTTGTAACACAGATGCACTTGGAGTATTTGTAGAAAAAAAACAACCTGTTTATTCATGAATTCACAATTCAGGATGCCTCAGTGAAATGAAGAATGAAATAATCTGAAAGCTAAATGTATTTCAAGATGGTTCGAAATTGCCTAGGCCTGGATTGGGGATGGAGCTTTGGCACAGCTCCCTCCATGGTAATAACTTTGCAGAGTTTGCACAAGTTTTCACTGACTCCAGTGGCACTCTGCTGCTTTACAGCAGCTAAAAATCTGGGTTTACTTTAACCAGATGTTAATTTCCAAAGGCTTTTTTTCAAAAAATACCCTACTCTTCCAGCCTCCCCTCCTGGGGTAGCTCCACTTCATCTGTCATAACCTTTGCCATACTTTCCAGATTGCTATGAGACTTTATTATTGCTTGCAAAAAAATTGCCCCATCTTTTATAGAGAGTAGCTTTTTAAGCACATTTACTGCAGTTTATTGTGGACACCTGGGTATAAAATCACCACCTGAGACAACAGGGCATGGAGAGGTGAGAAAATCATGTAACTTTGTGTAATCAAATATAAAAGAACTGATTTAGGGATGCTAGCAAGGCTCCAAGAAGACTTGTCCTTGCTTTTTGTTTGGTTTTTTTGTTTGGTTTTTTTTTTGTGGGTGTTTTTTTTTGGGTTTTTTTGTTGGGTTTTGGTTTTTTTTTGTTTTTTTTTTTTGTTTTTTTTTTTTTGTTTTTTTTTTTTTTTTTTTTTTTTTTTGGTAGCTCAGAAGGTAAAGAGGTTCAAGACTTCTTTGAAAGAAACTGCTGAGGTGATTTAAGGAGAGAAACGGTAATTACCATATGAAAGGGTAAATAATACATTAGGTACTAGTCTCTGCTTTCAAGTAGGGTCCCCTGAAAAGTCAGACCCCATGGCCTCCAGTATTCATGTCATATATATCAATACCTTTTCTTCTCTCTTTCTTCTGTCTGCCAAAATATGTGAGTGAAGAATATTGTTCAATACAGTTCACAGTAATTCTAGGCACCTGCTCTGGTGTAGCAGAACAGAGTGGAGAGAAGAATTCCAAATTTGATGTCTTTCCAGAAGAGAGAAGGTGAAACCACCTTGATAACAGCCCACAGACCTCCTTTCCTCCTGACCTCTCTTGCAAACCCATGAAATTTTACTTGAAAAAGTAGATATGATTTGGAAATATATTGCCTTTAGACAAAGAGTCTCTATCACCTTCTATTAAACTGTGCCAGGGGTTAAATACCCTCATTATTAAAAATATCATCACTTTAATTTGTTCTCCAGGCACTGTGATGGGCCCAGTTAAAAACTGAGACAGACCAGACTTGACTAGAAAAGTAAGGCCAGGCTAAAGGTAGTGTTACCATTGTGACAGGAAGGAAAAAAAATAGTCATAAAATTTAGCTTCTAATGCAAAAATACACCAAGGACACATCTTACAGTTTTCAGCAAGTCCTAAAAAACTGCAGCTTTTGCACTGCCAGTGAAACTGTTCTAATTAGTCCTAAGGTAAAAATCCCAGCTGTGCCAGTGGAAAGCCAGCTGTTCAGTTCTCTAATTGAAGCAGAGGAAAGGACCAGCTTAAATAGCAAAACTAGTTTCCAGGCCTCTAATATCTTCTCTCTGATGTGTTGCCTGGAGAGGCTGCTGGATTCTTTCCAAGAACAGAGGAGCCCCTTTGGCTGCCATATGTGCTGACGGGGGAAGACACAGAAGAAAGAATGTATAAATCCCCTGGACGTTTGTTTTTCTTCCCCAAGCCTCTCCCCTTCTTGAGGGTTTCCTTTGCCCTTGCATGAAGCTATCAGGTGAGGCATTAAGAAATGGGGAGCAGTGTCCCATTCCCTCTCCTTTGGCTCATCAATCCTGCCAGAGGATGTCCTCTCTACACCATTTCCCAGGTCTGCATCTCTTACCCACACCAGGCATTGCAGGGAGCCTGTAGCTTGTGCACAGGGGCATCCCTGGCCTGACACTCAGGCACTTAGGGCTGTACAATACCATGAAGTGTACACATCAACATATGCAGCATCCCGTAGGCTACAGGATGCTACCTCCAGCCACATATGGGGAGCAACTTTACCACTGAGGACAGGTATGATGGCCTCTCAGGTGACAGTGTAGTCTTTTGTATCAGGCCATGCTGAGGCTCTCTCCTCACTTGTGAGTGCTCTTCCTTCTCCATGGTCTTTAGGACTTTGTATTATCCAACTTTAAGTCACTCAGATTATGAGATTTTCACTCCTCCTTGCTCTATCCAGCAGAGACATTTGCTGGGAGGATTGACTGTGGCTGCAATACCTATTGTAATAGTTTTTCTACACAGCCCAGCTGTTGTGATCAAATTATTGACTGACACTCTCAGACTTCAAACAAGAATAGGGTCTGCCTAGTACTGGTTTTCCATGTAGTAGAGGGATTGAGAGCAGCCCTGCTGAGAAGGGCTTGGGAGTGCTGGTGGATGGAGGTGGATAAGCCAGCATTTTCAGCCCAGATAGCCAATTGTGTAGTGGGCTGCATCAAAAGCAGTGTGGCCAGCAGTTCGAGGGAGGGGATTCTGCCCCTCTACTCTGCTCTTGTAAGACCCGACCTGGAGTGCTGTGTCCAGATCTGGGGTCCTCAGCACAGGAAACACATGGACCTGCTGGACTGAGTCCAGAGGAGGGACATGAAGTTTTCCTCTTATGAAGCCAGGCTGAGAGAATTTGGATTGTCTGACCTGGAGAAGAGAAGGCTCTGGAGTGACCTTATTGTGGCCCTTCAGTAGCTGAAAGAGGCCCACAAGAAAGCTGGAGAAGGACTGCTTACAAGGGCATATAGTGATAGGACAAGGGGGAATGGCTTTAAACTTAAAGAGGGTAAGTTTAGATTGGATATAAAGAAGAAATTCTTTACTGTGATAGTGGTGAGGCACTGGAACTGGCTGCCCAGAGAAGTGGTGGATACTTTATCCCTGGAAGTGTTCAAGGACAGGTTGCATGGGTCTTTGAGCAACCTGGTCCAGTGGAAAGTGTCCCTGCCTACGGTGGGGGTTGGAATGAGATGGCTTTTAAGGTCCCTTCCAACCCCAACCATTCTGTTATTCTATGATTCCATGATACCTTGATGTACATAAGGACAGCCAAACTGTCTGAAAGTAAGCCAGCTGAGCCTGGATGTGGTCTGTCTGCATTAGCCGTGCTCCCTGTCTGAGCTCAGAAGCCCAGGTTCAGGTTTTTAGCACGCTTGCATGATTAGCCTAAATTACGGCTCAAGTGGACTTACAAGTTTGTGTTTCTGCAGCTTCAGTGATCCACACACCACTGTCCATTGAGCAGTGGAGATGTTCCCTGTCAGGACTCTCACCCCTGACTGGGTGCAAAGGAGGAATCAAGACACACACACACACACACACACACATTTCAGTCATGAAAGTGTCCCAGTTTTGAAGATCCCAGCACACGATTTTTCTGTTCTTGGGGTTGGTGACTCAATCAGGGAAAATAGAGAATTTTCCCTGTTGTGCCCTCTACACCTTAATGTACCCCATTTAAAATTCTAAGCTTTATTAAATGCAACATTAACATTCAATAAATGTCTTAGTGATTACATATTTACTTAACTGGTATTTAAGTAGCATTCCTTTAGAGAATGAATAAAGAGTCAGAAGCAAGCATGTGATTTAAAAGGAACTGAGAAAGTATTCTTCTGATTTCAAGGACTACAGTCAGGAACTGAATCTGTCCTATATCCAAGTGCCATGAACGTTTTTATATTCAATAAACTTCATTCAAAATACCACTGTGCTTTTTTTGAATCAAAATGTATTTTAAATCTAAATGAAATCCAGTTTATCTACAAACAGGAAAGCTTCCCAGTTACTGCATAGCTTAACTGGCCCAAAGCAATAGTTGGTTCCTCAGCTTGCATAGCCTATGGCTGCCACTAAACAGCACAGTAGTAACACCGGTGAGTGACTGGAGCTTTGAGCTGTAAAACTGCAAAGTGAAGATGATTTATAATTACACTGTAGCTTGGCTGTACATCTTGCATGTGCTCTGGTAGGTGCTCCAGCAGCCAGGAGGGCCAACCATGTCCTGGGGGGCATCAGGCAAAGCATCACCAGCTGGGCAAGGGAGGGGATTGTCCTGCTCTGCTCTGCACTGGGGCAGCCTCACCTCAAGTCCTGTGTGCAGTTTTGGGCACCACAATATAAGACATTCAGCCATTAGAGAGTGTCCAAAGGACAGCTACAAAGATGGTGAAGGGCCTGGAGGGAAAGCTATATGAGGATTGACTGAGGTCAGTTGGTCTGTTCAGCCTGGAGAAGAGGAGACTTAAGGGGACGTCTCATTGCAGTTACACATTCCTTGTGAGGGGAAGAGGAGGGACTGGCACTGATCTCTGCTCTGTGGTGACCAGTGACAGGACTCGAGGGAATGGCCTGAAATTGTGTCAGTTGTGGGTCCCTTCCAACTTGGCTGATTCTGTGATTCTGTGATATACCTCCTCCACCTTGCTAGGGAAAGAGGTGCTGCTCATATTCCTCCAGAAGCCTGAGACAGGTTTAGGAGTCCTGGCAGCCAGTTTAACAGCAGTGTGTAAGAAGCTCCATATTGTGCATACCATGTGCTGCACAAAGTGTGCCCTTCATCAGGAACAATGAAATACAAAAGCATAAGAGTGAGTGTCTCCCTTAGCCTTATTTGCATCCAATAATTTGGCAAGACAGGGAATGTAGGTGTTTGTTTCTACAACTGGCCCTACTGCATTTCCGCTCTGTGACATTGGATGAGACATTTAGCTAGCCAGTGCCTTGGTTTCTCCACTTGCAGAATGGGATGCTGTGAAGGTAAGTTATTTGATAATATCTAAATAGGTCTTTGAGTTCTCCCTGATTGCTAAGAAGAGTTAATGGACACTCAAGAAAGTCAACACAGTAGAATTTCATGTAACATCTGATTTATGTAGGCCTGTGTCCTTCTTACTTATGTCAAACTGAAGGCTGGGGAAAAAAGTTTTGAGGGATAAATGAGCTTCAGTATCTTCCAGACCAGCTACAATTAATTGAGTTTTCATCCCTGCTCAGTTCTCCATTTTATCACTTTTGAACTTCTCCAGTATGTGGGTGGAGAGGAAGAGCAGCACAGACATTACAGAGAAAAAGCTTTTTCCTCTGGGAAGCTGACCAACATTTTCGTTTTAATTTAGTCCAGTTTCCTTCCAAATGACTTTCTGCCTAGCTGTCGAACTTTCTGTAAACAGTTTAGTGAGAGTCATAAAACAAATCCCTCAAAGATGAGAAAAATAAACATAGTCATGAGTTACTGAAGTGAGCTCTCGCTTCCTCCTGCTCTTTGTTAGGCATTACAGGAGCTGATTTTTCACAGAGTCACAAGAAAACAGTCCAAGGAGATAACAGGAGACAGCACAAATGAAAAGAAAAGCATCATGGGGAAAGTATATATATATATATATATATATATATGAAATTTTTTCAAGCTTTAAGATAGATTTCAAGAGACATCTGAACTTCCTCAAATATGGAGTGACTGTAGAGATGTGTCTTAATCTAATCTGCCCCACAAGAAATGGCAAGTTGGTGGTATGAATGAACTGAGCTTCTACTGAGTGTTGCTGGGCTGGAAAAGTAACTGCATGGGCATGTGTGCCATGTCAGCCCCTCTGTTCACATCACCCAGACCCACCAGTACCCCCCTCTAGTTTCCTGTCCTTACCTTAAAGATTGTCTTTAAGTACTGCATTAGGATTTTGAAATCACTGAGGCAGAAACAGACATTACAGGTCCCTTCACAAACTCTATACCAAATGCTCTATTATTCTGGAACAGAACTAAGAAATCCATCGCATTTCTTTGATTGCCCTTTTACACATTTTCTCATATTAAGCCTCAACAAGGAGCAATTCAGCTTTGTAGGGGCTGCATCACCGTGAACCTCCTCAGCACTCTGTACTGCAGTGTTATGCCACTGTATGGAGGGCAACATGAAGCAATAATCTAAAATTACTTTTGGTGCTCTCTCCTCTGCCTGCTAGGACAAAGGACAAGGATAAAGCCTGCATGAAGACCTTGGAACTTCCTTCTGTATATCTTCTCACCAGGAGCTGTAGCACTCCGGAGCCCACACAAGGACTTTGAGAACTTCCTGTCTTTTGCTGCCAAAACCAAAGAAAGCACAATATTTACCAGGTTAAATGTACAATGTGAGAATGATGCTCAGGCTGTGATTTAAACCGCAGCTGCAACATGCTCAGATAGGCTCATGTTATGAATTCTGCTCAGGAAACAAAATAATATTTAATGTGCAGTACCCATCTTCATCACTTTATTATCTCTAATTTGACTTGTCTGGAAATGTGCACATTCACTAACAGCTAGAGAACCTGGAAAAGGAGAAGATCCAGATCACCTTATCTAGCTCTCAGTCTTGTTGGTAGCTGAATAGGCTTCATTGTGGATCCTGGCAAAGCTAGAGAGATACATTGATGTGAACTGTTCAGATAACAGAAATCCCAGCTAGAGACAAGTTGTCCAGCCCTCATTTGTCTGGGCGGCCCCATGAACGAACCTGTAATTCTTACTCTGCTGCAGACCTGCTCTGTGCTATGCCAGAGCTTATCAGCCTCTATGAAGTCTCTGTAGGGAAGCCAGAACACTTGCCTGTGTTTTTCAAAGAGGCTCTTCACTGCTACTGCAGCAAGTTTCTGCCTTGTTGCACAGTGCTCTGGTAGGAGGACTGGGGATTCCCACAGCTGATCAACACTTTTTGCTTCCCTAACCCCGATTTACCCAAATTCTCACCCGTGTTGCTATTGTTAGCCCTGTTTTCTCCTGGGCTCTCAAGAAAATCTAAACAAGAGACTTTAAACTTTCACCCTGAGGATTTTACTAGTTTCCCCTTTGCCAGAAACATTCTTTCCTTTTATGTCCAAAGCTTTTTTTAAAAAAAAAAAAAAAAAAGTGAGAAGTGGTAATAAAAATAAATAACATGGTATGGCCTACAGGCTCTTTATTGAAATTCCTTTCTTCCCGGGGTTTTTACTGTACAGCAACATAACCCATGAGTATTAAATAGGAAGTATTCATCCCAATCACAAGAAAACACAAGTGGGAAGAAACCAGGAAAACAGTTAGAGTTTGGCATCACACTTCTCATTTTGGTCTCATGAAAAGTTCCGGGATTCATCTGGGATTTTCTTATCCTTGAAATCCATGAGGGTCAAGAATAGAATTTGGATGAAAAAAGTGTTCAAAATTTAAAAGGCACTGTATAAATGTGTTAGCATAAACATTTTGCTTCAAATTTAATTTTATTTTTTCTGTTTTTAAAATTATCTGCATTTTTAATGTAATTTCTTGATACATGGCTAGCATGCATTACTACTTCTTATACATTACAGTATGGCATAATACAGTAGCTGAAATATTTTATTACTTTAATGTAATTTAGTGAAATGTATAATGTTAATAATTGGCAGTAGCTGTTACTTAGAGATAGTTAAAACTTCATGCTATATTCCTGAGAGTGTTTTATCTTATTTTTTCAATCTGTAGTGCACTGTAGCAGATTGACACTTTGTGCAGCATAAATAATTTGAGTGCCAGAGTGAGTCAACAGCAATGATGTGCAGAAAGGAGTGTTAACAATGCAGTAAGAAATAGTTTAATATTAGTGGTACTTTGTGCTTAGCTCATATTTTCCATCCCTATACCAGCATACACTTTACTAAGACAATTAAATATCCATTTGTTACTTCTGTTTTCCAGATAGGAACCAGAAGCTCAGAGCAGTGCAGTGATGTCAGGGCAGCATTAATATATGGGATCTGTGTTTTGTGATTCCTGCCATATCTTGTTTCACATTGTTTTTTTCTAGGGGTTTGTGTGTGCTGCAGGAGTCCAGCACAAGATGCAACACAACACTCAAACTGTACCCAGCCAAAATTTCCCACTGGACTTTCTGGTGTTCAGGAAGACAGTTCACTTCAGTTGGCTCAGCTTATCTCTCTTACACTGACCACTTCTGCTGTCTTGAGTAACCCTTATTCTTGCTCATCCATGAGTACCCGGAGCAGACTCGACTCCAGTTCTGTGCAGGATGCAAAGGTGGGATGTAACAAATGAGGGGCCTCTGGTGGCACGCTTTGCTCTGTGTTCACTGCCTGCCAGCAAAGACCTCACTGACAACCAGGGACCAGCACCTCTTAAAGGGCTGAGTTTCTGCTGTCTTGGACTTTGGATCAGGCTGCAAATGAGCGATTTATTTTGTCTTTGAGTCATTGTATTCTTGAGTAGGTGACACCATCTCTCAGCTATGGCTCAGACCAGACCCGTATATAAAGGTCAGCACTTCAGGTGGGGCATGCTGGACTTGGCCATCTCTCTTGCAGGTACAACCTGGAGGCAAACATCTTTCACAGGAAAAAAACACTGTACCAGAGGTCTGTTCCACTCCTTGCCCTTGAAAGGACTCAGAGAAATGAGATGAGATACACAGAGATCTGTTCGCTTCTTCCTCTCCTCTCTTATTCACCTTCAGCTGTGCTGCTATTCCTAGACACAAGGACCTAAATCTCAGCCACAGGCATTTACACGGCTTGATATTTTTATAGCAACAAAAATTAGTTCCCCTTTAGCCAAAAGTGGCTGGAATCCCAGGTCTGGGATTGTGCTGATGGGGTAATGTCTGGAAGGAAAAAAAGTAGGAAATCTCCAACATGGAAACGCTAAACGCTATGGCAACAAGAGGAGCAACAAACAGGACTTAAAGACACACAGGCTCAGCATTAACTTAAGCAATGGGAACTAGAGAGAGGGAAATCTCAGCAGTTTACATTGCTGTGTTTTATCTGTGGTGAGAAGATGGGATCCTACCTCAGACAGAAAGGTATATGGGCTAGAGGAAGACAGACAGGCAGCATCCTGCTGCAGGCTGCTGGCTTTCATCAGAATCCCTTCTGGCCACTCAGCTGACATTACATGTGAGTTATTCTCACATTATCCCTTTTTTCTGAGCCTTCTTTCCAGTCATGTGCTGTAAATACAAAGAGGGGAGCATATCTCTGTAATTTGTTAATCCAGTGATAG
>JAWWEU010000160.1:17357011-17392576 GCA_035583155.1 Acropternis orthonyx | reverse complement strand
GTTGGTTTTTTTTTTTTGTTGTTGTTTTTTTGTTTTTTTGGTTTTTTTTGGTTTTTTTTGTTTTTTTTGGGGGGGGGGGTTTGCTATTTAAGGACATGGGGCTGTCAGGTGAGTTGTTGGGGAAGGTGAATCTGAAATAAAAGCAGATATAGCTGCTATATTTTAGCCTTTACTACTGAAACCTAGTGCATTTCCCCATTGCTTAGTTATTGTTGGAGATCTATCTAGAAGTTCTTTATCATGTTTGTGATATTCTTTTGCTTTGGGTTTGTTTTGTTGGTAGGGTTTTTTTGCTTCTTTGGGGTTTGGGGATTTTTTTTAGGTATCCTATTCTGGGACATTTGTTACTTACAGAATTATTCATCTGGTGATCTGGAAACATCAAAGTATATGTCTATTCAAAGAGAAAAATGTTCTGACTTTTCCTGAAGCGAATGGGGAGGCACTGTTTTGACGCTTGAACTACCAGAAGATTTATGTTAGTTCCTTAAAAAGCAGCGTAGCCTATGCTAATGACATTTTGGGGAAGCTTGTCCACAGGTAGCTTCTGCAAAATTGTTTAATTTTTTTCTGTCATAGAAGTACATATCAAGGCATGGAGAGGTTAATGACTTGGCAGGCAGTCAGATATCAAAGCTATCTGGCAGCAGGGCACAAGACTTTAAGGGTGGTCCACATCTATCATCTGCTACAGTACCAGGTAAGCTTGTTTACTGGCTAACCAGGCTTTTATTGTTAAAGGTAACATGATTAGAAAGTACCTCAATGAAAGCCTTGCAGTTACAAGTCCAGCCTTAGTTTGTTTTCATGCTAACATTGCCCTTTTTCCTCAATGATTTTTCTTTCTCTCTAATTAAATTTGCCGGATGCAGGTACAAATGGCAATTGCATTCTGAACAGTGAAGTTCTTTTAATCATTTTTGGTATATGGATTGGCTGTTTCTCTGATCCTAGTAATCCTACTTTGCAGCTTGTTCTGGTTTCTGTAGGTACTCCCTCAGTGTGTGTCTCTGTATCCTGCATTAGGCCCTTGCATGGGATCCCTTCTGTCACGTATTGCAGTTATGTTGCTCTACACATCTCAGGTTGCATTTGCACTTCCCACAGCTGCCTTGTGTTATTAGCTCACTGTAATCCTGAGAGGACATTATGTCTTCATCCTGTAGCAGCACCAGCAACCATTGTTTTCTTCAAAGGGCAATATATTTATCTTACAATGGTACCTCAGAAATATGAGGTGGAGAGAAGCACCTCAGTGCACTCAGTGCACCTGCATTATAAATACCCCTGAGTTTATGCAAGGATCACATTCTGCTCCTCAGGGTTGTGGTGTATAGCTTAGAAACTCTACATCCACACAATATTGAACTCATATTGGATAAACAGATATTGTAATACCTCTGTAGCCCTCAACTGCTCAGACATTACAATCATAGGACAATTAAGGGAAGATGTAGGGAGTTGTCATATATACTCTCTGGAATAGTGATTTGTGGTGAACTTTACCAATTTTTCTGTTCAGAGGTAATTTCCCTTGTGCTGATGACTGCTTACATATGTATTCACTTAATTATTGCCAGCTGACAATTCAGAATATGACTTTCATGTAAATTCCTTGTTTCTGCTCTTCTGTCACTAAGAGGCAAGAAAAGAGATAATTTTAATAACTAAATGTATTTGTTTATCCAATTCTTATTACTTACTGAGAGTTACTCAACCTCTTCTCTACAGTGTTGTGTAGGACAAATTATAAAAAAAAATGAGGCTGTCCTACTGCACTGTGATCAAGAGAGGAACTAAGCCAGACAAATACAATTAGGCAAGCTGAAGCATGAACTGCATCCAAAGCACACAATAGGAATTCACTCTGGCACAGTAGCACTCAAAAAACATGTCTTACATTTGCAATAACTGCAAAGGGTCAGGATCTGAGCTTTACAGCTCATCGGAGAAAACTGACTTTTCATACTAGTACTTCTACCAGACTGTATGTGGCTTCTTGTGCTGCACTCTCCTCGGTACTTTAAGCTGATAAAATTGCCATTGTGTCAATATAGAATTGAGATACTTTTTTGAGAACTTAGAAGGCAAAAGTTCAGTGTGGGGTACTTTTCCTCCATTTAGTATGGAGCTTAAATATTTGTTAGAAGCTTCTATAAAATGTGCTTTTTGGTGAACTTGTGATAATTTCAAGCAATTGTAAATATTGCAGTGATTCTGCTAATATTAGTGAAAATACTTCATCTAAATTACATGCTCAGTACCTTCTGCTTTATCATAACATTTTCTTCATTGTCAATATGGTGCAGAATTTTTCATTTTCCTGCTCTGAAAGCCGGTTTAATTCTATTGCACATTGTTAAACAGATGTTGTATTTCACCCAAGAGCTGGTTATGTTTCAATTCTGGATAAAGTGGTTCCTGTAAATAAGGTTTGCAAAATGCTTTCTGTCTGAACAAAACTATGGGCCAGTTTTTATTGCATGCTATTATTATAATTATAGGATCTTCTGCTTAATCAGGATGTGCTTAATTAGGATAGCCATTTAATTGGGACATCTCCCAAGGAACCAATTTAGCTTAATGTTATTAGTACTATCTAATCAGGGCAGCTTAGGAAAAAAATTTGCTTTTAAAAAATAAGCCCCAACAAAAGAAAAGATAACCTGATGTTTCCTGGTCTAATGCATCCAGTCCATTCCTCAAGGAACTGCAGGGATGATCTCCTCAAAGTAACACAAGACAAGTATGATCCTTCTATTGTGAAAGTATCAGACATGACTTTCTCTTCTCCTGTTGCCTGCCATCTCCTTATGCCAGAATACCCTGGCAAATGAGACCCATGAACTTTATATTGTACCCAACAGGAAAAAAATTCTCTGCCAAATATAAATGGCTAAGTGGAAAATGCCACCACATTTTAATCATGAAGGTATGAGATACCTCTACCAAACAAAACCTACTGTTATAAGGAAACATAGAATCATGCAAATTAGGTCTGAATTTCAATAAGAAGTTCAAAAGCGTTACATTTTGTAATGTAAATTTGACTCCACAATGGCCTGTGAGCTAATGTGACCCCAGATGGGCAATATGAGATGGCAGCTGAACTGGGGCTGAATTTTCAATATTAAATATGAGTGAGAAACTTAGACTGAAAGAAAACAAAGTATTAGACAGACTTGCAGTTGATGTAAATCAGTCAAATTCTATTGCAAGTGCTGCTGACATACTTGTTTTCATCTGGTGAAGATTTTAGCTTAAGACAGCAAGCTGAAGCAGAGATACATTTGCTTGTGTGTGATGGCACCACTGGAACACGGCTGGACAGGGAGGTGGAATTTCCACCCATGGAGATATTAAAAACTTGTCTGAACATGGTCCTGAGTAACATGCTTGTGGTGACCCTGTTTGAGCTCAGGGGTTGGACAAGACAACCTCAAGAGGTCTCTGCTGACCTCAGCTGCTCTGTGTTTCTGTGAATGTTCTGAGCGCAGTCCCCTCAGTATGGATGAAGAACAAATCCAGACACTGTGGGTTTAATTGGTGGTAAAGCTTGTCTAAGAAATTCCAGTCTACAACATTCCTTCTCTGCTTTTTTCCCCCATGCTGAAAGGACACTGTCTCTTCAATTGTGGTGATAAAATTCTTTATAGATCCACAGCATTAACTAGATCAATGATAAGGCAAGTTTAAAAATAATAACTTAGTTTTTAAAGAATGTTTATTCTTTTAAATGTTATTTTTAAATGCATGTCAGTTTGGCTATGCAGTTCCCAGCTCCGCTGGGATGTACTGTCACAGCATGTGGGGCGATGAACAAGTGAGTGGGGAGAAAGCTGAGAAGAGACCAGCGTAATGCCTGGGCCTGGATCCATTGTATTGCTTAACTGCACATTGACTTATGCTGTCTCTTGCAGAAAGCAGGAATACATCTCGGGTACTTTTCTTATGGAGATAGCACATACAAAACCTTTGCTTTCTTTAGGTGCAGTTGAGGAGGTCTAATGATTAACCAAAGAAGAATTAAAATTGCATGAAGGCTTATCTAGCAAGTTCTGCACAGGTATGTGTCCCTCAGAACCAAGACGGCTCATTGGTACTACAGGGCCTGCAAGAAGTAAACTCATTCAAACTAAGTTAATTATAAAATCAAGTGACTTCCCAAGAAGGGGAATTATTTTAATTGTTCTAATTGTGTGATTGCCCATCCTTATTCAGGTCACCTTGTACAGCCCCATCTTCTTTCCAGTCGTCTTAGTCCTGAGTCTATTCTGGATTGAAGATGGTGGAGCTGCAGTTTTCATAGATTCAGGTACAGTTAAGGTGTAAGTGGATTACTGATTAGTGCAGCAGTGTAGGACTGGGTTCAACACCTGCTCAGGTACTCCCTGCATGACTTCAGCATGTCACCTTGGAGCTGAATTTACTATTAGCTTTAGATGGATCTTAGGCATCTATATTCCCAAATGGGATCCTCAAAGTTCTTCCTAAACTTAGACCTCTGCTTTGTGTCACTTCTCTGGTCCATCTGAAATCCTGCCGTGACCAAGTCCAGAATCCTCTTGGTTTTGTCACCATTGAGCTGCTGTTCCCCTTCCCAGTCCCTGCTGCTGCCCAGCCTGTGCTTCCCAAAGGCCTGTTCCATTAGGTGTGCATCAGCAGCTTGGGCAAGGCCATGCCCTCCCTTCTCATTTGGCTGCTGAATAGCTGATATGTGCACAGTGCATGCAAGACCCTTCTTCACTTCCCTCCACAGCTTCTGCAGCAGCAGAGAACTGTATTTGTAGCACAGGTAGATAAGCAAAATTATCTACCTTTGTCTTCAAGGCTCTGAGAAGCGAAAGTGTACACCTACTTAATTTATTAGCATATTCTGTTCCCAAAAACCTGCACACCCCTACTGTCCCATGTGGCAAAGAGCAGGTGCTCTGTGGCTGTGCCTACAGATGTGAAGGTGTGCATATCCATACACGCCCTTGTGGCATGAAGGAAAACACTTTGTGGTGTCCAGGTTCATGTGCTCCTACACCTGGAAATTAATTGTAGTTGCCCACACTTAATTTCTGTGTACCATCATGGCACTGGGAGACCTGGAGATCATTGTAGGAGATGCTGATGGCAGTTATTTACAAATAAAGCATGTTAACAGAGGATGCAACACAGGCATTCTTTCCTAACAGGGCAGTGATTTGTAAACCTCTATTAAAAGAGTTGACAGTGTTTTCCTGAATACATATTACAAATGGTATTTAAAAATAAAAGAAGTTTGGTAAAGAATGGATGTTCCTGGAAGCTGGTACCACTTTATTGACCCTGTACCGCTTATTAATTTGTATTTAGTTATAAAAGGATATATTAAACAGTGTTTGCTCTTAGTATAGAATAGGAGATTGCTGCTGATAAGTATGCTTAAAACAAGCAGCACCACAGTGGTTATTTTAATTCCCTACCTGTAATAACAGACTATAGAGACAAAAATGAATGCAGCCAGTCAAGCTGATGGCTGAATCATAGCAACAGCATCAACTGATTTGTTTCCAAGTCTAAAAAAAAAACTAATAAAGACTTTGCAGAATCTCCTAGATACAACAGGATTCCAGTTAATGTCTTAAACCTGTTTCTTATGCTCAAATACTCTCTCTGTATGCACAGATGCCTGCTACTACCTGTTTTAGGTGAATTCTATTTATAAAAAGTGATACTTAGTTAGGCTGGTTGAAACAAAGGCACATTCCTTCTTATGGAACCAAAGAGGAGCTATTAGCTGTTCTGTACTGCACCAAGTACTACCGTTCACCAGTCACAATATTGCATTCATGTGTGCTTCACAGTGTTTAACATTACTGTTTCTTTTTGTTCTTTCTAGTGAAAATACTGTGTTGACCTAGGATGTGCTGCACAGTAGGCCAAACTACTTCTATTCCTGACATAATTTCAAGCCAACAATTTTTTTTCTTTTTACTGCATTGAGCCTGTTTACAGAATGGAGGACTATTTTTCATACTTGGTGGCTGTGGCCTGGAAATATTCAAAATTAAAAAAAAGAAATTATTTTTAAAATGCATAGTGTACATTTGTTCCATGACCCAGATCCTGGGAAATTATGTGTGTTTATGTTTAATCTTATATACATTTTAATCCTGGAAAGCTTAGCTTTTTGTCATTCTAGCCAATTGTTGTTTGCTGAAAACTGATCAGTAAGAATGTTATGAAGGATAAAACCTCATACTGTCCTTACTTAAAGTTTTACCTTTGTAAATCTGGAATGTATTATATCCATTTTGCAGTGCAAAGAATTGAGCATGTGCTGGATCAGGATTTTGTTTGCAAATGTTTTGCCTGTTGCTCTGCATACAGGTAGAACACTATCTTTTGTTTCAGCCATGTAACTCCTTGCTTCCTACACACAAGTAAGTTACTCCTTTACTTAGTAGTGTCTGTAAGCAACTTGTCCAACTGAATGCAACTAAAATGCCATGAAGCTTTTCCTTGCAATCCATAGAAAATTCATTCATCTTATTAAGAACTGTTTCATAGACTATTTCTGAGGCATACAAACTATATTAGCAGTTTGTAGGTTTAACAGGAGACCCCTTGTTCTGCTCATGAAGATGAGTTTGCCTGGAGTGAGGTTGTGCATGCCTCTGTGTGTTGTGTCATAGGCCATGTGGGGCTTCTGTGGCGGACTGTGGAAATACAGCTTATTTTAAAAGGACATTATGCAATTTGTGGCAGTATGGCTGTGTTTCTGATGGCTTTCGGTGCACACTGAATTTTAAATGGAACTAGTGGTGTTGATTTCATCAGCTTTAAAAACCTTTCCCACAATGCCAGCAAGTTCCTGTTATTTTTGCAGCCTGGGAGCCTTTCCAAAACACAGGCCTGGGGGTACATGTACATTATGGTCCTGGAGCAGTCTGTGTATTTGCCACTAGTTTAAACAAAATTCTCTGCTTAACTGTGTAAATTTCTTTGAGTTTAGTGTACGTGCCAAGGAGACCATAACTCTCCTGTGTTTTTCAGCCCTCTGCTGTGAATGCAGAGTGTTTCAGAAAGAGGTTACATTGGTCTTTAGGACATCAGGAACTTTTCTACAACCCATATTTAATTTAAAGAAATACATGGTACATGCAATTACTTTTAGCCATTAAGTCAGGCTATCAACTAGTTGACTGAGGGCTCATTACCTTACTGAAGGCATAGCATCGAACAAGTGCATTTTACAATCACCTTGTAGAAATGGAATCAAGACAAATATTTATGAATGATGAAGTACTATTTGACTGCTAGCTCCCAAAATGGAGACTTGATATTTTCACAGACTAGGTAAGAGACAGTGATTAACGAACTGAAGTTACTATATTCAAAGACAGAAGGTTTTAGCTGGGACTTTAAGAACAAAACTTAATCCTGTTTTAAAGAGTTGCAGTGCAAGGTTTCGTGTTCTGTCATCATACCTTTTGACTGACAAAATCTATCTTTCTACTGTCAGAGGTTGCATCTTGTGATATTCCACTATAAGTACTTATTAATATTATTATTATGTCATCATTTCCTCTGAATCATGACTAATTTTTTTTTTTAGTATTATGGCTGGTAATCTGTATTACAGTTTCTATTGAACAAAGTACTTTCTATCATATATGATGAATACTACAGCACTATTTAACTGAGGGGTTTTTTATGAAGGGGTGGTAGGGTCTCATAAATTAGAGTTCTAAAAAGAAAAAAAAAAGATATACATCACTGGAGTTCAGTTTCAACACAGGTTTCCATCATGTGCTGCTCCTGGGCTTCATGTAGGCATTTATTGGGAGGAAAACAAAACAGTTCTGACTAAGGCCTAATGAGCATTGTCTGGCAGGACAGGCATGGTACAGAAGTATAAATTTCAGGTTTATTCTACTTATGACTTCCTGAGTTCAAAGAAGTGACTTTATAAAGCAAACTGAGAAAGTGAGGGAAAGTCAGAAAAGCTATGTGGATTTTGATGCTCATACAATGTAAACATGGATTACCAATGGTGCTAAGTAACAACAATTTCTAATGAAATCAATACTACTCTGCAAATCAGGCCAGTATTTAATCAATAAGAAACTAGAAGAGAATGGCCTTTAAAAAGAAAAACCAGGTCATCTTTTGAGAAGACACATGGGTCAAAGTAAAAGAATCTCTAAGTGGTTCTTTGAGTGTGACATCGTAGTTGGCAATAATCTCTCACAGACTGTCATGCTTCAGATGTGTGTGTACACTGTGTTTGCAAATAGAAAACCTACGGTGCAGATGCTCACTGACTGCTGTCACAACATTGTTAACAACCATTGTTGACGCTTACATCATTTATGACATACAACACCATTCCAGGCAGGTAACAGGTACTGCTATTGCATTCTTTCCTTGTGTGTGCAACTGTAACAAACAAAACCTGGTTATAGCACAACCTGCAGTCATTTCTAGTACCTTGGTTCATTTTCTCTTGAGGCAGGTAACCCAGGTCAGAGAAATTTACCAATTTTTTTAACCCAGTCAAAGCATTTTATAGAGTTCAATAAAACTTTTACAAATATCCCACATCAGTTTTCATCCCAGCAGTCTCAGTTGCTTTCTGGCTGGGGTCCTGGTCATGGTTCAGGACAGTAGGAACCAGTTTCCTGTGCAATCTGAGAAGTCTGTGAAGATTATCTGACTCCTGGCATCAGAATATTCCAATGTTCCATGTTCAATTTTTCATACTTGCCTGTCTCTTGGTTGGTTGCACTGCACCATTGTCTGTCCTTAGGAATAATGTACCAAACTATTAATCCTTCATATATGATGTCAATGGCTCTTATCACACAGTAGAACTTGTTTTCTCTTTGTAAACACTAGTTGAGAACTAAATCTTATGTATTCTGTACTATGAAGAGTAGTATGTCATTTTACAAAAGCAGGCACAGAGAAGAGACACAGACAATATAATTTTATTTATTATTATTAGACTCTCTGTAGTGTGCCACTTATATCACAGCAGTAAGTTGTTCACTTGCTCTGAAAACCTATCTTCTTATAATGTGTCACAAGAGGCAAGATTATGAAAAGATTTTTTTTAAAAAGGCAGTGTAAGATCTTGTAGTTATATGAACTCATGCTTTGCACAACTCCTGAATATTTCTCCAACATTCCTTTTGTGACTCAGTAGCAGACCTGTAAAGAGTATACCCAAAAACATCACTGTTTACAATGAACACAAAAATGCTCAATCCCTCTCAGATATGATCAATATCTGTTATTTATAAGTGGATAAGCTGTATGTAAGCTGTTTCTGTTCTGTTACCCTCTCTTAGCTGTGATCAAAGAAACCTGGCCTCCCTTCGTTGCATAAGGCCTCAGAGTGACAAATAAAATGGCTCTGTCGACCATGTAGGCATAATTGCATCCAGCCTGGTGCCTTTGCCCTCAAAGGGAGCAGCGAACAGTTGCTACAGCAGTTCTTATTAACTGCCAGCATACTCTACTGCGTTTGTGCACAGCTACAGCAGCCTTGGTGTACACACAGAATAAAGAAGTGATACAGGCACCTTTCCTGTTACATCTGTTTGTGCCAGCAGGATGCCTGGGGTGTAAGTAAAGGTACGACTTTCACATGGCATAGATATTTAGTCCTTTGGAGCTTGGATATATTTATTTTTCTGGGCTTACTTTAAAGTTTGTTTAGTTACCTAGGGAATTTTAGAGGCTGAAAAACATGTATCTGAGGATGGTGTGTAAGTAGATGGATAGACTGCAGCTGGTTGGGAGTTCTGAGGATCTGCATTTTTGCTGTTGATGTATGGGTGCAGTTTGGTGGCTTTTAGTGTTTCAATCCTGTAGTTTATCCGGTCCAAAGTCAGTTAGCAATAAACAGTAGTTGACTCCAAACTTGACACTTTCCTTACTTCCCTTAATCACAAGAGGAAGATACATCTGTTTGTGTTTGTCTGAGTTACTGTAAAGTTGGATCTATTTGCTTTACATATTTGCTTGTGATCATGGAAACAAATGGCCACATGAATTACAGTTAAACAGAGCATCAGATCTTGCTCATATTTCTACCCTTTGCAGGAAGAACTCGGATCTGATGCACAATGTCAATGCACAGCTCCAGTGGTAGGTCTCTGACATACTGTCAGTGCTCTACTAGAAGTTTTCACTTGAAACTACTCACAAAGATGTGTTCAAGTACTAATACTAAGGGTAACTGTGTTTCCATTTAAGACACTGGTGCCTGAAAAGTTGTATACTTAAGACCATATATCAGGTAATCTTCTGTGTTCGTGTTTAGCAGAGTATTCTTACAGTAGCATGACACAGGACTTAGCTAGTTAAACAGGCAGAATTACACAATTGCTCACATCAATTCTAAATACAAAACAACTACAAAGTTGAAGCAGAATTTAAGTCCTCAAATAATATGACACACTTTTGATATAAATCATGCTGATTAGGAGGAGCTACTGTATTTTGTGTTACTCAGCATCAGATGGTTGTTTCAGCTACTGTAGCAAATTTCAAGATGCATATAAGATGAGTGTCCTCTTGTTCTGCGTTTCTAGTAATGTCCAGTCTAGAAACCACATTGTATACAAACTAATCAAGAGAAACAACTTCTCATCATATTGTGGCAAGTAACAAAGAAAAAAATAAAAATAGAAGTCCATTTGAAAGAAGCAAAAATGTCTTGCAACAAAGCTGAGGAAGATGCAAAAGGTAACACATGAACTCTCTTACTAAGATACATAGGTTCTGCCCAGAATTAGAAGGACAGCTACATCAAAATAACTTCTGCATAAAAATTCTTGCACACAAGAATTCAAGTCCAATCTTCAAGTTTTACCACTAAAACCTGTGCGCTCAGCTCATGCCAAGGGATTAACTCTCATTTCTACTAGCTGAGGGTATGATCTCATACTTGTTGATAGCTCTTGCTACCTTATAGCATAAGGCTTAGCTCCTGTTCAGATACTCTGTTCAACACCCATATTCCTGTCAGTTCACAGCATGGGAAGAATTCTTTTCCCCACCTAGATTTTTACCAATTTGTTGAAGGAATTTGTAGCTGTTTGCATAACTATACATTGGATATCTTCAACTCAGTGCAAACCCATTGACTACAACAAAAAACAACCACTTAGCATAATTCATGTTGGAAATTACCTCAGGTAGCCACCTAGTCCAGTCCTATGCTACGGTTAGATTAAAACTCAGGGCAGAATATGCTTCAAGATTTCTTTAGCATTTAACTGGTTGATCTCTTTTTTAAATTGGGTTGTTTTGGTTTTTTAATCAATTCCTCAATATGGCCTTCTTGGGCATATCTTGGTTTCTTAGTAGTCACTGAGCAATTTCTCTGGCTCCAGAGGTTAAAATGAGTTTACAGTTTGTAGGTTTCATGACTAAAAACACCACAGTTGTGAAAAAAATATGACCCTCATTTTAGTAGAGCAATTGAGAGTACTACCTATTTACATTTGGCTTGGCTTCAGCTTGACCTGAATGCCACTTGTGTACTTTCATCGACCTTCTGCTGATTAGTAGGAATTTCAGCTCCACCTATGTTGTTGATGCCAGTAAGTGGGACTGATATCTGGTTTTATTTTTTTCAGAAAATGAAAATCCTTCATGCACATGCTTATTTCTTTAGGAGTGTACCCACTGTGGAAAGACATGGTTTCCACAAACAGGTTTTTGTGACCATTCTGGTCTTCTGAATGAGATACTTTGCCGTTAAAGTATCAAGGAGATGCTGAAGCAGAATGACATGTTGCTACCAAGACCTGGAACAACTCAAGTAATCCAGCCACCCTTGCACCATCATGGAATGCAGTTTTAGCATTGCAGAGCTTGGTGATTGGCAGCAGCAGGCATTGCAAAGTCAACCAGACTCATTTCCATGTAGCTCTAGAACTGTTTTCGATGTGCTTAAAAATAGTTCTCAATGCATTCTCAAAGTTTAATCCATTGAATAGCGTTTTCATTTGCTGCCATCCCTTTTAAGTGTCTTCTTTACATCCCAGGGTCATTGTTCTGTGTCCCTGCTTGCAGAGGCAATGGCTATTGACAAGCCTATATGACAGAGAGAGAAGTTTCATAGAAACATCCAGTTGTTTTATGTGAACTAGGTCTGATGAAAAGATTACTGTTACTTAATGGGCTGTGAGAGTTGGTAAAGCAAAAACTTTTAGATATTTACAAATCTCTGTTCCACTGATGTGTCAGTCATGCATAAAATTCTTACTAATACTGAAAAACTGAGAAAGTCTTCTCTAACACATCTTCTGGCAGTCTGCAGTGCTGAAACTGGAAATCTGGTTTTCTACTGCAGCCATGGCAGAGACGTGAGTTTAGCTGATGAACCCATGTCAGGCTATGTACAGCCACATCTGTACACGGATCTTAGAGCAGCTGCATATACATCAATGCAGTCTCCTTGGTGTCCATATTATCTCACTGACATGAAAAACTTGTGTACCATAGCAGCAATTGTAAAGATCTAGGACCTTCCTTTGCCTGTTCTTCTGAAAATCCGGTAGTAATGAGTTCCTGTTCACATCTCAGCTATGGTATCACCTGTTATTTTATATACCCACAGGTATATTGGTGTGTGGTGTCAGTGCACACTTCTGAAATGTTTTCTGCTAGTTAGATAGAATTATGTCTACAGTTCAACATTAGTGAGCCCTTGGAAATTTCAGTCTGCATGGTGGATAAAGGCAAATGATCATATTCTTCCATTGATGCAGTTACCGAATTATGCTGGCAGCTCAGGATCAGTGACTTCACTTCTTTTTTGAAGTTGCTGTTTAGGAAACCATAGATAACAGGGTTGACACAGGTGGAAGCCATAGCTACCAGGTGGCACAATGAGAAGATCAGATTGTGGTGGCAAGGCGAAATGATTTTGTAATTCCAGTCTACAATGGTGTTGAAAACATGCAGTGGTAGCCAGCAAACAGCAAAAGCAGCAACCATGGATGCTAACAAAATGTTTATCCTTCTCAGCTGAACTGCTCGGTTGCTATATTCACTCTTCTCGAACATGTCCTTTCTCTTCTGTAGACGTAAATAGATACGCAGGTAGCAAAGTATAATGAAGAACAGTGGGATGCAATATTGCAAAAGCAGCAAAGTGGTAGTGTAGATAAGTTTGTGTTGCTCAGAAGGCCACGAGTTGATGCATATGGCCTTATCAGTGGAAAAATTCATAAAGTGTGAGAGCTGCTCATACAAATCATTAGACAAGATGGATGTGGTCAAAAAGGGTAGGGACATGAGGCACGCTAAAGTCCAAATTACTCCAATTCCTAGATAGGCCTGGGAGGTATTTGGCCTCCAGCCAGTTGGGTTTATGATAAGTTGGTGTCTTTCCAGAGCAATAAGGACAAGCGAAAGGATTGACACTGTCACAGTTGTGCACTGAGTGAAAGAGGTCATTTTGCACATGACTTCTCCAAATATCCAGTAGTCCATCATGGTGTAAACAACGGTGAAAGGCAGGCAGACAAGACACATAAACAAGTCTGAAATTATTAAATTGGAAATTAGGATGTTGGTGACATTGGCCTTTTCCTTTTGCCTGGCAATGACGGCAATCAGACAGATGTTTCCCACAATGCCTAGGACAGTCTCCAAGCTGTAAGAGGTGGCCAGAAAGACAGTAAGGTCAGTGATGTTCATGCACTGATTAGAAATGTTCATGGGAAAGCTTCGGTTGGAGTTCCAGTTCTTGCTGCTCAGGAAATGAAAACCATCATTAACAGCCCTTGTCTTATTCATCCTGAATTCAAAAATATTTATCACAAAGGGTGGTAGTCAAACAAAATCTGGGTCTTCTGGAGCCAGCCTAAAATGGGTTTTATCTGTTCTATCTGGCTGTGGAAGATCTGGGTGTATCTGCAAAGGAAAGGAAAAAATATGCTCTGTTATGCTGCAAGAAATTAGTCAAAAGGGCAAGGAGGGAGACAGGGAAGAAAATGCTAGGGATTCTGTGTATATTCTGCAGCTCTCTCTTATATAGTTTATTAGATCATAAAATGAAGCCCTTTGCTAAACTGCGGTATGAAAGTCTCTGCAACTCTGTTGAATTATGACCGTGTTTATTTGTTGTGAGGTTGTCCCATGGATTTATGAACATCTTAACTTCGTTATTTAACTCAGTGCAGTATCTTGAACATCACTAATGCAGTAGAGTGGTGATTAAAGAAAACTGGATCAAAACCCACCTGGAGGTAAAAATTGCATGCATTTCTGTTTTTGCAAGGTGCTGATCCAAAACTGGTCGAAGGATATTGCAGTGGGCTGCATTTACCTTCATCTGGGCTAAGCATCAATGGGAACAGTAAGGCATATGAGATGCATGAAGCCAACACTAAAATATCTTATGTGAATTGACCTGTGAAATGCATTTTTGATTGCAGCCAGAGCTCATATTTGCACAAAAGAATCACCATGGAAAAATTCAGGCTAATTCTCAGGAGGGATATTATAGGACAATTTTTCAAAAATCTAAAATAATTCAAAATAATTTCAGCATTTTTCAGCTTCTACACAGTTGTGATAGGTCATGGGAAACTGCAGTCTGAATATCTTGCTTCCCCGTTCTGAATGAACTTCAGTGCCCTCGAAGCATTGATGTTTCCCATAATGCAGCATGGTTTATCAGAAATATAGTCCAATCTCCCGATTTTGGCTTTAAGAGTGAGTGATTTTGATAATGTCTTTTAATTCCTTCTGAGAAGGTTCCTATTGATTCTCCATCAGCATAATTTTGTTTTATTTACCAAAAAATTTCAAGTGTTGTAATAGTACGTGCTGTCTCCTAGATACTGTTCCTGCACAGATAGATAGGTCTGCTTCTTAATTGCTGCTGCAAACCATGAGCTGCGATGTTCAGCGGGGTGTCAGGGAGCTGAACCCATGGAGTTAATTGGTGCTGCACACTTTTGGAAATCTCAGTCATAGGACTGCCTGGACTCTCCCAGATGACTCCTGTGAGCCATGGCAAAGGCTACTTCATAAAGCTGGAGCCCAAATCTTCTATGTCAAGGAATCAAAGAAAAAAATCTGACTCTAATGGGAGGTCCCAGCAGGCCAGAGGCAGTTTCATGCTGTGCAAAGGCTTCTAGTATGAAAAGTAAATAAATACTCAGGGAACAACAATATTTAACCACTACATGACCCTTTCCTCAGTGATAAAATGTCACTCAAGTTTTTGCGGTTGTGAAATGATACTGAGCTTCAGAAAAAAAAACCCAACAGATCAAGGTATGGATATGTAAATAAAATGGTATAGTGAGCTTACCAGTTTGTTTGAGTAGTGTTTACTGCTGAACAACTGTGTGCCTAAAGATAACCAGTACAGTACAAAAAAAGCACTCACTTTCCTACAATTTTTTCTTTGCTTTGTCTTTCTCATTATGAGTTTTACTGTATATTTCTAGAGATGTTGCCTCTCAGGAACTAAAGAAAGCAATAGTGTATAGTAAATAAAAAGATGTTTTGGGATCATCATTCTGCTTGATCAACAAAAATAAATGAGTACAGTAAATTATTTTGTTCCTTTGCTAGACCTGTTGATTTCTCTAACCTTATCTATCTATATCTGTCATCTATCTGTACCCATCTGAGACAGTGAAGCCAATCACACAAGCAAAATATAGTAATCCTTCTTTCTTTTTTTCTCATAATCTTTCATTTCCTCAATAGTTTACATCAAAATTAAAGAAGGAATTTTCCAAATTGTCGATATAAGTATTACTCCTTCTGTCCACTCACTTTTGTGTTGTTGCCCAATCATGTGAACAGATTGATTCATTTTCCGGAACAAAAAGAAGAGGCAACAATGATGGCTGGATTGCATGTTCACATATGGGGAGGATATGGTGGTCTGTTTCACTGCAACTATGAAAAACCATCAACCAACCCTGTAGTTTTTAGTGATTGCTGGCCAGTGATGCTGCTGCAAGTGAAACAGAGCAAAGGGATTAGCAGTCTGCAATATTATTTGGTACCAGTCAAAAGAGATAAGTCTTGGCATTTGGACAGGACAAATAGATTCTGCTGTAAACAAAACACATGAGCTTTTTACTGTGGTCCCAGCCTAGTGTCCTTAGCTACAGTATCCTCGACAACAAACACATGGTTCTCTTTTGTTGCTTAAAAAATATTTGCAGAGTTATTACGAACATCTGTGTCCCACAGAGTAAGTCCTCTCAAGGGTCCCAGACACTTTTGGACATGCTGAGGCATCAGTGAGGAGAACTAATAATATGGTGGAGTCACCTGAAAAAGTCAGATCCCACAGGTTTAAGCGGCACATTGCCAAGAGGAATGGCAAAGACTGAGTATGGCTGTGCATTTGTCACAGATGGCAAATGTGGTGGGGATAAAGAGCATCTCTGAAGGCTCTGTAATGTGTATTGTTGGGTTAAGAGCTCCCTCTCTTTTAATATCTTGCATTCCATGGTGTCCCCCACAAGGTGACTGTCAGGCACTTTCTGGGAATTCATTCTTATGGTATTGCCCAGAGGTAAATAAGGAATTATTGCCCTCCTATCACAAATAAGGGGACTGAGAGAGGGACATGAGACATGAGTTGTCCAGTGTTTCAAGGGAACCTGTGGTCTTGGAAAAAAATCAGTGCCTAGATCACTTGGGTCTGTAGTTCTCTTTAACTCTTATTCCAGCAACCATAATATAAAAGACAGTTCTAGACAAATAGAAAAATAAATATTGCAGTGACTTTATACATATGTATCCTATTATGGTATCCTTGGATGGCAGATCCTCAAGGATAGTCACTGCCAAATGCTGTGTTTGACTTTCAAGGTGTTTGATTGACATTCAGTTTACTCTGAACCAAGAGCCAGCAATAAGCAATGTATACATATTCTATTTAGACATTTGAATCAAATGTTAGCTAATATACCAAATCACCAGTGAAGTGGGAACAAGGGTCCCCTCACTGTACTGAAGGTTTGTCGATTGCCCCAGAAAACAGAGCACTAATGTTATGGGCTAAATAAAACCAGCTTTTGTCTTCAGAAAGTGAAGCAATACTTACCTGACTTGTAGAAGTAAGAAGGATGTCTCCTAAATCAGTTTGCTGGAGGAGTGAGGGGAAAAGGCATTTTTTTTGTTTGCTTATTTGTTTTTAAATAAGAAAGAGGAATCCTTTTCAGAACCCTTAATGAACTTCGTGAAAAAGTGCAGTAACAAAGGCTAAGATGCTCAAAAAACAAGGAGTTTCTTCTATAATCAATACAGCATGAGGTAGTTTCTCTGAAAATAAGTGTCTGCAGCAAATCAACAGGATACAGAAGGAAGAAGAGAAGAAGTTTTCAGATTTAATCTTAGTGTAAGTTAAATTCCCCACATACATCTTTTATAGACATTCATCACTCTGCTGTTTGTGTTGGAAGAAACGAAGGGCAGGCAAGGTTTGAAGGGTTTGTCTTGTTGAACAACACAGCCTTCTGAACTAACAAATGCCACTCAGGTTGTCTCCAAAAAGAAGAAACCAAACTATCACTAGTCAGCCTGAAAGCCTTGCCCCAGAGCAGTATCCTGTATTTCGCAGAAAAATTTCTCAAAGGAAAGGGAATTCTGCAGAGATGCGTCAGGGAAGAAAATAAAACCCTCAGTGGGTTTCAAGGAGACTGCTAGACCATCAGTGGCTTCAAGCAGTTAATGCATGACTACCCCTTTGAAAGACCTCTGGACTTGAAGACATCCTTTGAAAACCTCTATAAAAGCTGTTTTCCTGGAGGCAGGACAAAGCAGGGGACTGCTGCAGATGCTGTGCTCTATGTGCCCACTGGGAAAGGGTGGGTCATTCTTGCAAAGCTGATCATGATCGTCCACTCCCTGTAATCAAATAACAGTCTCCATAGTTGTGATGGACAGTGGAAATCAATCTCCACATCAGACATAAATCAAAGAGAAAAAAATGTTTGGCTTCATTATCTCGTACTTTGAAGCACTTGCTTATCTAGCTTAGAATGCAACTAGTTGTTCAAAAAACTGCTGCTTCCTGTCCATAGCAGATTCTGAGAGAAGCAATTCCTAGAGAGGTGCTGTGATTGTACTATTTCTTTAAAGGGTTACAGCAATTATCTAGAGTAGAGCAGCTATTGCTGCCTTTTATAAACTAGAAACAAAGGAGCAGTGGAAAGGTTTAATAGAATGCTGGAATTCTTATTGCAGTTATTAATTGAGGTGGTGGGGCCTGACTGACTGGCTGACTGACAGACAACATTATCTCGGTAAAATAGATTTGCCCTGTTCAGCCTTACACACTTAAGAAAGGTTAAAAAATCATTCCACTGTTCTTACAGCTTCCTAGGAAGGCAACACTTAACTAGAAGAGGAAACACGCCACTTAGTATGCACAGACATCCCACAGGAATGTTAAATCCATGAGGGATTGATTTGGTACAATAAAATTTAATGGTTGACTCTTCACCTTTTATTAACTCTCTGTTGCAAAAATTTGGGAGCAACTACCTTAGGTCATTGAAAAAGCTATATATGATAAACATTTTTAAAACCTGCATAATTAGGGTATAGAACAACTTGTGTATATTAATTTGTTACAAGTCTACAAAATTGGGAGATGGTATAAATACCCAGAAAAGTGAATACTTCCCCCCCTCTCACATCTGCATGTTTTCAGAAGGAAACCCCCTAGAGGTTATGAAGTTCTGTTATGAGTCAATCTTCTCTGATCCTGTAGAAAGCAGGAAGTTTTAAAGAGGCTTCTACTCCAACTTTTTATTTGCCTGTTAAGTTCATAACAACCTAACCAAAGACACGGAGCCAGCTCACGAAAGTAAAATGTGACAGCAGGTCAGCAGACTGTAGAACGGCATTTAGTCCCTGATTTCTTAAGAGTAAAGGCCATTGTGACATGTTCACTACCCAAGAGAAAAAAACTCCATTTTTACAAAAGTGATCTTTACCAAAGGAAGGGGTGAATCCATAAAACATTGCAAGGGGCACCTTAGCAGACAGCCAGTTAGGATATCTAGAGAGTGATGTGATAGTATCTGGAGAGTACGATCAGAAACTGCATGGGTTGGGTTAGGAACAAGAAATCTCAGGGACTAGGAGATAAGAAGTGTTTTCCAGTGACCAGTGGTGACCAGGAAAGCTTTCTGTCACACTTCAGGGTGGAAGGGAGTACAGCTAAACCCCAAAGACCTCCCAAGAGGCTGCCATCTCCCTCTTGCACCCTGAAAGATTGTGAAGCTCTGCTCAGTAGACACAAGCGTTGAGCCTTTTATGACAAGTCAGACTGTATTCATTTATCAAAGTCACCTGCTTTTTTAAACAATAATAAGTGATATATTTAATAAAGAGCTCTGAGCTCTTGACAGTCTGAAATAAATAATTTAGAAAATTCTTACCTGTTAGTGATGAGAATCACGGCTGTTGATGCACATTTCTACCCTGGAGGAAAGAAGGAATGTTGTAGTAGTGAAGTAAGATCTTCTGTGCCCTAGCAATCCAGGAGAGCTCTCCTCGCTGTTTCTGTAGGTAATTTGGATGGCATCTCTCCCCCTCTCTCTCCCGCCCTCTTTCCTTCCCTCCCTTCAACTTAGCCAATGAATTCTGCTTTATGGTTATGGTCTAACTGAAGTTCTGGCTCCCTCTGCTGTTATATAAATATACAAATTCTAGGGATACTTGGGAGGAGCAGCAACCTCCTAAAAGAGCTCTGAAGTATCTGTAGCACAGCATGTGCCCCTGCTGCACGTGAGCGTGATCTTGAGTGGAAGCAAAGACACAAAATACAGGACCAGAGCCTAATCATGTTCTCCTTGCTGAGGAAGGATTTCTGTAGGGCTCGAATAGAATTTCGCCTCATACTTATGAAAAGGTTGCCAGTATCAGTTCTCTCAATTTTCCATTCCAACACTGGCAGATTTTTTTAGAAGGGTAAAGGCTACAAGTCCTTAGATTGTGAAAGGGGAAGAGGCACACTGTTACTCAGTCACAGAACTCAGAAATGTAAGAGCTCTGAGAAAGCTGGAAACAGAGAGGGAAAAAGGATTTGCCAAAGTGCCAGTTTTCTTTGATTTTTTTCCCCCCCAGGTTTTTCTCATGAAAAACCAAGGCAGAAATCAGAGTTGCAAAATTTTCTCTTGCATTAGGAAAATACAGTAACAGAGTAATTCCAAGGGCTGTATCAGATTAACTTAATTTTGGTCTTTACTTAAAGTGGATTTTAAGCTACAGTCAGCTACTGAATTAGTCCAGTGGCTAATGCTATTCTGGAGCCCTTCTAAAGTTGTAGTAAGTAACTGTAGCAAAGAGATGTTTTCATTTGTAGGCTTGCAGTATGTAAACAGAAATCAAACATTTCGATATCAAAATCAGTGCAAGCACTTATCAACTAAACTAACTGTGAAAACAATTTTTCATTTGTATTGTATTCTTTCTTTCATTTTTTCTGGTACCAGCTATTACAGATCTGATCATCTACTTCAAGAGCTTAGCAGACATCTGTCACGATTAGAGAAAGAATCAAAGCAGAGGTAGGAATATAGGGTATTTTGGCATTTCTCATGTCTTATGATGCTGAGAAGCACAAAACTAGAATCTGCATAATGTATGGTGTAATAAAATGGAGAGTTACTGATTTTTCTCTAGGGGATGCTTGAGCTGCTTTTTATTTTGTGTTACTTATTTTTCTCCAGCCTCCTTTTCAGAGGCTTTATTTATGAACTAGTTTGAGCCAACACCTCACATCTCACCATTTCCCTTTTACCCAGACATCTCAGAAGGAGATAAGCTTTCCGATCTGGTTAGGGAAAGGGACATGAAGTCTGTGCTCCGACTGAGAAGGCATCAGCCCACACAGATCTTGAGCCTCTGATCACCTTCATAGGAAGTAGAAGATTTTTCCTATCTTACTGGAGCCAGAGAAGCCAAAATTATTTATTTGGCTGGCCTGTTCACTTCTGTTTCTTTCTTAATTTATTTATTGTATGTTTATTTGTTCTGCTATTCAAAGCATTAAAAAAGAGGGAAGGAAAACAATTAGGAAACAGACATCCTTTTCCTGATGCACATTTTGTTTTGTGAAGGTGTTCTCCTGTCCCCATCAGCTTGTAGCATTCCTTAGTCAGCCTTATCTGCACACCTTCCAGACATTTAAAGATATGTTGTGCCACTTCTCTCAATCCAGACATTTGGGCAGACCCTGCAAACTAGCAAATTAGCATCTGCTCTCTTCTGAAAGTGAACAGAGAACAGCTGTATCACTGGTCCTGAAGCACTGTTCAGGGCTCTGCCACGCAGGGATCAGGAAATGACCAAGCCACCAATATCTTGCTATGGCATCTGGGACTTTCTTCATGAGAGATTTTTAGGATGAATTACTGTAGCAAGGTTCTGGCCTTTTTTGATTAGGTGAATGGAGCTGCATTAGAGCCCTATTACACACATATTTTTTCCACATCATATCCAAACTGCAGGGTGAAAATGCTCGCTATTGATAAGCCAATGTGAGAGCAGCACTTGGGTCATTGCAGCCCTGCATTCGTTCATGTAGCTGGGACTTGCATACAGCAGCCACTGCGTGTAAGCCAAGAGGGGCGCTGGGGCTGGAGCTGCCATGCAGTAGTTGTCCTGACTGTAGCACAGTGAGGACAATACCAGAGCTACCTGGGAGCGAGAACAGCAGCAGCAAGACACAGATGCAGATGCAAATTTCCTCAAGTGGATCTTCTAGGCTTGGTTCAGCACCTTGCTAAACTCAATCTGGCTGTTTTGAATCTGCCCATGTTTTGATTTCCAATGGGGACTACTGAACATGTGTCTGCAGAGAGTCTCTGTGAGGAACCCAACCCATTAAGACTTGCAAAATGCACAAGAAGTATTTGTATGAGGGTGCATAAGAATGGAAGTTTCTCTATATGTAGGACACTTGCTGCTGGGAAGCAGTGTGGGAGTATTGCAGTCCCAACTACTGCTAGTCAAGTGCTGTCAATGGACGAGTCCCAGTTTGCTGTTGATAGGGAATGGAGTAAAGAAACTAGCTGCCATCGCATGGGGCTGTCCTGCTTCCCGCAGAGCAATAAGAAGCTTTGCTCCCATTCTCTATCCACAGCACGTGCTCCTGTTATGAGGAGGCACTGGGGAACTGTTCTGCTTTCTCTGCAGTTAGTTACAAAAGACAGCTGGACTCCAAGGAGACAACACATTTCAAGGGGGTGCATGAGGAAATAGTCCTCTCTGCTCTGGCCAAATAACTCGTTCCTGCAAGTGGTTATGGGAACAGCAAAGCTGTTGCTGACAAACATTCATTGAGTGCAATTAAGCCTTTCCCTGGGAGTGAAAAGATTGTCACAACAATGGGATTACAGCTGCACTCTGGATGCTTTGAGGGTCTCCTCCAGCGCTCCTGTGTCAGATCTTCAGCTGTATCAGCCTTCATGGATGGAGCCTGATACTCTAGCTCTTTCTTTTCTCTGAGCATAAAATTTCAGATGCCAATTCTCCTACAGTACATTTAGCAAATCTAATTGTGTTCCAGCATCTGGAGTCCTGCTCTCTCTGGCACTATTAAACAGTGAGTAAACAGTATCCACAAAGAATAGTACTAGGTACTTGATGACAAAAGCATGTGGAGAAAATGTACCATGGAACAGTACATAGTCCATGTGTATGCTAATCTTATCAGGGCTACATGGCATCCTTGTAGGTATTTCATGTAAGCTTGGCTTGGCTTTATTTTGTCAGTCTACTTCTTTCTGAACCAGAATATTTTAATCATTACCAGCCGTCCTCCATTTGTTCATAACCTTGATTCTGTGGGGGGAGCTATGAAAGTGATGTACCTTCACAGGAATTTTTCTGAATTGCTTAAGTGATGTTCAGGCCTTCAGAAAAGTAGACTTGTTACTCAGGGCCCCCTAGACAGGCCCTTATAAATGCATCTGGCATTTAGGAAGCTGGTAGCATGATCCCTTATGTGTATCTACATCTACCTCCATATGAACATACATACATTTGTATATACATATATATATAACTGGGTGAAATCCTCTGCTCCACCCTTCACAAGGAGAGAAATGAGGTCCCCTCCAGTGTCTGTTCCTCACAGACTGAAAGGGTTATAGCCAGATGCAGTGATGTCCACTCCACTATGCCCGAGAAAGCACAGGGGATTATCATCAAAGAGAGCTCATCAAAGAGAGCTAGCCAGTTCTAACTAACCCCAAGGCCCAAAGAATTAAGATGTTACAACTGTATTTCTCATTTTACTTGCTTCCTAGAATCACTTTATTGACTGCCATGGATGGGTTTTCTGCTAGTAATCACTAGGCAGTTTTCCTTATTATGTACAGGTTTCTACTTACATGCTCTTAGCACCACATTTGAAAATAGACTGTGGTTTTGAAAAGTGATTGCGGTTTCCCACAACAGATAGTGAAAGAAGGTTTTGTTTCTATTAGATGAAATATTTAATTGTAGTACACAATTAAGCAAGGTAGAGGCAAGGCAGATGAAGAAAGGAGCTACGATGTCAGTGTTGAATAAACTGAATGCACCCAAATTATTTATCTGAGCTCTTTAAGCTGTACAGTGCTCTTTTTATAATTGCTCTTAATATTGTCTAAATAGTTTTTATAGGATATTTCTCATATTAACTACTTTCGTGGACTTTGTACCAGGCACAGTGTAGTGCCTGCAGTCTACAGGCTAAACATGGTTTATAGTGTAGGTTTTCTATACAAACAGCTTTCAAAGGGTTGTTTGTAAGTGGACTTTGATCCAAATAAGATTATTGCAGGAAATTCTACCTCAGTATGGAAGGCTACAGAGCTATTTATATGGCATTTCTTTGCAGTAGGTTGGAGTCTCAGGTATGGGATTACCTATTTTGTAACATACCAGTTACCTCCTGGAGAATGTTCCCTTGTGTATCCACACTAATGGTTTGACCTACATAAGGCACCAAGGTGGGGGGAGGCTTTCAAGGGGCTGTCTTCTGTTTTGTTTCATCCCATTCTTCTAGTATACATGTCCTTGGGGGGATAATAATTGTAATAGCATAATGAATCCCTTTGTCTGGAAACAATTTATATAATACCTGTTAGTTTAAAAGCTAGATTATTTCCAAATCAATAATTAGATTTACACTTATACACACCATGAATACTTCTGTTTTCAACAAGACCAATCACTGACAACTTGGACAAAAAAAAAAAAGCAGTGATTTGATGTATGTGAAAATTTATTTAACTCTGAATCCTAACAGGAAAAAAGTGACAAAGTTATGTGTGGTAAAGCTTGGTTACAAATATGTGTGAGAGAAACCACCTAGTGTCAGAAATGAGATAGATATGGCACAATTAGAGCTGTGGAAATGCATGAGACAAACTCATTGCTCCAGGAACCATGCTGCTTGCTGCTTTCCTCTAAATGAGAGATCCAGAGCATATTCAACTTCTGGGTTAGGTGTGAAAGAGGAGAAATACATCATGTGGTCTTAACCAACTCCATTGTAGACTTTGCAACTTATTTCAGGATTAGTCTTCTTCACCACTCGGATAGAACAGCTTTGCTTGTGGAATAGGCCGACACAGTTCACCCTGTCATAGCTCTTGGGGATTGGAACCCTGTCATTGAGAAAACCAAAGAGAAAATCAGCAGCTGAGACATGGACTTTGAAGGATGCTTACTGAGCTACAGCCACCCTGGAGCAAGATATATTATGGATCCATTTGGCTCATGGATATAGGTAACAAGTGCTATGGATTACCATAGGAGGAATAGAGACCCCTGACCATGGCTTTTAACAGATTGATTGATTTCCCAATGTTTGTTCTTGTTTAAATGCAGTTCTCGCTAGTCATTCTGTTAGGGATTGGCATAAATTCCACACAGAGACAAAATAGGGATTAATTCTGTCTTCCCTGTTCAAAATAAAACTTTCCTGATAATAACAAACAATTTAAAGAGTGCTGAATAATCCCAGCATGAATACCTCCCAGCTGAGCCTCTTCTCAGCACAGGTCAATTCCCTCCCTCCTATTGCTGAGAAAAAACAGAAATTTTTCCCACTAAGGGTTCCTTGGGTTGTAGTCTACCTCATAGATCATTTATGGGACTCTTTGTCCCTCATATTAAGAAGAATTTTTTCAGCCTTCTGGTGAGATAATCAGTTCACATCCATATATTCAAGAAGACACAGTTCTTCTTGATGAGTCACCTGCCATCTGTGAGGCAGGAACATGTAAGAAAGCAAATTATCAGAGCAGGACATGTATGTCCTGTTTTCATAAGGAGGAAGTGTGGGCTCTTGGCAGCATGGGAAGGATGTGAAACAGCTTTGGCCTGAAGAGATGCTTGCAGGCAGGCCAGTTTGCTGCAGAGCTACAGAGGTCCACAAATATGTGTGGTGTGGGGTGTTTAGGTATCTGGAGACAAGCTGATGAATTGAAGCAACAAGAAAACAGAGGCTAAAGGGAACCATACACCCAGTTAGTGTCTGAATCAAAAGAAGGACTAGGTGATGTGGAAGAGCTGTCTGTTGGAAAGACCCTATCTGTTTCATTTTTTTTCTTCACAAAAAAAGTCTGTGTAATGGCCAGATTATTCTGTCAGTCATGATTAGAGCTAACTGGAAAACAGAAAAAGGAGTTTCGCTCACGTGAGTACGAAATTTCTTTGCATGCTTTCAGTGAGAATTTTAAAGTCTAAATATTTCAATGAGTTCCTGAATAAGTAAACAAAAATTTGGGTCAACTTACAAGCTGCAGCAAATCATTGCAGTCATCTTACATCTGCATTTGAAACAATCTTCATTCTTCCACACCGCACCAAAAACGTAAAGGTTTCCATTTGAAAGGCACCCTGTGTGGACACACCAGAAAATTATAGTCACTGTATCAATAGACATAGACCTTAGTCTTCTAAGTTTGTGGATGAGCAATCAAAGCACTTGTTTTCCATAGTGTCACACCAGGGAAGAATCTGACCCAGTGTGCCACAGAGGAGATACCGTCTCTTTGCTCCTGCAGTGTGCATGAGTGTGACATGGTATGATAAAATCATAGCAACCACAGACCAGAGATACCTTATTCTGCTATTGCAATGGATCTGAAAAACACCTTACTTTATGGCTACAGTAGGATCTTTCTGCCCCTTGTCATATTCAGCATTACAGGTCTTGACTTTATTTTCTCACTCCTTCTTCCTTCCCACTTCTTATTAGAGTTCAACTTGCTCCATTAAACCGAATCTAAACACCAGCTGCACTGTCTTTGCTTTGATTTTAGTGTCGGGTACCTCCTTTATTTTAAACAATGCTGCTTAAAAGTATATATTTTTTTGCCACGTGAGCATGTACCTCAGTTATACATCAGCCCAGAGGGTAACTATTGAACAGGACACAGTCTCTCTCCATCCAGAGAGGCTTCTAGGTGGATTCACTGCTGAGTATGCAGCTGTTTGGATCATTCCTCAGCAAAGAACAGATTATACCATTGCAACATTTCTAAGCAAAAAGGCTTTAAATCTCTGAATTAATGTTTCAGGGATGTCTAATATATTTACCATTCTTACCATATTTGCTGGCTGGTCTAAGGTAACAGCGAGTAACACACAGAGTCCTTGAGAAAAGAAGGATCAAGGAAAAAAACAGCAAGAATTTCTAAAAAAGAAACAAGAAACTTTCTTCAGAGTTAAGTACTTTTTTACCAAATTCTAGCAAACTCACTTGCATGAAGTTATGGATGAGTCCTACTATTCCAAATAAAGTCAAATTAAAAAATCCTTCCAGTGTACACACACACACACACACAAAGCTGATAACTTACCATAGTTGCATAGACCGCACACATTTAATAATGAGGAGTAGTGTCTATTTATATACAGTCAGAAAACAATGGTCAGTGCAAAGAGAGGTGATGTAAATGTGAGCACCCTGGCTGGAAACAGGCACTCTAACCTGTTCCAATCATCCATCAGAAGGTGGCACCTCAAAAAGTCTTGCAAAGGCTTGTTTTCTGCACTGGCGTACATTGGCACCTTGGTGTCCATTGTGCTGGTGTAAATTTGAAGAAACTCCAGTAGACAGACTAGTCACCCCACATCAGCACTGGTGTCAGTGGAAGAGTTTGACAACCACAAAGCTGTGCCCCCAGCACTGGCAGGCCATCAAAGACCAGTGGAGCTATTGTTCAGCTGACCTGCTACAAGGAGATCGCACCCAGGTACAGGACAGGTCATTCATACAGTGCAGTAGTGTGGAAAGTCCACTGTTCTCAGACTGATTTATTATATTTTCATTATTTTATATGAGACACATTACTTTGTCCATATTTAGTGACCTGCAGGAACTAGCTGTAGTTTTTTATCTCTCAGTTGTTGAAGCAAAGCCAGGACTGGGGACTAGAGGCAAGATCAACACAACTAGACAGCACCTTTTTGACAGCAAAAGTGAGATGAGCTGTGCATTGTCTCAGTCCAGAAACAATGCTTAGGACTGAGGAAGGCAAAGAAAGAAAAATTTCCAGTTTTCTTTCACTGTATGCATGCCCTGCCTCTAACACAGCTGGAATCAGACACTAATTAGAGTGGTGTTTCTGCAACAGTAAAATGAGGACATTTCCTTCAATACATATCCTGCCATAAGTGTCCAGGTGTTTATGCTGTTGGACTCTTAAAACACACAGTATGTGAGGCTGCATCTCAAAACCAACCAGGAAAACTAGCACAGATCCCTGTGGCTGCATTAGGGCTGCAGGGATTCAGTACTTTGCTGAATTGGAGCATAGGCATAACAAGTTTTAGAAGTTACCAGAGGATTCCCAGCCTAATGAGTTGCATTAATTCCATTAGCGTGGCTCTTTTAGCACACCTGGCTTCAATTAAATACCTTGATTGGTATGCCTGAACTTGTTAGCTTCCACTGATTGACAAACAGCTAGAAGAAGCAAAGCTGCAGTAAGAAGTGGTTTTGGGACAAAAGGGACAATGGCAGTAGAAGTGTGGTCTCCTGAGGGATTAAAGGGACAGTTGTGGAGCACGGTGGCCACCGTTTGTTGTGACAGATCTGGATTGTGTAAGTTCCTTTTGTTTATCTCTTTGTGTGTATTTGGCAAGAGGCTTCAGAGCTTCTGTTGTACTTTTCTTTTAGCTTTGCAGTACAGTTTTGTCAAGTTTTGTGTTAACCTTATGATTTTAGTAGATCCTGTTCTCTCTGTGCAATTTCACTGCAAGAAACAGTTGTGGTGTTTAATGAAGTGCTTGGAGAAAGTACTCCTTCTCTGGTAATCCTTAAATGAATGAATTTCTCTTTGAAAAGAGTGATTTGCTTAAAATTACTTTGTTATCAAAGGCAACAACGTGAAAACATAACATAGCTCTTATACTTCTAGACCTTTAAATAAATTATGTGAACTTGGTCTCATTTTAATTGAAACCATTTGATTAGGGTCTAGTAGCTAGAGGCCAAACCCACTTCTGCTCTGTCTCTGCTTAACTCTTGACAAATCTTGTGCCGTCTCTTGAGGAGAAGTAAGTATTATAGTGGATAATATCTTCAATAAGAGTATAGCTGCAAGGAAATGTAATAAGTAATTCTGACTCAAGGGGCAGGGTGGATTCTAAATTATTCTCTTATTTAAAATGATTATTTTAATTAGTTAATTATCCTTTCCTCCTTGGAGAGAAATAACTATATTAATAACTTTCATATAATTCTTGCTGCTTTTCTGGGAGACAAATATATTTATATGTATAAAATATACATACAAAATAAGAAATTGAAGTGAAGTATGGCCAAGATATTGCTCCCAGAAGTGTCTGTTAGCTCTACCTCCTTAAACTGAAGTGCATATTAAAGTAGGCTGTGGACATTTTTTTCCTAAAAAAATTTTTTAAAAAAGCAGCTTAAAGCATCTCGGGTTGCAGAGTTGAGACTAAAGAAACCGGACTAATGAAAGCCGGAAACATTGAGTGAGTTGTCAATGGAATATGGAGCAGAGGAGGGGCTGAACTTGTCCCCGTTCATCTTCCTGCTGACATGCTTGAACCTTTCCTCTGGAGACAAACAAAGTTTTCCATGTAAAATGGGTAACAAAGGAGGAGAGAGGATTCTCTGTTGTGCAGATGTAAATGAAGTTGCCTTCTGGGGCTGTAATGGTAAGTAGTTGTCCTCTGTTAAGGAAAGGTTGGGTTGTCCCAGTCTAGCTGATGGCTGTGATGACTGAGAAGGCTGAGTACCTCTAAGACTGTAGCACTTTGCTGCCTTCCCTCTGAACCTTTTCCATTGGGCTCTTTTATGCTGGAAGAGCTTGCAGCCCAGTCCTAGATGTACTGACTTAGGTGAAACAACTTCCTTCACTGGTCTGGGGGGAAACAGCAACAGTTAATGTATGGGTCTCCTCAGCTTCCATGGAGCAATGAGAAGAATGCTCAGCATCTCCCTTCCCTGTTTGTCTTGCTTCCACTTCTATCAGGGAAGTTGCCAAAATAAACTGGTCAAATCATGGAGCAGTTTGGCTAAGAAAGAGATGCCATGCTAAGCCAAGGAGACAATTCTGCCCAGGAAAGCTTTTGAGAGTTAAAAAGATCCTGAGTTTTCTGAGAAGATGCCTGGAGTTGGAGGGACTGGGCTGTGACACTCTTTCTAATCAGAGGGGTGGTGGGATGTTGGCTCCATATCTAGGCTCTGACTAGGGTGTCAATTCCTTAGTTTTATCACAACTTGCTCACATCAAAAACTTTTCTTCAGTCAGCTTTAGTGGCTTTAAACATGATCTGCTGAAAGCTTATTTCTTTCCCTTGTGTTTCAAAACTACATCAATGTGCTGCTTAATTACTAAACACTATGATGGGCCTCAAAACTGGGTTAAAGCACAAAAATAAATCTGACCTGACTTCAAAATGGTTCACGTTAATGTGCTTTAGAGAAGTTAGTAAGGGAGACTGTTGGTTGGTTGCCTCCATTTTTAGCTGAACTCATGGGAGTGAGCCATTAGGCAGGACCCTACCTATTGTGCATTCAACTCTTGGGAAATCAAGTGAAACTCATGAAATTTGGTATTTTTCCCCAAAGCACTACCTGTGTGACCTGGACCCTGTTGACAAGAATACAGGTTGCTACTTATCAGGGTTGTGGCAGCACCAGGACAGCCAACATTTGTGGTGGAAGATACTGTCTTCTCTTTGTACAAAGGATTCAAATTTGACTTCCTGATCCTTTTAGGTTATGCAAAAAGCACCCTGCCCAAGTCCTCTCTCTAATGCAATTTTAAAAAAGACATTCTCTATTAACTCTCCCTCTATTAATTTTCTCTTTCCTTCCCTATCAGTTCATACCTTTACTGGTCTGGGGGAGATGTGTCTTTTGTATATGTGGGAGAGGTTGTTTATTTTAAATTTGAAGTCTTTCAAGTTGTTTAGCCTATGCTTATGTTCCCCTTTGTTCTACTTGACTGTGTCTCTGAACACTCTCCCTTTGAAGCCTGGCTTTTTTCTTTCACTGGTCAGCAAAATTATATAACGCATAGGCAGTGCAACACCTATGATTCCTTTAAGAGAGGTAAACATTGCTTTTTCCTTTCTTCTGTACTAGGATTGCAGAGGAAATAGCTTTGGTCTCATTCCACAGACTTATTTAGATCACAGGGCTAACTTGGTTTAGATGCACAGACTAACTGGATATACAAGCATTTGTTTCACTTTATCTTGGCTCCTGACAATAGTGTCTCTGAGGAGTTTGGCTGGAAATCTTGGAGGACAGGGTGCAGAAGAAACCTTATTCCTACATGTAGCAAAGGGGTAAGGTTAGTCAATGATGCTTATTACCTTAAAGTTAAGGGATGCTGCATTAATACAATGCACATAAACGAATTTTTTAAGCTGATACTGTGTGGTTGCTGGCATGGACTTTTGAAAATGTCCTTCAAAGGATTAGGAATTTACTTTTGGCACTTGCCTTCTCCATTCTTGGAAGGCAAGAAAAATATGGTAGGAAAAAGGCCGTATAGCCAAAAAATTATATAATAAAAACGCAGCTTGCAGTTCTGTAAGAAAGAAGTTGGTTAACAGAATCTTTCAAGCATGAGATTGACACTATCAATGCTTCTACTGTTAAGAAGACTTATGAAGTCACTTTTCTTCTCAAATAGAATTAACACCTTGCTATTTTTTTCTATGAAACAAACTGTTTAATAACTCGTATTAAACTTTCCCTTTCATCCCTAGTGATGTTTTCACAAACCATCTTATCTGACTGAACTCACACTGCTGTGCTGCAAGGGGAAAATCCTGTTTTTCCCCTGTTAACAGTCAGAGGTGCTAGTGCATCTGTTACCTGAACGAATTTCTGAAGTAGTGCTATTGCTAAATTTTGCTTCTCCTATAGTAAGCATAATTCAGGCAAGCCAGTCTGTCCAAGTTCAAAAAGCACTCTTAAAATTACTCAGTCCCATCCACGATGCCTCCTTGGCTATAGATGGGTCTAAAATGCCACATATGTTCTGAACATGGAGCAAAATGAAAATGAACTCAAGTCTCTCAGCTGAATCTAGGTTTTTGTTTCTCTGTAGCTCCAACTTTTCCCTCTGCTCCTTCCAGCGCAGGAGCACTGTGACAAAACTGTGCTGTAGTGATTAGTGAATTTATAGAAGAACAAAAAGAACAAACAAAAACATCAGCAACAACAGGAAAAGAAATTTCCAGAGCCGTCATATCTGTACATAAATAAGCTGTACTAATGTAGCTGGTCTGTAGTTACAACAACTCATTCAATCAAGCTCCTGATACTTTTCACTGGGTTTGCTGGAAAACTGAGGTCCTCTCAGAAACTCTTGGCAGGCATACCACTCTCCATCTCCGATACGGTTTTGGTTGTTCTAATTTTTGAACCCTTTCTTACTGCAGAGAGATGGAAGAGTCACCCATTTAAAACTGATACTTGGAAGAAAGTAAAAGGAGATGTTAATGAGAGATGTCGGCTTCTCAACAGTAATTATCTCCTGAAAACAGAGGCCTGAGGCCAGTCATGTAGGCAAACCAGATGTTGAACTTCTGGGTGTTATGCTCACAAATGTCTGTCAAGATTCATCATAATATTACAGAGTTGATCTCTTACCTCACCCATTTGTATAATTTCCTGTTAATATTAGAGGGCAATACTCTCTGTGCTTTGAATTAACTTGTTCAATAGTCTGCCTTGTGCAGCCAAATACAGACAGGAGCAAATAACTGAGCTGGAAGAGAATTTTAATGAATACTGAACAATGCCAGACCCCTGCTCCCCTCTTTGACCGTCAACTTTGGTGTGCAGGACAGCATCCCTTTGTTCAGGAGCAGGACAAGAGCAGGAGAGCAACCCAATAAAATAAGCTTTTGCAGTCCCTGGAAAGCTTCCTCCACATGCAGGACATGGGAAGACTAAGGGACGGCCCTGTTAGGTGAGATCAAGTCTCAAACTAGGAACTGAAATGGAGAGGCTAGGTGCCTCAGGGAGACACTCTAATGAATGTAATGAACTTATTAGAGTTTTAGTAAAATGAGTTTGCAACTTGGCTCAGGGTAGCACACTTGCTACAGAGTCACAAGCCAGTGTTTTAGCCCAGTCCAGCTTCCCTGTCTTTCCTACAGTAAACGGGAGCGACTTTGTACATTGTACACCTTAGGGAACGAACTTCTTCAGTCTCTGAGCCAGTATAGTCAGCTGCTAAACAAAACTACTTGTTCCTGTCTCTGTAGATTCATCCCACGTTTATCAGGCATGTTTAGAGCGAGGGGAGAAGCATCTGGAATTACAGTGGAGAAAATACTGGGATATTTTGAATGAGGTTGTTATCTTGTGGTGGCAAAGGACTGCAGTTTATCAGTGGTCCTTAATGGAGATCTACTTGAAGCATTGACTATGCAAAAGCACTGAAGCCCTGGAGAAGTGTAAACAGCATGGGTCAGTGCTTGAGACATGCTGAAAGAAATGCAATGTGAAAACAGAATTTTGAGAGTGGGGAGGAATATTAAAGTAACCCAATCTTCCTGATTGTTTTAAATTGGTCATATGACTTGCATGTTCTGCAGTTTCATGTAAATACCTGTCATAAAGCAAATAAATTCCAATCAGTTTCATCCCAAAATAAAGCCACAGCTCAACCCAAGGAAACATGCACACAACATTAAATTTGAACAGAAACTTTCAGGCTTTGAAAAGGTGCCAATGCAAACTTTCCTGCATACCAATAATAGAGTTAACTAAGAGCAAAGTGAACAAGCAAAATTGTCATGAGTTGAATTTATCTGAGATCATAAAATTGGCACAGAGCAGAACATGAACTGCAAATATCCATTTTCTTTGGTACATATAATATAAATGACATATGCACTTTACTTGTTTAAGTTGGATTTTCTTTTTAAGATTGGGACAAAAATCTTATTGGACACAAAATATGAACAACTACAAATCCTTTAAGCTTCAGGTGGTAAATACTCTTTAATAGGTAAACTTGAATCAGATATATATGTGTGTTCTGCTGTTTGGTTTAAAAGATTCGGTAGCCTAAGTACTGGATTTAATTTTCAGGACACCTTTCCAGTACTCAAAAAAGCCTTGCCTTGAACGTAGTTGCTGGGAAGGGAGGGCCAAAACTGCCTCTCTTTCTAGCTGAGGAGCTGTGTGATACCAGGAGGAGAGAGGGAAATTAGGGGGAAAGAGAGCACACAACCCCTCCTGTTCTGCCTGGGCTGATTTGCCTCCCAATGTTCTGCAACGTTTAACCTGACAGGATAGTGGAGGAAACTTTCCTGTCAATGTTTTCTTTCCACTATGTGGAGCTAGTGGTGTTATGATCTAAAGTTTTGTGGGTGAGTTTTGAGTGATGTATTCTTTGTATGGGACTGGTAGCTGTGTATGTTGAAGCAGAAAAATACAAAGACAAAACATAAAGTGGCAAAAGTGGGAAGATCAAAGCAGAGCTTTGTATGCTCTGTCTCTCCTTTTTGATTTTCAGGGTTTTGTCATCTTCTCAAAGTTAGACTCCTTGTTACAGAAGGGAGCCAAATTCCTGCTGTGCTTCTGGTGTTCCAAAACTAGATGCAACAGGTAACATCATCTGTTTCTATGTTGAAACTTGGAAAAGACAACAGGAGAGCAGACTGCTCCCTGGAGACTTTTTGGATTAGGCATAAAATGAAGCTTTCCTACTTCTTCATAGCGAACAGGGGAGAGTCACATATGATAAGGAGACTTGGCAGATGTTGAGGAAAAGTGCTTAGGTGGATTTAAAATGTGATTAAACATCTCTGGATCATGTAGGAGTGCTGGTTCAGTCTGGCTTTTTGGAGTTTGAGTGCATATATCTAGCCAGCCTTAAAAAGGAAAGTAAATCTTTGGTCACAACTTATGACTTGGTGTTCTCTATGTACTTGCCTTACAAGTGAACCTGGAAATCTGTTGCACATAGAAAGACATCTATAGAATGGGTTGGGTTGGAAAGGACCTTTAAAGGTCATCCAATCCAACCCTCCTGCCATGGGCAGGGACATCTTCCACTAGTCTGGGTTGCTCAAAGCCCCACCCAACCTGGCCTTGAACACTTTCAGTGATGGGGCATTCACAGCTTCTCTGGACAACCTGTTCCAGTGTTTCACCACTCCCAATATGAAAGAATTTCTCTTTTATATCTAATCTGAATGTAGCCTCTTTTATTTTAAAATCTTTACCCCTTGTTCTATCATTGTCCTTCCTGGTAAAACCTCTCTCTCTCTATCCATGCTCCTACCCTTTCTGTGTCACCTCCTTTAGTAAAAACTAAAAATAGCAACCCTACAGTTACAATGCACCATGGTGCAGTAGGTCATCAAAAAGTATTTTCAAGTCCTCTAGCCTCAACCCTTAAGTGCTGGAGTCTGTGCTAGTCATGGTGTTATTAGAAGATGCCTTCAGTTCTGCATTTTTTTAGTGTAGGCTTGCAAAGGGAAGTAACAGGCTCACATCCCAGATGTGAATGCGGACAGTGTTTCCTAAGCAATGTCACTGAATATGGATAGAATCAGAGAATTTTTAGGGCTGGAACAGATATGTGGAGATCGTCTAGTTCAACCTCCCTGCCAAGGCAGGGTTACCTAGAGCAGGTGACACAGGAATCTGTCCAAGTGGGTTTTGAATGTCTTCAGAGAAGGACACTCCATGACTTGTCTGGGCAGCCAGTCCCAATGCTCTGCCACCCTCAATGTAAAGAAGTTTTTCCTCATGTTGAGGTGGAACTTTGTGTGGTTTAGTTTAAGAACACTGTTTTTTATCCTGTTGCTGGGCACTACCAAAAAGAGTCTGGCACCATCTTTTTGGCACTCGCCTTCAAGATTTCTCTCTCTCTCTCTCTCTCTCTCTCTCTCTCTCTCTCTCTATCTCTCTCTCTCTCTCTCTCTCTCTCTCTCTATATCTCTCTCTCTCTCTCTCTCTCTCTCTCTCTATCTCTCTCTCTCTCTCTCTCTCTCTATCTCTCTCTATCTCTCTCTATCTCTCTCTCTCTCTCTCTCTCTCTATCTCTCTCTATCTCTATC